>CAWUFW010007944.1:0-600000 GCA_963921515.1 Calotriton arnoldi
CCCACGTTGGAATCATGACAGAGGCAAGTATGGTGTATTAGTGTGTTTATTGTGATACATTTGTGTTAATAGTGCATAGGATGGGTAGTGCTGTACATAAATCTTGCAATCCGAAGTTCCTAGGTGAATTGAAAGTCCTGGTAGACAGGATCCCCAGTATCGGGGCCACAGTTGTCTGACACATTGGTCCAACTTGTACTCCCCATGCAATGTGTGGGAGTAGTGTTGCCGTCAACAGGGTGAACAGTCTGTGCACAAAGGCGAACATCCAGAACAGGTTCAGGCTTCCTGGGAGTTGCGCTTGGCCATCGGCCTCTCACTTTCCCCTCCTCGGACGACCCCTCTTCTTGGGGGCGGGGCCCTCAAGTACAGGCTGCTGCGGTGCAGGGGACTCTCCGCCAGAGTCATCCTCCCTCCCTGTGGCAGTTGCAGTTTGTTCGGCACCAGATGTTGTTGGCACACAGGGAGGTGTGGACTGGTTGCTGTTCATCTGGCGGAGGCATTGTAAAATGTCCCTGTGCACCGCCGTCATCTCATGCAGTGCATCCCACTTGGACTCCACGCGGGACATGTGTGAGTCCATGCGGGACATGTGTGACTCCACGTGGGACATGTGGGAGTCCAAGCGGGCATGATGGGCAGCCTGCTGCTGTTACATGTCTCTGAGGAGCCCCACTACCTGGCTGAGGTCTCCGGTGCTGGACTGGTATGCATCAGCTATGCGTACCAGTTGTGGGTCATCATGCACACCAGCAAAGTCTGCAAGCAGCGACCTCTGTCTCCCACCCCTCCCACCACCCCTGCTGACATGTGCAGTGTGTGCAGTGGCACGCACAGATAACCCTGGTCCACCTTGGGGGTTGGTGGTGGTGGTGGTGTCCATGGCCCCAGGTTGGTCCAGGGTCCCTGTGCTGGTGTTGCTCCTTGTTCTGTCCATGTCGGCAGGGATGGTATTTGTGGTGACAGTCGTTGGAGGGGTGGGTGCAGGGGGTGCAGCTGGTGGTCCTGCTGGTGCTGCATGTTGACTTGCACCGGATGTGCCAGGTTGGTCTTCATCGTCCGAGGAGGACAGAGGCTGTACGACGCCAGTGAGCTCCGCATCCTCTTGAGCCTGGGACTGGGACTCCTCAGCGTCTGCTGCTGTGTCCCCATCATCACCTGTTTTTGGGAGACACAAACAATGTATGTTATGTTTCTGCAGGCATCAATGGTTGACACACATGACAGTTGTGACTGTGCCTCTGGGTGCGGGCCTGTACATTGCATTGTCCTAAGTCGTCACAGTCAGGGGTTGATATTGGTGTGGCACATTGTCCTGCATTATTTGGGCATTTCTATGTATTTGTTGGGGTGTGAACATGGTCTGCATTGGTTGTGTTTGGTTGACAGCCGGCCCTCCTTCCCACCCACCCAGCCAGTCAGTTATCCCACCATGGAACGTGCTTGCGTTGCAGGGAGTGGAAGTTGTCTCTCAGGATGTCAGTCAGTGGTGTCCTGCTGTTTGTTGGTGCACAGTTGGCAGCAGGGCCTTCTGCTCCCCACAGCAGTAGCCAGTGTCAGCCATCTTGTGAGTCCTTCTCCACTCCCTGTGATGTGAGCATGGTTCAGGGTGGTGTTGATGGGACAGTTGTGGGGGTGACCAATATCAGTGGCTACGACTCCCATCATGCTATTGCCTCCACCCCCTTCCCAGCATGCCCATGCTTCCTTCCTTTTGACTCTGCTTCCCTGTGGGGTGGGGTGGCTGTGCTGACAGGATGGCTGGGAGTGTTGTCCTGGCAGTTGTTTGGCTAGAAGTCCCAAGAGTGGCCCTGTGCTTCACACAACATAACCCAGGGTGGTGGTTCTTTGTGGGATCTTGTGTTAGGATGGGGGGCATTGCATTCTACCAGGTGGGTTCTGTGGAGTTTGTGTTGGGGTGTGTGTGAGGGGAGGTGCTTGTGACTATGGTGGTGTCCTGCTGTTTGTTGGTGCACAATTGGCAGCAGGGCCTTGTGCTCCCCACAGCAGTAGCCAGTGTCAGCCATCTTGTGAGTCCTTCTCCACTCCCTGTGATGTGAGCATGGTTCAGGGTGGTGTTGATGGGACAGTTGTGGGGGTGACCAATATCAGTGGCTACGACTCCCATCATGCCATTGCCTCCACCCCCCCTTCCCAGCATGCCCATGCTTCCTTCCTTTTGACTCTGCTTCCCTGTGGGGTGGGCTGGCTGTGCTGACAGGATGGCTGGGAGTGTTGTCCTGGCAGTTGTTTGGCTAGAAGTCCCAAGAGTGGCCCTGTGCTTCACACAACATAATCCAGGGTGGTGGTTCTTTGTGGGATCTTGTGTTAGGATGGGGGGCATTGCATTCTACCAGGTGGGTTCTGTGGAGTTTGTGTTGGGGTGTGTGTGAGGGGAGGTGCTTGTGACTATGGTCGTGCTGCAAGTCCTCCTTCCCACCCAGCTAGCCAGATATCCCACCATGGAACGTGCTTGCATTGCAGGGAGTGGAAGATGTCAGTCAGTGGTGTCCTGCTGTTTGTTGGTGCACAGTTGCCAGCAGGGCCTTGTGCTCACCACAGCAGTTGCCAGTGTCAGCCATCTTGTGAGTCCTTCTCCACTCCCTGTGATGTGCGCATGGTTCATGGTGGTGTTGATGGGACAGTTGTGGGGGGGGCAATATGTGTGACTGCGACTCCCATGATGCAATTGGCTACACTGACTTGGCCAGCATACACAGAATTCCTTCCTTTGAGTGGTCTTCACTGTGTGTTGGTGTTGTTGTGGTGGCTACATGTCTGGATGTGTTTGTTAGTTCTATTTGTGCCACTGCCTAACTGTAGTTGTAGTTGTGTTTGTACATGTGTTGGCACAGTTGGATGTGACTTTTTTGATGGCATGTGTTGTGTTTATCTGACTGACATACACATTTTGGGATGATTCTGTTCTGGTTGCTGTGTAATTGCTATGAGTGCATGGTTTGACTCTCCCCTTGACAGTGATGTGTGTGTTTTGTGGCAGTATATTGTGTACATTTGTTGTGTACTCACCAGGCTCTGGGATGTCCTCTAGTCCATATACGCTCACTGGCGGAAGGATGGCCCGCACCTTCTCCTCCCAGGGCCTGAGGTATATTGGCTTGGCAGGAGGGCCACTGCCGGTGTATTGGCTGTTGATGTAGTCTTTCTTCAGCAGGTCCCGTACCCTCCTGCGCACGTCATACCACCTGTTCTGGATGTCGCTCTTTGTGCGCCGACATGGTGATTGTGCGTTCACCCTGTTGATGATCCTCTCCCACATCTTGGTTTTCTGGGAGATGGGGGTCTGTTGGACCAGTGTGCCAAACAGCTGTGGCTCTACCCTGAGGATCTCGTCTACCATGACTTCCAATTCACAATCTAGGAACTTGGGATTCTTCTTGGGGGGCATGGTGATGGGTGGTGATGGTGAGTGATGTGTGTGTTGGTGTGCAGGTGAGGGTGTGTGAGTGTGTGTTTTGCTGGGTGTATGTGAGGTAGGTATTTGTTGGTGTGCTGATGGTGTGTGGCTTGTGTGAGGGATGAGCTGTGGGTGTGTGGTTGCTTTCTCTTGGGTGCTGGCAGTGGAATGGCATTTGCAAAGGCTCATGGTTGTGATTTGTGTCCTTTATATGGGTGGAGTTTAGGGTGTGTCTTTGTTCTCTGTCCCCACCCCCCAGTATTTATTGGCTTGGTAATTGCTTGTTTGGCCTTTTTTTGGGTGATTTTTCCTTTGTACTGTCTGTGTATGTTGGAAACGTTCTTCTGACCGAGTCGGACCCTGCATTTGTCTCGTACGGTCTTCTCCGTTTCGTTCACGCTGTGTTTGTGCAGTTTTCTATGCTGCGTATGCGTCGGTCGCGGTGTTTTGTGTTGCTTCGGCTCGGTTTTGTATGCGTGTCGGTCGTGCGGCTTGGCCTCCGTCCGACTCGCTTGTGGTTTTTGCGCCTTGCATCGTACTTTGCGGTTTGGAGTTCGCGTGTACGTTTCGGTCGGATTTGTTCCGGGTGCGTGTCGGTCGGTTGGATTCGCGTGTTTTTCCGGCCGGATTGCTGTTTTCCGTGCGGCTCGGTCGGTCGACTTGGGTTCGGTACGTGTCGGTCGGATTTTTCACGCCTTGCATCGTACTTGGCGTGTCGGGCGCCACAGGTACGTGTCGGTCGGTATTATTTCCGGATCCGAGTCGGTCGGTGCTTTTTCCGGCCCGAATCGGAATCGACCCCTTAGTGTATTGACTTTTGTTAGTGAAGAACTGAGGGACATTACCTACTAAGACCTCAATTGGAGATATTTTATTGCTCAGAGCTGAGGGATGAGCAAATGAGGTAATAGTTTGAAATACATTTTTGATGGAGTTACTTGCAGAGATAATTTATTTGTAAAAGTGGAGCCTTTTCACTTTTCACTTGCCTGTTTAAGAAACAATATTTACACATTTTGTGTAGATAGTTATCTTTATCAGTGGCGTTTTGTGATTTTTTTCCACTGCCTTTCCAGTCTCCGCAGGCAAGGTTTTTCTATTTCCATTGATAGTCTGCATGCTTGGAGTGCTTAGTTTCAGTTCCAGAAAAGCAGGTCTGCTTCAGAAAATTTCCAATCTAATTGTAGTATTCACGGATCATTACTGATAGATTCAATTTAGTCCAGTTTAAGAGAGGAAAGAATAGGAAAGAATAGGATCCAGAAAGTAAATTGCCCAATTTAGAAGGATTTTCTTTAGACCAGATTCTATCAACTCTGGCCTTCTAACAATTTGCACTCTTTAAAGAGCAATCTAAGTGTATGGTGAACAACATTAGGAAGTGGTCAGCATATATGACTGCGTGGCACTTAACGAAACCTAGCATAGAAAGCATAAGATCCAGCTTCTTTATTAGGGCAGATGCTTACTTGTTGGGGCAGATCAAAAGTACTGTTGGGCAATAAAGGGGTCTCCACCTGGTGACCAACAGAGCTAGGACCAACACCTACCCCCATCACTTATACCAAGAACCTCAGGATCGTCATTGTCTGCAAAGTTGACATGACAGCCCAAGTCAACACCGTCATTGCCTATTACCTCTATATCCAGAAGATGCTGAGGAAGATTTTCAAATGACTCCCAAGCAGGACCCGAAAAACCACCACGGAACCCCTTCATCATAAGCAAGCTGGACTATGAAAGCATTCTTTGTGCGAAGAATAACAAAAACCTCATGCGAAGGCTGCAGGCCATTCAGAGACTAGACAGACAGAATCACTCTCACCCTCCCACGCTGTTCTCACATCACACCACACCTGAAGGAGCTCCACTAGCTCCCCATACACAAATAAGCACAATTCAAACACCTCACCCACACTTTCAGGGCACTAGATAACAATGGTCCAGCATATCTCAACAATCACATATAATTTCACAAGCCTCCCAGAAACATCCACTCGTCCAGACTCCTACTTACACACATCCCATGTATGTGGATAATCAAATCTGGCTGTGAGCTCCACTGACAAAATATCGTAACTATAAATATTGTGGGATATAAATATTGTGTCAAAAATATCGAGCACAAAAATATCATTATCCTATACTCCTAACATAAATAATAAAAATATTAAGAAAAAAATATCGTTATACACTAATATTGAACACAAAAATATCGTTTTTTAATATACACATAGTTAAACATAGTAACATATTAATATTAAAAAGTAATATAATGTAAATGAAATATTTTTTAATAATTGCATGAATATATAAATGGTATACTTATTAATAAAAACAACACATAAATATGTGTATGGTTATTTCAACATATATAATTTAAACTATTATTAAAATACTAATTATAATTTGTTGCAATTTACTAATTTTTTGTAAACTTTACAAAAATAACACATAAATATATATATCTATATATATATATGTATATATATATATATATATACATATATGTAGATATATGTAAACATATACACAATAATTTACAAACTGTAACAAATAAACTGGAAAAAATTCTAAAAAACATGCCAATTTAATTACACATACAAAAGTTAACAAAATAAAAAACTTACATTTTACTAAAAATATATCACATATTACAAACATTAATAAATAAAAAAATATAATGTTAAATACGCAGAAACATCATAATAAAATAAATCTAAACAATATAAACAAAAATATAACATTTTAGAAATAAAGCATATACTATCCCCACTCAAATCCCCGCAACAGTATAGAAATCGTTGGACTCCCACTCCAGACTGTGCAACAGTAGTGAAAGCGTTGGATTCAGGAGGGGTGCAAATTACTATTCCCACTCGAGTCACTGCAACAGTAGAGAAAGTGTTGGATTGTGCAGAAGTAAATTCTACTATTCCCACTCCAGTCAGTGCAACAGTAGGGAAAGCGTTAGTGTCAGAAGAGGTAAAATTTAATGCAACAGTAGGGAAAGTGTTGGATTGCGGAGGGGTAAAATTTACTATTCCCACTCCAGTCTGTGCAGTAGTAGAGAAAGTGTTGGATAGCGGAGGGGTAAAATTTAGTATTCCCACTTCAGTTGTGCAACAGTAGAGAGAGAGTAATTCACTTCAAAGAAATACAATATTTTAACAACTACATTAAATAACAACAAATATTTATATATATATACATATATATATATATATATGTGTGTGTTATTTATTACACATTTAAACTAACAGAATAATAATAATATAATTAAAATACCACACTATATTTTCACAATTATAACAACCAACAAATATAATGTTATTTACAATTAAAAAGCATAACACAATTAACACATAACATTATAAATAAAAAGAATTTTAAACAATAAATCACTTTTTATACGTTTATTTCTTAAATAACTTCCTACCCTATACCTCTACAAAGTAAACAACACACACCTAAAATATATCTTAAAATTATAATAATTACAAATTGTACATAAATAATTATAAATTGAGCAATTATTAGTAATTAACTAATAATAAAATAATTATATTTGATTACCTTCCCTTCGTTCATCCCTACAAACCCAACAACTTGCATTTACTATATTAAAAAAATCTTAATTACATAATTTACACAACTAATTATCAATTAAACAATTAATAACAATTAACTAATACTAAATTAATTATATTTAATGAACTTCCCACTCTTTACCCCTACAAACACAACGCGCAACTCATATATAAGTTAAAATAATTCTTAATTACGCAATTTACAGAATTAATTATCAATTAAATAATTATTAATCATTAACATTAATTATTATAATTAATTTCCTTCACACCCTTTAGCCCTACAAAAACCACAAAATACTCCAAAAATATTAATTTAAAATTAGATTAAGTTCACAATTTACATAATTAATTATTAATTAAATAATTAATAATAATTAAATATTATTGATTAAATAATTAGAATCAAATTACTTCCTATTCTGTATCTCTACAAACCACACAACTCGCGCCTAAAACTTAACGTAATTAAAAGCATTATTTGCACAATTAACATAATTAGTTATCAATTAAATAATTAATATTAACTAATTGTTAATTACAATTAATTTACTACCCACCCTCTACCCCTATAAACTCCACAACCCGCTACGACACTACAATACAAATAAACTATTAAATTAAATTTAAAAACAACAAAACATTTACGAACTATATTAAAAAAAAAAAATAATTATACAAACAATTCATAACATATACAATTAAAATATATACTAAAATACATCAAAATATTTAAAAAGCATTATTAACAAAGATATTTTTGTAAATGATATTAACAACATAGATATTTTTAACATCGATATTACCAACACAGATATTTTTAACATCAATGTTATCAACCTTAAAATCGATATTCTTGTCAACGATATTTTTGCACACTATATTTGTGGATCACGATATTTAAAACTCGATATTTCTGTGTTTTGTCTGAATACCGGCTTTTGAGCCTTCTCCTACATCACTCCTAATGCGTTTTAATGACCTGCCACTGCACATAGGAGCCTCCTCCTCTCTGCGTGAATTTCGGAAGAAGCTGAAGACCTGGCTTTTTGAGTAGTCCAACTAGGCCGAAGGTTTGGCCAGAGGCATATCTGCTCAGTGCCAGGATACCCTCCCAGATGATAATGGGCTCAACAGATCTGCATAATGTAACATAACATAATGCTAAGATTTCGAGATAGTTTCTCACCAGCCTTTAAGGTCTCCTAAAATTATTAGATGGGAGTATCATATTCAGGCTTGAAGAACAAGTTGGTCTAGCCGGGTAAAATATTCATTTGTAAGGCTGCGGGGACAATAAGTTAGAATACATTCCAGTTTCTAATTCAATTCGAGGTATAAAGTGTCTGCTCCTGGGAAGTGTTAGAAATGCTGGAGCGGTAATTTATGGAGTGTCCTTAAAGATAATACCGACACCTTCGCCATTCTTTTCTGGACAGTACTGCCTCGGAGGATTATAGCCAGTTGGCACCAGGTCCTCAATAACTGGGTTTCAATCTTCAGAGACCTAAATATCTGTTAAAAATAAAATATCAATATTATTAATCAGAATGAATTCATTTTACTGCAGACCTTACATTGCAAGGGATTACCTGAATGCTCATAATAGTCAACTCTATTTGGTGGATGATTTATCGAAATAGAAGTTTACATGATGTAATGACATGTTTAATAATAGATTATCTCTACAGGAACTGCATTACTATGAAGTTTGTTGGAATTGTTGAAGATGAAAAAATAAATTCACCTGTGAGATTTGTAAAGGCCAAGTGGTTTTGGCTACCCAATGGGGCAGTGTGGCTGGGCACTTTGGGGCCCAGATAGGCGCAGACAGGCTTGCCTCTGGTGCATTATCCGTTCACCACAATGCATCAGATGGAGATCCTCACTGTGGGGGCCATTTTATGAAGCAGGGGAAGGAATGAGAGTGATGCTGCTGGTTCCACTCAAATAAGGTGACCAAGCAGATTACAAGGAGAAATTAGCAAACCAATAAAACATGCAATCAAAGAACTAAAACAATAATGAACAAGGGAGTAAGTAAGTTTATTGCGCAGTTACTAAAAACCATTACAAAAGGGATTGGAGACAATATAATCAATAAAATATCGGTGTTAATTAAAACTTTCAATGTACTAAATTGCAATATTTCCACTGACCTAAAACAAAGATATATAAAACTGATTTATATCCCAAGGGATAGCTTACTTCATTCAATCTAAAAAGAGCTGCATGACATAGCATCATAGGATGGCACATTAATCCCATCATATTTATAAACTAATTAAGCTCTCTACATTTAAAATGACGTGCTCTACAAGAAACTGGATACTGTGAAGTAAAATGATGGTATTATATTTAGTTTCCGTTGAGATGTCACAGTCATTATCTAAAGGGCCACCCACTTTAGTTCTACATCTATTCACATCAGTGGTGGCTGGGGCCCTAGCTAGTCCAGATAGTCACATGTGCTATAATACTAGATTTTGTTCGGGGTCATGGCCTGATGTGGAGGAAAATGGCCTCTTGAGCTTTAGCTCCGTCTCCTCAGCGCTACATTTACACCCTGGAAATGAACTAAACACACCATTCACACTCCACAGCACTGGTAAAGAGCACTTAAATGTGAGGGGGAAGCTGCTCAAGTCTCAGAACACTCCTGGATGCCTCTATCTCGATGGAGCTCCAAGTCCTGAAAGCGAGCTTCCAGCAGCATCCAACATGGCTGCCCCCGCTACCACAACGTGGTGAGGCCGCACTTAAGGATCTGACCTAATCGTCCTAACCATAGGGAGCCAATGACCATCTGCTCTCTACCAAAGTAAAGAAGTGAGCGACTTTGCCCAGTCGATTACTGCAACGCGGCTCACGGCTTTGCTAGCTTGCTACTATGATTTGGAATGGGCAAAGAATTCCGCTATGCCAGCGAAGTTCGAGGAGGTCCAAACAACTCAGGGAAGTGTTACGGAACAGTTTTTTCTCTTGAGCAGCTCGCCAATGTTAATGAGAAAAAATTGTGCGCTGGACCACCTTCTGACGAGATATCTCAATGCGGGCAGTCACGGCAGGTCACGACCACTCGCGTTGAGAAATCTGCCAGTCTGGCGTGATGCATATTGCTGTTCGCACTGATTTTACAGTGCGGAACAAGCTTCATGTGCTACAAATCAGTGCGAGCAGCTCAACTTAACAGACTCCGCTGCTGGCAGAACTCCACAGAGAGTGTGGCAAAGTTTTTCTGGCCCTTCGCAGAGTTCAGTGGAGTAAAACTCCATGAACTCCGCCCAGGCCTACTAATGATTAGGGTGGCCGTTACTGCTCCATAACCAATCTGCCGCTGCCTCTATAGAAGTGGCGTCTCTACCCCAGCTGGCCTGTTGCCCCCTAAAAAGACTCTAAAAAGTCTCCAAAACTGCTCCCGCTATCCTACCAAAGCAGCAAATGAATTCTTCCCTACGCACACTTACTGGAAACGCATTTGGTAGCACTCCACATGACCTCATAATACAAATATCAAAGGAGCCTCATTCACGCCGCTAAATAATCATGCCAAAATTGCACCCACTTAGCTGAATAACGCCAGAGAAACGCGACCAAGAAAAGGGCCACCTGCTGCCGTCACTTAAACCGCTCTCATTTGTCAACGTAGCGAGACCACGAAAAGAAACTATATAAGACCTGCTATTTCAGCCTGAAGCTTTCAAATCACCAAAACGAAGACTTCCTGACTTTCTGCAATGAGAGGGCAATGAGTGACTCCGGCCCATGCTTTGCGCCATGTCTGTGTGGTGAACTCATTCCCAATTAAATACCCTCCATTCAATCAACCAAGAGCCTGTTGGAAGCCTGTATAATGCCTGCGCAGTGCTTACTCAGCGCCTGTTCAGTGCCTATTCAGTGCCTTAAAGTACCACGCACGAGACTGTGCTCCCAAAATTTAATACAGCATTGCAATCACCACTGACTTGCCCACGCTCAGTGCTTATTCAGTTCCTTAAAGTACCATGCAAGAGACTGGGCTAATACAGCACTGCAAACAAACAATTCAAATAATCCACCTACAGCCAGTTGGGAGCCTGTTTAGTGCCTGCCCTGTGCTTATTCAGTTCTTAGTCATACTACATTAGACCTGCTATATCTGCATGAAGCGCTCAAAACCCCACACTTAGACTTCCTGCCTCTTTGCAATAAGAAAGCAATGAGGTACATCAGCCTTTGCCTTGCACTCTACCTATGTGGCGATCTCGCCCCCAACTAAATACCTTCCAATTAAACATTCAACCAAGAGCCAGTTGGGAGCCTGTTTAGTGCCGGCGCAGAGCTTATTCAGTGCCCATTCAATGCTTATTCAGTGTCTTAAAGTAGCCCGCAAGAGACTGTGTGCTCACAATTTAATAAAGCACTTCAATCACCACTGACTTCCCCACACTGTACACCAAGGACACAAGGGTCCTATTACACTTGGAATGTCGGTTTAGCCATAACTGCTCAAGCAAAGTTACGACACTTGTGAGGACCTCACCATTGTTGTACAAATTGTCCTGTTTCCCTACTATTGTCTGGAAACAACTAAAACAACTAGTGTGACTATGACATCAAGATGGCTGAAAAAGTCTCAAAATCTGCATGCGAAAAGGACAAAATCCAAGCCCCGACACAAGAATCACCCATCAAAAGCAAAACTAAAAGACACAATGGACACTATTCTTAAAAAACTCTCCAACGTCTTACAACATGTCCAAATGTTGTCCATGTCCAGGATGTGGAGGGCATCAGATCTGACATCAAACAAATAACTGACAAGCTTTCTGAACTTGAAGATAGAAACAGGAGTGGCACTATAAGACTCTTTGGTTTTTCTGAAAACTACAAAAGACAACATGGCTCATGCATTGCCTTTCTGAAAGACTGGATCCCTTGCAGCACCAATATTTCCTTTGATAATCAGTTTGAACTTGAAAGAGTGCACCGCATCCCTACACAACAAAATGATCATGCTGCATCAACTGGACTGCCGAGACCAATAATCTTTAAACCCCTTTGTTATCAGCATGTGGAGCAAATACTGGAATTCATACATAAAGACAAGTACATTAACTGGGAAGGTCATCGGATCACCATCTCGCAAGACCACTCCAAGCCTACCGCACATACTTGGTATGTTATAGTTACCTACCTACTCTCATTGTTCTAGTTATACACTCTCTCTGGAACTTATTTGTCTCAATGCATTTGTGTTTGGGCTCATTTGCATGTTGACGAGCCTGCATTGTGGCGCCCAGGAGATGACTGGTCTTCCCCTTTGAGCCCCATGTGATTCCTCTTTCAGGTTGGTGGGGGGGAAGGGTAGGGTGGGTTTTGGGGTTGGTGGGCTTTGATTGTTTGCCTTATTGTTTTCTCTCTTATTTCTATTTTTCCCCTTCTTATGTTTAACTCATTATCGATATCATGTTCAGGAGGGCTCTGTTTTGCAGGATTCACATCCACACCCTCGGGACCAGTAGGATCAGCAGGTGCTCAATGCTAAATATCTTCAAAATGTGCAGTCCCCTCACACAGCGCAGTGGGATGAGCCTGACTACTTACGTCACTCCATCGCCTTATAATCTCATATATATCGTAGTGTGAATCTCTACAAACCCTCTCACTAAAGGCAAAAAATGTCGAATCATCCAGTTAAGCGGAGAAAAGTTTTCAAATATACATATAAATATAGATGTGCTATAAGACTACTACAAGAATCAAAACTCTCAACCTCAGACATCTCCTCCTTTAACGCCCCGTAGTTCTCAAAAGTCATAGGCCCACCCACACACAAAGAGACTTTTTCACCGAAAACCCCCGCTAACGACTGTTCTCCCCAGACACGATGGAATAATTTCAAGGCCACTACTAGAGGCATAATAATAGGGATAAGTGCCCATATGAACAAATCTGCAAACATGGAGATGGAAAATTTGGAAACAGTTAGAATTCAGACTTCACTCCGAGAAAGGCATACTCCTTTTAGTCACCTTAAACCGGAAAAAATATGAATTTAACAAACTTCTGAGCCCCAGGGTGGGACAATGGGTGAACAAATTTAACTCAATAGAATTATGTGCGGGTAACACTGCTGGAAAAATCCTAGCCCACTTCTTGAAACACAGACAAAATAGCTCACAAATGACTCCTATTAGATACAAAGAGGGTCAGATACATTTACATCCTCATAAAATATCTAATGTTTTCCTGGACTTGTACAGGACACTGTATGACAAAAATACTGCTATTAACTCCTCAGACCGCCATCCCGGCACTCACTCTCCCCCGCTTAGGTCCACACTTTATTGTGTCCTAATTTTCGGCTACCTTCACCCGTGCATCCGTAGCTCCGTCCTGCCAGTATTCTAATTTAATTTGCCACCTCAGAGATTCCGTAGGCACAGCGACACGAGATTACCGCATGTATTACTTTTTCGACGCTTCGCTGACTCGGATTGTGTAGTTCGCCGCACAGAGGTATATTTGCACTATTTCCAACGCGGTAATGAGATTGACTTACTGGTTTTCACAAAGGCAATTGCCCCATCACGTTCTATTATCAGCACGGTAATGAGATTCACTAGCTGGTCTTCTCATGGCGGCATTTGCCCCACATACGCAAGAGTTTATGAACTTCTGCCCTCAATAAATTTCCGATTTCACTCACCGTGCCCTTGCCTGACAGTTGTTTTTCCACCCCAGCATGCCCAGTAGTTTGTACTAGGTTGTTACCTTATCCTTCCTACTATGCGCCTTCTAAATTCCCCTCTGTGCCTTCCTTCCCTATTTTCCATTTCTCCACAGGCACTATAAAATAAATTCAGGCTTGTATTATACCCGTCCTGATGATGATCCTAGTATTGTTTTAAAAGGATCGAAACGTTGTCGACTTGTTTAAACAGCATGCACATTAATTCAATGTGATAAAACAAGTGCATTAACTGTCTTTTCCAAGCTTGCCCTAATTATCCACATTTTCCACAAGCTACCTTTGTCTTGCCTGAAATGTTTCTGTCCAAATGTAATTGTTTTGTGTATGTGTAGGATGCAGGATTGTGTCCCACTGTATTGTTGTGCTCCTATTTGTTTTTGCATTTATAATTTATTAAATTGATTGTCCGGCTGGACATCATCAATATAGCACTGATTGAAGTCTATATGTATCACATCATTATTGTTTCTTTTAAGGACCATTGTTTTCGTATAAAACTGACACCCAAGGTCCTTATCTACCTTGTGGGTTCCCTTGTTTGGTTTAAAATATGTTCAGCGCAATCGCTAGATTGCAAGGGAGACACTCCCTATCCCCCTCCTTGTGAGTGGGCCATTCCTGCCTCCTCTTCTCTTTACCCACCTCCGTAATTTTTCCTGTACAAAACTCCTGTCTGTGCAACTGCTATGTCAGACCACGCACCTCTATATTCTGATGAATATATGAAGAAAATACTCGAGGGTCCATCCCTGTTCACTGATTCAGTTGATACCCCCATTAATACCAATATATCTCTCTCCGACCAATTAGAGAAATGTAAGAAGAAACAGGTCCGTCTCCAACTAATGATTCGCATGCTGACCGGATATTTAAAAGCGGATATAATCCCCGTTGGTTTGCAAGTAAGAAATATACTAGGCATTTTCACAGACAATCCTAAATATTTTAACAACTTTAGCTATATAGGTACCACCTGCTCCAGACACTGGTTAGTGCTAGGTATCGACACTGCAACCGAAACCCTCAAGAAACTAACCGAAGAGATCAGTGATATCGAAAAGCAGATTAAAGAATCTAGTTCTGTCACTGATGGTAAAAAATTGCTTGAACAAATCCAAAAAACAGTTGAGGATTTTCACAGACTAGAACAGAACAAAAAATCACTTAAGGTTAAGAAAGATATCAAAGCCTATAGTGTAGAACGCACATATCCATACCTGCATAAAGATTTTTACACAAACCGTACATACACTAATCCCCAGAACACCAGACCTTGGGGACGCTTCAACAGATGCAACAACTTGGTAGGATTCTCTGACACCTCTGTTGACTCATCGGATAACTCAGATTCAGGCCAGGGACCTAGCACTTCCAACCGCAACCCCGGTCCCAATTTTTTAGGCAGGGGCCAAAGCGAGCCACCAAAACGTGGTCGCGTGAAGCAAGCACAACGATGGTACAATCCCCCAGGCGAACGACAGACACGCCAGAAGTTTTACCAATGGTAAACATTGACAGCAATGACTCTGTGCATTCACAAATCATACCCATTTTCAACCTGTCAAAACACACCCTTGCAGATTCGGAATTGTCTCTCCCTATTAAAGGCCTTTCCTTTGTTCCGACCATTCACCCCAATTTCCTTGAACTCCACACTGAGCTATTGAGATTCTTCAGACGCCTACGTCTACATGCTTATTTTTTGTTGAACCCCTCGCCTGTCACCATCTCCAACACTCCCTTCCGTCCTCCATCCACTTTCTCCCCCTCGGCCAATATGATCCCAGGAGAAATAGCTACATTTGAAAAAATGGTACTTAAGGATTTAACACTACTTGAGAGTAAAAAACGTTTTATTCCCTACAATATATCCATCGAAGAGAAAAAAGCCATTGAGACCCTTAAAAGGAATGAATCCTTAATTATAAAATCTGCAGACAAAGGGGGAGGTATTGTCTTGCAAGAAAAGGAACTATATAAAGCAGAAATCTTACGCCAACTCTCTAATACCGACCATTACTGCAGATTACCCACCAATCCAACGAGGGAACTGCAAAGCCTTATTCTACAGATCACTACTGAAGCAAAATCAGAAGGTTTCCTAAGCCAAAAGGAATTTCTCTTTCTGAACGTAAAGTCACCACGCATGCTGGTGATATATACACTCCCAAAAGTACATAAAAATCTCACAAGTCCACCTGGACGCCCCATAGTATCTGGGTGCGGCTCTATACTTGAACCTCTAGACCAATACGTGGACTATTTTATAAAGGACTTTGTACCAAAAACTGAATGCTATGTAAGGGACAGCATGGCTATGATAAACTTAGTTGAACACCACCCTTTCGACCCTATCGTTGACATGTTGTGTACAATGGATGATGAATCCTTGTACACGAACATCCCGCAGGTCTTGGCAATGACCGTAATCCAACGGGTGCTTGACTCCAGGCCTCGCCCTCACACCGTTCCCACTCTCTTCATACTCCAACTACTTGAACTCTGCCTCACAAGGAACTTTTTCTTCTTTGATAACGAATACTACCAGCAGGTTAAAGGAACATCAATGGGGGCCGTTTTCGCCCCCAACTTAGCCATACTTTTCATGGATTACCTTGAGATGACGATAATCCTCTCTCCCACAAACCCATTTTTTTCCGGCGTCACATTATGGCGCCGTTACATAGATGATATATTTTTGATCTGGCACAATAATGAGGACACACTCAACCAATTTCTACACTGGTTAAATAACAATTGCCTAGGACTCAATTTCACCTTGGCCCTTGACAAATGCTCAATCCCTTTCCTAGATCTCACCATTTACCACTCTAACGGTGAACTACTCACGAGGTTATACAGGAAAACCACAGAGCGAAACACGCTACTTCGCTACGAAAGCAATTACCCACGAGCACTACGTGAATCTTTACCATACTCTCAATTTTTACGTATCAGGCGTAACTGTTTTACAAGAGAAGATTACTTTCATGAGGCCTCAACCTTATCTACCAAGCTAAAGGCACGAGGCTACCCTAAACGACTCATATGCAATGCCCAAAAGCGAGCATGGTATTGCCCGAGGGAAATTCTGCTATCCCCCAGAATCAAGTCCAACACAAACCGCATAGTTTGCTTGACCACATTCTCACCAGTATCAAATCCTATTCGGAAGTCCATCTTAAAACACTGGGCTACCCTGAACGCTGGCAACTTGAATATTGAACGCCCGCTCTTTGCATTTCGCAAAAGCCGTAACTTGAAAGACCATCTCGTACAAGCAGCTTTACCTAAGCCGGCTCTAACTCCTGATGCACACTGGGGTCTTGAACCATTGATTGGACTCGCCAAATGTGGTAATTGTAATGTTTGTGATTTCACAATTGAAGGCAAAGAATTCATTTTTAACAATGTTGTAATTAAATCAAGGTCATTTTCAAATTGTAATACTTGCAATGGTATTTATCTGATTCAATGCCCTTGCCTTAAAATTTACATTGGCCAAACAACACAGAAAGTGAAGACCCGTATTGGACAACACCGGAGCAGGGTCCGTTGTAAAACCCAGAATGCGCCTCTGGTAGAGCATTTCAATCTTGCCGGCCATAACGAGGATGACATTAAATGGACAGGTATCAGCGTGGTGAAGCCACCACTCAGAGGTGCAGACATTGCACAACTTTTAAACAAAGAGGAACTGAGACTGATTATCCGCACTGGTAGTATCAAGAATGGATTGAACAGAAATGAAGATTGGACCACCCTGCTCTAGTATCCCCTTACCTTACTATCAATATCTCATGAACTGCTTCCTCTCTATTTTTCAGTTTGTATTGTATTTTTGTTGCCATCAACCAAAATTGTCTCAACCACACAAATGTGACCATGCCATTACCATTCATTACAGAATTGTTTCCTTATGTTTACATTGCGTTGTTTACATTGCGTTGCTTGAGGTTTACATGCTCTCACCAGTAACAATCACTGGTTTTCTTTGTCCTACTGTATAACATATATACAATATGCAATTCTGTTTTTTAACCCACTATAAGTATCGAATTCCTTTATCAATTTATCATCTATCCTCTCCTTCTATCGCCGAAGCATGTATCATTGCAGTATCGTCTCTCTTCAGTGGGTGTTTACTAGATCCCTCACCCAATATGGCCGCCGTAACATCACGTCAGCTCACTTGTTGCTGACAGCACTATAAGCTCATGGCCTTATCTGGCCTCACAGTATCCCAGCCATCAAGCTCCGGACGGATGCGTCCTTGAACGGTAAGCACGCCTGCATTACACCCGCACATCACCGAGCTCAATCGCTGTGCTCGTCCTCACTTTCACACCTTCCTCCCTCAGGGCAGACAGTGCATCGCCACCCAGCCCTCACCGAAGTCTATTACTGCATCGCTAAATATCTCAAAGTAAAGATCCATTGTTACAGCTGCAACCTAACTCCCCCAAGGTAAGCGGCTCCACTTCCCTGCTGCCGGCGGTTAACATTTTTAATCGATTCTGCCTCTCACCCCGCTATTATATTTCCACCAGGTCCACCAATTGCAGCCCCTCTCAGGCTCCATCCGAGCCTCCATGCGCTCTGTGACCCCGCCTGTAATATACGAGGTTTGCGCTTTTATCCTTTCATTCACCGCCGCCATCCCGGCGCTCACTCTTTCCCGCTTAGGTCCACACTTTATTGTGTCCTAATTTTCGGCTACCGTCACCCGTGCATCCGTGGCTCCGTCCTGCCGGTATTCTAATTTAATTTGCCACCTAAGAGATTCCGTAGGCACAACGACACGAGATTACCGCATGTATTACCTTTTCGCACGCTTCGCTGACTCGGATTGTGTAGTTTGCCGCACAGAGGTATATTTGCACTATTTCCAACGAGGTAATGAGATTGACTTACTGGTTTTCACGGAGGCAATTTCCCCATCACGTCCTATTATCAGCACAGTAATGAGATTCACTAGCTGGTCTTCTCAAGGCGGCATTTGCCCCACATACGCAAGAGATTATGAACTTCTGCCCTCAATACATTTCCGATTTCACTCACCGTGCACTTGCCTGACAGTTGTTTTTCCACCCCAGCATACCCAGTAGTTTGTACTAGGTTGTTACCTTATCCTTCCTACTACGCGCCTTCTAAATTCCCCTCTGTGCCTTCCTTCCCTATTTTCCATTTCTCCACAGGCACTATAAAATTCAGGCTTGTATTATACCCGTCCTGATGATGATCCTAGTATTGTTTTAAATGGATCGAAACTTCGTCGACTTGTTTAAACAGCATGCACATTAATCCAATGTGATAAAACAAGTGCATTAACTGTCTTTTCCAAGCTTGCCCTAATTATCCGTATTTTCCACAAGCTACCTTTGTCTTGCCTGAAATGTTTCTGTCCAAATGTAATTGTTTTGTGTATGTGTAGGATGCAGGATTGTGTCCCACTGTATTGTTGTGCTCCTATTTGTTTTTGCATTTATAATTTATTAAATTGATTGTCCGGCTGGACATCATCAATATAGCACTGATTCAAGTCTATATGTATCACATCATTATTGTTTCTTTTAAGGACCATTGTTTTCGTATAAAACTGACACCCAAGGTCCTTATTTCCCTTGTGGGTTCCCTTGTTTGGTTTAAAATATTAACTCCTAGGACAGCCTATCATATCTCAGCAAACTTAATCTACCCAAACTCAATGCCAACACCAGTCCCTACTAAATCATTTCTGATCTAGAACTACAATCAGCCATCAAGGGGCACATGCATCAAGCTTTTTTCTGGCCGCAAAAGGCCTTTTCCAATGCATGTGCCTTTTGTCATTCGCAATTTAGGTAATTGCAATTTTTTGCGATTACCTAAATTGCGAATGCATTTAGGGAATCGTAATTTGCGATTCCCTAGAGGCGATGCATATAGCCTTTCCTAAATGCAAACTGTGCATTTAAGAAACGCTAATTACCATCAACTTCAAGTTGATGGTAATTTGGGCTTGCTTTGAAAAATGCATTTTTCAAAGTGCCATGTAGCGGACACATGTGTGTGCTTTACATGTGCACACTTACCTTTTTTTTGGGGGGTGCTTCAGGGGTTCCTTAGGACCCGGGCACCCTTGGATTTGCATTTGCAATTTGCGATTACCAATTTGGTAATCGCAATTTGCAAATGCAAATCCATTCATTCCTAAAGGCCTGTAGACCCATAGGAATTAATGTAGTCACATTAGCTAATAGAGATTTGCAATTTCCAAATCGCTATTAGCTAATGTTAAGGAATCGCAATTTTTTGTGATTCCTACATGCATTGCATTTTGAGATTCCAAAACAGTGATTCGGTAAAATGTATGCTTGATGCATGTGCCCCATTATCCCTCAAAGTTGTGAAAGCCCTTGTGCCAGATGGCCTTATTTCCCAGTTATATAAATCATTCACGGAAGAGCTACGAAAGCCCCTTCTTAACCTCTTTCATCACTATGCCGGAACTGGACACATTGGGGGGTCTACTGCAGAAGCAGCTATTGCTCCAATGCCCAAAGAAGGCAAATATCATACCTATCCTAAAAATTATAGGCCAATATCGCTCATCAATTTAGATTGCAAACTCTATGCTAAAATCCTGGCTAAACACACGAAGCAATACTACCGCTCCTGATCGGCCAATATCAAGCTGGCTTCCCATAGGGCCTGCTCTCCAATGATAATATCAGACTGTTAGGCCATGTTTTACAGATCTACAAAACCAAAAACTCACTACTAGTTGCTGTAGCACTCGATACAGAAAAAACATTCAACAAAGTTGCATGGCCTTTCTTGAAGGCCACGATGCCCTGTTTTAATCTGGGTGACTCATTTATAAAGATGGTTATAGCCCTATACTCAAATCCCAGCGCTAAAATCTGGTCCAATGGTGTCTTCTCTGATTCATTTCCTCTCAAACAAGAAACAAGAAATGGTTGCCCCTTGTTCCCCTTCCTTTTCCTCTTAGTTATTGAACGACTCTTGCTGTTGTTCAATGAACATCACAATTCCATCAGTTTTTACAGTAACAGTAGATCTTTCAAAATGGCGGTCTATGCGGATGACATCCTAATATTGACAGAAAACACAGACATTGCTATCCCTGAAATAATGGCCCAAATCAAAAAATACTCTGTGGTTTCGGGCTATACTCTTCATAAGTATAAATCTGAGGTACACCCTCTGAACATTATCTCTACCAAAGAGGTTCTGGGTTGCTCAAGCTTAGTGCGGCAACCCAAATTTCTTAAATATGTAGGTCTTGAATTCAGTGACAATCTCACTGAATCTATCCAACACAACAAATCTCTAGTGTTCCAGAAAACTCAAAAATTCCTAGAAGGATGGTCGACAAAGGTTCTGACTTGGTGGGACAAACCGGAATCCATAAACTTGGTTATCACTCCGATTGTTAACTACTTATTGAACATGTCGCCCATCTTCTGCTCCGATGAATTTTTCCACATCATAGACTGCCTTCTTTACAAATTCATTTGGAACTCCAGAAACCCTTGTTTCTCCATAAAGAAACTTTGCTTACCCAAACACCTAGGGGCCGATTCCGATCTCGGCCGGTAGGACACCGAATCGGATTCGGCTGAACCGGATCCGATTCGGAGGCCTTATTCCCGACCGATTTGTACTTGCGTCCGGCCGAACGAGTACGATGCGAGCGCGTGCAAATTCGCCGACCAACTCGTACGCCCGTCCCAACCGCACCGACCGACTCGCACGGATGCGCAGCGCACCTCGCAATGGAGACGTTCCCCGGCCGGGCAAGTACGATGCGCGCCGCGAGCAGTCCGACCGACTCGCGCTGTCTGGCCCGAAGAAGCAGTCGGAGCCATACTTTGGGGGTCCGTGTCGGACCCCACTGTACGCGTAGCTGCGCGAGTCGCACACAGGGGGGACCCATGGGTCCCCCCTACCTGTGCATGTACGTCGCGAGTCGCTTCGCCGCGTACACGCTGTAGGGGGCGCCCTTGTCCGCCTCGCACTCATTGAGTCAATGAGAGCCCGCGGACGCGTTGTACGACAGGCTCCCATTGACTTCAATGGGAGTCCGACCGACTCTAGTCCGATGGCATACGTGCGCATCGTACTCATTCGGTCGGGCTGCTAGGGTCCGATTCGGTCGGAAATCTCTCCAGGTCCGGCTCGGTCGGAGAGATTTCCGACCCGAATCGGAATCGGCCCCTTAGTCGGGGCTAACCTTGCAGACTTTTGAAAATGCCAACGTGCCTTTCTGGTTGCGAAAAAGCTTGACAATACCCCTGATTTCATACCTCAGTGGCTCTCCTTCGAACGATTGCTAGTAGACAATCTCCTGTTGGTGTCTCTCCACAACGATCATTCCATTTTCGATAACTTGATTCTGAAACATACTAGAAATGTCCTACTACATCTCGACCATCGCTTTTCAGATGTGAAAATGAAACACTCCCTTCAAATCCCAATTAGATTCAATAAGGATACCAACTATGACCCCAGCTTCTCCATATGAAACTTGTGGAATTCAAAGGGAATCTCTTTGGTGGGTGATCTTGGTTCCAAACAAAGCCCTCTAACTTTTTACGATGTTAAACAAAAATACATCATTGCTTCATCTGACTTTTATGACTTCTTTAAAATTAAAGTAGCCATCTCCAAACACAAAGCCTTTCCCTTTAGAGTTGCCTCGCTCCCAATCTCCCTAATACTACTGAAAAAGGCAGGCATGTAGCCTCTAAGATATATGCCAATCTTAGTTCCATGACTATCTCACTGTGACGCCACTCAACAGAAGTGGTGCAAGGATTGGTCTCAAAACGAATTACCCAATCCACCCGACATTGACTGGCCAAAAATACGGTCTGCCCCATTCACCAAGAAAATAACACAAATCTCGCCCAGACCAAATGACATATTCTACATTGTTGTACGGGTTGTACCTCACTGGTAAAACTGTGCATTTGTTGAACAACATAAACGTCAGGTTTGTGCCAGACTGATTCCGTGCACACCCTCAGGATATGTTGGCCTGTATCCCTGCTAGCCCACAGTGCATCATCTGGACCCCTAACCTTACAGGGTAACAAATGTGCGTACAACCTTAGAACGTGATAACCCATATCCCCCAAGGAAATTGTGGTAACAGATTTAGAACCCTTTCGCTTGGCCTCTCATGCATACCCAAAAAACTATACAAGAAATACTAAGCAAGACGTTTCAACATTTATTGAAGCATTGTGATTCTTGTATAAGATACATGCGATATGATAATCAATAGAACAAAACAGATTAGCGTAATTGCCATTACAAGAATAGTAAAAAAGATGAACATTTTCACCATTGTGCTAAAACAGTAAGTATATGCGGGCATATAAGTACTGTGTATAGTACTGCTACCTGGTGCTCCCTAACCTAGTCTTGCCTAGGGGGGTGACCTGCCAAATCCCTGCCCAGGTGGTCTAACTCCCCATTAGCTGTGGGTAAGTGTCATCAGGCTGTCCATCTTGGTGTAGAGCTGGACATCCCTTGTGTTGGTAAGCAGGAATCAGCTGAGTTGGAATTCCAGCATGCAGTGACCTCACAGTGTCAGCTGAGTGCTCCTCTCCCTAAATAAGGAAGTGGTCCCATATATATAATAAACAGTACCAATGTGGTGATGTTGCAACCCTGTCAGGCCTCAATTGTTTATTCTAATTGGATAGCATTGTTGCCTACCAGACAATACCATAAATAACATTTGCACAGTGAATTTTATCCCTTGTACTGAATGTTCAAGGTGTCATGATAATGTGCCTACGAACTGGAAATGTAATCAATGCAGATTCGGAGGATGTTATCCTGCATGGTCATGCATGCAAATGTATGTCAAAAGTCATTGCGTTGAAAAGAGAAGGCAACTTAAGAAACGTGAGCATGTAAATGGTGGTGTTTCTAACCGGGCCTATCCTAACCATGTGACAACATAGATCATTCTAGACTCTGCACCACCTAGCTACACTAGGTTTTATTGCAAAGATACTTGCTGGAGCTGTAACTCTGCAAATGTGGATTTCAGCCATATGATTTATGAATGTCCTCAATTACATAACTTTTGGATTAAAGTTCACAACACCATTGACGGCATTTTTTATTCTAACCTTCCTATGAATTTTTCGTTCTCCATCTGCGGCGCTTTTAGCCCCTCACATATGATGGGTTTACAAGACAAATTATTCCTAGTAGACTTAATGTTTACCCTTGCTCATAAATCATTCTCTCCTCTTGGAAAGCACTGGGGAATGCCTCCATCCACACATAGTGGGAATGGCTGAAATATATTAGGGGTTCACACTCCATTTTCTCTACCCAATACCCTTGGATTTCGACCAATAAGGCTGTATGGAATATCGTAGATCGATATCTAGAATGTATTAATCCCTTTTGAGACAATTTGACTTTCTCCTTCCTAGCCAGTTTACCAGTTCCTTATATCTCTGGTCTACTCTCGAGACTTCTATATCTCCCAATACAGTTTTGCTGACTTGCCTACCTGGTCTTGACAGGCCTCCTACACCATCCACTTGTTAACACTGGATAAACCCCTCCTTCCCTCCTCCCCTTTACCTATTTTTGTTTTTTCCTTTTGATTACCCGCTGCCCTTTTTTCTTTCCTATTCTTCTTCTTTTGCTTTCCCACCACACGTTTGAGCAATGGAGTTAACGCGATCGTAATGAGCTTTCAAATGAATGTCTCCTAGCCTTGGTACTAGCCATTTGTTAAAAATTATACAATCACACTGTACTTGCACATGTACGTATGCCAACTGACTGTTTTGCACTAAAATCCTTAATAAAAACTTTGAAATAAAAAAAAAATACTAATTTTGTTTCAGCGTATAGATGGAACAATAGATCTTCGGATATAATCTGGTCTGGTCGGTGGTTCACTTGCATCAGTTTGATCAGATCTGTGCCTCTAGACATCAAAATGAGTCGTTTTTAATCTGAAGCTTCCTCCAGCATCTTAACTGCATGTTGCATAAATTTCACAAATCTGGCTGCATGCTCCGATGATTGCGGAGACCTGCAAGCAGAAATTACTTCCTGGCATTATTTGTAACTGTAAGAAGACTGTATGTAGCCAGAAGCGTCTCTGCACCAGTAATGGCTCACAGACACAAATTATGTGCAATAGAGACTCCGCTGATGATCCGCAGAGTCTGCAGACCAGCTCTGATGATCCGGTTAACCAAACAAAGCGGTACTCTTTAAGTCGAATTATGCCACACCTTAACTGTAGTAATTGTTTTTTGCTGTGGAGATTCATCGGATAGACCACACAGCTTGAAATGTTGCCTTCCTTGTATAAAAGAGGGGTTGTACTAATAAAGGCAACCCTGTTTACAGCTTCCATGTCAAGATCTCTCCAAATTAATTTTGCCTGCTTCAGCAGTAATCTACTTAACCCTTTAGGAGGAATGGAGGACCCCAGAGATTTTTAGCCTTCAGAGATTCAATCGAGGTTCTCAAATATTTGTGCCAGCCTCGTTTTTCATCAGCATGGATTTGCCAAATTGTGTGTTTCAGGGAGCCATTAATTGTTTTTTAAACCGTATGCCTGAAAGTGCACTTTTAGAATCAAGTTTTGCCCGGGTAGATTCATTTCCAATTGCAGGCATGCTACTGGAGCAACATTTGGAACAGCAAATACTGAGTGATAGCATTTATTTTGAGCTTGATCCAGCCATGGCTCCAGGCGGTCTCTAAATGTAAATATTACCGAAATAAAAGTTGGTATTAGCTTACTATTGATGACCGCTGACAAGTTGGGGCCATTCATTTTTTGTAGCAACTTGCAGAAAGTCGAAATCAATGTCACATAGGCATTCTTCTGAGAGTAAATGTGGGCAGAATAAGTGCCTTGTTGGGTGAAACAAACGTCAATGCATTTGATGGTGTTTGCTCTCTCCAGTTTCCTTTTGGACAAATACCAAGCCCCTTTGCTACGGACTTTCCTGCTTAGTACTAAGGTCTTACCTTTAGTGCTGTTTATTTGAATATTATTTAGTTTACTTTAGTATTCCAAAGTAGTCAGCGGGTGCTGAAGGCCAATCTGGATATGGTCAAAGATGATAGCATCATCAGCATATTGGAGAAGTTGTATTTTTAGACAATCAATTTTCAGAGGAATCACTCTTTATTTTGCTAAATGGACATTGATGTCGGCTAAGGACAAGTTGAATAGTGGGGGGCCAGAATGCAACCATGCTTCACCTCCCTTGATGTTGTTTGTGAATAGAGACTGATTATGGCATTTAGCAATGGAGTCGGAAGTCCCCAATTTTGCAGCTTAGTCCATAGTTAGCCTCACGCCATCAAAGGTGGTGGAAAAGTCTATGAATGCTGTGAACAGAGGGGGAGTGCCTTTTTTCATTGATGCTTTCGACAGAGCAGCCACTGTTATCAGATTGTACTCGATCCCACATCCTTTGCAGAAGTCCATCTGGGTACACGGAATTAGCCCATTGACAGACGCCCATTGTTCCAGCTCTTTAAGAAGTACTTTCAAGAATGCTTTGCCATCCATGTCTAGCAAGGTTATGAGCCTGTGATTTTCCTGTTGATCTACAGGGCCATTCCTATGAATGGGTATCTGAATGGAACCTCTACAACTTTCTGGAATGATGTTAAAAAGCAGACAGATCTTAAATAGTGGGACCAGAACATCCACCCACTCACAACTAACTGTTTTAAAAATTATAGCTATCAGACCATTCGGGCCTGGTGCACCTGAGGCACGCATTGACTTGATTTCTGTTAGTGCTGTGTCATATTTTAGAATTAGTGCTTCATGCTTAGTCGTTCGTTTGCCCTCCGCTACATTTGCTCTATGTTCCTCTGGAGCTACTACATCATCCGCAGCATACAGGAATGCAACATATCTAGACCATGATGCTACTGAGATGTTACAATGCTGTGGAGGGATGTTCGGACTCAATAATCGATGGATAAGGAGCTAAAATACATGCAGGTTTGGAGATCTTGCTGCCTCAAACAATTTTAACCATTGTTTCTCCTGCCACTTTTGTTTCAGCTTCCAATGTTTTCTTCTATGCTGCTTCCTAATTTGAAGGAGGGTAGATCTTGCATATTTGGTGGTACCATTTTGAGCAAGTTGTCTTACTGTGGCGTTCAGATTTTTTTTCAGGTGTCCTAAATAGTCCTGATGGCTACGTGCCAGATATCTGCTGTACCTTTAAACTCAGTTTCAGTCCTCCAAAGACACCCTTCTCGTCCTGCTACTGTAATTTCCATCTTATTTTCTTAACTGGAGTTACTTCCTCCTAGGATCCTTATAGACTCAGTGGTTCTTTACAGTGACCTCCATGTGCGAACTGGCTCGTTAGGATAGCGTGATTGCTGACCCTCGTATGAAGCACCGAAAAAGATTTAATTTTTGAGAAGTGCTTTCTTGAGACCTAAATGTAGTCCTGGGTTGACATCTGGTTAGAAGAGATTCAGGTGTACAAGGCCTGTTGGTCTGGGGGAATTCTTTCATTGATACTGCGGAGGCCTAAATCATTCAACAGAGTTGCAGCTACTGCACCAGCCTGGTTAGGTTTGCCAACAGTCTTTTTTTATAGGTGGGATTCCCCATTTTGTTGCAAAATTGGCGTACTAACCCCATCCAGTAGGTTTGCGTTGAAATCGCCTGCAAAGATCAACATAGCCTCTGGCTGTCTCATCTGCTGATCACTCACTATAGCAACTATGTTTTAAGTTGTGTATTCTTCTTTTCCAATAGTGGAATTACATAAAATGACTAATATGTTTGCTTGGCATATGTTGAAGGAGGTTTAAAAAACAGTTTAGCTAAAACATAATCAGCACACCTATGTGGAGAGGGATTATATTAACCTCCAAGTGCTTACTTACATGTAAAGCCACTCCACTCAAGCGGTAACCTCCTTTTAGTGATGGCTGGGCTGGTGGAAATTTTTCCTAAAAATCTTGCCAGCAGCAACCCGTTATTTGCCAGGTCTCTTGTAGGCAAACTTTTTTGTTTTGATATAAGGACTGCATTACTTCTGGTTTTGTGAGCACCTTATTAAGTCCTCTGATGTTCCAAGAGCACACTGTGAGGCCTGAATCTAACTTGAGATTCGATGATTGGGGGAGTCCTGAAGGCTTTATTTTAGGTACACTGGCTACTATCTTTTTTGGAAGATCCCTTTGTAGTTACTTTTCCCCACTTCTAAGCAAACTTGCATGGTTTCATTATTGATAGTTCTTAATATCGACAACCCTTGAAAGGATTACCTATGAGCTCTGCCCCTCTGGCATGTTTAAGAACAGATCTTTTCTCTGGCCGACCTTCTGTTGCCAGATATCTCTGTGATTTTCTTTGGTCCATTTGTGCAAATGTTTTTGGATATCTAGTTGTTGGAGGGTCAACTACTTGGATGTTCCAACTCTCTTCATTGTGTTTTAACAACGATTTATTTTAAGTCACTAAAAATGTGAAAAAAGGTTTTTAAAGGATGATTGTAAAGGTTTTAATTAACTATACAATAAACTCAACTTCAACTCCAACTCTCTATGGTACCTTTATGTGACATCATTTTTGCCTTAAAGACTATCCTTGTCCGTTAATTCACTTCTTGGTTTTGGCCTGAAGTGAATGCCACTGAATCTATGTCTGCTGTGGAAATCCTCTCCAGACCTGGCAGTGTTGAGAGTAGTAGTAACAAAAGACCTCTGTTCAAAATATCAACCCTGCCTCTTGAGGCATATTCTGGATACAAAATAAGAGCAGGCAGGACTTTCTTTATCATAATGCGAATTCGGAGAAGCTTAAGTGGGTCTCTTGTTTGTACAGCCTTTACATGCGAATGCAAGTGGTTCGTAGCTGGGCCTGGTCTAACTGATCTTTCAGTTGTGTTCAATGGTATTTCGACAGGCTTTATGCTCCACCTAGACTGAAAATTAGGCCACACAGTAGGGTTGCTTACTTGTTCTACTTGGAGGTGGTCTGGTGCCTTTTTCTAAATTTTCGCATTATTAACCTCGCAAGCAGGAGTGCGGCTCGGTCTGTGAAGGGAATATATATTTTCTGCAAAATGTGCTTTTCGTTGTTTGGCTTATTGCTCTTCTCTACTAAATACTCTATAGATTTACAAGCCCCTTGCGCCACTTTTGCGCCACTTTTGCGTCACTTTTCTCATGTTAAAAGTGACGCAAAAGTGGCGCAAGGGGCTTGTAAATAAGCCCCTCTGTTTGCGCAGAATCTGACAGTGTTAAGACATAATTCTCCTGCTTCTTCCCGGTGACGTTTATGGCCTCGTGCTGCAAGGACGGAACGCTTGTGGTAGGTGTATTTGTGTTTCTCGCATTCATTTCTGAATCCTTCTCTTTATTGACTGTGGGGTTAGTGCTTTTTACCACCATCTGGACTACTGTCCCCCTCTTCGTGTGCAGTTATCCGATTGGGCTCCAGGAGGCCCCTATTAATTTTTAAAATAGGATACATTCTTTGGGCTGGGTCCCAGAAGGATTTTGATTGCTCATCCAGTTTTTTAAGACGTTTTTGTTTTTCCTCGAGAGTACAGGAGCGCATGATGTTTGCTCTGAGGTCTCGCTTTCTTTTAGCTGAAGTGAGAGCCCCGCTTGCTTCATAGTTGTTTCTATAGCTTCCTTACTCTTAGTTGACCCTACCTGTTGTATAGGATTTCATTGTTTGGGAAAATCCTAGTCTTGGTTGCTTGTTGGCTTGCATGGGATGGTGATTCCCTTGCTGCAGTTTTTAAGTCCTGTATTAAAGATGTCATTATTTCTGAAAGGGAGGCCAGCTTATCCATTAAGTGGAGACAATAGCAAGGTATTTCAGTTGACTTGGCCACTAGTTGCACATTTGTTATTAGATCGTTCAACTTGTCAAGCTTAGACGATATGCCCAATGTATGGGTGGCCAGCATTTGTTGCACCGAAATGTAGACAACAAAGTTGTCTGTGTGCATGCTAACTGCCTGCTCGTTCACAAGCATCGCTTTTCTAGCACTTCCTACAACATTGGAGCATGAATAGCTTTATGGCTCTGGTCAATGCCTTCAGAAGTGGCTAACAGGTCGTCCACAGCCCAAGAAGCCAATTTTTTACACATGCTGTACTCCGACATTCGTGGGGGGATTTTGTATTTCTTCTAGGCTGGAAATTTCTTGTGAGCTCGAGGAGAAAGGATTCATTGCTTGTGGATTACTCTCGACTGGTCCTGACCTCCCCTCTAGCGTGGGAATTGGATGCTCAGTCCATGGCGGTAGACCCGCCCTGCTAGAGGGGGCGTCATAGCTGGATTCTTCAACCGAAGAAGGCAATTTCGTGCACCTTTTATTATTATTTGATCTTTGCCTCCGGCAGACTCCGAAATTAGCTCTTAGGCCTCCTTTGTTTTGTTGCTAGTAATCTTGACCACAGGTGACTGGGGATACCGTGGATTTGCTATTTGACCATCAAAGGAGGATGATTCTAAGTCGTTTTTAGGGCTCAGATTTGATTGCTGTAAGACCAGTTGGCCCTCTGGATTCGACAATTTCATCAGCCAATGTGAGGTCATCAAAGGTGTCATTGAATGCCTTGCCACTTATTGAGATAATGTTTTCCAAAGGAAGTCATGGCCTAGCTATTACATGGTCATTGAAATAGTTTCTAATATTATTGGGTGGCAGGGGATTTGCGTACTTAGCATCTTTTGGTCACTTTGAACAATACCAGAATATGTCAAATTAGAGGAGGTGGCGCTCTTAGGACTATTTGGCGTTAGGAGGGCCCTGTTTTGTTCACAGGTTATTTTGCACAGTGCGTTGGTGCTCTATTTCTATTTGGTCTTTTATAAGATTTTTGATTTCGTTTTCCTTGAAGGAGCCTGCAACAAAAGGGAGCTACAAGTTCTCATTGCCCATTCTGCGATTACTCACAAGTGGTTGCAAGAAGCATTTTTGGATTATTTATTCATGTTGCCATTGGTTCCCTTTGCTAATTTTTAGCATTTTTTCAATGCCGTTAAGGGCTATGTCTCAGACTGCTGAAGGTGGTGTGCAGGAAGAGCTCACAGGGGGAAGCAGGCTGTAAGGAGACCTAGCATGGCTGCATCTGTGTCACATGGGCTCTACACTTTGGAGCGGCACACTAGTGTCGCGCCACACTACCATTGACAACTCCCTGTAATTCAGTGGCTTCTTCACTCTTGTGTTAATGTACCTCCCACTGTTTTTCATTGACAAAGCCCAGAACCGGGATACCCTGGGATGCCGCAGCAACACCTTGGTGGCCCAATAGGGGGCCTTAGGCGAAACACTATACGGGAAACAGGCGCATCCAGGTCTCTCCCAAGTAATTTTCCCAGGCAACTTCTGCGGCTGTCCGAGGCCCCCGCAGGGGGCCACTAAAGAGGGCAGCCCTCTAGTACCAGCTGGGCACCCCCACACCCCCGTAGGGGCAGGGACTCAGGGAGGAGTCCCCCAAGCCTTGTCACAGCGCGCTAGGCGAGCATCACTTCCGGGGCGCGAGGACAGGGGGAGGGGTATATAGGCCTCCCCCACCATCTTGTCGTCCTCTTTCGCGCGCCCGGACACGCCGTCTGCAGGATTTCTCTCAGTTCTGCGTCACCGTCGGAGACAGAGTCAAGGTTTTCGGTGAGTCTGGGCCACCTGGGGCAGTTCCCCACACCTCCGGGCCATTTGGGCAGTTCCTCTCGCCTCCCCACAGAGTCCTTTGGGTTGGATGCCACTACCCCCCCGTGATCGAAGTCCGTGCTCACTGTAGGGCGCGGTTTGTCACGGGGGGGTTAGGGAATCGGGTTGCTTGGGCGTGCGAATGGGCCCGCCGGAGGAACATTTGCCAGGCCTGTAGAAGGGTCGTGTCCGTCGGCGTAGCATTGCCGATCGCCCTGGCCGCATACATGGAGTCGGCATTGGTGATTTTCTGCGGTGAGTTGTTCTTCCCCCCCCCCCTCGGTTGCTGGTTGCTCCTGGTTGTTCGGGGCACGTGAGCCGGCGCTATATGCCGAAGGTTGGTGTGCAAGGGGGGGAGGCGGTGGTGGTTGGTCGCGCACCACAACGTGGAAGTTGGCAGCAGTGCTGCAGTTGATAGGGGTGTGATTAATGCCGCCGCTTGTACCAACGCATGTGCGGTTCGGAGGCGGCTTTAAGTAAAGGAGCAGGCGGTGCTGGAAAGAACTTTTAATCGCGGGTCGGGCTGCATTTTTTGGATCAACTTGCGGTGAGGTTGCCCGGATGCGACCCCTCGTGTTGGTTGCCCTGCTGGCAGGACGTGCCCCCGCTTCCATGGACATCGATGACCAGGAATGCACAGGGCTGCTAGTGGGCCGCGCGGTGGTGCAGGGGTTGGGACAATGAGGGGGAGGCCCCCACCCACCGCGCTCCCTATGTTTAAAGGGGGGGGGGCAGATGGTCAGAGCGTCCATGCAGAGGTAGTGGCTGGATGCGCTTTTAAGCAGGAAAAGCTTGAAAGTAGGTGCAGGTCTTACCTGTCTTCCGGTGCCCTCTTTACGAGGGGCAGCAGCTCCTGGCCCAGTCTAGCGTGTAAGCAAGCCGGGCACGGACAACGCCGTCTGAGCAGGTTCAGGCTACGGCTAGGCAAAAAGTTTGGATATTATGCGATGCACGATTTTGAAATGCTTCCGTTAGCGAATGGGTAAGTGTTTCATTGTTGGCGGGTTGTTGCTCGGGTCAGGTATGGATGGGCGGTGTACGGGGTAGCATGTCGCATGGCTGCCCGCACCGCGTGGTTTCGCATATGCGGTTTGTCTTGTATAATGCGGTCTCAGGCCGAGCATTACGCCGAGGTAGGGCGGCTTGGTTAAGTGCGGCCACTGCTCACGGCTCTGTTTCAACCGGTGGAGGGGGGGCTCAAGGGCACAGCGTCAGAGGTTCGCGGCTGGAGAATTGGTGTGGGGCTGAGGTTAAATGCGGTCTTTGGACACGCGGTCGTGTCCCTAGTCTGGCGTCGGTGCCCCCGCTGTCGTGACCCTGCCGTCGCCGGTGTCCTGGTGAGGGAAGGGGTATTGTGTTCATGCTTCTTGGCAGGATTATGGGATATGAAAGTTGTGGCTCCGTCTTGGAAGAGGAGCGGAGTTAGAACACCGCCTTTGCACGGTGCTTGCGGAGCGACACTTACACAATGGCACCCACCTCTCTGAGCACCCACCGCTCATTGGCAGATTGAGTGATTAGCGCGGTGGTCAGGAGATCCATGCTGCCCAGACTTGCAGTAAACCTTTTGTTCCGGACTGCCGGAAGCTAAATATCAGAGTGGAACTGGCCATTTTCTGATCATTTTCACAAGCTTGTGGCTGTGGCTAGGGGAGGGGTGGCGCAATGTGTACCGCGGCTGTCTTCACCGTTTATCGGGACATGGTTGGCAGGGTGCAAGAAAGCAAGAGGGACTGGAATGATATTCTGCCTTTGAGAAGCCCTGCACCCTTGCAAGCAAAAATTGGTGGCTTGGCCGGTCTGGACACATCCGATAAACACTTAACTCCCAGCTGGTTTTATGAAAAATGTTCAGTCAAAGGGCAGCTTTCTCGAATCTTTCCAATTCATCCTCCCTCCTCTTGTTGTGAAATAAATCTGAAAGCAGGTAGTCATGGGGCAAGATAAGACAGCCTTTCTCTCATTCACTACTTTAATGATTTCATTGAGTGCCAAATTGGGTGAGCGAAACATTTATTTTCTACTTTTCAGTGGTATATGCATACTAGTGGTTAGAGTTATATATTGACAAATTGCAAGTTCACGGAAGGTTGCATTTCAATGAGAGTTGAAGCGGCTGGGGGGACAAATATAAAATACATATTTACACAGCATGCATGGTCCGGTTGTCCCGCGGTCTGGCTGTGCATGGACCCCAAGAGTGGCCAGATGCCCGATGGACCCGGCGCAAGTACGAGGGGTGCGCGGTCACGATGTGCTTGCCCCCTACGTGCACTGTCATTGTGGGTGCGGACGCATGGGGGCTGGCAGGGGCTCAGATACAGGGCCCTCTTTCCGGTTGTTGCAGGTCCTTCACGGTTTTGTTTGCGGCTCTGGTGACGCGTGTGTAGGGGGTGCCACATGGGGGCAGTCGCTACGCGGATGTTGGAGACACAATTTTGTGTAACGACAGAGAAGTGAAAGCAGGGCAAACGGAGGCTTGAATAGAACAGAAGTTGGTGACACACAGGAGTGTCTGGGGGACCGACTCAGAACACAGATTGCGCGGGCGATGATGTGGCTTGTCGGTGGGTCCGTGGTATGGTCACGTTTGAGAGAGGTGGTGAAGCGCACACCAGTGCATGGCAGTGCACTGGTGTGCACTGCCACTTGTTGGTCTAGGGAGGCCTTCGTCACAGTGCAGGGTCAGACCTCACACGTACCAAGCATTTTATTGCCGTTATGACAAACGCGTTGCATCCGCTTTCTCTCGGTATACACCGGTTGTAGCGGGTTGGTTCTCGGGCTTCCTGGCGGGGCGATAGATCTGCAGGGGAGGCATTAGCATGTGGGACCTAGCTGCCACCTTCACGGCTTTTAGCCGAGTCCCGGTTTGTGGCGTCGTTAGCGGTGAGCTGTTTGCAAGGACTCCCCCCGTTTGGGCCTGGCCCTCTTTCTCTTTTCACCAGTTTCATGTTTCCATCGTGAATAGTACTGCCACTTTGGGCAAACCTGTGTTGGCATGTTTGTGGACTTGGGTTCACGCAACGACTGCAACGAGAGGTACAGTAACGGGGGTGAGGGGGCCGATAGTGTTTGCTTGGCCAGGCGTTGGCTGGAGGGGTCATGTGATTTCTTCATGGGCTCAGCTGTGCAGGCTACCCTGCGCCCGGGTTTTAACAGACTAGGACACGTAGCGAAATTGGTGGCAGGCAGGCGCCAAGAGATGGGTCTTCCGATACATTTACACCTGATTTAGTATCCAGGCTATGGAGTGGCTGCGTGACACTCTGGTGTTGAAAGTGGTCAGTCGGTTGGCTGGCCTCCTAGATCTGAGTTTCTAGCTCGGGCCTGTCCAATGAAGGGTTCAAGTGCCAGATGTCGGCCCTGGGATACAATTTCACAGGCCTGGGGAGCGGCAGAACAGAAAGTGGCTTGTTTCAACCCCATGGTCACAGGTTCAGATCCTGGTGGGTCCACTCAGCATTTCATTCTTCTGAGGTCGATAAAACGAGTGCCATGGAGTTGTGTAACAATAAACATGTTATGCAGCGCAAAGATTCCATGGGGTGAGCGTGTTCCCAATTACAGCCCAAAGCGGAAATTGTGAAGGAATTTGGTGAATAGTGAGCTCGCTCCGCAGTGTAGGATTAGGAGGTACTTACTATGTACTGTGCAACCCAACTTGATGGGAGGGGGGTAGTTTACTTGTGCATTATCGACCATAAAGCCAAGTATGTATCGCGGGGCTCTGCTCACACTAAAGTGGGCCAGGATCACACAAAGCATAGGATGAGAGTTCGGTGTCAGTCATATATGGCGATTTATGAGAATATTCCAGAGGTAGCGAATATGACATCACAGACTTTGATCAGTGATAATATCATGGTTCATCTTTTGTCCCAATATAGACAATAGTTACGGACAGGCTCTCTTTTGAAAAGAATAGTTATTTTGTCTCATTCGAGTGCCGCCCGTGCCTCTTTCGCAGTATAACGAGGTCTGACTCTTTAAGAGGATGAGCCCTTCACCCCCACCTGGGGCATGTGTCACCAGAGGAGTCTCCAGTGGTCATGGGGAATTCTGCACAGTGCTTGTAGAATGTCACGTACCATTAAGGGCATGTTACTACCAAAGTTGTCCCAAAGTTGGGGTCAAACTGGGCTGGAGCAGTAAGTTAAAGTTAAAGCACAAATAGGCTACAATGTATTAAAGAACATTTGGCATTCCCAGTATTCAAGAAAGGGCAGGTATTGATACATATTGTTCCCCTCCTGTTATCACTGTCTTGTCTGCTCCCTGGTATACTAGCAGAAGTTTGGGAGGGCATGACTTCACCTAGGGTGGTGACTGGCTCAATTCGATGGACAAATCAAAAATGTTTCACATTTACTAACGTGTGAAATTCTCAGCTGCCTGTTCATAGTTTTATTCATATGCACAGTATTATTAATTTAAATAATCGCTGCATTGACTAGTGCGACCAGCGGACGTTCACGCACCAAGGCATTTGGTTAATTTACAAACATTAATTCTTCCCTCTTCCCTGACAATAATACCAAGGGGGAGCAAGAGGTAAATCAGTTGATATGTGCACTCTTTGGGTGACCTGGGTTCCTATTATAAATGAACAACATTATAGTTTTATTAAATTAAACACAGGAACAGGTGGTGTACAAGGTCATTTATTTTGAGGTCCTCTTATTTGTGATAAGGGAGGAAAAGTGCATACCATCGACAGTTCCGATGGCTTAGGGAGCGGCGAATGCTTGGTCCGCTCGCATTGGCAGGTGATTTATGCGTGGGCTTAGCTTTGCATGCTTCCCGCGGTCGTTTTACTGACTCGGGTAAGGCAGTGGATAGTGTTGCAAGCATGCACTCAGAGATGGGTCCTTCGATACCATTATTAATCTTAAGCTCGGTCAGTGTACAGGCCAAGGAATGGCGACATGCCCCCCGGGTGCTGGGGATGGTTTGTGGTTGGCAGCTTTTCAGATGTTTGTCGCAAGCTTGCACATGCTGTTGTTTACGCAGAGTTTAGGGCAGGTTAGCATCCCCACTTTGTCTCCACGGGGTTGATGTGTCTTCCGGTCAGCATGATCAAGTAGAGCCATTATCGATTGGTATAGCTGGACATAAGCATGCCAGGCTGGAATCCAAGGGATTATAGAGCAAGTGTTCCGTTTTCTGAGCCTAGTATATGCAGGCGTGAGTAAGAATGGTAGCCGCCAGTTCAATCTTGCATCACTCAGACAACTGGGACAGGAAGTAAGGCGGGCTGGATAACTCCTGCTTCTACCTGCATTGGCACATCTTGTCAGGAGTGACTGTCAAAGGGATGGCACGTAAGCCAGGTAATGTTAGCACCCATCCACACCAAGCCGATTGTTTAAGGTCACCCCTGGGCCGCGTTACACAGCCCAGTATCAGGCCCTTGGGGGTCAGTGCCATGAATTACTAAAGTGAACTGAACAGGAGGCGTGACCGTGGGTTACGCTAGCAGAAGTTTGGGGAAGAGCTAAACTCCACCCATGGTCATGGTGTAGTCTTAAGTAAGTTGGAGTTGTCACTCTTATTTGACCAGGGGTTCGATGCTACACGAGGGCATCGCTGCGGCCAGAGCACTGTCTTTGTGTTTCCCAGGGGGGCAGCTAGTGAAGGCAAGGTTCTTCCCAAACCTGGCACCAGAACACAAGGTAGTCAGGGCCGACTTGTCTGTTGGGTGACTTGGGTAGGCACCTGGGTAGTTGTCACTCCACGAAGGGGTGAGCTGTCTCCAATAGTAGGCACAATACATATAGGTGTGTCTGTTTGTGGTATCTCCTAAGCGGACCCACTGAAGGTGTACTGCAGCTAAACAGGGAATGGGGAAACTTGGTTTGCGTCACTGTGGCAGTTTTAAAGCATCCAGGGTCGGAGATGGACAGTAGGTACTGTGCATCTGTGATCCGACGGCAGTTAGGCAAGCGGGGTGCGCTGCGTAAGCGGTAATTGCACGAAAGGGTGAGGTGTCTCCAGTAGTGGGCGCAAGACATACATTGTTTCAAACCAGCTTTGATACCATTAAGGTGTTCACCAGGGTAGCAAGCAAAGGGGTCTGTGCATACGTCTGGGCAACGGGGCGAAATAAGTGCACCCCAGAACCAAGGGCAGTTGACTATAATCCTGCAGTTAGGGGCAAACGCCCGCCCGGTGAGTAATACATGCCACGCTGGGTGGTGACGCTGTCAGCCAACAGTGGGCTGCCGTCCCAAGTACGGGGACACAAGGTGTCAAGCACAAAAGGCTACTATGTAAAAGAACATTTGGCATGTCCAGTGATCAACAAAAAGAAAAATTTAACTGAGCAGGTAATTTTCCACCGCTGGGGTTGCCCTGGGGTGGGCAGTGTGAACGCCCCTGCCCCCCTATTCAGGGGCTCTCGCAGGGAGGGTTCTAGCCTGTCGACTTTTCCTGCAATTAAGGTCAAATGCCCTGCCCGGTTAGCTATATTAGCCTCACTGGGCGGGGGTGCTGTCAGCTAACAGTGTGCTGCGTTCCCAAGAAAGGGGGGAACAAGGTGCCAAGCACAAAAGGCAAGGCGGGCAGTGTGAACCCCCCCCCTATTCGGGAATATTCTGGGTTGAAGGGCAAAGTAGGACTTAGTCAATCCTTAAGGTTAGGCACCATATGGCAGCCAGTGGGCACTGCACTAATCAGACAGATTCTCTAGCTGGTATCCCTAGGGGGGTTCACCACGAAGGGAGCCGAGCTGGCGAAATTCCAATAAGAAATAAGGGATGCACGGCAAGGGCAGGAGGGCACCCTGGCTCATTGTCACACACGTCTAGTTATGGACATTCCTGTGCGTCATGAGTTAGAAAGCAAATGGACGGTGCAAAGGTTAAAGTATAATCCTTCTCGCCCGAATAGCCAAAAGTAGGCAGGTGGGTGTGGGAGCGGTCTCCCAACAAGCGGGCAGCTGTCCCTTAAGTGGGGACACAGGTGTGCTAGACACACCGTCCTAGTAGGACGGCAGCTAGGTGAGCTCAGCAAATTCATGGGGCAATGCGTGCCAGGGAATCTGATCTGCCCCGCCCAGAGTTGACACGGGCTGAGTTATGTGAAGCAGTGGAACTTGCCCGCAGGAGGGTGGACAGTTCTTGGCACAAATTCACAGGGCAGAAGGGCCTTTGTGTGGCATTAGACACTAGCTGATCCAGGCTATCGGCAAGGGCAATTGTGATATAGATGGGGTTCATCTATCACCAGTGGGAGGGATCTCTTCCCTAGCTTTGCAGGAGGCCTGGAAATGAGAGGTTGCAGGTGAGAAAGGAGCTGTTTTGGTGGGGGCTCTGGCGGCGACGGTGGCCACCTCCAGAGCTGTGGCGGAGTTACAGGGCGATCTGGAAGCAGAGGGGTACAGAAGGGTACCTCTGCGCGGCACCATGGTGGGTGCCAGAGCCAAATCCTAGGAGCCTCATGGGAGGTTCCTGGAAAACCGTGTCGGCGCCCCGTTAGTCCTTCGGGCGGTTGTGGGCCTGAACAACCGGGGGGTTTGCTATGCTACGCTCCGCCCTGAAAGGGGCGTGAGTAATGTGTCACGTGATCCGGGAAGAGGATCACCAGAAGTGGCAGCACAGATGGGGTTCGCCCCAGTGCTGCTTGGCTCATCAGGCGGGCAGGCGGCCCAGACGGTTGCCTGCCCTTGGATCGCCCGTAAGATAACCCACCATATTACATAACGGTGTATGTAATAAACCTGCAGCAATTTTACCCAAACAAGAAATGTGTTGTGTGTTTATTTATGAGCATGCATGTTACGTTGGAGGGGTGGGGTAGGTTGCCAATGCTGGTACTAAGACTATTCTCTATTTGATATGGTATGCTCAGAGCAGGGCAAAACTTTTAACCCCTTGCATGCGCAGGACGGCCGGGAGCCGTCCTGCGCCACAGTGCTTGTGTGCGCAGGACGGGTCCCGGCCGTCCTCGCACATGGCATGGGAAATCCCTCTGGTGCGGGCACCAGAGGGATTCCCTTTTCCCCCTGAAAGCCTAGAGAGCTGGGGAAGGGCTTCCCCAGCTCCAGAGGCTGTCTCTGTTGTTTCTGTGCAATGAAGATCAGTGCGCACGTCGCGCTGACTTCATTGCACAGAAACCGAAACTAAAATGAGCCAATAGGCTCATTTCAGTTTCACTTTCTACGTGCTCAGGGGGCTATCTCAGCCCCCCGAGCACGTAGAAAGATAGGAGAGGTATCATTGGAAAGGGGAGAATCTCCCCTTTCCAATGGTACCCCTCCCTAGTGGATCCCTGCTTGGGGATCGCCCCAGGAGGGCGATCCCCAAGCAGGGATCCACCAACATGACACCAGGGAGGGGGGAGCGGCCCCTTGGGCAAGGGCCTTTGCTCCCCACAATTACATTTGGCCACTACAGTCTTTCTGTAGCCCCCAATCTGCCCCCCCGGGGGCAGAAAGCCCACTAGAAGCCAGGGATTTCTTTTTGATTTCATGTAGGGGTGGGGGCTGCCCAAAATGGGCATGACAATGCCCCCAACCCCCCCAGAGAAATTACAGTCTTTCTGCCCCCCCAGGAGGCAGATGGGGGCAGTAGCTCCTAATCTGACCCCCGGGGGGGGGGCAGAAAGCCCACTAGAAACCAGGGATTTGTTTTTTTAGTAATGTAGGGGTGGGGGCTGCCCAGCATGGGCATGCCAATGCCCCCACCCCAAAAACAATTACCACAGTCTTTCTGCCTCCCCTGGGAGGCATATTGGGTCAATAGCCCCTTATCTGCCCCCCGAGAGGGGTAGAAAGCCGACTAGGCCTCAGGAATTTTTTTTTTCTTCAATTGAGGGGTGAGGTCAGCACAGAACGGGCATGCCAATGCCCACACCTCCCCAATTTTTTTTTACAGTCTTCCTGCCATCCCGGGGGGTGGATGGGGGCAGGGATACTGGATTCCCCTGGGTGTCTAGTTTTCAAAAATGTATATGTTTGCTAGGTTTCCCTAGGTGCTGGCAGAGTTAGGATTCAAAATCTACAGCTAGGCACTTTGCAAAAAAAGGGTCAGTTTTCACTGTGAAAATGTGGTGTGTCCACGTTGCGTTTTGGGCCGTTTCCTGTCGCGGGCACTAGGTCTACCCACAGAAGTGAGGTACCATTTTTCTTGTAAGACTTTGGGAAACGCGGGGTGGGTGGAATTTTGTGGATCCACGCACACTCCAGAACTTTCCACCACGGAAATGTGAGGAAAATGTGTTTTTTGGGACAAATTCTTAGGTTTGCAAGGGATTCTGGGTAACAGAACCTGGTGAGAGCCAGTCAATTCACCCCATCCTGAATTCCCCTGGGTGTCTAGTTCTTAAAAATGTATAGGTTTGCTAGGTTTCCCTAGGTGCTGGCAGAGTTAGGGTTCAAAATCTACAGCTAGGCACTTTGCAAAAAAAGGGTCCTTTTTCACTGTGAAAATGTGGTGTGTCCACGTTGCGTTTTGGGCCGTTTCCTGTTGCGGGCACTAGGCCTACCCACAGAAGTGAGGTACCATTTTTCTCGGAAGACTTTGGGAAACACGGGGTGTGTGGAATTTTGTGGATCCATGCAGATTCCAGAACTTTGCACCACAGAAATGTGAGGAAAATGTGTTTTTTTGGACAAATGTTTAGGTTTGCAAGGGATTCTGGGTAACAGAACCTTTTGAGAGCCAGTCAAGTCACCCCATCCTAGATTCCCCTCGGTGTATAGTTTTCAAAAATGTATAGGTTTGCTAGGTTTCCCTGGGTGCCGGCAGAGCTAGGGTTCAAAATCTACAGCTAGGCACTTTACAAAAAAAGGGTCAGTTTTCACTGTAAAAATAAAGTGTGTCCATGTTGCGTTTTGAGCCGTTTCCTATCGCGGGTACTAGGCCTACCCACACAAGTGAGGTACCATTTTTATCGGGAGACTTAGGGTAACACAGAATTGTAGAGCAACTGTTATTACCTATTGACTTTCGATGCATTTCTGCCTTCCAAATGAAAGACAATGTGTAAAAAAGAAGTCATTTTGAAAAATGACCTTTAATTCTCATGCTAGTATGGGTACTCACAATTTCGGAAATGTGCAAATATCTACTGTTTCTAAACTCTATATTTTGTTCCAATTTCAGAAATACATAGGTGTCTTTCATACCGATTTTTCCATGTATATATTTTCCCAAATTAATTGCTATGTACCCGGTACATAATAAAAAAAATTGCAAGACACTGCTCAGTTACTGGCTCTGGGTTCGTCGGGTTCTTGGCGAACCTACAAGTCCTATATATCCCCACAACCAGAAAGGTCCAGCAGACGTAACTGTATATTGCTTTCAAACAGCTGTCATAATTAGAAGAAGTTACAGGTGAAAATGTTGACACAAATGGCTTTTTTTCCAACTCATTTTAATTTTTCCTATATTCAACTGTTAGTTTCTATAGAGAAACCTTGAAGGAGCTACACAAATGACCCCTTGCTGAATTCAGAATTTTGTCTACTTTTCTACAATGTATATCTTTCCAGGATCCATTATTGCTTTCATACCATTAACTGGAAGGAGGTTGAAAGCACAAAAAATAGCAAAAATAGGCTATGTCCCAGAAAAATGCCAAAACTGTTTAACATGTTTTGGTTTACTGACAAAAGTCTGCTTATTCCTGAAAGCTGGGAAAATGGTGATTTCAGCACCACAACCCCTTTGTTGATACCATTTGCAGGAAAAAAAACAGACGCTTTCATCTGTAGCCCTTTTTTCCCATTTTTCAGAAAAATAAAAACATTTAGCTCTTTTTTGGCTAATTTCTGGGTCGCCTTCAGGGGAATCCACACCCCATGATGTTGGAAGAAAAGGACGCAAATTTGGCGTGGATACTTTATGTGGTCAAAAAGTTACAGGGGCCTAAGCGCGAACTACCCCAAATAGCCAAAAAAAGGCTTAGCACAGGGGGGGAAAAGGCCTAGCAGCGAAGGGGTTAAACAGATGTCCTCTGGTGCAAGCAATGAGGGGGGACACAAAAATGCGAAGTTTTTTTATTCCAAAGCGAGGAGCATGATGAGCACCTAGGTTGGCCGCCACCGCATGTACACCCTTCAACCCTCCGGTGCTGCACCTACTATGGAGCAGCCACAACAACTTCAAGATTCCATGGTTTCTAGGGAACATTAGTCAGATGACTCTTATCCTGATTAGACCCCAAGACTAAGTACGGGTCGAAAAGTTGACATTCCCACCCTAAGTTGCTTTCAAAACATGTTATGGTTTGTCAAGAGATACCACATATGAACAAAGAGGATCTCCGCTTATGTCTGTTTGATATAAAATCATATACAACTTTGAAATCAGTTCAGTGTCTTGTTCTATGTTGTTGTATACATATTAGTTAACTGTCTGAGCACTGCATCGTCTGCACTAAATTTGATACATAATGAGATGTATATTGTCCTTGTATAAAAATGTGAACATCATCATCATAAAATATATTGTGTCCTGTACCCTTTTTCAGTAACATTGATTATGATACAAGTTACTAATTGAGTTTTCCCACTTCCAATGCAGATGTAGACATGTTAGTGAATGAGTCCCTCAGGACAGTTGTTTGGCTTATTACTTTAGGGAACCTATGCAGTTTTCCTCAGCATATTTGCCTTATTTTCAAAGGTAGATGTGCTCACTCAGATCAAGGAATGTATTCCTTTAAAGGCATTCTCACACACCCCCAACTTACATCCACAAACTGGAAAGAGTTTGATTTAGAGCACTGAGTGTGCTGAAGGCGCATGAAAGACACGTTTTTGAGCTTCAAGCAGCTAGTGACAGAAGCTATTTGTATAGGTTCACTTGGCAAGTATATAGGATTAGTCAGGACTTTGATGACGACAGAGTCATGAACGGGTAGAAAAAGCTTAGGCTAGGTGTGCTTTCACATGGATATCACATAGGTAGAAGGCAGATAGTCAAGGTAGTACAGATGCATATGCCATCACTTCATCTTCACCTACAGACTCAAACCGACTGGTGTTTCACTCACCCCGATACTGAATTGCTCCCTCACTCAACTAACTGTTCTTATCCGGAGATGTTGGGAAATGCTAAGTGGAAGGAAGTTTGTGGCTCCCCACAGATTCTGGAACTTTCCATCACAGAAATGTTAGTCAAAGTTTGAGGTTTGCAAGGGATTCTTGGTAAAAAAAAACCTGGTGAGAGCCACACAAGTCACCCCACCCTAGATTGCCCCAGGTGTCTAGTTTTAGTAGTTTTAGGAAATTTGCAATTTTGCTAGGTTTCTCTAGGTGCCAGTTAAGCTAGGGCCCAAAACCCACAGCTACCCACTTTGCAAAAAAAGGGTCAGTTTTGAGTGAGAAAATGTGATGTATCCATTTTGCATTCTGGATAGTTTCCTGTCACAGAGAAAAGTTTGAGGTTTGCAAGGGATTTTGGATAAAAAAAACCTTGTGAGAGCCACCAGGTCACCCCAAACTAGATTCCCCTAGGTGTCTAGATTTAAAAAATATACAGATTTTCTAGGTTTGCCTTGGTGCCGGCTGAGCTAGGGTTCAAAATCCACAACTACCCACATTGGAAAAAAAGGGTACGTTTTCAGCTGAAATATGTGATACGTCCATGTTGTGTTTTGGTCTGTTTCCTGTCGTTGGCACTAGGCCTACCCACACAAATGAGGTGCCATTTTTATCAGAAGACGTGCAGGAGCATAGAATAGTAGAACATTTGTTATTACCAATTGGATTTCACTCCATTTGTGCCTTCCAAATGTAAGCCAGGTATAAGAAAGAAGGCACTTTGAATAATAGCCCCTAAATCATATGCGTATGGGTACCCACAATCCAAAGATGCACAAAAAACTGCTCCTGACTCCATATCTTGTGCCCATTTCAGAAATACATAGGTTTCCTTGATACCCATTTTCACTCTACATATTTCACTGTATGAGTTGGTTAATACTCGGTGCAGAATGAAAAACCATTGTATGGTGCACCTCAGATGTTGACTCTGGTTACCTTCTATTCTTAAAGAACCTACAAACCATATATATCACGCAACCAGAATGGTCCAGCAGACATACTGGTATATTGCTTTTGTAAAAGCCCACCGTGACAAAAAGTTACAGATGTCACAAATGGCTATTTTTCCTACTTATTTTCAATATTTCTTGATTGCAACAGTTATTTTCTTTAGGAAAACCTTAAGGGATCTATAAATATGGCCCCTTGCTGAATTTGGAATTTTGTCTACTTTTCAGAAATCTATAGCTTTCCTGGATCACCCATAGGTTTCACTATAAGTTTCACACTGATTTCCACCACAAACTGGAAGTAGGTTGAGAGCACAAAAAATAGGAAAAATGGGCCAGCTCTTTGAAAAATGCCAAAACTGTGGTACAAAATTAGTTTTTTTTATTCATCTCTGCATGTTCCCGAAAGCAGGGAAGATGGTGACTTTAGCACAGCAAACCGTTAGTTGATGCTAAAATTTAGCTAAATTTTGCCAATTTTCACGGCCTCCTCCAGGGGAATCCACACATCTTGGATACCTTTAGAATCCCCAGGATGTTGGAATTAAAGGATGCAAATTTGGTGGCAATACCTTATGTGGACATAAACGTATGCAGCACTACATGCAAACTACTTCAAATAGTCAAAAAAAGGTGGACAGCGGTTAAGGGACCCAAGGGCTGTTTATGTACTTTTGGTTCCTTGTCACAACAATCTTTTCACCAATTTTAAGTTCATTGCCTACTTATAATGCATAAATTATGTTTATTGGTTAAGATTAAAGGTACAAGTTGTCCTCCATATACACCCTACATAGAGCAAAATTAACTCATTCTCAGTACCTCTCCACCTGAGCCTGAGCCTCACCAACTGACAAGTGTTACATCCTCACACTCTCAAATCATACATTCTAGGACAAGACAGTAGTATACTATAAGAAAGTGGACACTTCAAGGAATAATAACACTTCATGTGAAGGTGAACACTCAAAATCACAAAATTTACCTGAGCTTAACTCCTAGTAGCTATGCCACAGATCCAACAGTGTTAACTTAGGGCAATGCATAAAGCATTTCTGCAGTACCAAAACAGTAATAATGTTAATACACCCATCAATAAAAATTGCAAAGCCAATGAATAAAAAAAAATAAAGATTAAGACCCAAAATGACCTCAAAATGACAAAAATGCACCTGGAGAACTGGAGATATGAAATTATAATGTTTTAAGTAGAATCAACACCAAAAACTACTGAGCATTCAGCACCAATGAAAATCAATGGATAAAGAAGACCAGGTCCTATGTTCAATGTGAGGCCAACTGTGATGTAGCCCTGGTCACATACTCCAAGTTTTAGTTTAGTTTAAGTTTATTGGTTTGCTCAGTTACTTTAAACCATTGCAAAAGATTAAACATTAAAAGGATACAAAAGGTACAAGTAAATTAAGTAGCTAATAGCACCTTATTTTACTTTACAGTATCAGCTTTAATAAAATTAGTTGAAACATGGTAAGTTATGCGTCAAACTGCTAAAGTTTATATTAGTCCTTAAAGTGCATATTGAGCAAATCTGCAGTACTTACACTCACTATTAAACAGTAAAAACATTTTAAAAAATTGAGTGCCTACTGAGCAAATGAGGTCAGATGCAGATAACACCTTGCATCAGCTTGCAGTATCACCTAGCGGATTTAAGTGAAATCTAATAAAACCTTTGTCGAACAAGTAAAGTGCATATGGATCCTTAGAATGCGTGCTGAACAAATCTGCACTGCTTACCCGCCTAGATCAAAAGTAAAAACATAAAAAATTTGTAGCTGCCCTTTGGAATAAGCAATACAGTACATACTGAATGAATCTGCAACCCTTACCCGCCCTTAACAAAAGTGTTGGCACCCATTGGGAAGACCACATGCACACAAAACGGCAACTGCCCAGCAGCAACTAAAGACCCCACCCCTTGGACTCCAATGGATTGGTCTCAGAGAAAAGTATGATTCAAAAAGTTAAAAAAGTATTGAAGTCCTCCTTCAGAAAGGGACATTTTTAAAGAAAAGTGTTGATGTTTTTCCTTAGTCCCAACAAAGAAAGGGACTTTGTCCCTTTTTGAGAAGAAAAATCCTCCATGTGAGTGTAGATGCTGAAACTGAAACTACTGCCATGGAATCAAAGGCTGGATACCGAAAGCAGGTTGGTCCTGATGGAGTCCTGGAACTTTGGAGATTTCCTGCTGAAAATGTTTTAAGTGCCAAAGCAGAATTGGACTTAAGCCATTTTTTTCAGAGCTGGAGGGAGTCTTGAGCGTGATGAAGCTGAAATTGAGCCAGTCATTGAGAAACTGCCATTTGAATACTTTTTCCCGTGGGGTCTGGCTGGAGCGCTGGAGGAAAAATTTAAAACGTTTCCAAACCTTCTTCTGGTGCCACATTTAAACAGAATTACTATATCATGAAACTGTATTTGCTACTATATGCTAAAGTGTAGATGATTATATTTGCAATAAACATAGTGTATCTTTATTTTTAATTCCCTCTTGATGTTTTCATATTGACCAAGTAGATGCGTAGATCAAGTATGCCGCTTTATAATTATATGATCTTGTCTGCTTAAATTCTGAATCCTTTTGCCAGGCTTTTGGCCTATTAGAAAGGTAATATCCTAAGCCAATGTTCAAAGGCTTAACCAGAGTACATGTATCTGAACAAGTCAAAATAGGATTTTTCTGGAGCTTTTCATTCCAAAATGCTCTCAGCCCACAATGGAAGCCTTCAAGAATTCTAAGAGTGCCCTCTCTGCCTTTTGATAGACTTACTCCATCAATAGATTGAAAGCCCGATAATGGTTAGGCAAAATCAAAAATCTTAATGGTTCACCAAGTGAACTAAAATAAATAAGTATTCCAAAAGTTTAAATATTTAAAATTCAATTATATAATTAATTTATGAATAATAATTGGTAATTTATTAATTATTAGTTAATTAACTTCCCGCCCTACACTCCTACAAACCTAGCCTCCACAAGTAAAATATCAGTAAAATAAATCAGTATTCCATATTTTACATTGCTATCCCTACTCTTGTTTAGACTGCAGTAGGCATAGTGAAACGAATGCCTACTGTGGCGCTGTTTGGAGTGGGATTAGTAAATCTCGCCCCTTCAAAATCCAACACATTCCCTAGTGTTTCACAGACTGGAGTGGGAATAGCAAATTTTACCCATCCAAAGTCCAACACTTTCTCTACTGTTGAGCTGTTTGGAGTAGGAATAGTAAATTTTACCCTTCTGAAATCCAATGCATTCCCTAATGTTGCCCGGTTTACATTGAGAATAATAAACGTAACCCCTCCGAAGTCCAACACTTTCCCTACCATTGCATAAACTAGAGTGGAAATAGTATACTTAATATTCTTCGAGTCCTATAGTTTTCATAATGTTGGTTAAATAGAGTTTATTTCATTAATTGTTTAATTTTTTAATTTTTTATATTATTTGTTTTTATTTTTCATTGTGTTTTGATGTTTATGTATTTTTTGTAAATTAGTTTTTTGGAGTTTTATTCATATTTCATTTGTTGTATTCATTAAATAATATATTTTTCTTATTTTATTTTTATATATATTTTGGTTTGTGTATGTATATTTGACATATATATATATATGCATATGGATGTAACATAATGAATCAATATTATTTACATTACATTAATTTTAATAATATTTTAAAAGTATTAGTGCAAATATACACATATATATTTTTATATTAATATATTTCAAATATAAAAACTTAATATAATGTAAAATAAATATTGTTATTATGTTACACTATATGTATATATGTGTGTGTGTGTGTTTAGGTGTTTATATAAGTATATATTTATGTATAGTATTTAATATAGTTGAATATATTTATTTTAAATTATATTAAAATTATATGTGTCAATGATATTTTTTTTCCAATATTTTCGGACTTTCCATTATAAGTATAGGAGCACGATATTGTGGTAAATAATATTTTTGATGAATACACTTGGGGGCTAGAGGAAATTTAAGGACCTACGTGAACCAACTCCACACCAAATTAATGTTACACAAAAAGGGGCCACGGGTCTGAAACAAGGGGAGGATATTAAACTGTCTGGACGTGCTCTACTATACAAAAACTAGGGGTTTCCCTTTTCAGGACGGTTCCCCTCACACACCAGAGGTGTCATGCTTCATCATAGGGGTGCCTCCTCACATGATAGACCTAGTCTTCACGTGGGCTACAACGCGTTCTCTACGAGGGAGGAGCTCAGGGATGTTTTTATTGAGTAAGGCTGGGTGTACTAAACCCCTATGTGATTTTGGTGTGGAAAAGAATAAATGGAGTGCAGTGCTGTGATGTGAAAGTTAAAACTAGCTAGCGGCTTAGCTATAAGTAACTTTATTCGGCTACCCGATGCCAGGATTAAAAGCAGTGAGAAACTTCGAACACAAATGCCAAAATTAGAGACAGATGTGTCATTCGACCAACATGTTTCAGCCAGAGAGACCTGGATAGTGTCGCGGCCTTCTTCAGGGTCAGGTTATACCCTACTGCAATTCAATAAGTGATACTCCTTGAAAAAACATGTGAAAAAACACGTGAGTAAATCAATAGTAAAATACTGAACCAGTGATATTGATTGTTCAGTATATTCTGGATACAACCTAAGATAAAAACATAAAATATGTTGTCAATGGTTGCATACATTGTGTATAAAGAGCATGGACCAAACATAAAGTTTATGATACTCCACCGCAATATTTAGCACACAAACATATTTAATCAAAGTGTAGAGGACGTGTGACTCACCACTGTCGGTTACTGAGTTCACTCTGTCTGTCCCGGCATATTAGCCATACGGTACGTGCACCATAACCTGCCAAGGAAGGGTAAATGGTATTAAAAACAAGAGATCCCAAGCAAGGGATTCAAAGATAGAGCAAAAAAAGCGACTCAAAGTAGAGAATGGCCAATCGTCTAGGATAGGCTAAACAAGTATGTCAGCTCTTTGGGCAGAGGGCTAATAGTGATTGAGATGTATGCCCCAATGAGAGTGAAGGTTGAGAACAAAGGCAGGGAACAACAACGTACAAGATTCCGCTTAGTGGCTGTACACAGACAGAAAGTGAGGTCAAATAAAATGTGAGGTCAAATAAATTAAAATGCAGGCCCTGAAAAAGGAATCTAAGCATAAGGAGCCAGGGAATGTGACACAGGATATTTTACCGCATCATGCACTGGCCAAAAAAAAACTTGATGTGAAGACACAATCAGCGTCAAAAAGAATTAGATGCCCCTTACGCATGGCGCGGTGTGGCGAGGACGCTACACCTATCAGGAAACGTAGAGTATGTGGAGCCTTCAATTGCTCGGTCTAAAGTGAATTGCACACTAAAAAAGGGGGGAACAATGGCGCTAAAGGAAGTGTTACGAGGGCAAAACTCGCAAAGCGTGCTCGCACTTCCTAAGTGCTCAAAGGGTGTTCGTGGGAGCCCTAACCACAATGGTTGCAAGGGTGGGCTCATAACAAATGGAGTATAAGCCAGCCAAAGAGTTAACAAAATCGTGGAGACAAGCGCGCTGATTGAGGCAAGGGGCCAGAACTGCTGAAAGCATAACTGGTACTGGGGGAGCATCTATGCCAATCGCATAATGCAAAAGAGTTGTCGCGAGGGCGCGCAAGACCGATGAGGGACCGCAAGGTAATGGAAAGGCTCTGGAGAACCGGAGAACGTGGTACGTGGAAACACAAACAAAATGTTCGTAATGCGTGCAGCGCTCGCGCTAAAGGGTGCTTGCAGCATGCTGGGGTAGCACTTACCACAAAAGTTGTGGCTGGAGACCAAAAAAGGTGCGGCACACGTCCAGGGGTACAGGAAACAGCCGGGCCGGGCGCGCGGCATGTTTAAATAGATGGACGAGATGCGCTGCAGCGGGCTGCTGTGTCGTCATCTCAGGGGGACCCAGCGCTCATGGGTAATGTAGTTTCTCCGCCGAAAGAAACAAAAGTGATGGGAAAAACGGGCCAGTGACTGAATGATGCTCATAGAAAGCGAGCATATAGCAAAGGCATACTACTCCTGAGAGCATAAAGTAAAATGCGCGACGGAAAACCGGGAAGGTAAATGGTTCATCAACCGGAAAACACAGACATATTTGGAAATGCGGACCGATTGCTTAGTGATACTCATGGGATAAAAACATAAGACAAACAGGGGCGCAGTACTCCTGAAAGGATACAGTGAAAGTGGAAAATAGACAAAGGAAACCGGGGAGGTAGGGATAAAAATACAAGTCACACTTAAAGGAAGTGTGTGTTTGAAAATGGGAAGGAGCCGTCCTGAGGCTCCAGGGCATGGGATTATGCTCATAGAAAGCGAGCCTATGGCAAAAACATACTACTCCTGAGAGAATAGAGTGAAATACACGAAGGAGATAAATGGTTCATCAACCGGTAAACAAAGACATGTTTGAAAATGCGGACCGGTTGCTTAGTGATACTCATGAGATGCAAACATAAGACAAACAGAGGCGCAGTACTCCTGAAGGAATACAGTGAAAGTGGAAATTGGACAAAGAAAACCGGGGAGGAAGAGATAAAAATGCAAGGCACTTAAAAGGAAGTGTGTGCTTGAAGATGGGAAGGTGCCCACCTGAGGCTCCGAGGCATGGGAGGCATAGCAACCACTACTGAAGGTAGACTGTCCATTATAAAAAGGGGCCACAATGTGGCCAGAAAGCCCAAGTGGAGGGAGCATTGAAAAAAAGAGGGTAAAAAAGCCTAACTATCGGTTAGGGAGAAAAGCCTCTAGATAAAAAATTAGTAGAGCCAGAGTAGCTGCGCTGCTGTGAGAGAAAAAGTTCAAGAGAGTGACAGCCACGGAATCTCGTCGTTGAGGCCCGTTGCCAACGTCCCCAACCTATAAACCCATCTTTGCTCAAGTCGGAGAAGCTTCATCGTAAGATTCGGAGTATTCGCATTAAAGTTTGGTTTGTCAAGGACCGTCCAACTCAACGAATCCTGTCCATGGTTCTTATCAAAGAAGTGTTTAGTCATTTTAGTGATTTGTTTGGCGCATCTTATCGTACTTTTATGTTCTTGAATTCTGATATGCACTTTCCTGGTGGTCATGCCTATGTATCTCAAGCCACACGGGCAAGTGATAAGGTAAACCACCCGCTCACTATTACAGTTGGTATGTTGTTTCAACACCCATGGTCTAGAGGTGCCTATGTCCATGTCCTTGGTCATTTTAGTTTGGGCACAAACTGTGCAAGAGCCACATGGATAATGTCCCTGGACAGGTGGTAAATTCCAGAGTGTGTTAGGTCTTGTTGCTTCAGGAGGGGTTGGTCTAGTGTGGATTAACCTATCTTTCAAATTACGTCCTCTCTTAAATACAAAAAGTGGTTTCTCTAAAGTAAGTGCACCTTTGTTCAGAATATCCCAATTGGTAAATATTGATTTCTTGACCACATTGGACATGGAGCTAAAGGTGTTCACGAAAACCAATTTGGAAGATGCGGATTTGGCAGGATGTGGTTCCAGAAGGGCCTCGCGGTTGGTGTTGAGGGCTCTCTTGGCTGATTTTTTTACCAACTTCGCAGGATAGTGCCTGTCAAGTAAATTGCTTCTCAGTTTTGCAGCATGCATTTTGTAGTTCTCAGATGTAGAGCAATTGCGACGGAGTCGCAGGAACTGTCCGTATGGTAAGTTATCCCGCAAAGATTTGGGATGATGACTCTCGTATTGGAGAAGTGCATATCGGGCCATGGGTTTTTGAAAAAGTTCTGTTTCGAGAACCCCCTCTGACGGATACATTTCAAGGTCAAGGAAAGCCAGTTTCTCCTTACTGTATTCACAGGTAAATCGGAGATGTGCGTTTTGGTTGTTGAGCCAGTTATGGAAAGCGTTGATAGTCTCTTCATCTCCTCGCCAGATGACCAGGATATCATCTATGTACCTCCTCCACAGCAGTATTTGCGCACGGAAAGGGTTCTGTCCTTCCAGGACAACACCTTCTTCGAACTTATGCATATAGAGGTTCGCTAGGCTCCGAGCGAAGGTGCTGCCCATGGAAGTTCCAGAGGTCTGTAGGTATAGCTGGGACTCAAACTGGAAAAAATTCTCCTTCATAGCTAGTCGTGCACACTTCATTATGAAGGAAATAGGTGTCATCGTGTCAAGTGGATGGTCTCGCAATAGGGTTTCAATTGTCTGTAGAGTCTGATCCTGAGGTATACATGTATACAGGGACTCCACGTCAAACGAGACTAAATAATCAGTTTCTGTATTAAACGCCATGTTATCCAATAGGCGGAGTACATCAGTCGTATCTTTCAAGTGCGTAGGCATTTGGCTGACCAGAGGGCGGAGAAAGAAGTCAACGAATTGAGACAGCGGCTCTAAGATTGAACCAATCCCGGAGATGATGGGTCTACCCGGGGGAGGCCTCTGCGGCTTATGAATTTTAGGTAGGACATAGAAATAGGGTACCGTCGGTGTCTTAGTGCAGAGAAATTCAGCCTCCCCTCGTGCTATCCACTCGTTGTCAAGTGCTTCTGTAGTTAGAAAGGAAATAGTTTCCATAATCCTTTCTGTGGGATCATGATCCAATCGTCGATATGAAGAAACATCACTGAGCTGTCTCAGGCATTCGGTTCTATAGGTGTCAGTATCTAACAGGACAGTGGCTCCCCCCTTGTCCGCAGCTTTAATTGTGATGGTTGCATCCTTGGTTAGGGAATGAAGCGCTGCCATTTCTTTTGAAGAAAAGTTGTTATAGGTCCTAGGTGGGGTGGCCAGACCCGTCGTGAGGTCTTTGAGAACAGCCTTGTCAAATGTTGCTACCTCAGATGGCACCATGCCGATAAAAGGGTTAAATTTCGACTTTGGTCGTAAGTTCGTATTGGTTGGCTGTGAACTGTCTGTCTGCGGATCTTTGTCTGCAAATAAAAAGTAAAGCCTCACTTTCCTGAAGAACTGGTGAGTCTCTTGGTGGATTAGAAAAGGATCACCTTTGTTTGTAGGTACAAAACCCAAGCCACGATTGAGTACTACAATTTCTTCTGGTGTGAGTACTCGCTTGCTGAGGTTAACAATCAAACTGGATCCCTGCTTGGGCCTGCTTGTTGATTGTTCTTGGTCATGCTCCTCGTGTTCCGTTGTTCGATTGGGGAGCTCCAATGTACCTGTTGTTGGGGGCGCCGACGGCCCTTTGATCGGCCTTGGCCTGACCCTAAAAAAGGCTGGTAGTATCCTGCTTGAGGATGCTGCTGGAAATTCATCAGCGGACCCGGTGGACCTTGTCCATGAAAAGGGAAGGTGGGATAACTCCAGGGATTTGGAGGCCACCATTGATTATTCGGTGTTCCACCACGGGGCCCACGCCAGGTTCTCTGGTTACGCTGTTGAAAACTTTGATCAGTATTCCCTTGGTTAGAGTCCGAGTCGTTGGAGGAGTCCTCTCTTTCAGAGGAGGAGTAGTTGGATCCATATCGTCTGCTAGACCTGTGGATTACGGGGGGTTGAAAGGAGCTATCAGTGTAAGGATACACTTTTTCCATCACAAATTTCGCTAAGTCCTTCTTGAATTTCGTGATCTTATTTGTTAGGAGTGTTTCTTTATATTCTTTGGTTGTTTTATTGTTTTCATCCATGGTCTTTTTATAGACTGTCGCCCCAATAATGACTTTGATCTCAGCCTCCAGTGTCTGGATTTGTACCAAAACTTTCTCTGCTTCCTTTTTGGCCGTACTGATAATCAAGATGAGCCAGTCCCTCGTACACCGCCATGCGATGAGGGACCAGTCTTTCAAGAAGGAGGGATTGTCTAGGAATAGTCTTGGAATGTTCGTTACTATGAGTCCGGTAGGGGCACAATTGCCCCGAAGATATTCAGTCATAATGGACCCATGTGTTGTTGTCCTGATATAGAGGCGTTTTAGATTTGTCAATTTCTGCCACTCATCTGAAGTAGACGTGGTCTGAGTGAGTTGTGTATCTAAGATACTCGGTGTAGTAAGTATCTCAGATAATACGTCATCATCGTAGGTAAGTCCTGTGCGTTCAGCCATTATGGAGAGTCGCTAAGTGTAAAATGTTGGAAAGAAGGAGGGAACTAGCCTGCAGCTGAGCCGCTGCGCTAAACAATGAATACACTTGGGGGCTAGAGGAGATTTAAGGACCTACGTGAACCAACTCCCCACCAAATTAATGTTACACAAAAAGGGGCCACGGGTCCGAAACAAGGGGAGGATATTAAACTGTCTGGACGTGCTCTACTATACAAAAACTAGGGGTTTCCCTTTTCAGGACGGTTCCCCTCACACACCAGAGGTGTCATGCTTCATCATAGGGGCGCCTCCTCACATGATAGACCTAGTCTTCACGTGGGCTACAACCCCCTCTCTATGAGGGAGGAGCTCAGGGATGTTTTTATTGAGTAAGGCTGGGTGTACAAACATGTTGGTCGAATGACACATCTGTCTCTAATTTTGGCATTTGTGTTCTAAGTTTCTCACTGCTTTTAATCCTGGCATCGGGTAGCCGAATAAAGTTACTTATAGCTAACCCGCTAGCTAGTTTTAACTTTCACATCACAGCACTGCACTCCATTTATTCTTTTTCACACCAACACCACATAGGGGTTTAGTACACCCAGCCTTACTCAATAAAAACATCCCTGAGCTCCTCCCTGTTTTGGACCCATGGCCCCTTTTTGTGTAACATTAATTTGGTGGGGAGTTGGTTCACGTAGGTCCTTAAATCTCCTCTAGCCCCCAAGTGTATTCATTGTTTAGCGCAGCGGCTCAGCTGTGGGCTAATTCCCTCCTTCTTTCCTTCTTTCCAACATTTTACACTTAGCGACTCTCCATAATGGCTGAACGCACAGGACTTACCTACGATGATGACGTATTATCTGAGATACTTACTACACCGAGTATCTTAGATACACAACTCACTCAGACCACGTCTACTTCAGATGAGTGGCAGAAATTGACAAATCTAAAACGCCTCTATATCAGGACAACAACACATTGGGTCCATTATGACTGAATATCTTTGGAGCAATTGTGCCCCTACCGGACTCATAGTAACGAACATTCCAAGACTATTCGTAGACAATCCCTCCTTCTTGAAAGACTGGTCCCTCATCGCATGGCGGTGTACGAGGGACTGGCTCATCTTGATTATCAGTACGGCCAAAAAGGAAGCAGAGAAAGTTTTGGTACAATTCCAGACACTGGAGGCTGAGATCAAAGTCATTATTGGGGCGACAGTCTATAAAAAGACCATGGATGAAAACAATAAAACAACCAAAGAATATAAAGAAACACTCCTAACAAATAAGATCACGAAATTCAAGAAGGACTTAGCGAAATTTGTGATGGAAAAAGTGTATCCTTACACTGATAGCTCCTTTCAACCCCCCGTATTCCACAGGTCTGGCAGACGATATGGATCCAACTACTCCTCCTCTGAAAGAGAGGACTCCTCCAGCGACTCGGACTCTAACCAAGGGAATACTGATCAAAGTTTTCAACAGCGTAACCAGAGAACCTGGCGCGGGCCCCGTGGTGGAACACCGAATAACCAATGGTGGCCTCCAAATCCCTGGAGTTATCCCACCTTCCCTTTTCATGGACAAGGTCCACCGGGTCCGCTGATGAATTTCCAGCAGCATCCTCAAGCAGGATACTACCAGCCTTTTTTAGGGTCAGGCCGAGGCCGATCAAGGGGCCGTCGGCGCCCCCAACAACAGGTACATTGGAGCTCCCCAATCGAACAACGGAACACGAGGAGCATGACCAAGAACAATCAACAAGCAGGCCCAAGCAGGGATCCAGTTTGATCGTTAACCTCAGCAAGCGAGTACTCACACCAGAAGAAATTGTAGTACTCAATCGTGGCTTGGGTTTTGTACCTACAAACAAAGGTGATCCTTTTCTAATCCACCAAGAGACTAACCAGTTCTTTAGGAAAGTGAGGCTTCACTTTTTATTTGCAGACAAAGATCCGCAGACAGACAGTTCACAGCCAACCAATACGAACTTACAACCAAAGTTGAAATTTAACCCTTCTATCGGCATGGTGCCATCTGAGGTAGCAACATTTGAGAAGGATGTTCTCAAAGACCTCACGACGGGTCTGGCCACCCCACCTAGGACCTATAACAACTTTTCTTCAAAAGAAATGGCAGCGCTTCATTACCTAACCAAGGATGCAACCATCACAATTAAAGCTGCGGACAAGGGGGGAGCCACTGTCCTGTTAGATACTGACACCTATAGAACCGAATGCCTGCGACAGCTCAGTGATGTTTCTTCATATCGACGATTGGATCATGATCCCACAGAAAGGATTATGGAAACTATTTCCTTTCTAACTACAGAAGCACTTGACAACGAGTGGATAACACGAGGGGAGGCTGAATTTCTCTGCACTAAGACACCGACGGTACCCTAATTCTATGTCCTACCTAAAATTCATAAGCCGCAGAGGCCTCCCCCGGGTAGACCCATCATCTCCGGGATTGGTTCAATCTTAGAGCCGCTGTCTCAATTCGTTGACTTCTTTCTCCGCCCTCAGGTCAGCCAAATGCCTACGTACTTGAAAGATACGACTGATGTACTCCGCCTATTGGATAACATGGCGTTTAATACAGAAACTGATTATTTAGTCCCGTTTGACGTGGAGTCCCTGTATACATGTATACCTCAGGATCAGACTCTACAGACAATTGAAACCCTATTGCGAGACCATCCACTTGACACGATGACACCTATTTGCTTCATAATGAAGTGTGCACGACTAGCTATGAAGGAGAATTTTTTCCAGTTTGAGTCCCAGCTATACCTACAGATCTCTGGAACTTCCATGGGCAGCACCTTCGCTCCGAACCTAGCGAACCTCTATATGCATAAGTTCGAAGAAGGTGTTGTCCTGGACGGACAGAACCCTTTCCGTGCGCAAATACTGCTGTGGAGGAGGTACATAGATGATATCCTGGTCATCTGGCGAGGAGATGAAAAGACTATCAACGCTTTCCATAACTGGCTCAACAACCAAAACGCACATCGCCGATTTACCTGTGAATACAGTAAGGAGAAACTGGCTTTCCTTTACCTTGAAATTCATCCGTCAGAGGGGGTTCTCGAAACAGAACTTTTTCAAAAACCCATGGCTTGAAATGCACTTCTCCAATACGAGAGTCATCATCCCAAATCTTTGCGGGATAACTTACCATACGGACAGTTCCTGCGACTCCGTCGCAATTGCTCTACATCTGAGAACTACAAAATGCATGCTGCAAAACTGAGAAGCAATTTACTTGACAGGCACTATCCTGCGAAGTTGGTAAAAAAATCAGCCAAGAGAGCCCTCAACACCAACCGCGAGGCCCTTCTGGAACCACATCCTGCCAAATCCGCATCTTCCAAATTGGTTTTCGTTAACACCTTTAGCTCCATGTCCAATGTGGTCAAGAAATCAATATTAACCATTTGGGATATTCTGAACAAAGGTGCACTTACTTTAGAGAAACCACTTTTTGCATTTAAGAGAGGACGTAATTTGAAAGATAGGTTAATCCACACTAGTCCAACCCCTCCTGAAGCAACAAGACCTAACACACTCTGGAATTTACCACCTGTCCAGGGACATTATCCGTGTGGCTCTTGCACAGTTTGTGCCCAAACTAAAATGACCAAGGACATAGACATAGGCACCTCTAGACCATGGGTGTTGAAACAACATACCAACTGTAATAGTGAGCGGGTGGTTTACCTTATCACTTGCCCGTGTGGCTTGAGATACATAGGCATGACCACCAGGAAAGTGCGTATCAGAATTCAAGAACATAAAAGTACGATAAGATGCGCCAAACAAATCACTAAAATGACTAAACACTTCTTTGATAAGAACCATGGACAGGATTCGTTGAGTTGGACGGTCCTTGACAAACCAAACTTTAATGCGAATACTCCGAATCTTACGATGAAGCTTCTCCGACTTGAGCAAAGATGGGTTTATTGGTTGGGGACGTCGGCAACGCGCCTCAACGACGAGATTCCGTGGCTGTCACTCTCTTGAACTTTTTCTCTCAAAGCAGCGCAGCTACTCTGGCTCTACTAATTTTTATCTAGAGGCTTTTCTCCCTAACCGATAGTTAGGCTTTTTTACCCTCTTTTTTTCAATGCTCCCTCCACTTGGGCTTTCTGGCCACATTGTGGCCCCTTTGTATAATGGACCGTCTACCTTCAGTAGTGGTTGCTATGCCTCCCATGCCTCGGAGCCTCAGGTGGGCACCTTCCCATCTTCAAGCACACACTTCCTTTTAAGTGTCTTGCATTTTTATCTCTTACTCCCCGGTTTTCTTTGTCCAATTTCCACTTTCACTGTATTCCTTCAGGAGTACTGGGCCTCTGTTTGTCTTATGTTTGCATCTCATGAGTATCACTAAGCAACCGGTCCGCATTTTCAAACATGCCTTTGTTTACCGGTTGATGAACCATTTATCTCCTTCGTGTATTTCACTCTATTCTCTCAGGAGTAGTATGTTTTTGCCATAGGCTCGCTTTCTATGAGCATAATCCCATGCCCCGGAGCTTCAGGTGGGCTCCTTCCCATTTTCAAACACACACTTCCTTTAAGTGTGACTTGTATTTTTATCCCTACCTCCCCGGTTTCCTTTGTCTATTTTCCACTTTCACTGTATCCTTTCAGGAGTACTGCGCCCCTGTTTGTCTTATGTTTTTATCCCATGAGTATCACTAAGCAATCGGTCCGCATTTCCAAATATGAGTGTGTTTTCCGGTTGATGAACCATTTACCTTCCCGGTTTTCCGTCGCGCATTTTACTTTATGCTCTCAGGAGTAGTATGCCTTTGCTATATGCTCGCTTTCTATGAGCATCATTCAGTCACTGGCCCGTTTTTCCCATCACTTTTGTTTCTTTCGGCGGAGAAACTACATTACCCATGAGCGCTGGGTCCCCCTGAGATGACGACACAGCAGCCTGCTGCAGCGCATCTCGTCCATCTATTTAAACACACTGCGCGCCCGGCCCGGCTGTTTCCTGTACCCCTGGATGTGTGCTGCATCTTTTTTGGTCTCCAGCCACAACTTTTGTGGTAAGTGCTACCCCAGCATGCTGCAAGCACCCTTTAGCGCGAGCGCTGCACGCATTACAAACATTTTGTTTGTGTTTCCATGTACCACGTTCTCCGGTTCTCCGGAGCCTTTCCATTACCTTGCGGTCCCTCATCGGTCTTGCGCGCCCTCGCGACAAACCTTTTGCATTATGCGATTGGCATAGATGCTCCCCCAGTACCAGTTATGCTTTCAGCAGTTCTGGCCCCTTGCCTCAATCAGCGCGCTTGTCTCCACGATTTTGTTAACTCTTTGGCTGGCTTATACTCCATTTGTTATGAGCCCACCCTTGCAACCATTGTGGTTAGGGCTCCCACGAACACACTTTGAGCACTTAGGAAGTGCGAGCACGCTTTGCGTGTTTTGCCCTCGTAACACTTCCTTTAGCGCCATTGTTCCCCCCTTTTTTAGTGTGCAATTCACTTTAGACCGAGCAATTGGAGGCTCCACATACTCTACGTTTCCTGATAGGTGTAGCGTCCTCGCCACACCGCGCCATGCGCAAGGGGCATCTAATTCTTTTTGACGCTGATTGTGTCTTCACATCAAGTTTTTTTTTTGCCAGTGCATGATGCGGTAAAATATCCTGTGTCACATTCCCTGGCTCCTTATGCTTAGATTCCTTTTTCAGGGCCTACATTTTAATTTATTTTACCTCACATTTTATTTGACCTCACTTTCTGTCTGTGTACAGCCACTAAGCGGAATCTTGTACGTTGTTGTTCCCTGCCTTTGTTCTCAACCTTCACTCTCATTGGGGCATACATCTCAATCACTATTAGCCCTCTGCCCAAAGAACTGACATACTTGTTTAGCCTATCCTAGACGATTGGCCATTCTCTACATTGAGTCGCTTTTTTTGCTCTATCTTTGAATCCCTTGCTTGGGATCTCTTGTTTTTAATACCATATACCCTTCCTTGGCAGGTTATGGTGCACGTACCATATGGCTAATATGCCGGGACAGACGGAGTGAACTCAGTAACCGACAGTGGTGAGTCACACGTCCTCTTCACTTTGATTAAATATGTTTGTGTGCTAAATATTGCGGTGGAGTATCATAAACTTTATGTTTGGTCCATGCTCTTTATACACAATGTATGCAACCTTTGACAACATATTTTATGTTTTTATCTTAGGTTGTATCCAGAATATACTGAACAATCAATATCACTGGTTCAGTATTTTACTATTGATTTACTCACGTGTTTTTTCACATGTTTTTTCACGGAGTATCACTTATTGAATTGCAGTAGCGTATAACCTGACCCTGAAGAAGGCCGCGACACTATCCAGGTCTCTCTGGCTGAAACATGTTGGTCGAATAACACATCTGTCTCTAATTTTGGCATTTGTGTTCTAAGTTTCTCACTGCTTTTAATCCTGGCATCGGGTAGCCGAATAAAGTTACTTATAGCTAACCCGCTAGCTAGTTTTAACTTTCACATCACAGCACTGCACTCCATTTATTCTTTTCCACACCAACACCACATAGGGGTTTAGTACACCCAGCCTTACTCAATAAAAACATCCCTGAGCTCCTCCCTCGTAGAGAGGGGGTTGTAGCCCACGTGAAGACTAGGTCTATCATGTGAGGAGGCGCCCCTATGATGAAGCATGACACCTCTGGTGTGTAAGGGGAACCGTCATGAAAAGGGAAACCCCTAGTTTTTGTATAGTAGAGCACGTCCAGACAGTTTAATATCCTCCCCTTGTTTCGGACCCGTGGCCCCTTTTTGTGTAACACAAAACAAATAATATTTTTGACACAGTATTTTTGTCAACGACATTGTTTGCCACGATATTGTGTCAGTGATCTGCTTCATTCCTTAAAAGATGTGCTGTACTGCCCTTCTATCTGTAGATCATTAATACTGCTAGAAAATGACCGCACTAAAAGCCAGAATCAGGAACTTGTAGAAAAAGAATTTCATAATGCGAGGTAGATGTCACATACTACAAATATTGAGGGAGTTCAGGGAAAGGTTTTGTCTAACAAATAGCATCAGACTGTTATTAGACTTGACATTCAAGAAAAGATTGCCAGTGGAGATAGCCAGACTAGAGCTGAAACAAAAGCAATAAGTCAAAGGGAGGAGGGCTGTTCATTATAAAAACCGCAAAGAAGTACATCATCACATAACAATTAGTGATATGTTTTAACAAGTGGATAGGGTTTCCTAAACTGAATTTTTGAAGGTATTTTCTAATAGATGATGTGGATTTCCGAAAAGACTAGGAATTACCTTTCAGATCAAACATTCCAGTTTTATTCCAGGTGACAAAGGTTCACAAAGATCTTAATAACCCACCGGGGAGGTTTTGTATGAATTCACTTTTACAACCTTTGGCCCTGTATGTTGATGACCTGCCCTCAAGCCTTTTGTTAAGGATTCGTTGCAGAAATAGATCAAAGAAGCACACAATGAAAAAATCACGTATTTAAAACAAGATTCAGTATATTCTTGCAAAATCAGGATCATGGTTCTCTAGAACTGGCAACTGTTTAGATTAGTTGTTCAATTAAAATTCTTGTTTATATTCCCGCTATCATTTGTTTACCAGAAAAGTGGGAACCTCAGTTAAATTTTACTTACTGCAGACGTGCCTAAACTCTGGTATTTGCAGCACATTTGTTAGGAAGAAAGAGTGGAATATTGGCAAGCCTCGACTGCAGTAATTGTAAAAACATCACACAGAGGAAGTTAATTATCCCTGTTAGGATTGAGAGAAATTGTGGATTTGATATGTTTCCTATAATTACAGTAATCCTCAACAATATAAATTTAATACATTTGAATTGATACATGAGTATGACTATAAACACGGAAGACTTATTGTCACTGAAATATGAGGTTATTGATTATGTTTACTTTTTTGCTTAGCATACCAGTCTTTCTCTATCATTCATTTTCACTGAGTCAGACTTTTGTCCCTTTTCACTTTCAGATTTGTGTATCATGCTTAAGGTATTTACTAGTCTTTGACTGTATTAGTCTTATGAGGGTGCTGACGTACACTTGTATTAGTTTGGTTCTGTTCAGTGGTGGGTATTTCTATGTCAGTGTCTTTAAATCTTATCCCAGCGTGTCCAGTTTGACATTTATGCGTCTCAGGGTTCAGCTAAAATCATGAGGTCAAATACTAAAGTTTATAAACTCTTTCCAAAGCTTCTCTGAAATTACAGCTTTATTTGCTGGTATTAAGACATAAGGAGAAAAAATAAGGAACACCAGCCGGCTGGTGTATATTTATCTGTAACCTCGCGCAAAATAAAGTGAAACAAAAGCAAAACTTGAAAATGTATAGGTTTCGGTGGAGAACTTCGATCTGAAATTTGAACTTTAATGCTTTAATCCATCTTTTAAAGCAACAGTAAGAAGTTGAATACATCCACAAAATGATGAAAAATAATGACATTAGCAAAAAAAAGAGGTGAACGAACTAATAAAAATGATAAAGAGGGATGTGACCATGCAAGTGGCATTAAATCCAATGTTCGAGTCATTTGGAATGGTAGGGAAGTCAAACACAGAGTCCTGAGTGGAAGTGTCTATGCGTCACATCGGACATCACATGACGAAGTACTACAGAAAAAAACAAGAGCGTTGAAACTTCTGCATTGAGACTATTAGACCCACGCCAGTCACACTGTATATAGAAAGATGGAAAAAAAGCTGATGAGAGTGATTCATGACTGAATGGATGCAGAGAAGATTCGTATATTGTCTCGACCCCTAGATAACTGGATCCTGAATATTGAGGCCAATCCCACCAACTCCCCTTAAGAGTTAACTCATAGCCTGCATCTAATATCCAGAACCGTGAAGGAAACACAGATATTTGATATTTGATATCGCCCGAATCACCCCATCAGGGGTATCTCCGCCCTGGGATTTCGAGCAACAGCCAGGCAAACGCATCTCAGAACAGATAGGTCTTTAGCAGCTTTATGAATTGTAAGTATTCTGAACATTGGCGTAAGGACATGGGAAGTTGATTCCAAAAGAGAGGAGCAAGGTAGGAAAAGGCTTTACCACCCATGCAAGATTTTTTAAACCGTGGGATGCAGAGAAGTGATTTAGAACCTCAAAACCCTGCTTTTTGATTAAGCCCAGGTATGTTCTGCCTCCTCTACTTCCGATAATAGCACTACGCGCCGGGACACTCTTGAGTATCTGTGCGCGCTACAAATGCATTATAACATAACATAACCTGACCGTAGGGACCTCGAAGGTAAGTACCTTACAAGTTTGTCAGATAGGTAGTTAGGGCCTAGGTCGTAGAGAGCTTTAAAGACAGTACAGCAAATTTTGAATTTGATCCACTTCTGCACTGGGAGCCAATGTAGTTGTTGCAGAAGGGGAACGGATGCTGTTCTGGGAGGGGCATTTGCTAGAAGGCGGGCCGCAGTATTCAGGACCACCTGCAATTTGTTTAGAGAAGCTTCGTTGGCTGAAACCAGCAAGGCATTGCAGTAGTCCAGGCGGCTTAACACAAGTGCCTGGATACAGAGTAATGAGAAAAGAGGGTTTGGAAGAGAGAGAGGGACAATCGTGCCAATAAGATGGTTGGTGGAAGACCTGGACTAGACTCTCAGATTAAAAGTGGCACATCATCTCACATTCACAGCACAATGGATATAAGAACTCAAAGAGACAGGAATCAGGAAGTGTAGCTAGCACCTGATGAAAAATTAATGTACATATACATGAGGGAGACAGGACATACATGCTTATCCTGTGAGTCGAGGTGTCTCACTGTAACTAGCCTCCAGACAATCTAGAAACTTGCCCATGAACTGAAGATGATCAAACTCCTCCACTTTGGAGAAATGCAAGTGGACAGAGATACCCGACAGGACAGGACTGTAGGGGAGTATACACATTAAGGCACAAATTGAAGTAGGAATAGAAGAAAGTGCCATCAGAGTGTATGGGGAAACGTGAACTGAGGGTAACCAAGGAGGAGAAAAACAATAAAGGTTAGAGAAGGAGGTCACATGTGAACTAATATGAAAGCTATAGAGAGTCGTAACAGCTGCTGTTGCCAGATACCTCCTTTCTATATGGTGACCTTGAATTGGCAGCATGGCCTACCGGCCCTGTAACTGCTGGAGCAGAGTGCACTTAGTGAAGCCTGGGTAGTGCCTGTCCTACATGAGTGTAGTTTTGCCGCATTTTCTATCTTTTCCAAATTTCCTAGGCTTTTTCTGCACAGCTATTCTCAGGGATTTGACATATACGGATGGACACAAGATTGTTAGGCTCTTTGATGACATGACTGTCAAAAACATTCGAAAAATGCTGAGAGCAAAACATGTTAGACACCTAAAATCAAGAAAACATATGAGCATCACACAGCACTAGAGTAGGTAGGGTTGGAGTAAGTAGCAGATCAAACAGTAGGTACTTGGGCACAGGAGAAAGCAGGAGCCATACAGGAAACATTCTGAAGTCACACTTACACTTCTGGGTCATCTTAGGAAGTGTTGGCATAAATTGCTCTCCCAGAAGGAACAGAGCATCTGGCAACATATTTGCTGTTGTTTTTATTGATCAGCTTGCATTACAATATTGAAACAACTATAATTTATCATATGAAGAAAGAAACCCTAGTAGACTAAAATAATTCAAGAATTATTACCTCAAATTTAGCTAAGTAGGACTACATTAGCTTTCACACTTTCAGGCTTCCAATATCCCTGAATGTGTTTGTGAGGAAACAAAATCATCCTGCTTAAATATCCCCATACCAACTTGAATCATTGTCAATGGTGGGCTAGATACGTCTGTTCTTCAAAGTAGAGAATATCTAGGACTTCCTTAACCCACTTACAAATTACACCTATAACACTGCAGATACGTGACCAAAAACCACCAAAAATAATAAGGCATCCAAGAGCTTAGGGGTCAATCGATCAGTCAATCAACCAGGATTTGTAGAGCAAGGCTGCTTCACCTGTGAAGGTCTTGAGGTGCTGTGTGGTCCTGCAGCTGAATCATGCTGCCTGTACTTACTAGTTGAACATCCAGGTCTTGAGGTCCTTCCTGAACTGTTGGAGCGATGGTGAGGCCCTGAGGTTCAGGGAGAGGGTGTTCCAGGTCCTAGCCGACAGGTGGGAGAAGGAGCAGCCTCCGCTGTTTGCCTGGTTGATGCGTTGGGTGGCTACCAGGGAGAGAGATCCGAAATGGAGTTCCCTGGTAGGTTTGTGGAATTTCACTCATTTGATGAGGTACACCGGTCCTTCGTTGTGTAGTGTCTTGTAAGCGTGGGTGAGCAGTTTGAACTGGCATCTCTTTGTGACTGATAGCCAATGGAGTTTCCTGAGGTGAGGTTTGTCTTGGGGGGTTGAGGATGAGTCTGGCTGCTGTATTCTGGATGGTCTGGAGTTTCGTCATGAGTTGGGCTGTGATTCCACCTAGAGGGGTGTTAGAAATGGGGGTCTCTAGTTGGCAATGGTTTCCACCTTTGTCCAAGTAGGGACTTTTCTTCCTAGTCAGGGTAAGGGGGATACACTTCTAAATTAACCCCCGCTCACCCCCTTGGTAGCTAGGCACGAGCAGACAGGCTTATCTCAGAGGCAGTGTGTAAGCATTTGTGCATGCATACAGTAACACAGTGAAAACCCTACAAATGGACACCACACCAGTTTAGAAAATAAGCAATTCTTTATCTAAACCAAACAAGACCAAAAACGACAAAAAATCCACAATACAGTTCCTAAAAATATGCAGTTTGCAAGAAAACCTTCAAATTGTGGAAAATATCCACAAAACACAATTTCTCTGAGTCGGTAGCTCCGTCCGGGTCCACCGTGATGCTGTAAACGACAGAGTCTAACAATTCTGCGCCGGTGCGGGTCAGCTAAAGCGTCAACAGACTAGAAAACAGTACCTTTCTCATTGCGGCCGACACCTGGGTGCGAGTCGGTTGGGGCAACCGTCGCGGTTGCGTTGCAAAGATGGAAGCTGTTCAGGGGGCGGTGCCCTCACAATGCGGGTTGCAGTGCAGCGGGTCGGTGACGATCGTCCAGATGGCATCGGTGAGACCAAGGCTTACGGTGTAGGGTGAGGCGGTGCTCGATGCAGTGCTGGCAGGCTGTGGTGCAGCAATGGTTTCGGTGACGTCCAGGCAGGGTGAGACGAGGCGGTGCGGAGTGCGGTGCCAGCAGGACGCGGTGCAAGCAGCGGCTCTGTGACGATCGTCCAGACGGCGTCTGTGAGACCAAGGATGCGGTGCGAAGTACGGCGGGGCCTTCAGGACATGGAATCCTGCACGGACTCGGTCACAGAGTCGGTTGCCCTTTTCTTCTGCGGCGACTGAAACCAGCGGTTCCAGAGACGGTGCCCAGAAGGATGGTGAGGTCTTTGCTGTTTCTGAGACCTCTTGAACAGGGGACAAACTCCACTTCCAACCCCTTGAAGATACTTTCTCAAGCAGGATACGTACACAGTTCCTGTCCTTGGCAGAAAGAGATACTGCAGGCCAACCCCAGACAGCACACAGAAATGGGGCAGTACTCCTCCTCCAGTTTCTTCCAGCTCTTCTACTTGGCAGAGGTTCCTCTTGAAGTCCAAAAGTGATCTAAAGTTCAGGGGTCTGGGCCCCACTTTTTATAGCATAAGTTCCTTTGTTCTCTGGTGGCAGAGAAGCTCTTTGCCCATCAAAAACCAGTTCTGTCCTCTCTGGTGCAGCTGCCCAGGAGGAGGTGGAGACAGCATTGCCCCAGGCAGACCAGGCCCATTCAGGTGTGAAAGAAATCTCCTCCCTCCACTCTGAATGCAGCCCAGGTCTATTCAGCCCAGACCTGACTCATTCAGGAAAGGCAGGACACACATCAACCCCCCCGGTGGCTGTCCGAGAGAATGCACATCCCCAGCCCCTGTTATTAGAAAGCCAGACAGTCAATCCACAAACCATCAGAGGCATAGAGGATGGCTAAGCAAGAAAATACCCTCTTTCTAAAAGTGGTATTTTCAAACACACAATATAAAAATCATCTTTCCTAAAAGATGAATTTTTATATTCTGATTTCAGGCATACTAAACTCCATCTTTCTATCTTGTCCTGATGGGAAGTTATATTTATAAGATGTTATGAATAAACTTCCAATATATCCTATGGGACAGATAGCCTTTCAATAGTGAAAAACGAAATACACTGTATTTCACTATCAGGACATGTCACACACCTCAGTACATGTCCTACCTTTCACATACACTGCACCCTGCCCATGGGGCTACATTGGGCCTGCCTTAGGGGTGTCTTACATGTAAGAAAAGGCAATGTTAGGTCCTGGCAAGTGGGTGCACTTGCCAGGTCAACATGGCAGTACCAAACTGCACACATACACTGCAGTGGCAAGTCTGAGTTACATTTACAGGCTGCTCATGTGGGTGGCACAATCAGTGCTGCAGGCCCACTAGCAGCATTTGATTTACAGTACCTGGGCACACACAGTGCACTGTACTAGGGACTTACCAGTACATCAAATATGCCAATCATGGGATCACCAATCCATAAATACAATTTACAGGGAGAGCACATGCACTTTAGCACTGATCAGCAGTGGTAAAGTGCCCAGAGTCATAAAACCAACAGAAAAAGGGTCAAAAACAGGAGGCCAAAAAGCAAAATGTCTGGGGATAAACCTGGTGTTGGGTGGGAGCCAACTGAAAACCTTCCTGAGCATTCAGAGGGTGAGAAAGCAAATGGAGGAGACAGCACTGGCCTGCTTCTTCATGGATAACTGGCTTTCGAGGATGATGCAGAGGTTGCCGGAGTGTTCATGGGTTTGGAGGTAGGGTCAAGCTCAAGTGGCCACAGTTTGCTGTTCCATAGGGTGTCCTTGCCTTTCCTGAAGACGAGCACTTCTGTCTTGTCTGTGTTGAGTTTGAGACAGTTGTTGTTCAGCAAGACGGACAGATTCTTCATGCATCCTTGGAATTTCTCTTTGATGGTTGTGGGGTCATTTGTCAGGGAGAGGATAAGTTGGGTGTCGTCAGCATAGGAGATGATGTTGGGTCCATGGCTCCTGACGATGTTGGCCAGGGGTGCCATGTATACATTGAAGAGGGTTGTGCTGAGGGTTGAGCCTTTAGTTACACGACAGGTGATGTTCTTAGGGAGCGAGGAGTAGGGAGGGAAGATGATCTTCTGCGATCTTCGTGTGAGGTAGGATGCAATCCACTTGAGTGTTGCTCCTTGGATTCCAATCTGGTGGAGCCTGTTGATCAGTGTTTGGTGGGATATGGTGTTGAATGCTGCTGAGAGGTCAAGGAGGATGAGGGCTGCTGTTTCTCCGAGGTCAAGCAGCAGTCTGATGTCATCTGTAGCTGAAACTACAGTTTTCTCGGTGCCAGGGTTTGCTCTGAATCCGGCTAGGGAGGGGTCCAGAAGGTCATGGTTCTCCAGATGTCTGGGAAGCTGGATGTTGATTGCTTTTTTGATGACCTTGTCTGGGAAGGGGAGCAAGGAGATGGGTCAGTAGTTCTTGGGATCATCAGTGGATGGTTTCTTCAGTAGCGGCTTCACATCGGCATGTTTCCATTTTAAGGGGAAGTGGGCTGTGGGGATCAAGGACTTGAGAACCTTGGTGAGTTCTTTGCTGATGGGTAGATTGCTAAGGTTGATAATGTGGTGGGGCAGGGGTCAGCTGGGGCTCCGGAGTAGATGGATCTCATGATGGAAGCCGTTTCTTTTCAGTGAGGTTGTTCCACGAGGTGAGCTGGTGTGGGTGGGTGTCGGTCGATGTAAGGAGGTTGATGTTGTCCTCAGCGGGGGGGCTGGGGTGCGAAGCCTTCGTAGATGGTGTATATTTTGTTGTCATACCTGGCATCATGTATATCATGATGTATATGTTTTGCCTGGACACTCTTAATATATCAGGAAGTAATAGGCTATTCCATAAAAAAGAGTAACCTTTGAATCTGAGGATCCTATGGCAACCGCAGCTCAGTGAGCTTTTTTGCAATTACAGCATAAGTAGAGCTGTAATTTTCAAAGGTGAGAACATCGGTAAAGTTATCTGATCTAAAACAAGCTTGATTCTATGGGTCTCTGACTTGTAGAGTTGTTTATAATACTACACAAATAACTCAGTGTTTGTTGGAAGTAGTAGAACAGGTTTCAAGACAGAACATCAATATATAGTATAAATTGAAGAGTTAGTGTTCATGCAAGAGCAGGCAGTGCCCAGCAAACTTTATCTCCATGCTCAAACCAAATATATATATTTCATTTTTTCTCATATGGTAACAGACAGTCGGAGTGGAGTCCTGCAGCTTACACAAAGAACGTGTATCTTCTCTGCATCTTACTGCTTGATTGCACAGGGCTAATTCCTGTTTCTCTCTTACTTTCTGTTGATAGGAAGTATATTGGAGAGTAAATCCATAAATTGTAGCTTTCATGGTATCCCAGGGTCCTCTTTGAGAATTAATTTGTAAAGTTTCTCTAGTGAGTTTTTTGACCTTGGTGGTAAAACAATTCATCTATTTTACACAGCTCTGGAATGTCATACTGAGTCTATATTTGAGGCCTTTGGTATCTTGAGGTTCAAAGTAAGTGGGCATGGTTGGAGACTAATGTTTGATTGAAGGACAGTTCTTATATGTCCATAAAATCTTTGGTTACTAAAAAATAGCCAACATGCTTATATTGAGAATACATTTGAGAAAAAAATGTAAGCGCTGTCTTGGGTATGCAAATGGGTATAAATGCCACATCAATTTCCTTCATGTCTTCCTAGGCAATCATGAACATTGAGGAAGGATGCAGTCTTTGAGCTTCACTTGCCCTGGAAGAAACCTATTTCAGAGAACTCTGGTCAACCTAGAATCCCTTTGTTTGTTTGGAAATCCTCCTTGTCAATCTACAAAACAAAAAAATCAAGACCCACTGATTAGTTTTGCAACAAACCTTGTAAATGCCTACACATGCACTTTTAGGAAATTCACCAGGTATGTAGCTTAGTCAGTGAGATTCTGGGGTTGTGAATCTCAAATTTCTCAACTGAAAAGACAGTGGGCTGCAGGGTGGAAGGGTGAGGTGAGCAAAGTTCAGGATGGACTGTTTTCATTAGGAACAGGGTCAGCACAAATTTGCATTATGTGGGCCTCTGTCTAGAGTGGTACATTGTGTGAAAAACAATAGGTTGGAATGCTACCCGGAGCGATTGCCACAGGTTAGACTATTTGCAAGCATTCATTTAATCACCTTTTAGGTGTCTGGTTGTCAGTAATATATCTGGAAGCTTGAGACTTGTGCAGCTTTTAAAGCCTACTGCTGCCAATGTTTGTGAACTCCAAAAAGTAGTACATTTGCTCCATTTCAAGGTTTACTTCTATGAGAGCAGATTTACTATGTTTTTGGTAAACTAGTCACTATATGTATTTAAGATCCTAATCCAAAAAATGAACAAGTTAAAACCCCCTACTGAAAAATAAGAACAATAAGAAAAGCCAACACACACACATAGCAGACTGGACTTGGGGACTCTGGACCCAACTACAATACCAAGAATGCATTTGAGGGGATCACACCCCAAACATCCCCACTGAAGCTATGCCGCTGCCCGTCCCACATGGGCCTGGTAGTTATCCCTGGGTACTCATGATTACAGTCATGTAATTCACAACAGCCTGGAGTCCCTGCCATTGGATCACTTATTTTATATGCATTTTCACTGTATGCACTCTTCTTCATCTCTGCTGCAAGACGCCTTGATGATATAGTTGTCAAATTGGTGCATGTGGTCAGGGGTTCATGTTTCTAGACCTCGCCTTTATGAATCATTTTATCACGTGTACCAAGCTTGATAGTCAAATATAGAGGAGAATGTGCAGACAAGTTAATAGGGCAAGCCAAATCAGAGCTGAGCCATAAGTCTGGCTTAAATATAACAGTCCATGCATGAGGTGAGCCATGAACACATTTGGCATGTTTCCTGTGCAACAAACATAATGTAAAAATATATTACAATGTCTTCAAAATTAAAAAAAGTGTACTTCTTTAACATGTGGAAGCGTTTCACCTTAATACATCAGATTATATCACTTCATAGACAGATGTATATTAAAAGTGATAATTTTTAGAAACATTCATGCCCCCCTCCACATGGCAATACAGTTAGTGAACTAAGAGGCAAGTCAGTAGTCATGTAAAACGTAAACGTGGGCTAGATTCTTATTAACAATGGAACAACATTATAGTTCATTAAATAAAACATTAGAGGTACTTGTACAGTACACGTCCTGAACTCATGTATTTATGGTTTACATCTTTTTATTGTATTTTCAGAACAAAAATCACCACCTACAACCTACATGCCGGTGGGAAAACATCATAGAATAGAAGAATAATGAGAGAAGGTTGACTAGAAAAGAAAGAGAAGGGAAGAGAGTAGGAGGAAGTGCGGGGACCAGCACTGGCTGTGATCTTGTGTCTCTAGTGGGCGTCTTCTTGTGGCTTGCATTCCTGCTGCGGGGTTGTCTTTGAATCCTGGGAGGGGTCTCTGGTAAGTCCGAGCACACGTAGGTACATGGGGCATGTAATTTCGTTAAATTCAGAGGATTAGAACTCCATTGTGGATCTCCAGGTTTTGTTAAAGCGGGGGAGTCTGTGTGATAGGCTGGCCGTTATCTTTTCCATTCCTACCACCTCCGATAACTTATGTAGCCAATCTAAGCTGGTTGGGACGCCTTCTTTACCCCACCTGACTAGTAACACTTGTTTAGCCGCCCCCAAAGCCAGCGTAATAGCTCGTACCTGCATGATCTAAGGGGATATGTTAAGGCGTTCGGAAGGCCTAGTAATATGTAACTTGGAAATCGTGGCAGGTCGGTGTTGTATGTAGTGTTTATGTCAGTCAATATGGCGTCCCAGAAGGGCTGTATCTTGGGGCATTCCCACAGCAAATGGGTCAAGGTGCCTATTTGGCCGCATTGGCGCCAGCAATGAGCGTCTGACCCTGGTTTCCAACGCGCCACCCTGTCTGGGAATTAGTACCAGTAATGCTCTATTTTGAGGAACATCTCTTTGCCTGCTGTGCTACAAGAGGAGGCTCTGGCTCTGTGCACGATATCCTGCCATTCTTTTGGGGAGAATTCCCTTGCGCATTCTGTCTCCCACCTGCGCTGCGCTGGTGTCTTGTTTCGCTGTGTTGGTGTAATTAAAAAGGCATATATGTCTGATAATAAACGCTTGTCCGAGGTTCTGGTTATTAGCCATTTCTCAAACTTCGTTAAAAGGCACCCTGCGTGTATGCTAACATTAAGTTGTGTCACCCAGTGTCTTAGGGAAAGGTATTGCCAATAAGTTGTTTTACGGAGACCGTATCCCGCTGACAGCTTGGGGAAGTCCATTATCCTGTTCTCGTCAAAGAGATCTCCCTCCCTTTTGCAATTGGCCTCTTGCCATGTGAGGTAACTTTGTCCATGTCGCGCCGGCGGAAACTCTGGGTGGCCTATGAAAGGAGTCAATGGGGATGTGGGAGTAGATAGACCCTGTGTCACCTGAACCCTGTCCCACGCAGTCATCGTGGCTCTCAACACCGGGGAAATGTATCCCCCCACTGGGCGGTAGCGTCTCGGTAGCCATGGAACCTTCCACATGTGTACGCCCGCTATTGCCCGATTCAATGAAGCACCAGTGTTTTTCAGACATTGGCCTGTACCATTCGACCATATATTGTAATTGGGCTGCTTGATAGTAACGCACCAAGGGGCCTATTACGATGGCGGTCGGAAAACCTCCCCGACCGCCATGGTAGCGGGAAAAGACCACCCGCATGGCCCGCAACATCACCGCCGGTCGAATTACGATGACCCGCAATCGAAATCCGACCGCGGCGGTCAGATCGTGGGCCTTAACATTGCGGCGGTTACTGCTGCCCGCAGCACCGCCACGATGCCGAAAGGAGCATGTCCTGCATGTCCCTGCACTGCGTACATAGTTCTTGCGTACAGTGCGATCAAGCGTAGAGAATATTTGGAGGCCCAAATAAGGGACCCCGGAATCGGCCCCCCAAAGGGAAAGTCCTCTTTTAAACACTCTAGATCAGCACTAGGTATGGTGAGGCCTAGAGCTTGTGTTTTGTGGATTGTAATTTTAAAGCCTGGGACCCGGACATAGTCAGCAAATTCCTGCATAAGTGGGGGTATGGAGGTGCCTGGTTGAGTGAGAAAGAGCACCACATCATCTGCATTGAGGGAGATCTTATGTTCCCTATCCCCATATAGATTCCAGTATTTGCGGCGTGGTGTCGGATACGCTCCGCAAAGGGCTCCATATACAGAGCAAATAGGAGGGGCGAGAGAGGACACCCCTGTCGGGTGTCCCTTCTGATTTTAAAGGGTTGATACCTAATCCCATTCCCACTAATTCTTGCCTCAGGCGCCTTATATGTGCTATTGACCCACCGCAGGAGCCACGGCCCAAGGCCAAATCTCGCCAATACCAAGCACAAATAGGGCCACTGGACCCGGACTAAAGCCTTCTCGGCATCTACAGACAGGAACAAAGTGGGCTTCTGAGAACGTTGGGTCTTGTCGATAAGATAGCATAGTCGTCTGGAGCCGTCGCTACACCCTCTTTCGGGTATAAATCCCGACTGATCAGGGTCCACCAGCCCCTGCATGTGTGGTGCTAAGCGAGCTGCCAGTATGCTGGTGAAACTTTTGAGATCTACATTCAGCAGCGAGATGGGGCGGTATGATGTGTATTTCTTCGGATCCTTTCCTGGCTTTGGCAGGACCACCACCGTGGCCATGCACATAGGAGTGGGTATTGTTTCTTCAGTACTGAAGGAATTAAAGAGTCGAGTAAGTATCAGGATTAAGCTCAGGGCCAGGATCTTATAAAAGTCTGAGGAAAACCCATCTACCCCTGGGGCCTTGCCTGATGCCAGTCTCTGAATCGCCTTCAGCACCTTGTCTGGCTTGATATCTGCATCTAGTTTGTCTGCGTCCGTGGTCGGGAGAGAATCAACTCCTGTTGCTGCTGCCTCGTCGGAGGGGTCTGCCGTTTAAAGTGCTGTGTAGAAGTTTTCAAACTTAAGAGCTATTAGGTCATCCCCCTGTACTGTATTACCTTGTGCGGTTTCTATCTCTACTATATGACGTTGGAGTGTTTGGGAACGTATCTGTCACGCCAACAACTTCCCGGCCTTATTCCTTCCCTCATAAAAGCGTTGCTTGGTGCGGAGAACAGAGTACACAGCGCTATTGAGGTCCAGTGCTTTCAGCTGCTTGCAAGCGTTGGTAAGCTAGGCGGCGCACCCGGACTGCCCCCTATTATGATCCACCATTTCCAGCTCTTTAACCTGCCCCTCCATTCCGGCCCTTTTTTTCTTCTGTCCCTGTTCAGTCTGGCCGCTATCACGAGAAACTGTCCCCGGATGACCGCTTTCAGTGTGTTCCACAGTAGGTGTATGTGCGTGTGACCATCATCATTGTTCTCTAGACAGTCTTGTATGGCCTCTTGAACCTCTTTAATGTTAGTGTCGTACGTAAGCAATTTATGGTTAAGTCTCCATATCCTATGTCTCTGATAGTCCCCTTCTAGATGCCAAGAAAGGCTAATGGGTGCGTGCTCGCAAAGTGATGCCGTGCCTATAGTGGTGTCCAATGTCCCTAGGGTAATTAGTGGTGTGGTTAGGAAGAAGTCTAGCCGGGCATAAGACTGATGCGCCACGGAGAAGAAGGTGTAATCACGGGCCGTAGGGTTACGTTGTCGCCAGGCATCCGTAAGTCCCACCTCCGCAAACCAATGCTGCATGGAAGCGGCATTCGATTGGGTCGCCCACAACAAACTATGGCGTATCGTGGAGGTAATGGGGGTGGATGCCTCAATAATTTCCTTTATTAGGCAATTATATTTAGGTGCCACCGCAAAGGTCCGTTATGGAAAACAGGGAGAATGTACCAAATCTTTTAAAATTGAGAAGGGAGTAAGACAAGGCTCCCTTCTTATTCTCACTTTATACAAATAAATTAAATGAGACCCTGGTTGAAAAGTCCAAAGACATTCCCTACACAGCCTCAACCCCTCTCCCCATTCTGCTGTACGCAGATGATGCAGTTTTGCTGGCAAGAACGCCCTTGTCTTTACAAAAGTGTATTACGAATTATGTAACTTTTATGATGGATCTGGACCTACATGTTAACAAAACCAAGTCTTTTATTATGCCGGTAGGCGAAGGGAGAAAAAAGAAAGCAAACTACCTGATTGAAGGTAGGAAAGTTGATCACGTAGATAACTTTTCATATCTGGGCATTCTTTTCGACTCCAAACTAAGTTGGAAAGAGATGGTGGCATCTAGAGCCAATCACATGAATATAAGTATAACTGCAATCTTTAAAACACACAAAGCAAGGGGTATGGGGTAATTTCTAATGCACCTATCTTACAATACAAAAGGCAGTTTATACAGACCAATATACAAAATATTACGGGTGCAAGGAATCGGAGGCTCGATACCCCTTAAGACTCCAAGGATACAAATCCCACATATGCACACATTGAATACTGATTCCGCACTCCGTGATGTACAAGGATTTAATGTATCCTATAGGTATAAACGTAGCAAGAAAAGAAAAAAGCCCATCACTCCAGCAGATTCATAGTTTCCTTATTCTTTATTGAAATCATCTTCTTAAAAGCAAGCGTAGCCAACGCGTTTCGACCCTCACGGGTCTTCCTCAGGGCTTGTATCTCCTTTTAGTGTATCATCAAAAGTAACATCATCTCTTATCTGGCAATATCCTTAGTACATTTTCAAATGATCATCACAAACGTATTTTGGGGGAAATTTAGTATAATCCCATTTCAATCCTTTTTCCGTATTTCTGGCAATCCCGCAGCGTGTTCGGCAACGTCACATGCAATCTTTAGATTTGCCAACAATTTAGGCAATAAGCCCATACAGGAGATGGTTAAAATCTATCAAGGAAAAATAAAACCTGTGACAACTTATGGCGCAGCAATTTGGGGTATAGCTCAATTGGATAGTTTACAATTGATAGAGGACAGGTTTGCTAAAAGATTACTGTCTGTCCTGTGCCAAATGCCTGCACTAATTCTATTCCCCACAAAGAACTAGGCCTACCTTTTATTAGTAATACAATCAAATTGGCTCCTTTATTATTATGGTTGTCCATTTGGAAAAGAAAGACGGTGCAGTTGAGCCAGAGTATTTTAAGGATATTATGGGGCAGATTTACAAGAAATGGCACATCCCTGCATATTAGCAGGGATGCACCAGTTAAATTGCGACACGTAAAAAAACACTTGTGCCACCATGGATGCGCCACATTTACAATGCGGCGCACCGTGGCGAATGGATAGACAGATGCGTGACGCATCTTTTCGGCGTAAGGGCAGCGCATTGCTGGAGTCGTGTCGCAAGTATGACGCAACTCCAGCAATGGTTAGGAATGCCTATTCCTAACATGCTGCGTCACTCCTTACGCCTGCTTCAAGCAGGCGCAAGGTTTTGACGCAGTGGCGTCGTAAAAGTCTTGTAGATTTCACTGCGTCACTTTTACGAGCCTTTCCTGCATGGGAACGCCCACCCTGCATACATTATACCTGATGCAGGTATAATGTAGCGCAGGGCTTTACAATGTGACGTATCTCCCTAGATGCATCACGTTGTAAATATGTCGCAACGTGGCGCATTGTTTACGACGCCACTGCGTCACAGAAGTGACGCAACGGCGGCATAAAGTTGTTGCAAGGGGCTTGTAAATCTGCCCCTATGACTTTAGATCATGCTTCTAAAATCCCATGGCTGTTTTATGTCAGGCAGGTACTTGATTCTCTGGGATTGGCGGACCTCTATGATTATCCAACTCATTGTGAAACTTTCCCTAAAGCGAGACTAAAAAATATTTTCTTGGAAAAAAGTACACAAGACAGATGGGATAGAAATAAGGAAAACGCTACATTAATTGCATATCGCGTTTTACCCTCTGTATTATATGGATCTTCTTCCTATCTTGCTTTTGTTGAAAATTCTTGTCATTGGTACAATTTGACGAGATTCTGCCTAAATTATCTTCCTTTAATGTTGAGTTATTCTGCAAATGTATTTTCATGGAATCAACTGTCACCCTTTCCATGTGATGCTACCTGAAAGCAATCGATTGCACATATCTTAATTTTTTGCTGATTTTATGAGAAGGAGAGGGAAAAAGTTTATTGTTCCTCTTCTGAAAGAAGTTCAGCCTGCGTAATTATATGGCAGCACTTCTCGTCCTGCAACAATTAGAAACACCTTATGTATGTTTTGTGACGGCTTCTTTTTTGCATGCTGCTTTAAAAACTTGCAGCACTGTCATTTCTTCATCATTTTAAGATAAGAAGCTATTCCAACTGGAGATAAACTGAAAGTTTAGCTTCTCTCTAAATGTACAGTGGGACTTCTTCCTGTGGACACCTATGGGCATCGGATTGTGTCTTTTGACACAGTGATAAGATTTGGACTTAACTTTTACAGTGAATCTGCTTGTGAGGAATAGTATAGATAACACTCCCTTTTTAGGATGCAAACTACCCATGAATTTTAAACCATTTTGTCGTGAATGAATTGATGTAAACGTGATCTGGTAATGTTTGTAAATTTTATTATTGTTATGGATCAATTTATGTATTTGATTTTTTTAGACTAATTTATTGCACAGTTTTAAGTACTTTTAGGCATTTTTAATGCAAAATGAAGTTTATTGATGATGAGTACCTTAATTGCATGAGTTAACATAATTTACTCATATTGATTGGCAATTGCACAATAAAAAATCAATCATTCCAAAGCAGAAAGACAGCCATGACTTCCAACAGTGAAATACACGTAAGGTTGTAATGACCAGTGTTTTGATGTACAAATATCACACGAAAGATATACATTTTTTATATTTAGTCCTCAAAAATCCAAATAGAAGCTCTAAATATCTGATGAAGACTGATGGAAGAGTCTTGTTGTAGATACCTGAAGGAGCAAAAGCTGTTTCTGTCTCTTTTTAAATGCAACCATTCCCCTTAAGCATATTCAAGGATAACTGATTATTATAGTGGGTGTGAGTATAGAACAGGGCGAATAGGCAACAGTCATCTAAACATCGCTCCCTCTAGATAGGTTAGTGTCTTGACATTAGCAACCCTTTTGCCTCCATAACTTTTGCTTTGTCTCCCCATTTCATGGTCTCTAAGGTCAGTATTCTTCCATCTTAATACTTATATACTGCTTGTACCTGTTTGTGTACTCTTTTCTGTTTCCCTTACTTTGCAGGTTTCACTGGTCTTACTGGACTCCATTTGCAGTTTCTGGGTTAGCCAAACAGATCTTCTAGCGGACTGGTTGCAGCATACTCCACCTTGAAACTTGCAAGCTGCCTATTACTACTTTCATATACTCAATTTCTTCCTGGCAATGTACTAGCACGCAAGGGGCTAGATGTACGACCATTAAGTTCAGCGAGTAGCAAATTGCGCAGAATTGCGAATCGCAATTTGCGACTCGCTAAACTGAATGTACAACAGTGTCTCAGGCACTGTTTGCGATTCCCAATGGGGTCACATATTTCATGCCTCATAAATATTCATGCGGCGAGCACAATTTGCGACCCCATTGAGAATGGCTAGCACTCACAGGGATGATGGTCTGCTGGGGTCAGCAGACCACCATGTCTGTGACTGTTTTTTCAATAAAGCAGTTTTTTTTAATGCAGCCCGTTTTCCTTAAAGGAAAACGGGATGCAATTAAAAAAGAAAAATGAAACTTTTCAGTTTAATTTTTTAAGGGCAGGGAGTGGTCCCTGAGACCACTGCCCGCTCTTAAAAAATATTTTCGCACCCATTCACAAAGGGGATGGGGTCCCCTGGATACCTCTTCCCGTTTGCGAGGGGTTTACCACCTACTTGAAGTAGGTGGTAAGCTATGATTGTTTTGCGACTGCAAATGCGGTCGCAAAACAATCATACATTGGTGTTAGACTCGCTACTAGGAAGGGACGCCCTTGGCACACCCCTTCCTAATACCGAGTCGCAAACCATATTTTGTGAGTCGCTAATAGGTTAGCGACTCACAAAATATGGTTTGTGCATGGAGCAGACCAATTTTGCGGTCTCAAACAGGCCGAATTCCCGTTTGCGAGCGCAAAAAACGGTCGTACATCGGCCCCAAGATCTTTAAAAAATGTGTCTTATGTTACAGGCAACCTTCATAGTCTACGACACTGCTGTCCAACCTCTTAAAGGGTTTTTCACCAGGCCTGATAGGTGGTGCCTCTGCACTCTCTGTTTCATTTACCCTCCGTTTTCCACCTTGTGGTCTATATACGCACTGCGGTCTCATCATAGATGTGGATATGAGCAGGAAGGATTGGGATAACATTGATTCCACTGTAACCACTTGGGCTTGACAATAACATAATGGGAAGTAAGAATGTTGTGATCTCCAATATTTAAGGACATTTCATGAAAATCTTCATAACTTTCCCTTGGACAATTGCGTTAATTATTCTCACAGAAATGAAGTTCGTCAAGTTAGTTTAAGAGTTGTTTGAAATAATAAGCAATTCATAATTAAATCCTTGTTCTTCTTTCTGTAGATGTGTTAGTGTTAGGCACATTTTCAAAAGAGTGAGTCTTAAAATAGGAGCACCATAAGCTTATAAATTAGCAGATTGGAGGCTTGGGCAGAGACGAACATTATCTTGATCCCGGCCCAATACTGCTTAAAAAACGGTCGGGGCACACAAGATCAATGTCTGAACTTGAGTCTGCTGATAGCAAAATATACCAATGCCAAACAAGGTCATTTATATATGGACTTCATGGACTTAAGTGCAGCCTTCGACTCTGTTGCCCATTCCCATCTCTGGAGGATCATGAAAGAAATGGGGGTCGACCAAGCTATATTTACTTTTATAAGGCAACTGTACTCAAAGGCTGAAGCCTGCGTACGCTATGGGCAACAGGGGGAGTGCACCAGATGGTTCCTAATTACCAGGGGGGTCCGTCAAGGGTGTGTTCTCGCCCCTTTCCTGTTCACCTTATATATAAATGGAGTAGAGTCTCAACTCCTAGAATCAACCTTGGACGTCCCCATAATAAACAAGACACGCATGCCAATTCTACTATATGCAGATGATGCAGTGTTAATTGCTTGCATGGGTAGGGCCCTCCAGAAACTGCTAGACACCTATGTAAACTACATGTTAAGTCTGGACTTAAAAACAAATGAGGCCAAGTCTTTTATTTTAGCTGCTGTACGAAAGGTGAAGAACCCCCCTTCCCTTTTTATTTCTGACTGCAAAGTAGTGCAAACTGAGCTGTTTTATTATTTAGGGGTGACCTTTGATCATAGATTATCTTGGACCAATATGGTGTTGAACCAAGGGATGATGCTACAAAAGAGCACTAATGCCATCCACTCTTGAGCTGGGCTCAAGACATTTAGATATGGTTAAAAAAGTCTACGGGGCTAAAACAAGATCAGTAGCTTCCTCTGATGGCAGAGTGTAGGGCTATGCTAATGTAAAGGTAATTCAAACAATTGAAAACTCTTTTTGGGAAAAATTAGTTGCTCCAATTGTAACTTACATTACGAGCTGAACATCCCCTACATCACTGAGCAAATAAATGTAGCACCAATTCTCCTTTGGCACTCAATATGAAGCAGAGATACAGTTAACATCACCCAACAAATCATTATGGACTGTTTGTCTCTACAACATGTACAGAGTATAATGTGGTTAGCGTATGTCAAAAATACTCTTTGTGCCTTGGACATAGGGAGTCTGTTTGATACCCACAAAAAATGCTTGTCTATCTTGAAAGAAAGCCTTGAAAGTCAGCTTTTTAAAATTCACGAACAAAGCCAGACTGCTCTGACCTCTAAACCTATGGTCAGTGAGTATCTTGAGGGCCCAATGCAGGGTGAGGGGATTCCATCCTATTTGGATCTTGTAACAAACACTTGTCATGGATTTATTTTATTAAGGTTTCACCTTAACCTCATTCCATGCATGTTGGGCTTTCCTACTGGCATTTACTCTTCCCATGCTCTCTCGTGCTGCCCATGTGATGGCTCCTCGACCCAATCCGATTTGCACATTTTCTTTTTCTGTAAATTTTATTGTGATCATCACAAGAGATTTTTAATTCCAATTATGCGCAAGTAAAATTTTAGTCAATGTCGCCTGGCCCTATATTTCCTATGAATGTTGCCCGACCCTTTAATCTGCTTCGGTGTTGCCTCCTTTTTATGTCAGTCGCTGAAAACCAGGAACCTGCACATTTGCTGAGACGAATTGTTTTTCTTAATATTTTATACTGTTTTTAACTGTCATCATTGGCATTTTTATTGTATATATCTGTGATGTATTTATGAACTTTTATGATTGATTTGCATTAATCGAATAAAGTAAATTTGATTGATTGATAGTAGATGAGTACATTATAAAAGCCCTATATTTTTAAAAGTTGTAATATTTATATTCATTCATAAGAATGTTTTTTCTGAACAAAAAATATGAAGTTGAGATCTGCTTGAGAAAATAGATTGGGTTCCTATTAATCATCTAAGAAAGATTTTATAAAAAGATTAATATCTAAAAAGTTGGTGACCTTAATCCAGAATAATGGAGTTTTTTTCCAGATTTCGCCCTAACCTTGTGCACAAAATCTAATAGAAGTAATGTTCTTTTCCATTTCTCACTGTCCGCACCAGTTACTACATATTCTGGAACATGTGGTAGAAGGGGAGAATGGAAAACCAGATAACAGAGAAAATAGAGACACTGTACACTTCACTCTGCCTCATCACTTTGGGATTAAGGTAGGCTGCAGGTTATAGTGGAGCTCTACAAGACAAAGAAACACTGTACCAAAGGTTGCTTTTTTGCATGGTCATCCCAGTTTTTTTTGCGTTTTTCTGGACCCTGTGCCTGCTGTTATTAGGACTCTGTGCAGTGTTACACTGTTTTTAGTGAAACAGCTCATGTGGTCTGGCTCCAAAATAGTAGTGATAAAATTGTCTTCACCAAATTGCTGCATTTAACTGCCCTGTAAGACCACCATTGTAAATGGACCTAACACATGAAAGTTTAACATTTGGTTTGGGCTGCAAAGTGTATTTACACCATCCCATATATGACAAAACCTTATGTCTGTCAGGAGTACCATTTCATTATGACTTGACTGCATTGTAAATGCACTGCAATGACATATGGCAAGGAAAAGTGTCTTTTCCATGTAAGAGAAGCCTTTTTCTTATATTCACAAAGCACCCCTAAAATGTGCCTTGTAAGTACAAAGGGCAGGGTGATAATATATAAAAAATAGGGCACACTATGTATGTGGGGTTAGTGTGCTCTCACAGTTAAATAAAGCTCAAAAGCTATTTCACTGTAGAGGCAATGCTAAACCTTTACCTGGATAGGCCCACATAGGATTAAAATCGTTGGCCCTGATGCACAAAGGTAAGCTACACTTTTGAGTAAGTTTACACTTTGTAGTAAGTTTACTACTTTCAGTATTCACAAACTCCAAGTATGAACTTACCACAAAAGTAAACGTTACATGTCTCCACCCCCAGAGTAATGAAGTTGCCCTACTGTTCTGTGAGTGGGTGACGTCCTTACCTAGACACCATCCTGACACTCTCTATATCCCTCTTACTCCTCCCTAACCCCATCCACATTTGTAGTATGTCTGCCCTTTTCCCAACCACTTCCCACTCCCCTGTGTCCATACCACATTTACTACTAAAATCTGAACTTACATGTGCAGAGACTCTGCACATATAAGTATAGGCAAAACATATATTTTGTAGTACATTTTGTAGTACTACAAACATACTACAAAGTGCAGTTTAAAAGTCATCCCTTTGTATCCTAACTATGCCTGGAAAAATTATCAAAGATATTCCATACTTGATTTTCAAAATCTGATTTAATAGTTGTTAGACCTGGCACCTTTGGCGTGGGTCTCCCTTCCATTTTTTGCTGTTGCCTCCTGTTTTTTGCTATGTTTTTGCTGGTCTAGATGCTTTGGGCACTTTGCCACTGCTATTCAATGCCAAAGTGCAAGTGCTCCCTATTGTAAATTGTTATGGATTAGTGATTCCATGATTGGATTATTTGATTTACTTGTCAGACCCTAGTACGGTGCACCGTGTGCGCCCAGGGCCTGTAAATCAAATGCTGCTGGTGGGCTTGCAGCACTGGTTGTGCCACCCACAGAAGCAGCTTGTAAACTATGGCTCAGGCCTGCCATTGCAGAGCCTGTGTGCAGTCTGGGACTGCCATGTCGACTTGGCAAGTGCACCCACTTGCCAGTCCCCAAACCTTCCCTTTTCTACATGTTAGTCACCCAAAAGGTAGGCCCTAGGGCAGGGTGCATTGTATGTGAAAGGTAGGACATACCCTGGTGTGTGTGGTATGTCCTGATAGTGAATTACAGCCAATTTAGTTTTTCACTATTGCAAGGCTACCTGCTCCTATAGGGCAGAATGGGCAGTTTGATTATAACAAGGTAGAAATTCGAGTTTGGTATGCCTGAACTCAGAATGTTAAAATACATCTTTTAGTGTGGGTGATTTTTACATTCTGTGTTTGAAAATACTACTTTTAGAAAGTAGGTATTTTCTTGCCTAACCTTCCAGTGTGCCTCTGCTAAGGTTGTGTATTCACTGTCTGGTTTGTGAGTGACAGGGGACTGGAGAGGGTCTTGGCTCCAGCAGTCTGATGGGTCAGGGCTGGGCTGAATAGGACCCACATAGAATAGAGAGTAGGGGGGAGGAGACTTCCTTTCACTGACCTGAGCCCTCATAGAATAGAGAGTAGGGGGTGGGGATTTCCTTTCACTCCCCTGAGACCTCATAGAAAAGAGAGTAGGGGGAGGAGATTTCCTTTCAGCTACCTGGGCCAGGTCTGCTCTCAAACAATGCTGTCTCCACCTCCTGCCAGGAAGCTGCACAGAACTGGTTTTGGTCAGGCACAGACACTCTCTGCCTCCAGAGAACAAAGGGGCCCATTACGATGGCGGGCGGAAGCACTACCGCCGTGCTGGCGGATGCAAAAACCACCAGTTACCGCCCGCATGCCGCAGCCCACACGTCCGCCAAATTACGATGTGAAAAGGCAGCCAAACACCGCCGGCAAGCCAGCGACGCCGTCCGCCATCAAAGTGCGCCCGCTCACGTAGCGGCGCAGCCCAATGGAGACACACCGCCAGACGAAATCACGTACCGCCCGGCGTACAAATTACGATGCCGCAAACAAACAGCTCCCACGGCTAAGAGACACCGCACGTGAAAGTGAGGCGGAAACCCGAACGCCGAGCACAGACACCGAAGAGGCGACCCCCCGAGCATGAATCCAGCACTGCAGGCCCTCCCCATGCTATACCTGATGCACCACCAAGGAGGCAACGTACCGCGGAGACGCAGGTAGGCACACACACAACAAGGGCACGCAAACAGCGCACACAGTGCAAGTGCGGAAAAGGAGGACATGGCACCCCCCAACACCCCTGCGTGGACAAGACACATCCACCACTGCACCCACAAATGTAACACAGGGCAAAGTGCAACATCTCGCAACTATCATGGGCACACCACCTGGGACCAGGAACTAACGACCCCGTCACGGCACCGCAGCACAGCGGCGATGACGCAGCCACACATGCGCACAACTCAGCGCCCAACCATAACGCCATGTATGCGTCGCACACAAACAGCACAGGGACACAACCAAGCACCACACACACCAGCCACACCCAGAAGGCACATGACACGTGACAGGCCTGCCACAGTCATGTCCCCAACGCCCAATTCACGGACAACACCCAACGTCACACAACTGACGCCCACATGTCAGTGAAGTCACGCAACATCAGGACACACCCCTGTGTGACAAACATGGCGAAGCACACAGCGGCGGCAACACCACCCAGTAGAACATGGGCCCCGTCGGGAAGAGGTACGCCAGTACCACACAGAAACACCCATACCACCCTGCACCCATGAACCAGACATACAAAACAGAACACCAAAGAGCCCGGGGACCGACAACAGGTGGACCCAAGAATGACACCCACACACAAGGCCCAACGCATAGTGGAAACACAGCCTGCCGCCCACACACGGGAGAGCAGACAGCACTGAATGACCTTCCATTCCAACTCCGAAACCACATCCCGACTAAACAAGCCGGAGAATACAGCCATTGTCCCAAAAAAAGACCAACACAGGCATGCAGAGGAAACCGACCACAGGGCAGATAGCGCATATCACCTAAGAACATACCGAACGGGAAAGAAAAAATATAAAACTCCCCCATGCCGTTCCCATGCAAGTTATCTGGAAGGAGTCACACACCACTGACCTTGAACATTCAGAGAAGCACGTGGGATGAGGGCCCGTGTCCTCCGCACAAGCTAACAGAAACACAAGTCCTGCCCCCTACGACCATCACAGACCTCACAGCAACCTCGGAGCTTGCACACTGCAGACTGCACACACAGCCGGAGCACGCCACCACATCGCCCCGCAGCAAAATGGCACCTACAACACACCTACCCAACTACGCCAAACAGGTCAAGCTGTACAAACACAACCTGATACAGCTACTGGGATGCGAACCCCTATCCCTGCTGAACGTAAGTTACCGACTGACTTACCGCATCGCATTGTTCAGCTGCGTCATACCCGTCTTCTACTGTCGGAGGTGTCCCTTCCACCATCCTGTGGAGTTGTGCCTCTCCAACCCGGCATGTCCAAGGGCGGACCTGCTACCACTATTCCACCCTCTGGACGCACACGACAGGGTCTGTTCAGCCTATGGGGGCATGGCGTATGTGGCGAACATCGGACCCACACTGCAATGGGACCACTGTACCTCCACACGACGGATCATTGATCACAGCTACATCGAATGTCACCCAGCATGCCCCATCATGCTCCTACAAGGGACAACTTACGAACAACACCGTGACAGCCACCATCCGCTACATTGGCTGGCAAACATGTATACCACCAATGAAATGGAAGCCCTGCAGGAAGCCATCGCATACCTGTCAACCTGTCAATTCGTAGGACCCCGACGCAATCCCCCAATTGAGCCATGATGTCCGACACTGTACCCATGCTTAGCTTCCGCACGGACTGGCCAGTAACCACCACAACAGCCATACCAAACGACCTGCAACTGATACCACACCATCAACGACACTGCCATGACATCGGATGTGTCCGGGACATGCACTCCGTTCCCCATCACATCCAGGAACTCTGCATGTATCGGGGGAGGCAGTGGCATGGGATATGTGTATCGCACCCACATGGACAGAACTGCACGTACAACTATGCCATGACATGGATCCTGCGCCCATGGACATATGCACCGCACAGTGGACAGGAATCGCCCGGCTGGAGTATGTGAGAGCTGCACCCCTTTTCCCCCTCCCCGGAAATCCCGTAACAGGACCTTTGCATGGACGACAAGTGCATACAACAACAACACGACCCCAGTGACTGTGACATGTCCAGTATCCACCATATGGCAACAACAAGTGGGACGCCGTTGCATGCACGTAAGCCCATGCCCTGATGTCAACTCACACGCACGCGTGCATGAGTAACAACAGCAGCACACCTGTCACATGGAACTGAGATGGACTGTGCCCATGATGCCAAGCGGTCTGGTAGGCTAAATGTATACCGTCTGTGTCAAAGTCCGCAGCACCGCAGCTACGTGCAAATGAACATTAGCACAGCAACAGCCAAGCAGATGTAACTCTGAAGCCCACATCCCACATGCAACAGCTAATCACATGTACCCCTACACCCTTAGCTATGTGTAATCATGCTCAGTATATCCTCCACATGCATACCGCTGCCAGTAGTGTCCACTATACTGCATCACAGAGGACATAAGTCACAATACATGGTTTGAAGAAAGAAACTGTCTCTGCTGATTCCTTTCACAAGTACGAATGTGAGATGATGAGAGTGTGTGATGTACACGGCAGTCGTGACATGACTATGTAGTCCACTGTCATTCGATGTCAACGCAAATGAGTAGCACAACTGTGGAAGACACACATGTGTCGTGTGAAGCGGGAGTGACGCTTCGCTCAGGTGGGTGGGTGTGACGGGTAGATGCGCACATGCAAAGTTGAAACACGCTGTGTCGGGAGGGGTCCGGAACTGCACATTACCGCTTCCCTGGGCAATGTTAAAGGCCACCCGTCGGGGGGGATGTGAACACGTGTGTGCACAGCAGCCGGGCACACGAACAATGCGGTATCAGGCGTACACGTCAGCCCACCCTCTGTGGACAAGCTGGATCCTGTTGTGCGCCCGCCAGGCCCTTGACAAGGCACACACAGCCCCTGCCGACCAGGTGTATCCCCAACATTGTCAACCTGCACAGGCAATCCAGGGCACGGGATGGCAGTGGAGCATGGTGGGGGAGAGGACTCGGCGCGCTTCTCCGGGACACATCACGCAGGCAAAACATCCTCAATGTGTAGCATGGCTCAAGTCATATGGAAGTATTGGGGGGACGCACACATCACGAGCAGGAGTGACGTCACGGAAGGTGGCTCGCACCATCCCACCCATTGCCTACATCCCCACACACGTCACATGCCGTTGCAACAGAGAAGCCAGCGCGTGCGCAAGCACCTCCGAGCCCGCCCCAGTGAGGCAAAAGAGTGAATGTGTGGGTCCATCAGCCCCAGATGGACGCGGCATGGGCCGCTAGGGCAGCTACAGCCTCTGTGTGTTGCAGGTGGTGTATCCGGACTGCGGAGACTGCAATGCATTGTCTAGGTTGCCCGGGTCTCGAGTCGGGGCACCACGCAGGTGGACGGCATCCCGCCACACATCATGCCGTGAGACAGACCACTCGTTCAACTGGACCCACACATACACTCCTTGGCCTCTCCGGGGCGAGCCTGGGGCAGCATCTGCATGCGCTAGCCCCACAGGTGCAAATGCATTATGGGGGAGCGAGGGGAGGCCATGAGGACAGGGACAAAGACGACTGTATTACTGTCAGTGAGTTCAAGGAATGACCCTGATGTTGACAGGAAAAGACGTGCCCCGTGTGTATTGCAACTAGTCGCTAATCCGATCACCCTCCCATGTCCTGCATGTAAGCCCGCACCTAGCCCCGCCCACCCACCACATTGAAATTAGCACCAGCACAACATCATTCACATTCGAAGCACTGACTGGGGGTGACAACCATTGGACACACTTGTTGAGGCCACCCACGCGTACATGTGGGCCCTCCATGATCCATGTCACCTGCGGCCAAGTGATGACATGCGCAATGACGGAAGTGAGGAGAGCTGTCCGCCCCACGCACAGATGGTGCATCAGCTCCACAGACCCAGCAGCGAGTGCAGCAGGGGTCACATGTGCAGGGGCAGCTGTGCCTGGTGTGAAGGCACATTCAAATTGACAGCACATCGACCAATGTGTAGTCTGCCCACATCTACAGTCCATTATCATGCGGACATAGAAAATGAACATAGGGCAACACATCTGTGTGGGTGCACCCACTGTGACCAACACTGCGCAATCATCGACGTACTCGCCCTGTGCATGGCCCACCACGCAAAGGAGGTCACATTCAGTGCCACCATCCCACACACACATCCCTATCACGAGACATGGTGTGTCCAATAGTCAGTACTGAGTTAGCGCCCATCTGGAGGGTCCTGAACAGGAGACACCTGCAACCCACTAGGCAGTCGGTGCTGTCACCTACTGGCATTGTGCAGTCAATGTGCAGGCCAGGCTTGCTGGGACTGAGAGGGGCAGCATGGCCCAGCCTGACATTCACACGAGCAACAAGTGCACTGAGACCTGCATTGGCAATTGCAGACGTTGGCCTGCACCCAGCTGGCCCGGGACGCCTACCTCCATAGTGGAACACGCAGGGTGCAACCGCGAGGGTAATCGGAGTTGGCCGTAATGGCCTGGCCCATGTTGGTGACAGTCCGCTGATGCCATGTGCACCACACAGTATGATGTGCGCACTGCATCTGCAGGTGTGGCCATGATGTGCGTGTGGGTGCAGGTGCACAATGGACGGGGCCACAACATGCCGTGTGCATAGGCAGGGACGGCCAGTGGCCGGCCCCCACATGTCTGTTAGCATGTCATCATCTGCACATTGGCATGGGTGCATGGTATACGCATATGCACACGCATGTCATCTCTCACTATGTACATCTGCCACTTGGCACGTGCAAGGTTACGTGTCACATGTGATGTGTATTTGCAAGCACACAGCCGTGTTGGCATGGGGCTGTCAATGTGTACACCTGACAATGCTTCTGGAGGTGTGATCCGTACAGTGCTGCACATAGGGTGCAGTGGTGACACCAATGACTGTCTCATATCCCCTCGTGCCACAGGTCCCACTTGTCTTGGCCGCTCAGCCTGTGCCCACATCGTCGTTGGTGTGTGCCATACTCATCCTGCCTCGGAAGCAGTGTGATGCACAGCAGCCAGTCATGTTGCCGTGGTGTTGCCGCTTGCCGGATATGCAGTCAGTCCCCATCAGCACGCCTCACAGGTCATTGAGGCCTGGATCCCCATGTGCATGCACATAGCAATGGTTTGTGTCACTGCCCATTGCTATTGGTGGGAGACCTGTGTAAGTGTATTGTGGCTGTGCTGTCCCTGCATGACAGCTGTTCTGTGACTCATGTTCTTGCTCTGTCATATCAGTTATGTGTATGTGAATATGCCATGTGGCGTGTTGCTTTGACATGTGTCCACTTCCATCTGTCCTAGGCGGAGACCAAACATTTACCGCCCTTACCAATTGTTGGCGGACATGGAGGATTCTGAGGTCATCCGGAAATTTCGTCTGGACCGACCAACCCTGCATCGACTATGTGCCATGTTGGATCCCCACCTCCGTCCTCGCAGGGTGTATCCGACAGCATTCACCCCCACGGCTAAGGTGATGGCTGCACTGCATTTTTTCGCCACTGGGTCATTCCAGCACACAGTGGGCAGTGGAGGTGGGATGTCCCAGCCCATGTTCAGCATGGTGCTGAGGGATGTACTGGCAGCCATGATGCTGTACAGGAACAGGTACATCCGATTCCCCAGGGCACGTGAGTTGGCGGCAGTGAAGGGTGCATTCTATGCCCTTGGACGGATCCCACACGTCGTTGGTGCCATAGATTGCACCCATGTTGGCCTTGTCCCACCACAGGCCACTGAGCAGCTCTTCCGCAACCGGAAGCACACGCACTCCCTGAATGTGCAAGTGGTGTGCCTTGCGGACATGGTCATTTCCCACGTGTGTGCAAAGTTCCCAGGCTCGGCCCATGACGCGCACATCATGCGCAACAGCATATTACCACGACTGATGACCAATCTGCAACAGGACCGTGGCTGGATTGTCGGTGAGTATGTGGAGTTGTGTAGCGTGCTGGCTTAAGGATGCTGTCTACTGTCCTGTTTGAATTGCAACGGTTCTCTGTGTCCCTCACGCCCAGGTGACTCGGCTTACCCGAATGGGCCCTGGCTGCTCAGTCCATTACGAAATCCTCGGACCCCAGCAGATGACCGCTACAATGAGGCACATGGGAGGACCAGACGTGTGGTCGAGCGTACCTTTGGCCTCCTCAAGTCCAGGTTCAGATGCCTGGACCGCACCGGGGGTGCGCTGGCGTACTCCCCACAGAAGGTGTGCCAGATAGTGGTGGCTTGCTGCATGCTGCACAATCTGGCCATTCGAAAGCAGATCCCCCTAATTGTGGATGACGGAGATCAACCAGGGCCCCAGCCTGCAGACCAGGACAGCTCGAGTGAGGAAGACAGCGGAGAGGAGGAAGCTGTGAATGTCCGTCAGCAGCTCATCGCCCGCTACTTCACTTGACGGTGAGTGTCCATGTACGACGGCTGATGTGGCTGTAGTTGTGCAGGTGTCTGTGTGCTGTGTCACGGAGGCCTTTTGTTCACTGTGTGCTGTGTGTCAATGGTCCATGTCCAGGTTTGTATGCCACTGACGGTGGCTGTGGCATTGTGCCCTATTGCTCTGTGCGATGTGTGTACATTGCTTGTAGTTGTTGACATGTACTGTGTGATGGGTGTGTGACACACTCATTGAATGTGCTCCTGTTCTGTCTCCCCCCTAGGTCCCTACAGCCCCTCCTGTCCCATCGCCATGCCACACATCCGATGCTTTTCTGCTCAAGGTGGCGGTTGATCATCGTTCAATAAACACAGTGCACAGACAGCAGTTTGTGTAAAAGGTGCATTTATTTTCAACTGTGACATGTCATTGTGTGCAAGGTGATGACATGAGTGTTGCGTGCAGTGACAATGAGCTGTCGGCCATGGCTGCGTGATGCTCAGGGTGTACCCACTAGTTCTATGTCCCTAGTCCAACAGACACATGCCATTCTGATGGCTGTGTGGGGTGGGATCGTAGTCCAAGTCAATGCAGTGGGTGGTCAAGGATGGCTGGCTGCCTCACTTGCGTCTGGAGCGTGCGAAGTCCTCCCGGGACATCTGTTTCCACTTCGGATGGCCCCTTCCACGTTTGGGAGGGGGGGGTGTGGTGGCGACCTGCTGGTGGTGGGTGAGGTGTGCTCACTGGCTGTGGACGCAGGGGAACTGGACACTGCTGCCCGACCCTGCGCCCTAGCAGGTGGTGGCGGAGGTGGTGTTGCTGGCCTTGCCTGTGACCTCACCGCCACCACCAGCTGGCCCATGAGGTCCACGAGTTGGTCCATACGGGACACGAATTGGCCCATATGGGCGTCCATGGACCTCAACACCCCCAGGACCTCCCGCGTGTCGGAAGCAGACCTTGCCCATTGTCCTTGGGCCTCTTCATAGGCCCCAAGGACTCTGGCCATTTGAGGCAGGGCATGGCTCCCAGGGGAGGCTGGCGTTGGCCTGACCCTGCTCTTCCCACCAGTACTGCTGCCACCGGCCTGCCCACTAGCCACATTGCTCACCACGGTCCTCGCTGTGGCTCCCAGGGTGGACCCAGTCGGCCGGACCACCACTTGCGCTGGTGCTGGGGCCGGTGATGACGTGGTGGTGGTCGCGGCGGTGGTGGTTGTTGCGGCGATGGTGGTGGTTGCGGCAGTGGGAGTGGCCGCCACAACAGTGGGAGTGGCCGCAACGACAGTGGCAGCAGGGGGCTGTGAGTGGTCATCAGCCCTGGATGATGGGTTGGTGGGTAGGAGGGTGCCTGGGGTGCGGTTGGGCCCTGCCACACCAGATGGGCCTGCTGGGTGGTCCGTGTCCGAATCGGAGGACAGATCCTCCACATCCGTGAGTCCTTGTTGGGGGCTTGCAGGCTGGCTGTGCTGGCTGCTGTCTCCATCTCCAGCATCCAGCAGTTCGTCACCTGTGGGGGGAATGAGATATGTTATTGTGTTGCACATGACAAAGTATGTATAGGTTGTCTGACATCCACAGTTCGTGCACAGTCGTGCACAGGTTTCCCGGAGCCGTGTGTGTGGCTGTGCTATTTGTTGTTGTGTGGGCATGCCAATGGGACTGTGTGCTGTGGACATGTGGCATGGGACGGATTGGCAATGCCGATGGGTGTGTTGCTGTGCTCCTGCTTTTTGTGGCTCTGGTGTATGCGGACTCCAGACCCATCGTGGAGGTTGGTTTGTACTATGCTCTTGGGGTTCAAATGTAACGCTTCGAAACGCAGATGGCAAAATGGGGGTCAGCCCCCTGAAACGCATTTGAGATGAACTATGCTTTGGGGGTACATACTGTGTGCCATGGGTGCAGAACGTGACATGTGTTGTGGCAACATGACAGTGCATGGTTTGAGGTGTGTGTATGTCTGACATACCCTGCATATTTGCTGTCTGTTGTGATTTCTGGCCATGTAATTGGACGCATTGTTATGAGTGAGTGATGGTTGTGTGCCACACGACGTATTGCAGATGGTCCAATTCCTTGGTGTGCGTGCTGCCCTGTGCCATGTGCATCACTGCAGTGCTCGGGGGTGTGTGGCTCATGTTATGTGTGTAGTTGCTCACAGTGTGACGTGCGCTTCATTCACTACTGGCACATGATTTATCATGGGCATGTTTCTTTGCGTGACTACTGTGTGTGGACCAGCTGTTCGGATGACATACCTTTCATGTGACTGGGGCTGACGGATGAGATGGATGGTATGTTGTATGTGCATTGTGTGTCTGTGTGTTTGATGGGTCCAGTGGTGTTCGTGTGCATTTATGTTGTTCCACGCTGTTGCGTCTAGTGTGGTATGTCTTACATGGGCATAGTTGTGGGATGTGTGCTTGACAGGCAGTGGGGGCTACATGGACAGGACTTCGATGGTGTTGCAGTTGTGTGTGATGGGTTGCACTGTGCCTGCCGTGTGGTTCTGTAATCAGTGTGACTTGTGCATGCAGACGTGGCTCCTTGGGTGTTGCTGTGTCTGTGATGGGTCATGTGGGGTGTGACTCTGTGGTTCATGTCCGTGTGCACATTGTTCACATGGTTGTGGCAGGGAGCAGTGCTGCGTGTTCCTCTGCTACTTGACATGTCCCATGTGTTAGTCGTAATTCAGTCCTCATGCCTCCAGTCACCCCACCCTGTCCAGTTTCCCACCTGCAGGTTGTTTTTGAGCGTGCACTGGACTGGATGCAACATGGTTATGGGCGGGGGGTGCTCCATGTTGCAGGTCTGTGGGGGTGGGGGCGGTGTTATGGGTCGTGGTGATGGCTGGACACCCACTGACACCGTTTGTCCTGGGGCGGGATGTCTACCTGTCGGCTGCCGGTGTGCACTGCAGTGGCTGCTACGTGGGTGTGGGGTGTGGGCTGTGCTCCTCCTTGCTGTGCTGTGGGACTAGGGGCCTGGTGTGTGTTGTACTTCAGATGTCCCCCCTCCCACCCACTGCGCTTTGTGTTGCTGCTACTTACCTGTTACTTGTCGGTTGGTGCAGCTACGGCTGCCACATGGGTGTGGGGGGTGCTCGTTGTGGCGCTTCTGGAGTACTAGGGGACCTGTTGGTAGTTACGTGGCTGGCTGGGTGTACACATGCCCCCATGGTTTTGTTAGTTGATATGTTTGGGCTGTGTGTGTGGTGGTGCCTGTTGCATGTGTGAGTAATGTGTTGTGTATTGTGTACTGGACATGGGGGTGTTTGTCCCTCGGAGCTATGGCATGGTGGTAGTGCATGTGAGTACATAGCGGTGTGCTGGTATACATTTGTTTGTACTTACCAGCCTCCACTCCCCCTGGTAATCCGGTGAGGATCTCCGGATGGATGATGACTCGCACCTTCTCCTCCCACGCTTTGAAGGTCTTGTAATGCGCGGGATTCCCTCCGCCAGTCGTGGCAGCCAGCTCTCGGTTTTTGCTCTCCTTCTTCTTGACCAGGCTTTTGATGTCGTTCCACCGTTTGTTTATCTCTCCTCTGTTTCTGGGTACGGTCCCGACTGCATTGACCTGGTCTACAATTCTGTTCCACATTCTGTTTCTGGTGGCTAGTGGTGTGTGCTGGACCTGGTTGCCATAGATTTGTGTGTGCACCTTGACGATCTCGTCGACCATGACCGTCAGCTCAGTGGAAGTGAACTTGGGCATTCTGTGTGATGCCATGGCGTTTGTGGTGCTGGTGCGGTGTGTGATGTGTGATGTGCAGGGGGTTTGTGGTGCCGGTGTTTGGTGGTGGTGGTGGTGGTGGTGGGTGTGATGTGTGCGTATCTGTGGTGTGCTGCTGTCCTTGCTGTGTCACTGTGTCCTCTCCTCTCCTCTCTGCTTTGCAATGTTGCAAGGGGTTGTGGTCTGTGGAGGGGCTGCTTTTGTACTTACCTGTTTGGGTGTGTCCTGATGGTCTGTTGTTTTCAGGTGTGTTGTGGCCGGTGTTCTGGGCTTTGTGGTTTATTTGTTTGTCCAGGGGTGGTGTGTTTTCGGGATGTGTACTTTGTCTGTGTATTTGTGCGTGGGTTGCTGTGTGGACTTGTTTGCCATGTTGTGTGTGTTTGTTTGAGTCCGGGGCTGTTTCTGTGCAGGGACGTGGCCGCCATGGCTTCTGCCGTGTCCATTTTCTTCAGTGTTGTTTCCGCTGGCGGGCGGTGTATTTGTTGTTTTTCCGCGCTCATGTCGGTGCGATCGTAATTTCACGTGCGGTGTCTCGACCGTGAGGGCGGGCGGTTTTGTGTTGTCGTGCGTCTTTCCGTCCGTGGCGGGCGGTTTGACTCCGACTCGGGCATGGGCGGGCGGTATTTTGTGTGTTTTTACCGCCGCTGGCGGTTTTCGGTTCGAGGCATCATAATTGCTGGGTCGGTATTCAGAAGGTGTAGGCGGGCGGATTTTTGCCGCTTTCATGGGTGGCGGATTTTTTTACGCCCGGTATCATAATGGGCTTTAAAGACTTTTTGAGTATAAATATTGGGGCCCAGACCCCAAGACTTTAGATCACTTCTGGGAATCAAGACAAACCTTTGCTGAGGAGAAGAACCAGGAAACTGAAGGAGGAGACTGCCCCTGTGCTGTGTGCTGTTGGGGTTGGCCTGCAGTGGTTACTTTATTGCCAAAGAGAGGAGAAAGGATCTTTGTGTGTACTTTCAACATCCTGAAGAGGATCTCCAAGGGCTTGAAGATTGAGCTTGCCTCCTGCCTGAAGTCTCAGGGATACAAGACTTCACCAACCAGCTCCCCTGAATTCCCTTGCTGGGAATTCTACCTACAAAGAGGTGCCTGCTGTTGTGTTGGGCCCTTTTGAAGACTGCGTGTCGCTGGGAGCTGGAAGCGTGACGCAACAGGGAGAAGCGTGTCGCCGCCGCAGCAGTTGCCGTCGCATTGCCGAAGAAGCGTGCCGCCGCCGCAGCTGTTTGCCGTCGCATCACGACGAAGCGTGGCGCATCACCAGAGAAGCGTGTCGCCGCTGCAGAGGTCACCGTCGCATCATCGGAGAAGCGTGTCGCAGGGCCTGTCGCGGCTCAGAAGTTCACAGAGTCGCCGCACAGCCGTTGGGCGTGCACGCATCGCGGTGAATAGACATTATATCGAATTATAAATATCGAATTGTAGTAATATCGAAGTTGTAATATCGAATGTTAGATAATATCGAATACATGAATATCGCAATCAAAAATATCGTTTTTTTATTTCTTTAAAAATATCAAGTACAAAATATCGAATAAGCAATATCGTAAGTAGATAATATCGAATTGTTAGTGTTGTAAAAAATATCGAACAAAAAATATAGAAACTGTAAAATATTATTTTTAGTCAATAATTAAATATTTTGTATTGTTATTAATTTTGTATTATTAAAAATGTTTTAATATTAGTGTGAAAATGTATAAAAAAAATTTGTAACATATGTTTTAGGAGCGGGATGTTTAGTTATTAGGGGTAAAGGGTGGGGAGTATTTTAAAAATATTAGTGTAAATTTAGATATTAATTTTAAATTTTTAGAAATTAGAAATTAATTTAAAAAACGAAATTTATATTAAAAGTGTAAAATAAATGTTTTTTTTAGGAGCGGGATGTTGGGTTATTAGGGGATAAGGGTGGGGAGTAATTTAAAAATATTAGTGTAAATTTATATTTAAATTTAAAATTTTTATAAATTAGAAATTAATTTAAAAAACGAAATTTATATTAAAAATGTAAAATATATGTTTTCTTTTAGGAGTGGGATGTTGGGTTAGGGGATAAGGGTGGGGAGTATTTAAAAAATATTAGTGTAAATTTAGATATTAATTTAAAAATTTTAGAAATTCGAAATTAATTTAAAAAACGAAATTTATATTAAATATGTAAAATATATGTTTTCTTTTAGGAGCGGGATGTTGGGTTATTAGGGGATAAGGGTGGGGAGTATTTAAAAAATATTAGTGTAAATTTAGATATTAATTTAAAATTTTTAGAAATTAGAAATTAATATAAAAAACGAAATTTATATTAAAAATTTAAAATATATGTTTTGTTTTAGTAGTGGGATGTTGGGTTATTAGGGGATAAGGGTGGGGAGTATTTGAAAGATATCAGTGTAAATTTAGATATGAATTTAAAATTTTTAGAAATTAGAAATTAATTTAAAAACGAAATTTATATTAAAAAGTTAAAATATATGTTTTGTTTTAGGAGGGGATGTTTGGTTATTAGGGGATAAGGGTGGGAAGTGTTATTTAAATAATATTTTAAAAATATTTATTAAATTGAAATTTAAAAAATTGCAAATAATTAGAAGAAATAAAGTAATTTATAAATATAAATAGTAGGTTGTTTTTAGTACTGGGATGTTGGGTTATTAGGGGAAAATGGTAAAGTTGTTAATATTGTAAAACATATATATTTAGGGGCCGATTCCGATCTCGGCCGGTAGTGCTCCGAATCGGATTCGGATTTACCGGATCCGATTCGGAGCCCTGTTTCCCGACCGAATCGTACGCGGGTCCGGCCGAGCGAGTACGATGCAAGCTCCCGCGAAATCGCCGACCGACTCGTACGCGGCTTCAACATGCTCCGACCGACTCGCACGGACACGACTCGCACCGCGCTATGGAGACGTTTCCCGGCCGGGTAAGTACGATGCGCGCCGCGAGCAGTCCGACCGACTCGCGCCGTCCGGCTCGAAAGAGCTGTCGGAGCCGGACTTTGGGGGTCCGCGTCGGACCCCCCTGTACGCGTAGGCGCGCGAGTCCACACAGGGGTGACCCATGGGTCCCCCCTACCTGTGCATGTACGCCGCGATGCGCATGGACGCGTACCCGCTGTAGGGGGCGCCCTTGTTCGCCTCGCACCCATTGAGTCAATGGGAGCCCGCCTACGCGTTGTACGACCGGCTCCCATTGACTTCAATGGGAGTCCGACCGAATCGAGTCCGATAGCATGCGAATGCATCGTACTCGTCCGGTCGGACTGCTAGGGTCCGATTCGGTCGGAATTCTCTCCGGGTCCGGCTTGGTCGGAGAGATTTCCGGCCGGAATCGGAATCGGCCCCTTATGAGGGGTCGATTCCGATTCGGGCCGGAAAAGGCACCGACCGAGTCGGAGCCGGAATTTATTCCGACCGACACGTACCTGTGGCGCCCGACACGCCAAGTACGATGCAAAGCGTGCAAAATCCGACCGACACGTACCGAACCCAAGCCGAACGACCGAGCCGCACGGAAAACAGCAATCCGGCCGGAAAAACACGCGAATCGAACCGACCGACACGCACCCGGAACAAATCCGACCGAAACGTACACGCGAACTCCAAACCGCAAAGTACGATGCAAGGCGCGAAAACCACGACCGAGTCGGACGGAGGACAAGCCGTACGACCGACACGCATACAAAACCGAGCCGAAGTAACACAAAACACCGCGACCGACGCGAACGCAGCATAGAAAACTGCACAAACACAGCGTGAACGAAACGGAGAACACCGTACGAGACAAATGCAGGGTCCGACTCGGTCACAAGAACGTTTCCAACATGCACAGACAGTACAAAGGAAAAATGACACAAAAAAAGGCCAAACAAGCAATTACAAAGCCAATAAATACTGTGGGGGTGGGGACAGAGAACAAAGACACACCCACAACTCCACCCATATAAAGGACACAAATCCCAACCATGATCCTTTGCAAATGCCATTCCACTGCCAGCACCCAACAGACAGCAACCACACACCCACAGCTCATCCCTCACACAAGCCACACACCATCAGCACACCAACAAATACCTACCTCACATACACCCAGCAAAACACACACTCACACACCCTCACCTGCACACCAACACACACATCACTCACCATCACCACCCATCACCATGCCCCCCAAGAAGAATCACAAGTTCCTAGATTGTGAATTGGAAGTCATGGTAGACGAGATCCTCAGGGTAGAGCCACAGCTGTTTGGCACACTGGTCCAACAGACCCCCATCTCCCAGAAAACCAAGATGTGGGAGAGGATCATCAACAGGGTGAACGCACAATCACCATGTCTGCGCACAAAGACCGACATCCAGAACAGATGGTATGACGTGTGCAGGAGGGTACGGGACCTGCTCAAGAAAGACTACCTCCTGAGCCAATACACCAGCAGTGGCCCTCCTGCCAAGCCAGTATACCTCAGGCCCTGGGAGGAGAAGGTGCGGGCCATCCTTCCGCCAGTGAGCGTATATGGACTAGAGAACATCCCAGAGCCTGGTGAGTACACAACAAATGTACACAATATTCTGCCACAATAAACACACACATCACTGTCAAGGGGAGAGTCAAACCATGCACTCATAGCAATTACACAGCAACCAGAACAGAATCATCCCAAAATGTGTATGTCAGTCAGAGAAACACAACACATGCCATCTCAAAGTTACATTCAACCGTGCCATCACATGTACAAACACAACTACAACTACAGCTAGGCAGTGGCACAAATAGAACTAACAAACACATCCAGACATGTAGCCACCACAACAACACCAACACACAGTGAAGACCACTGAAAGGAAGGAATTCTGTGTATGCTGGCCAAGTCAGTGTAGCCAATAGCATCATGGGAGTCGTAGTCACACATATTGCCCCCCAACAACTGTCCCATCAACACCACCATGAACCATGCGCACATCACAGGGAGTGGAGAAGGACTCACAAGATGGCTGACACTGGCAACTGCTGTGGGGAGCACAAGGCCCTGCTGGCAACTGTGCACCAACAAACAGCAGGACACCACTGACTGACATCCTGAGAGACAACTTCCACTCCCTGCAATGGAAGCACGTTCCATGGTGGGATATCTGGCTGGCTGGGTGGGAAGGAGGACTCGCACCACTGACCATAGTCACAAGCACCTCCCCTCACACACACCCTCAACACATACTCCACATAACCCACCTGGGAGAATGCAATGCCACACATCCTAACTCAAGGTCCCACAAAGAACCTCCACCCTGGGTTATGTCGTGTGAAGCACAGGGACACTCATGGGACTTTCAGCCAAACAACTGCCAGGACAACACTCCCAGCCATCCTGTCAGCACAGGCAGTCCACCCCACAGGGAAGCAGAGTCAAAAGGAAGGAAGCATGGGCATGCTGGGATGGGGGGTGGAGGCAATAGCATGATGGGAGTCGTAGGCACAGCTCTACATCCCCCACCACATGGCCCAGCAAGCTCACACTCACGCACGCACATCCCACAGAGAGTGGAAAGGCCCATCAAAGATGTCTGACACTGTTGCTGTGTCGTGGGGAGCACAAGGGCATGCTGGGAACTGCACACCAACCAACAGCAGGACACCACTGTCAGCCATCTTGCCATTGCTCTCACACCCACACACACTGAACTCCCCACAAAACCAAGTAAGTATGGGAATGCTGGGAAGTGGGGTGGAGGCAATAGCATGATGGGAGTGGTAGTCACAGATATTGGTCACCCCCACAACTGTCCCATCAACACCACCCTGAACCATGCGCACATCACAGGGAGTGGAAAACAACTGACAAGATGGCTGACACTGGCAACTGCTGTGGGGAGCACAAGGCCCTGCTGGCAACTGTGCACCAACAAACAGCAGGACACCACTGACTGACATCCTGAGAGACAACTTCCACTCCCTGCAATGCAAGCACGTTCCATGGTGGGATATCTGGCTGGCTGGGTGGGAAGGAGGACTTGCAGCACTGACCATAGTCACAAGCACCTCCCCTCACACCCCCCTCAACACAAACTCCACAGAACCCACCTGGTAGAATGCAATGCCTCCCATACTAACTCAAGATCCCACAAAGAACCACCACCCTGGGTTATGTTGTGTGAAGCACAGGGACACTCTTGGGACTTTTAGCCAAACAACTGCCAGGACAACACTCCCAGCCATCCTGTCAGCACAGCCGGCCCACCCCACAGAGAAGCAGAGTCAAAAGGAAGGAAGCATGGGCATGCTGGGAAGGGGGGTGGAGGCAATAGCATGATGGGAGTGGTAGTCACAGATATTGCTCAGCCTCACAACTGGCCCATCAACACCACCCTGAACCATGCTCACATCACAGGGAGTGGATAAGGACACACAAGATGGCTGACACTGGCTACTGCTGTGGGGAGCACAAGGGCATGCTGGGAACTGCACACCAACCAACAGCAGGACACCACTGTCAGCCATCTTGCCATTGCCCTCACACCCACACACACTGAACTCCCCACAAAAGCAAGTAAGTATGGGAATGCTGGGAAGTGGGGTGGAGGAAATAGCATGATGGGAGTCACAGTCACAGACATAGCTCACCCCCACAACTGTCCCATCAACACCACCCTGAACCATGCTCACATCACAGGGAGTGGAGAAGGACTCACAAGATGGCTGACACTGGCTACTGCTGTGGGGAGCACAAGGCCCTGCTGGCAACTGTGCACCAACAAACAGCAGGACACCACTGACTGACATCCTGAGAGACAACTTCCTCTCCCTGCAATGCAAGCACAGTCCATGGTGGGATAACTGACTGGCTGGGTGGGAAGGAGGGCCGGCTGTCAACCAAATACAACCAATGCAGACCATGTTCACACCCCAACAAATACATAGAAATGCCCAAATAATGCAGGACAATGTGCCACACCAATATCAACCCCTGACTGTGACGACTTAGGACAATGCAATGTACAGGCCCGCACCCAGAGGCACAGTCACAACTGTCAGGTGTGTCAACCATTGATGCCTGCAGAAACATAACATACATTGTGTGTGTCTCCCAAAAACAGGTGATGATGGGGACACAGCAGCAGACGCTGAGGAGTCCCAGTCCCAGGCTCAAGAGGATGCGGTGCTCACTGGTGTCGTACAGCCTCTGCCCTCCTCGGACGAAGAAGACCAACCTGGCACATCCGGTGCAAGTCTACATGCAGCACCAGCAGGACCACTAGCTGCAGCACCAGCAGGACCACCAGCTGCACCCCCTGCACCCACCCCTCCAACGACTGTCACCACAAATACCATCCCTGCCGACATGGACAGAACAAGGAGCAACACCAGCACAGGGACCCTGGACCAACCTGGGGCCATGGACATCACCACCACCACCAACCCCCAAGGTGGACCAGGGTCATCTGTGCGTGCCACTGCACGCACTGCACATGTCAGCAGGGGTGGTGGGAGGGGTGGGAGACAGAGGTCGCTGCTTGCAGAGGTTGCTGGTGTGCATGATGACCCACAACTGGTACGCATAGCTGATGCGTACCAGTCCAGCACCGGAGATCTCAGCCAGGTAGTGGGGCTCCTCAGAGACATGAAACAGCAGCAGGCTGCCCATCATGCCCGCTTGGACTCTCACATGTCCCACGTGGAGTCACACATGTCCCGCGTGGACTCACACATGTCCCGCGTGGAGTCCAAGTGGGATGCACTGCATGAGATGACGGCGGTGCACAGGGACATTTTACAATGCCTCCGCCAGATGAACAGCAACTAGTCCACACCTCCCTGTGTGCCAACAACATCTGGTGCTGAACAAACTGCAACTGCCACAGGGAGGGAGGATGACTCTGGTGGAGAGTCCCCTGCACCGCAGCAGCCTGTACTTGAGGGCCCCCCCCCCAAAGAAGAGGGGTCGTCCGAGGAGGGGCAAGTGAGAGGCCGATGGCCAAGCGCAACTCCCAGGAAGCCTGAACCTGTTCTGGATGTTCACCTTTGTGCACAGACTGTTCACCCTGTTGACGGCAACACTACTCCCACACATTGCATGGGGAGTACAAGTTGGACCAATGTCTCAGACAACTGTGGCCCCGATACTGGGGATTTTGTCTACCAGGACTTTCAATTCACCTAGGAACTTCTGATTGCAAGATTTATGTACAGCACTACCCATCCTATGCACTATTCACACAAATGTATCACAATAAACACACTAATACACCATACTTGCCTCTGTTGTGATTCCAACGTGGGTGCTGTTATGGGGATGATGAACTGCAAAATTACACTGTGTATGCGAACTGCAACAGCAAGTACAACACAGGCATGTGAGTAAAGGCAACGTGACACATATGAGGGAGACACACCACCAGGGCTACACAACACATACACACCTAGGCCATCTGACTCATTGCCTACACTGATGTTGCCAGGGAAGACGGTGCAATGCACAGACACCACACCCATTCCCAGTTGTAGTCAAGTAGCCCACAGGTGCAGTAAGCAAATGGCAGTCAAATGTGTGACCACAGACAACGCACATCACAAAGTGAAGCACAGGTTTATTACACAGTTGCAACATGTCGTAACCACTACAGATGCAAGGTAATCCCACCTGGCAGCGGGCACACAGTCAACAACTGTAGACGGAAGGAAGTCCATGGGTGTGGCGCACATCACCTGTAGGGACACAACAGCTACCACCCTGGAAGTGCAATCACGTCGTCAGTGGACACAGTTGACCAAACGAATCTGAAAGTACCCTGTGAAGGACCGAAATGACACACAGTCAAAAGCAATGGAGAACAGGACAGAACAGCAAAACTCATGCACAATACATGTTACAAGATACCCACCCAGAACCAAGTTAGCATGTCAACACTGTTGGGGAGTACAGCCCACCTGTAAGCACACATCGCAACACACATCCAGTCAAGTAGCCCATGGACACACTCCAACAGCACCAGAGCACCACCTACACATATCATGCCAACTCACATCATTGACATGACACCTCAGGATACTCACATTCAGCTAAAGAAGTTGGTGATGAGCTGTGTGTGGACATCACCCTCATCATCATCATCATCATCATCATCACTGGCATCGTGGTCCAGGCCAGGATCCTCCACAGGTGGCGGATGTTGGTCATTGTCATCCTGGATGAGAGGCAACTCCTTCCGCACTGCCAGGTTGTGGAGCATGCAGCAGACGATGATAATCTTGCACACTTTCGCAGGGGCATATGGGAGGGACCCTCCGGTCTTGTCCAGGCAGCGGAAGCGGCTCTTCAGGAGACCAAATGTCTGCTCAATCACTCTCCTGGTCCGACCATGTGCCTCATTGTAGCGCATCTGGGCTGGTGTCACAGGGTTCCTGAGGGGTGTCAGCAACCACGGCATGTTGGGGTATCCCGAGTCACCTACGGACAGACAAGTGCACATTAGCTGACTTGGAAAAGTGGGCGGAATACTACAGATCAGATCACACACAATGGCACAAAGTCAGTACACACCGACAAGCCAGGCACGCTGGTTCTGCATCTGTGCCATCATCCTGGGGATGCGACTACTCCTCATCACAAAGGCATCGTGTGCTGAACCAGGGAAACGGGCACACACGTGTGTGATGGTCATGTCTGCAAGACACACCACCAGTGCATTGACCGAGTGGTAGTGCTTGCGGTTCCTGTAGGCCTGCTCCTGGGCCTGTGGTGGTACCAAAGCCACATGTGTCCCATCAATGGAGCCAATGACATGCGGCATCCTCCCCAGGGCATAAAAGTCACTCTTCACGTCAGTGAGTCGTCGCAGTCTAGGGAAATAGATGTACCGGTTCAGGAATAGCAACATTGCCGCCAAAACATCGCGGAGCACACGGCTCAACATGGTCTGTGACATCCCACCAGCAGTCGCCACAGTATGTTGGAAGGTACCGGTGGCAAAGAAGTGTAGGGCTGCCATCACCTTCACCTTGGGGGTCAGCGCTGTAGGATACGGCCGGCCAGGCTGCAAATGTGGGGCCAACTGCACTGCCAAATCCTCAATCAGCTGCCTGGTGAAGCGGTACCGTCGGATGCTGTCCCGTTCCACCATCGTTGCCAGGTCTGGGAATGGTCGATGGACAGCAGGAGCCCTGCAGTGCAGAGGAGAAGTAAGCAAGATTGTCAGTCAGCCCACATATGCGGCATTGAACACACTCAATATCCCAACATACATCATTATGAGGCACAACTACATGAAGTGTGCAGTTCCGTAAGGACATGTATGGTACATACATGGCCAACATCTGTCATCACGGTCCAACAAGTGGCATCAATAAGTCCCAGGTTGGCCCATTGGATATCATGAGGCCGTGTCACAGTTCCCATCTCCTGCTGCCGTGTCACAATCACCCCCACAGTGACATGTGAGGACAGATGTGCCCCAGGCATCACAGCTCAATGACAGGTACATTCCCAGGGACCCTGTATTGCCACATGGACACTGGCATTACATGGAGTATCATGTATACACCACAGCAAAACAACTATGACCCCCACAGGTAGTGGTCCCACTTGCCACTGCAGGACAGACATGGACGTCTGTGACACACACACGCACAACATCAAAGTCCATGCACACACAACGTGGATGTGGAGACTGTCTCCCATTGTGCACATGAAATCAGAGACACTGTAAACACTACATGCACACAGACTGTGGAGGACCATCACTATTGTGCCACTGGGACACCCTGGCTCAAACATACCGTCCCACATGGGACTCACGGGGTATGTGACATGACAAACACATACACCACCGTGAAATGTGACCATGGCACATGCACAGATATGAACAGTTGCACATCACAGTGGTCATGTACACGTAACACCCAGGATCCTGTCCCCATGAACACGTGCACAGCCTGGGGGTGGCTGCCCCCAGGTGACACTCACAGGACAACATGTACACCAACATACACACAATAGGAAATGCAGCCTTACATGCCTTATCATACAGTTTGGACAGGCTGTCATGTTGTAGGTGTGCCCCTCACTCCCTGGGAGCTATCTGTGGCTGGCATATGTCCATTTGAGACAGGCATGGTGACATATGCCAGTCACTTGTACAGGGATGCATGGAACAGCAATGGACCGATCGGTGCCCCCGGCCGGCCCATTGCAATCAATGAGTGCGGGTACGCGTTGTACCCCTGTACGCGTTGTACCGCAATGGACCGATCGGTGCCCCTGGCTGGCTCATTGCATTCAATATGTGCGGGTACGCGTTGTGCCCCTGTACGCGTTGTACCGCAATGGACCGATCGGTGCCCCCGGCCGGCCCATTGCATTCAATGTGTGCGGGTACGCGTTGTACCCCTGTACGCGTTGTACCGCAATGGACCGATCGGTGCCCCCGGCTGGCCCATTGCATTCAATGTGTGCGGGTACGCGTTGTACCCCTGTACGCGTTGATCAGCAATGGACCGATCGGTGCCCCGGCCGGCCCATTGCATTCAATGTGTGCGGGTACGCGTTGTACCCCTGTACGCGTTGTACCGCAATGGACCGATCGGTGCCCCCGGCCGGCCCATTGCATTCAATGTGTGCGGGTACGCGTTGTACCCCTGTACGCGTTGTACCGCAATGGACCGATCAGTGCCCCCGGCCGGCCCATTGCAATCAATGTGTGCGGGTACGCGTTGTACCCCTGTACACGTTGTACCGTAATGGACCGATCGGTGCGCACCCATTGACAATGGCCTTGCCTGGCAACGGACGCGTTTTCGAAATTCGAACGAGTCGGTTGCTGGAAATTCAGTTGGTCACCCACAACAATGTTGCAAAATCATGTATGTCATGAAGTTGAAGATTTGAAGGATGCCGTGGGCGTGTATTGGTGCTGCTATTCCATGGATTGGCCAGATTCAGAAGATGCAAACGACTTGGACCTATCACTTTGGACACAAGGGACAGTATCTGCCTCTCCAGCACATATATATTGCTGGCTGTTCCCCTGAGAGCTCACTTGCCTGCACTACATGCTCCAGGACGACATCTGCCACTGCACTGCTGCTGTCTCTGCCCCTCTGGACCCTGCAATGGCACGTACTGTGGAGAGAGCCCCAGCCTTCAGCCTTGAGGAGAACCAGGCCCTGCTGGACAGCCTACTTCCACAGTACAGCAAGCTGTATGGGACACCAGGGGAGCAGGTGAGTGTTCTGTGCACTGCCTTTCTGAATGTGCATTTTGTCTGACTAGCAAGGCTGAAAGTCTGCACGCCACTGGCTAGCAGGCTCACTGAGTAGTTGTCACCCCCCATAGTGTGTAGTGACATGCACTGGACAGGTATGGTGCAGTGACAGTGCATTTGAACAAGGTTTTACTTCCCATGCAATGATACCATGTAGTGACGTCTGGCAAACTGTCCATAGGCAGCGTTGCACTGCCTGTGTACATCATGTGCCCCTGTGAATGAGACATGTATATACAACTGTGTCATGCACGGATATGTTGCATGTGTAGTAATGGCCTTTTCACTTTGTCATCCTGACAGGTTAATGCCCATCGGAAGCAGGAGATCTGGAAGGACATCGTCCGGGCTGTCCGGTCCGTGGGGGTCTACAAGCGCCGGATCCGCAACTGCCAGAAGAGGTGGCAGGACCTTCGGGGCTGGACCCGGAGGATTGCACGGGTCCAGCTGAAGCTGTCGCCTCCTCGCAGGAGGGGCGGAACACGGACCCTGACCCCCACATGCTCCAGATCCTGGCGGTGGTGTTTCCAGACCTGGATGGGCAGCTGAAGGCCAGACAGCAGCAAGGAGGGGGTGAGTCAAAGACTGCACTGTGAACTCTGTATTACATGCTTTGTGCCCTCCTCTGGCCTGGTTCAACTGCCACAGTACAGCAGTCATGTTGTCCAGGAGCCATGTCCCTCTATTGTGCACTGCCCACTCCTCATCTGATACCAAGGTGTGGCCCTTACATTCAGGGAATTGTGTCACTTGGGACTGTGTCCTTGCAGTTTGCTTCACTAAAGGTGGGGGACAGCATCTGTTTCCCTAACTCTGTTGTGGGCATCATGGGTGGGTCCATTGTTCACACAACGCCTGTGTTCGGACATGTAATCTGCATGTTGCTTTGATATGCGGTCCACTTGCTGAGCTGAGCCACCACATGTGCCTGGGGTATGTGGCACACGCCCATGCAGCGGGTGGGAACAATGTTTGGGCCCCAGGAGTGTGCAGATTACGTGTGTCACACATACATAGCCAGCTATCCACTGTCCAGGGCTCATCCCTCATTCATGTGGGGCAGGACAGTCATGCCTACTCCAGGCCATGCAATGCACTCTGTACTCCCACTCCCGTGTATCAGCTGACACATTGTGCGCAGTGATTTGACCCCTCAGGTGTCTGCCTCTGTGTCAGTGTGCTGTGGATTAGTTGCCAGGACTGCTGGGGTGTTTCTCGGTAGGGGCTCAGCATGCCACTGGAGATGTGACCATAGGAGACGATACTTGTGTGTCACATAGGTGTTTGATCAGCTGCCCGTGCAGACTGGGGTATGCGAATGTGAAGTTCAGGCAGCTGTTCCCCATTCACAGCAGATTGTGAGGGGCTCAGGTTCAGAGGGTAGTGTCACAGGTCTCCCATATGTCCAATCGGTATGACCTGGACAGATGAGGGTTAAGATGATGTGTTGTGTGGGGGATGTACATATGCACTTGTGCAGCTCCAGAACTTGCATTCCCCATGACCTACTATTGTGACACAGTGCAGAGTGTTGTTGTCTGGCTGCCAAGTCATACATCACTGAGACAGTGATGTATGACTTAGCAGTCATGCCTCCGCCATGGCATGTGTCTACTTATTGGTGATCCGGCAGGGGAGTGACATGTGCTACATGCACACCATTGTGGCGATGGCTATCAGGACATGGGTGCATCATGGTGTCTGTCGCTGGTATGCATCACATGCATATCCTATTTGACTCTGGGCGTCCCTTTCATCCGGAAACCTGTACTGACTCAGTGGCAAGAGTTGTGATGTGTGCATGTCCACATGCTACACCGTGTCCTCTGCACTGTCCAACTACTGTGTAGTTGGTGCATGTGTCCACACTGGGGTGTTGCTATCCAACAGACACCAGACAGATGGGTGCAAGGCCATGTGGGATGTGAGTGCCATGGTTGGCATCAGACTGACAATTGGCTTCTCCTGTTCAGTTAGGGCACTTTTAGCAATGTACAACTAATGATGCCAGGGCTTGCTCTGTAATGTCTGTGCTCACAGTGGTGTGTGCGTTTGGTGCAGGTGACTGATGTCTGTCTGTTTCCCCATTGTTTGCAGATACATCCACGGCCACGGAAGGGGACAGCTCCACGGACCAGGAGGAGCCGGAGAGCCAGACTGGGTCAGCAGCCGAGGAGTGGTCGGAGGGACCCAGTGGCACGGAGGGCGAGGGGAGCCACACCGAGGAGTCCTCAGCACCATCCACCTCAGCTGAGGACCAGAGCAACTTGGAGGATGACTCCCTTATGGAGGCGGGTGTCAGCAGCCACCACACCCCAGCTAGTGTTGCTGTCCCCGCCACCACCAGCACCACCACCGCCCTCCCATCGGCTCCCATTCCCCAAGTCCGTGGAGGCTCCCATGTTCGGGAGCGTGTCTCCTTTGGGCCAGGCACCGCACCCCCTGCCCCTGTGTCCCCTGCTGCCCTGAGTGAGGAGTCTGTGTACCTCCTTCGCCAGCTCCATGTAGGGCAGACAGCCATGCTGAGTGTCCTCCATGCGCACACCGCTCTGTTGACTCAGCTGGTGTCGTTCATGGAGGGCATCTCATCGGGCATGTCTGACCTACAGAGGGGCAATAGGTCCATGGACTCCTCCCTGACGGCAGCAGTGTCCCTCCTCAGACAGTCCCTCACCCCTCCTGCCTCTGCTCCATCCACACTCCCCAGCACCTTACCCGTCCCAAGCACACACACACCGGCACAGGCACACACCAGCACACACACATCCAGCACACAGACACACAAGCCACAAACAAAACGCACACGCACGCACAGTCAGGGGACTGAAACCAGACTCACAGGGGATGGGGCCCTGGAACACACACACGCATCCACGAGCACTGCGCAGTCCTCAGTTGCCTCTCCCTCCAAAGCACCCTCCCTTGCCTCACCTGCAACCCCAAAGACCCAGCGGCTCTTCCTCAGTGACCTCGGCCTCTTCCCCTCCGATCCAGCTGATACAGCATTCAGGGGGAAGAGGAAGCCCACCCACACGGAGCAGAGTGCCCCTCGCCCCCGGACACCCTCCCCCAGGCGTAGACAGACTGAGGCCCCCACCCGCAAGTCCCCCCGGAGTCGTAAGAGCAAGACCCCGCCGCCGCCCTGCAGCTCAGGCACCAGGTCTCCTTCCTCCATCCCTCAGGCCCCCACTCCACAGGTGCCCCCACCACACCCTGCCCCAGGTTCCCCCACCCACAGATATACCATCCCCAAGAGGATCCGGCCTTCTCCCCCTGCCACTTGCTCTCCCGGCACCACACCCCCGCTGCGCTTGTCTGTGCCACTGATGTGGTGAGGGTGTCCTCCCCCTCTGTCCAGCCCACCTTGCCTGTTCCCCATTCTCCTCCCCTGGTGGTAGGCACTGCAGTGGAGTCCACTACCACCCTGTCTGACTTGGGCACTGCAGTGGCGGACCTGTCCACTCCATCTGCAGGGTCCACTGCAGTCGTGCCGGCACCCACAACATCTGAGTCATGCCCCCAGTTGTGCCGGCACACACCATGTCAGACACCTCCACTGCAGTTGTCAGTGGCTCTCCAGCACCCACCACCCCTTCCCTGCTTCCTCCTGGTGAGCCCTGATCCTGTCCCTGCGGTGCCTGGCCTGCCCCCCGGTTGCCCCTCCTAGTGGATTGTCCCTGGTTTTGTGCAGGCATGCGTAGGGTGACATCTGCCACTGTCACCCAGTTTGGACTTTGACAATGGACTGGCCATTGGCCTTTGTGTTTTTTCTGGACTTTGTTTTCATTACACACATATCGTGAATAAAGCAACTTTATCTTCTCTGGTGCTTATGCTTCTGATGTACATGTTGTTGATGATGCTAACCATGCCCTTGCTGCAGTGATGGTGATATTTGGTCTCATGATAATGAAGTGTTACTGTGCAGGAACCCATGTGGTCCAGGGGGAATGTGTCCTATACTGTGGTGTATCCATGTCATCCATAGCAGCATCTGAGGGTGTCATGTGTTCAGTATTTGGCAATGGGATTTCCTACTTAGATTAGCTATTTCACATCTGTGGCTTCCACCCCTGCACATCTGTTGTGCCTGCCATTGTTCAATTCGTCTACTTCCCTGACCGTGTGGCCATCTCCACTGGACATGCAGGTTTGGGCATCAATGGGGAAGGACTCATCCGTGTTGTCAGTGCAACATTGCTATACAAGTGTGTTGGATCTGTGCTGATGATTACGTTGGCACTTCCATGACCAGGCTGATGTGACGGGAGCCCTCATTTGGTGCTAATTGTTGATTGTGTGACCAAGTGCTCAGCTGACATGATGGGGCCCTACTGAGGCAACATATGGCACAGCTTTCCTCACACAGGAGTGGAGTCCCCTCATGGCAGTGTGTACTCCTGTGACATTGCCTGCGCCCAAGGTGTGTGTTGTATGTGCATGTCTGTGTGTTCACTTCTGTTTAGCTGTGCATGCTGTGATCCCTAGTGTTGTACCTGTTTGTGATGCTTGCTGAGTTGACCTATGTTCCCCCAAAGTCTTCTCCCTGGGTTCTCTGTGATGTGGGTGCATGGCACATTACTGGTCATCAGGGTGTCACCCATAGGTGTGTTTGCTGTCAGGGCTGAGTTTGTGTGCAGACGCAGATGGGTCACAGTCAGGTTTCCCCTTGGCACTTGTTGTTTGCCCCTGTCATGTGATTTCCAGTTTGTGTTATCTTTCAGTGATTGTGACACGTTGTGTGTGTGACTGCTGGCACTCCTCAGGGTCCGGGCTGCAATGTTGGTTGTTGTCTATGTGTGTTCTTTGTGGGTGACCTTGGCTTCTTCATTGGTGTGTGACTGTGGCTGGGATCCCATTGGTTGGTGTGGTATTGCCGTCATGTCCATGTACAGCGTAGTGTGCAGTGTGTCAGACATTCAGGAGTCTTGTTGAGTGGCCATGTGTGATGTGTTTCTGCACCTTGGTTCCCACCCACCACCCTGGAATAGTCATGGGTGCATGTGCAATGTCACCAGTGCATGTGTGCTTCACTGCTGCACATTGTTGGAGGTCGAGGGGTGTGGTGTTGAGTGTGTGCAGATGAGAGTTGTTGCCCGGCTAGGCCCCTGCCTCCATGTTGGCCTTGGCTTACTGGCCATGCTGATTGATTTGTGCTTGTGTAGGTGTGATGGTAGTTTGTTGCTCAGGACACATGACTGTGGTTCACAATGTGAACGACATTTAGCTTTGTCATCACAGTGGGATTGTAATGCAGCCCAGGGTCACCACATTGTGTGGGCCCTGGGGGTAGTGCTGTGGTGTGTCTGTGTCTTGCTGTGTCAGTTGCTGTTCCTACGTGCCTGTGTGACATGTGTGATTTGTGCTCCCTCTCATCTGACAATGCCTGCTTGCCCACATAGGGGATTTGGATCCATGAGTTACCTTTGTGTGGCACTGTATGCACATCTGTATGATTGGTATTCAGGTCTCCTCATGTGTTGTGTGGTTGCCTGGGGACACTGGCACCCCCCTCACCTGTTGTGTATGATGTGCAGTGTGGGTCTGCCTGTTTGTGTTTGTGCATCTGCACCACTGCATTGGCATATCTTGGGTGTGCCATTGGCTGTATGTAGTTTGGTGGGTTTCCCCTGCTGTCCCTGGGACTCCTAGGTCATCGGTCAGCACAATGATCATGGTTTGTGTGTCCCATTGCTGCCATGGTATGGTATCTGTTCACCTCACATCTACAGTCTCCACAGGGTATCTGCATTTGTGTGCCCATTGGTGCAAATATGTGGGTCTGCATTCTGATGGTCACTTCTGTCATTGTGTCATTGATGAATGTTGACAGTGTCAGCCCCCATGGGTGTTGTTTGTCTGCACATGGCCAAATGTATGTCTTATTTGCACTACAGTATTTGGCTCCCCCAATTTATGTTGCAATGGGACACATGCACTACTTTGCCACTGATGTGTTTTTTGTTCTGTGACCAGGAATCATCCATGCAGTTTGGCAGTTGCAGCTCTTTCTTTGTCAACACTTACCTTTTGGTCACTGTGATGATGGGGGTTTGGACCCCATTGCCACAATGTTCAAAATGTGCTTCAGCTATGGACCCCACACTTACCTTTTGGTCACTGTGGTGATGGGGCGTTAGACCCCATTGCCACAATGTTCAATATGTGCTTCAGCTATGGACCCCACACTTACATTTTGGTCACTGTGGTGATGGGGCGTTAGACCCCATTGCCACAATGTTCAGAATGTGCTTCAGCTATGGACCCCACACTTACCTTTTGGTCACTGTGATGATGGGGGTTTGGACCCCATTGCCACAATGGTCATGGCCTGCTTGCATTGTGGGGGCCACACACATATATGTGTGGCACATGTGCTAGGGGGTCACATTGTATGTTCAAAGTCATGTTCAGTGTTGTAGGCATTTGACACAGTCTACACACGCTTGTCATGGTGTTGCATTCCCTAGGTTGTGGTGTGCTGGTTGTGTCATGCATTGTCCATCCTATTAGTGGGGGTGGTAGTGGTGGTAGGCATCCAGCCCCCCTGGGTGAGGGTGGTAGTAGTGGTAGGCATCCAGCCCCCCGGGTGAGGGTGGTAGTAGTGGTAGGCATCCAGCCCCCTGGGTGAGGGTGGTAGTAGTGGTAGGCATCCAGCCCCCTGGGTGAGGGTGGTAGTAGTGGTAGGCATCCAGCCCCCCTGGGTGTGGGTGGTAGTAGTGGTAGGCATCCAGCCCCCCCTCGGTGTGGGTGGTAGTAGTGGTAGGCATCCAGCCCCCCCTGGGTGAGGGTGGTAGTAGTGGTAGGCATCTGGCACCCCCATGGCTAAGGGTGGTAGTGGTGGTGGGCATCTGGCACCACCCTGGCTAAGGGTGGTAGTAGTGGTAGGCATCCAGCCCCCCTGGGTGAGGGTGGTAGTAGTGGTAGGCATCCAGCCCCCTGGGTAAGGGTGGTAGTAGTGGTAGGCATCTGGCACCCCCTGGCTAAGGGTGGTAGTAGTGGTAGGCATCCAGCCCCCCTGGGTGAGGGTGGTAGTAGTGGTAGGCATCCAGCCCCCGTGGGTGAGGGTGGTAGTAGTGGTAGGCATCCAGCCCCCTGGGTGAGGGTGGTAGTAGTGGTAGGCATCCAGCCCCCCTGGGTGAGGGTGGTAGTAGTGGTAGGCATCCAGCCCCCCTGGGTGAGGGTGGTAGTAGTGGTAGGCATCCAGCCCCCCTGGCTAAGGGTGGTAGTTGTGGTAGGCATCCAGCCCCCCTGGCTAAGGGTGGTAGTAGTGGTAGGCATCTAGCCCCCCTGGCTAAGGGTGGTAGTAGTGGTAGGCATCCAGCCCCCCTGGGTGAGGGTGGTAGTAGTGGTAGGCATCTGGCACCCCCATGGCTAAGGGTGGTAGTGGTGGTGGGCATCTGGCACCACCCTGGCTAAGGGTGGTAGTAGTGGTAGGCATCCAGCCCCCCTGGGTGAGGGTGGTAGTAGTGGTAGGCATCCAGCCCCCCTGGGTAAGGGTGGTAGTAGTGGTAGGCATCTGGCACCCCCTGGCTAAGGGTGGTAGTAGTGGTAGGCATCCAGCCCCCCTGGGTAAGGGTGGTTGTAGTGGTAGGCATCTGGCACCCCCTGGCTAAGGGTGGTAGTAGTGGTAGGCATCCAGCCCCCTGGGTAAGGGTGGTAGTGGTGGTGGGCATCTGGCACCCCCTGGCTAAGGGTGGTTGTGGTGGTTGGCATCCGGCCCCCCTGGGTAGGGGTGGTGGTGCGCATTCAGGCCCCTGTGTGCATATGTGGCATTGGTGATGGGCATCCCGCCCCTATGGTGCTGCTGTTGCTGGTGTAAGTATATTCTGCATCCCTCTGTGTGTGTGTGATGTGTCGTGTACGTGTTGTATGTGTTTTGTGGTTGGTGTCTGACTTACCTTCTGCGCCGTACGCGTCCGTGCCTGTTCCAGTAGTAAATGTAGAATATTGGTATGATCGGGACGAAGGGATTCATGGTTGGTTCGTGTCGTTCGTCCTTCTCGTTGCTTCGCGTCGTCCTCGTCGCTTCGCGTCGTCCTCGTCGCTGGCGTGTTCGTCTCGTAGTCGTGGATTGTGTTGTGGTGCGAATCGGAGCTTATGTGCGCCTCTCCCGGATGCTTTGACGTGCCGTGCGTAGCGACGGGTTCGGCGCGTACAGGAAGCACATCGTAGTTGTTCGGCCGGACGGAGCTGCATTTTCCCTTCCGTGCGACTCGATTCTGCGTTTCCGGATTCGCCTCGGTCGGAGAACAGGACCTGGATTGGGTGAGTACGGCTCAGCCGGATTCTGTGCTGTTGTGCGCATCGTACTTACTCGTTCGGTGTGCTGTATGGATCGGTCGGGAAACAGGCATTCGCATGGCTTTTTTCCCGACCGAATGGTATTGGGTGCGCCTCCGGAATTGGCCCCTGAGTGTCCAGCGTCTTCTTGACTTCATAATTACTGGAGTGGGAATAGTAATTTTTATGTGTTAAATTTCCAGCACCTTCCCTGAGTTAATATTTACTGGAGTGGGAATAGTAATTTATATATGTTTAATGTCCAGCACCTTCCCTGACTTAATTTTGACTGGAGTGGGAATAGTAAATTTATATGTTTAGTGTCCAGCACCTTCCCTGACTTAATTTTGACTGGGGTGGGAATAGTAATTTTATATGTTTAGTGTCCATCACCTTCCCTGAGTTAATATTTACTGGAGTGGGAATAGTAATTTATATATGTTTAATGTCCAGCACCTTCCTTGAGTTAATACTAACTGGAGTGGGAATAGTAATTTATATATGTTTAATGTCCAGCACCTTCCCTGACTTAATTTTGACTGGAGTGGGAATAGTAAATTTATATGTTTAGTGTCCAGCACCTTCCCTGACTTAATTTTGACTGGAGTGGGAATAGTAATTTTATATGTTTAGTGTCCAGCACCTTCCCTGAGTTAATATTTACTGGAGTGGGAATAGTAATTTATATATGTTTAATGTCCAGCACCTTCCTTGAGTTAATACTAACTGGAGTGGGAATAGTAATTTATATATGTTTAATGTCCAGCACCTTCCCTGACTTAATTTTGACTGGAGTGGGAATAGTAAATTTATATGTTTAGTGTCCAGCACCTACCCTGACTTAATTTTGACTGGAGTGGGAATAGTAAATTTATATGTTTAGTGTCCAGCACCTTCCCTGAGTTAATATTTACTGTAGTGGGAATAGTAATTTATATATGTTTAATGTCCAGCACCTTCCTTGAGTTAATACTGACTGGAGTGGGAATAGTAATTTATATATGTTTAATGTTCAGCATCTTCCCTGACTTAATATTGACTGGAGTGGGAATAGTAATTTTATATGTTTAGTGTCCAGCATTTTCCCTGACTTAATATTGACTGGAGTGGGAATAGTAATTTTATATGTTTAGTGTCCAGCACCTTCCCTGAGTTAATATTTACTGTAGTGGGAATAGTAATTTATATATGTTTAATGTCCAGCACCTTCCTTGAGTTAATACTGACTGGAGTGGGAATAGTAATTTATATATGTTTAATGTTCAGCATCTTCCCTGACTTAATATTGACTGGAGTGGGAATAGTAATTTTATATGTTTAGTGTCCAGCATTTTCCCTGACTTAATATTGACTGGAGTGGGAATAGTAATTTTATATGTTTAGTGTCCAGCATCTTCCCTGACTTAATACTTACTGGAGTGGGAATAGTAATTGTTATATGTTTAGTGTCCAGCACCTTCTCTGAATTACTAATTAGTGGAGTGGGAATAGTAATTTTAATTTGTTCAATGTAAAGTAGTTTTTATTATTTAATGTATACTGTATTGGGAATAGTAAATTATATATGGTTAATGTTTTGTATATTTTATTACTAAATTTTAAGTGTAGTGGGAAGAGTAAATTATATATTGTTTAAGTTTACCACCTTCAATAAATATTGTTTAAATGTATTGGGAATAGTTGGTGATGTTTGTTTATGTAGAAATATATTTTTAGAATTATTTATAATTTATATAAAATATTTATATAACAAATATGTTATTTGATGTGTATTTATTTATTTTATATAAAGAGTTGTAGGAAACTTACTGTATGTGTTTTTATATGTGAAGGAATATAAATGTATTTTATTATGTGGAGTGAAAATGAATTTGTCTTGTGTAAGTGATGTATAGTTTATAATTTTCTAGTAAAAAAACCAATGTTAATTAAAATGGTACATTTATCAAATTAATATATTTAAGTAAAATATTAAATAATAAGATATACATATAAAAATAAATTAGACTTTTTTATTTTCATTTTTTTTTATTTTTGTATAAGTAGATAGAAAGAGAAACAATTTTTTTTTATTTATACAATGGAATAGACATTATTAAATATACATAAAATATGTCAATTTTTATTGAAGGAACATAAATTATTTTACATACATTTATTCGTTAATTGAATTTTTTAAGGGAAAAAAAACGTTATGTTATTATTTTACAACATTTGTAACATTGTAATATATGTATACAAATTATATAACCATTTTTGGCATATAGATACAGAAAGTAAAGCATTGTATGTTTATTTATTATTTAATATTGTAACATTATAATGTTGTAGTAAATATTGTTTAACATTTACAAATAATTAGCACTTTATTACATCTAAATATATTTTTAATTAATATTATTAGTATATAAAATATTAATAATATTAATTATCACATTGTTGTTTTGAATGACATTTTTTTTTAAACAGGTAAATTTTATTTAACAATTTTACATAATTAATATGTATTTTTTTATAATTTTTATCATTACAAAAAAACATACAATTATAATAATAATAAATATATTTTTATATTAATTATTATTATAACTTTACAAAGTATAATACATTATATAGTAATTTTTAAATATACAGAAAATTGTGTACAACATAAGAAAAATATATGTGAAATTTATACTTTGCTATAATGTTTTTTTTAACATTATTCATTTTTTAAACCTTTATTTAAGCAGCCATTTTAAGTTTACAGGGACTATTTTGTAACCGCGTACTGTTATTCTGGGTCATTGAGGATCGGAGAAGCTCGCGGTTGGAAGCTGCGTTGCGTCGAGCAAGGTAAGGGAAATTTTACTTATTTTTCTAAGTTAATACTTATGTTTTAGTGTAGTTAGTATTGTATTTATAGTTAGGTTATTACGTTTTTGGTGTGCTGTAGTTGTTAGTTATATTTTAGTGAGATGTCGTGAGTTACTGTTTGAGGTGTAGTGTAGACGGACGTTAATATGAGTAAATATGTGTTGTTTTGTTGCTATAAATCCATTTTATTGTATTTGATCAATGTATTTGCGTGTATTTGTGTGGGTGGGTATGCTTTTAATCTTTTTTGCAGATTAATTTTAATCGAGTTTACGTTGGAGACAGAGACGCGTTTTTTTTAATAAAAGAACTGTGTATTAGTTTGTTAAACTAATATTATTATCACAGTTTCTTTTATTTTTCGGTATTTCCTGGAGCGTTTTTTATATTTTTGTATCTTTTTCGGGTTTTTGAGGGTTTACGTAATTTGGATTTCGGAAGGATGGATTTGTATGGGACGTGTTGTATTTTTGCATTTTTTGGGGGCTTTTTTAAACTTTAACATGGATTAACACTTAGGGGCCGATTCCGATTCGGGCCGGAATTCTCTCCGACCGAGCCGGACCCGAAGAGAATTCCGACCGAATCGGACCCTAGCAGTCCGACCGAACGAGTACGATGCGCACGCATGCAATCGGACTCAAGTCGGTCGAACTCCCATTGAAGTCAATGGGAGCCTGTCGTACAACGCGTACGCGGGCTCCCATTGACTCAATGGGTGCGAGGCAGACAAGGGCGCCTCCTACAGCGTGTACGCGTCCATGCGCTTCGCGCCGTACATGCACAGGTAGGGGGGACCCATAAGTCCCCCCTGTGTGCGACTCGCGCGCCTACGCGTACAGGGGGGTCCGACGCGGACCCCCAAAGTCCGACTCCGACAGCTTTTTCGAGCCGGACGGCGCGAGTCGATCGGACTGCTCGCAGCGCGCATCGTACTTACCCGGCCGGGAAACGTCTCCATAGCGCGGTGCGAGTCGTGTCCATGCGAGTCGGTCGGAGCGTGTTGAAGCCGCGTTCGAGTCGGTCGGCGATTTCGCGGGTGCTTGCATCGTACTCGCTCGGCCGGACCCGCGTCCGATTCGGTCGGGAAACAGGGCTCCGAATCGGATCCGGTGAATCCGAATCCGATTCGGAGCACTACCGGCCGAGATCGGAATCGGCCCCATAGATGGAAGGATTATTTCTTTTTGGAATACATTTTCTACAGCTACATAAACCGTAAGTGTATTTTATTTTAATTAATTGGGTGGGAAATGTTTTTAAAATTAATTGTGTTTTATAGTATATTTTGATAATTATTATTTATTTGTAAATATATTTTTTTAATTTAAGAAAATATATATGACAAATAAGTAATATTTGTGAAAATATAATATTAATATATGTGTGTAAAGTTTTTGTTTTATGAACGAAAAAAAGTATAATACCTGTGGAACTTTTGTTTATAAAATGCTTTTGGCTATTAGGGATAGGTAATCTAGGCCTTTTGTAGATGAGTATAGGGCAACCTGACTTTGCAGTAGCTCAAACATTTTTTTAGTTTGTTTAGTTAATTTGGGACATATTTGAGTTACAGATTGTTCCATCCGTAATTCTTGATAGCTTTGTTCTTTTTGTATAGATTGTAGAAGTTTTTGTAGGGTAGGTTTACCTCTGCTTGTTGTTGCTTGGAAGACATTATGCCATCCTTCAACACTATTATTTGTTTTTGATTCTTTGTTTAAGGTACTTAGGTACACGTTCCACCAAGGAATGTGGAATTTAGGTTGCCTTCTATGCCCTGATCTATGCAATCTTCCCACCCAGGTGTCCTCAAAGTAGTCTAGTAGTGGGCTTATTTTGTCTTCGTTCCTTTTGTAATAGGGGCTTTCTATTAGAATATTGTAGTGTTCTGCTACATCGGTTACAGGTACTTCTAAAGTTCTTTTGAAGTTACCTCCACATAAAAGACATTTTAGTATAAGTACAGGGGCTTGGACTCCATGCGTGGACTTGTAACCAGACGCTTCTGGCTCTACATGCTGCACCTTGCCAGAGGACTGCCAGGAGGAACCGCCATTGGAATTGATTGCTTGTAGTGCTGACCTGATGCTTGCTAGGCTAAAAAGGACTGCCACTTTTGTTACAGAGAAACTTGTGCTTGTCTGCCTGCACCCTGCTTTAGGTGCCCCCAGTGTTCTCCAGGGGCTTGTGGGCTTGTCTGCCTCCCCCTGCACTTGTGAGGGGTTCAGGGGCCCAGGAAAACTCTTAAGCCCTTGTCATCGTGTGTGTACAGCTTCTGCGGAATTAGTGCGTGGTGAATGCTTTATTGCTTTGCAACACGTGAGGAGCACATTCCATTTGTGGTTCGTCAGTGCCCGTGGAGCGCTTCTTCTTACTGATCAGCATGTGGCTGATCCACCACTCCACTTGGAATCACGGATTATCTGGTGTTGCCTCAGTGTCTCTTGTGCTTTGCAGGGAAGCCTGCATGAGACCTCGGACATTGCTTAGGATGTCCTCAGCTCCTCCTGGGATCGGAGGGAAACTTCTTGTGTCTCGTGATCCCGCCCAAGGGCTTCAGGGCATCCCAGCACCAGCGAAGCTTGCTGGGATAGTGGGGCTTCCACTACGGCCCAATACGGCATTGGATTCTCAGTAAGGGGAGGATTTGAAGGAGCAGACCTGAGGTACTATCGGGGCTGACAAAGGAAGCCCCTCCTCTCGAAGAGGCTGAGTTCCTGAGTGACTAGCAGCTGCACGGCACATTCACGAGGGACCCTAGCGATGTCTCCCCGAGAATTCAGCAGTGTGTGCCTCCTCCCCCGCATTGGCACATACTTTGGGGGACACCTGTTTGCCGTGATGATAGCAGGAAGGGGGAAAAACCCTCGATGGAGGTCCAGATCTTGTGGATTTCATAAATTACCATATTAAAGGTAATATAGGTGCTAGTATGCCTACGTTTGGTGCATCAATTAACCCCATAATCATTAGTAGGAGTGCAGGATGGCTGCACCTCATGGGTTCATGATGATACTTGGTGATTTATGTATTTTATTCATTACCTGCTACAGTTAATGCCCTGATGTTATGGTATATGTCGTTTTTACCTTGCCTTGTCAGGATAACGAGTATTATTTCAGAATTTACATTTGTTTGCGCAGTGATGGTTGCAACATATAAGTTTTTAACTTATTGCACTAACTGTGACAATTGAATAGTTGGCAAAGTAATTATTGGTTCATGTTGTTTGGTCTATGTTTATATGCAACACTGAAACGTGTTTTTATATAATATTGTGTGAAGTCTCTTTTGTGGTGTGTTCATTGTGGTACGGTTGTGAGTATATATACATTGTTTTTTATATCTATTTTTGTAAAGCGCTTGATTACCCAGAAGGCGTCTTGGCTGTAGCTGAGATGCAGAAAGAAGATGCCGCAAAATAAAGAAATTATTTAACAGAGAAGTGCCAAGTTTTCAAGGCCTTCCTAAAGATTTGGCAGAATTTTAATATAAAATGGAAGAGGATTCTAGGCTTTCGTAGCTCCCAGCCCAGAACCTCTGCCGCCCCAGGACATGTGATGAAACCTAGGCAGTGCCAGCAGTTTGGCAGAGGCTGATTGAAATAATCTACCAGGAGTGTACCAATTTAAACTCTTTCTAAAAACATCAAGATTTTGCTGTGCAGTGCTTTGTAAGTAACACAAAGCGCCTTAAACATAATCCTGTGTCTGACTGGAAGTCAGTGAAGTTCCCTAACATACTTCGAAACCGAATTATATTTGGCCATTTTGTACAATAACCGGGCCGCAGTATTTTGTAAAATTTGTAGCTTGTTAATAACATGCTGATGGGCATTGAGATACAGACCATTGCAGTAATCAACCTTTGACATAATTAAGGCGGTTACTGCAATTTCTGCAAATGAGCTGGAATAAAAGGGAGAATCTTCTTGATCAGCCTAAGCGTGCAAAAAGCTGCCGCAGTGAGTGTGTTGGCCTGATCAAAATAGGTCAGATTGTCATTAATCATCACTCCCAGATTCTTGTCTGATGTGACTGAAGTAGAAGGTGAGCCTAGATCCGATGGCCTCCAAGAAGGAGACCAAAAAGAGGACTTGGCCCCAAAAATCAAAATCTCAGTCTTACCTGAGTTGAGTTCGAGGCAGTTTGTAGATGTCCACGTACTGACAACCTGCCTGCATTCACAGACTCTCAAACCATTCCCTGAATCCCCAGGAGCCAAGGAGACAACGATTTGAGTATCAACAGCATAGGACGTCAGGGAGAAACCATAAGATCTAATAAGTTCAGCCAAAGGTGTAACATATACATTAAAAGGTTTTGGGCTGAGCAAGGAAGAGAGTAGGAGGGAGAGGTAAACTCGCCCAGTCTGACAGACTGCTCCCGATCATGCCCAAGCGATCCATCAGCAACCCATGATCAAAGGCCGCTGATAGATCGAGCAGGACAAGGGTGGCTCTTCCTCCAAGGTCCAAAGATATCCTGATCTCCTCAGTGGTTTTGATAAGGGCTGTCTCCATGCTGTGGCCAGCACGGAAGCCAAACTGAGTGGTGTCCAGAAGATTGTTAGCCTGGATATGTTTGACCAATTGCTTATTCAGCACCTTTTCTATCACCTTAGCTGGCAGAGGAAGACAGGATATGGGACGATACTGTTAGGTACCTGCTGGTCAAAAGATGGTTTCTTGATTAAAGGTAGAATCCAGGCCCTCTTCCACATTAACGGAAAGAGGCCTGACCCACACATCAGATGAAAAATATCAGTCAGTTTAGTCATAATAGTCTCGCTGCTAGACTAGCTACCCTTGACGGACAGGGATTGCACGGCGAACCAGACTTTGATGATTTGATCAGTTTCGTAACCTCATCTCTAGATGGAGAAGTAAAACACTCAAGCTTTGTGAGATTAACCTAATGAGCAGAAGTATGCACAGCTGAGATAGCAGCCGAAGTAAGCGTTGAGAAATGTTATTGCAAAATGACTGAGTACAGTCCTTGAGTGTGTTAGAGGGGTCAGTAGTCAGTTTTTTAATAGTAGAGAATAGTTCCTCTGATCAGTTACTCCCCGCTTCAATCTTGCCTGTAAAGTATAATGTTTTTCTTTACAAATCAGGGCCTTGTAATCAGACAATTCAATATAATGGGAAACCCAATCTACCCTTGAGGGCTTGGGCAATTCAAATAAACGGGTAAACAACGCCTTCAAGGGATTTGTTTGAAATACTCTGTTCTATTGCTTTTGATAAATATTTTTTTAGCTGCAAGAATTGTTGATAAACTTGCCACAGAAATGTTATTCAAACATCTTTTATCTAAAAAATAATAATTTTGTTCCTTGTAAAAACATAAGGACCAATGAATCAATCAGACAGGCAGTTTTTATATTTGGTCTTTTAAATTCCCAGTACCCCGAGCTCTATCTTTTCTCTTGTCTCCTGCAGCACTGCTTGAGGGCCGTTAGGTCCTCTGGGAACCAGGGAGCAGATTGGTTATTTCTTTTAATCTTAGTCCTTTTAACAGGAGCCCAAGAGCAAGAAGCAGCATCTAACCACTGGGTGCACTGCGAAACTGCGAAACTGCTAACTCTGTGTCATTAGAGAGATTGAGGAGAGTGCTCTCTAACCATTGAGAAAACTCTTTGGCATTAATTTTATGCCATGTGCAAGAGGATGTCCAAATTGCACAAGCAAGAGAGCCCTGACCAGCTTGTGAATACTGGATCTCAAAGAAAAGTGCCCTATGGTTGAACCAAGATACCGTTTTTATATTAGCTAAAGAGGGATTGCTTGAAAAAATCCCATCAAATCCCATCAAGAGTATGGGCAGCTAAATGCGTGGGGCCATCCACCCATTGGGCTAGATCAAGGGCTGACATAATAGAAAGCAGAGCCATCGTATTAGAATCAGAAAAGGCCTATAAGTGAAAATTATGAGTGTGTTGCACAAATGCTTTACACATTGCCTCTGGGATAAGCCTGACTGCTCTGCCAAGCTACCAACGGGGTGAGCAGGGGTTATCCTGGGTGTGTAACTCCCTTGCCCTGACAAGAGGGGTGGGATCTGCTAGGCTTAGCCAACCAGAAACCCCATTTCTAACACACCCTATGGCAGCTTCTTTTCCCCGATCGACACCGCAGCGGTCTGCTAATGGCTGTCAGTGTTGGCGGTACTCCGGCGGTCTTTTGAATAGCAAACCGACAACATAGTAAATTGGCAGATTGCTTAGTTGGCAGCAGTGAATCCGACACAACAGCAGAGGTGGGACTGACAAACTTGTAATCAGACCCTCAGTCACTTTTATGGAAGTTAAAGACTTTTCAGGAATTATAAAGAATTAGAGCATTAGAAAGAGGTGCTTTTGGTAGAAGAATTCACCTGAAGCCTATAGATTCTTTAACCATAATATGAAATGAAATCATTACCAACTTTACTTTCTCACCTCCAGAAGGGTGCTGGAAAGAATGGCACACATTTTTGTATATTATTGATAATCAAGGTATACACTTTGATGAAAGTATTTCAAAGGGCCAGATGTACAAAGGGATTTTGCATTCATGAACCCTTCGAATCACTGAATCAGAAAGTTTGCAAATGCTAAATGCTGTTTTCCTATGCACTAAATGCTTTTTGCGTTTTAGGATAGTGTTTCTGAATTGCTACAGATTGGGTGTTTGGAAGGGGCTTATTTGTAGGTGTCTCTTCTAAATACGGAATCTGTATGCTATGTATCAATGTTTTGCAACCGAAATCTGGTTGCAAAACACTTATATTTTACCCGCACCACAAAGGAGGTGCTAACCCATTCACAAAAAGGACCCCTTAACCTTAAGGAAAGTTTAAAAAAAAGTTGGTTTAAGAGGAAGCAGTGGTCCATGGGACCCTTGCCTGCTCTTAAATGAACAAAACAAAAATAAACTTCAACTTCTTTTTAAACGCAGCCCATTTCCATGAACCCCTTCGGTGCTCATGACGGCCGGGAGCCGTCATGAGACACAGTGAGCGTGTGCTCATGATGGCTCCCGGCCGTCATGACACCCACCCACGGGGGAAGCGCTGGCGCTCCCCCCGCGGGCCGCCCATCATCCTGCCCCCACCCGCAATGGAAGGGGAAGACCTTCAGCATCACCCCCCCGCAACCCCCCACCGGATCATGTAATGACGTCAGCGCGCCTCGCGCGCTGACATCATTACATGAAACCGGACGAGCTGGAAGCCATTTGCTTCCTGCGCGTCCAGCAGGTAAGAGGCGATTTTGGCCTCGGGGAGGGTGGGGGGACATTTTAGAAAGGCATCGGAGGAAAGGAAAGTGTTTTCCTTTCCTCCGATGTCTTTTTCAAGCATTCCTGCTGCACGATCGCTCATTGGGCGCGATCGTGCAGCAGGAATGCTTGTTGTTTTTTTTTTTAAAGGCCATGTTATGTTGGGGAGCGGCCCCTTGGGCAAGGGTCGCTCCCCTTGGGGGTGCATATTTTTGTTGATGGGTCTGCCCCTCTTTGGCGGGGCAGATGTAATAAATAAAGGGGAACTTTATTAGTTTATAACCACTAGGCCACCAGGGATCTTTTTTTTTTATTTTGAAAGTGCTTTTTGTGTTGGGAAGCGGCCCCTTGGGCAAGGGTCGCTCCCCTTGGGGGTGCAAATTTCGTGGATGGGTCTGCCCCCCTTGGGGGGGCAGATCTATAATTTATCACTATTTAAATGGCATATTGTGACCACTAGGCCACCAAGGATTGTATTTTTTTTATTTACAATGTGCCTTTTGTGTTGGGGAGCGGCCCCTTGGGCAAGGGTCGCTCCCCTTGGGGGTGAACATTTTGTGGCTGGGTCTGCCCCCCTTGGGGGGGGGGAGGAATCTATAAATACTTTAGAAAAAGGCATTATGTGACCACTAGGCCACCAGGAAATTTTTTTAAATTTAGAAAGTGCCTTTGTGTTGGGGAGTGGCCCCTTGGGCAAGGGTCGCTCCCCTTGGGGGATAATTTTTTTAGTAGTGGTCTGCCCCCCTTGTGGGGGCAGATTGAATTAATAAAAAAGTCGCTGTAAGCCCACTAGGCCACCAGGGATTTATATTTTTTTATAAATATGTTTTTGGGGAGCGGCCCCTTAGGCAAGGGCTGCTCCCCTTTGGGAATATTTTATTGTGGCCGTTTCTGCCCCCCTTGGGGGCAGATCGGCCTTGTTATTCTAGGCCCATCTGCCCCCAAGGGGGGCAGAAGCCATTAGACACCAGGGATTGTTTGTTTGTGTTGTTGGGGAGCGGCCCCTTGGGCAAGGGTCGCTCCCCTTGGGGGATCATTAATTTTGGCAGTTGCTGCCCCCCTTGGGTGCAGATCGGCCTTGTTATTCTAGGCCCATCTGCCCCCAAGAGGGGCAGAAGCCATTAGACACCAGGGAATGTTTGAGTTGTTTGGGAGCGGCCCCTTGGGCAAGGGTCGCTCCCCTTTATGGGGTATTTATTGTGGTCGTTTCTGTCCCCTTTGGGGGCAGATTGGCCATATGTGTTTAGGCCCATCTGTCCCCTAGGGGGGCAGGAGCCACTAGACACCAGGGCTTTTTAATGGTGTTGGGTAGTGACCCCTTGGGCAAGGGTCGCTCCCCCTTTATGAGGGTGAATTTTTTGGCTGTTTCTGCTCCCTCTGGGGCAGATAGGCCTCATGCTTTTAGGCCCACCTACCACCTTTGCTTGGCTGGTGGATAGTGCATTATTTGCATATGTGATTGTAATGTGTTTTTTCTCCTTTTTATTCCAGTGGAAACCTTTTGATTCTTGTTTGCGGTTTCGGCAGTGGTTGATCTGCAGTTTTGCGTAGTTGCATTTTTTGGTAAGAAAAACATTTTTGTTGTGTTTACTCAAATTGAGTATTAATGTCATGCATGAATGTATTTTTTGTAAGTGGTGTCATATTAGCAGCATATTTAGTTAGTGTTTTGTGCATGAAAATCTTTGCGATGTGTTTTGCGTTGTCTTATGTGTAATTTTCTTGTTTTTCTTTTTCTTTTTTAGTGGGATACTGTTGGTCCTTACTGTATCTGTGCAGAGTAGGTGGTGGTGAGTCTAGCTGCTTCTGGCAAGTGAGTGGTATTGTGTCGGAGTATATAGGTCTTTGTGCTAAAGCTACTTTTTGTTTATTTCTGTTTTTTACAAAGGGTTTGTTGTTGTTGACTTGTTTGACAAGTTACCTTTATTAGTAAGCATTATGACTAGCCGTAGAATGACTGCTCAGTAGGTGGTTGGTATGCTTCTTGAATCTTCCTCTGAGCAGGATTATGAGACTGACAGTGCGTCTGAGGGAGAGGAGGGAGGGGAAGATTCAGGCAGTGAGTTTTCTCTCCACATGGAATCATCGGATGATGAAGGTACTCTCAGTGCGGATGAAGCTACTCTCGGTGTGGATGAATCTACTCTCAGTGCGGATGAAGTGCCTGTTTTAGAGGAGGACACTGCTGTGCTGATGGTGCAAGAGGCATCTGGATTGCAGCCTGAGGCTGCTAGGCTTCCTACTGGAAGTGCTGGACTCTGGGTTGATCCAAACATGGTGCAGCCGGTGTTGCCTGCCTTTAGTGGTGATGCAGGGTGTAGAGTGGATTGTGAACATTTTTTGCCTATACAGTTTTTTCAGTTGTTTATGGATGATGTATTTTTGGGTGAGATTGTTGAGCAGACTAACTTGTATGCTGAACAGTTTTTGAGGGACAACAGTGCCAGACTTAGGCCCCACTCTAGAGCTACCCAGTGGACTCCCACAAATCTGGAAGAGATGAAGAAGTTTTTGGGTTTGACTTTATTGATGGGTTTGATAAGGAAGCCGTCCATGGCTTCATATTGGTCTACCAGTCCCTTGATGGCAATGGCCATATTTCCTGCAATTATGACTCGTGATCGGTATTTACTTTTGCTTCGGATGCTGCATTTTGTTGATAATGCTTTGGCGTTGCCACGAGATCACCCTGACTGTGACCGTCTTTTTAAGATTCGGCCTGTTCTTGATCACTTTGTAGATCGATTTTCAGAGATCTATACTCCAGGGAAAGAAATATCTATTGATGAGTCTTTGGTCCTGTTCAAGGGCCGTTTGGTTTTTAGGCAGTACATTCCTAGCAAGAGGGCACGTTATGGAATTAAGCTGTATATGTTGACTGAGAGTAGGACAGGATATGTTTTTAATTTCCGTGTGTACACTGGTAGGGATTCCACTATTGATCCCCCTGGTTGTCCGTCCACTTTTGGAGTTTCAGAGAAAATTGTGTGGGATCTTGCTAGAGGACTGTTTAACAGAGGCCATCATTTGTACCTTGATAACTTCTACACTGCTGTGCAATTGTTTAAGGAATTGTTCAAAGTGGACACTTTTGCTTGTGGCACAATCCGCTCTAACCGTAAAGGTTATCCAAAAGAGCTTGTTTGCAAAAAACTTCAGAGGGGACAGTGCAGTTCCTTGCGTAGTGATGAACTACTAGCTGTGAAATTTGTGGACAGGAGGGATGTGTACATGCTCACTACCATCCATGATGAGAGTACTTCAGCTGTGGCTGTTTGGGGTCAGATTGCTGAAGTGCGCAAACCTGTGTGCATTTTAGACTACAATAAGCACATGGGTGGCGTTGATAGAGTAGATCAGAGGTTGGAAGCTTACACTGCTATTCGTAAGGCTTACATTTGGTATAAGAAGTTGGCCATCCATCTCTTCAATTTAGCAACTTTCAATGCTTTTGTTGTGTTCAATGAGTGTTCTCCTGCGTCAAAGTTGACTTTTGTTCAGTTTCAGGAGTCTGTGATAGGCAGCCTTGTTGTTGTGGAACAGGCAAGTGTTCCTAGAGTTGGAGTGGTGGAGGATGTGGCTAGATTGAAAGATCGCCACTTTCCTGATTTAATTCCTCCCACGCCCAAAAAAAACAATCGATGTAAGAGATGTAGAGTCTGCTTGCGAAGAGGTGTGCGGAAGGAGAGTCGTATGCACTGTGCCGACTGTCCTTCTAATCCTGGGCTGTGTGTGCCCACATGTTTCAGATTGTATCACACTCAAAAGAGTTTTTGGGAGCAACCATGAGTCTAATAGTGTACTGCCTGGTCTGTATGGTTTTATATAGTTCAGTTTAACGTTTGGCAATAGAATGATGCCTTCAGTTACTGCTGTTGTTTTTGTAGTTATAGTTTTGTATTTAGTTGCAATTTGTTTGTGTTTTCTTTCTTGTTTAAAAAATATTTATGACGATGTGCGTGGACTGGCGCTTGGCTGGCGGTGTGCGTGGACTGGCGCTTGGCTGGCGGTGAGTGGACTGGAGCTTGGCTGGCGGTGAGTTTACTGGCGCTTGGCTGGCGGTGTGCATGGATTGGCGCTTGGCTGGCGGTGTGCGTGGATTGGCGCTTGGCTGGCAGTGTGTGTGGATTGATGCTTGGCTGGCGGTGTGCATTGGATTGGCGCTTGGCTGGCGGTGTGCGTGGACTGGTGCTTGGCTGGCGGTGAGTGGACTGGCGCTTGGCTGGCGGTGTGTGTGGATTGGCACTTGGCTGGCGGTGTGCGTGGATTGGCGCTTGGCTGGCGGTGTGCGTGGACTGGCGCTTGGCTGGCGGTGTGCGTGGACGGGCGCTTGGCTGGCAGTGTGTGAGTAGTGACTTGCTGCTGGTCACTACACACACTGCTAGCTAAACGCCACTCCACGCAATCCGTGAGCTGGTGTGGTTGCTGTGTCAGGAATGTGGGCGTGTGAAAGTGATGGGCCCTTGAATGGCGCTGTCTGCTGGTGTGAGTGTTGTAATGTGCTGGGCCCGCGGCTGGTGGTGTGAATGGTTTTGTATGTGTCACACGTATGAAAGGTGTATGAATGGCCTGTAAAGCGGTTGGTGCCTTGTCGTGGCTTTACAGCTCACGAGCTGTGAGTCAATGGTTCAGTTTCTCGTCCTTTCAATTATTAACAGTGCATTTCATTTTTGTGAAATCTCTGGTTAATACAACTGTATATACTGAACCATCACTCACCCTCGTGCCAAATCCAACCAGTATGTCTGTGTGCTTGAAGAATAGGTGGTTGTGCAGAAATATTTGTCTTTTCTGTCTTTCTCAAGCATGGTGTACCTTGTCCCTTTTTGTGAGTGTTGTAATGTGTTGGTTTTGTGCCTGGTGGTGTGAATGGTCTTGTGTGTATCACGTATGAAAGGTGTGTGAATGGCCTGTAAAGCAGTTGGTGCCTTGCCGTGGCTTTACAGCTCACGAGCTGCGAGTCACTGGTTCAGTTTTTTGTCCTTTTAATTATTGACAGTGCATTTCATTTTTGTGAAATCTCTTGTTAATAAAATTTTATATACTGAACCATCACTCGCCCTCGTGACAAATCCAACCAGTATGTGTGTGTGCTTGAGGAATAGATGGCTGTGCAGTAATATTTGTCTTTTTAGTCTCTCTGCCAAGGTGTACATTCCATCTAAGAATACCTACCAACTGTAGATATTGTCGTAAAGTAAACACCCATGGGAGTACATGGTGAAGTCTCTCTTGTGGATACCAACACGTTATCTTACCCACAATGTCCTGCAAACCTCAAAATGTCTGTCACATTTTCCTTGCATTATTGTGCCAAAATGTTCACGCTGCAGAAAGAAACAACAACTTTCCTATCCCCCGCCTTTCTCCAAGTATTCCAATAGAAATGGTACCTCACTCGCGTGGGAGGCCCAAGTACCCGCGACAGGCAAGGGCCCAAAACGTAGTGAGGCGACATCAAAATTGCCTACCACAAAACAACCTGGTTTTGCAAGGGGGGTCACCTGGGTTTTTGGCCCCGTGCTCGGCGGCCAGCTTGGGAAACATACCAAACCCACACATTTCTGAAAACTAGACACCCAGGGGATTCCAGGGAGGTATGGCTTGCATGGATCCCCCAACGTTTCCTTACCCAGAATCCCCTGCAAACCTCAAATTTAGCTGAAAAAAATCACTTTTTTTGCACATTTTTGTTTGGGAAAGTTGTGACATCACCGGGCTGACACAAATTTCCTACCACCCAGCGTTCCCCCGGGTCTCCCAATAAAAATGGTGCCTCACTCGTGTGGGAGGCCCAAGTACCCGCGACAGGCAAGGGTCCAAAACGTAGTGAGTCGACATCAAAATTGCCTATCTTGAAAATGACCTGGTTTTGCAAGGGAGTCACCTTTGTTTTGGCCCGTAGCTCGGCGGCCATCTAGGGAAACCTACCAAACCCACACATTTCTGAAAACTAGACACCCGGGGGATTCTAGGGAGGTATGGCTTGCGTGGATCCCCCAACGTTTCCTTACCCAGAATCTCCTGCAAACCTTAAATTTGGCTGAAAAAATCACTCTTTTTGCACATTTTAGTGTGTGGGAAAGTTGTGACATCACCGGGCTGACACAAATTTCCTACCACCCAGCATTCCCCCGGGTCTCCCGATAAAAATGGTGCCTCACTCGTGTGGGAGGCCCAAGTACCCGCGACAGGCAAGGGCCCAAAACGTAGTGAGGCGACATCAAAATTGCCTATCTTGAAAATGACCTGGTTTTGCAAGGGGTCACCTTTGTTTTGGCCCGTGGTCGGCGGCCATCTAGGAAACCTACCAAACCCACACATTTCTGAAAACCAGACACCAGGGGATTCCAGGGAGGTATGGCTTGCGTGGATCCCCAACGTTTCCTTACCAGAATCCCCTGCAAACCTCAAATTTAGCTGAAAAAATCACTTTTTGCACATTTTGTGTGGGAAAGTTGTGACATCACCAGAATGACACAAATTTCCTACCACCCAGCGTTCCCCCGGGTTTCCCGATAAAAATGGTGCCTCACTCGTGTGGGAGGCCAAACTACCTGCGACAGGCAAGGGCCCAAAACGTATTGAGACAACATCAAAATTGCCTATCATAAAATGTTTTGGGCCCTTGCCTGTCGCGGGTACTTTGGCCTCCCACACGAGTGAGGCACCATTTTTATCGGGAGACCCGGGGGAACGCTGGGTGGTAGGAAATTTGTGTCAGCCCGGTGATGCCACAACTTTCCCACACAAAAATGTGTGAAAAAAGTTATTTTTTTCAGCTAAATTTGAGGTTTGCAGGGGATTCTGGGTAAGGAAACGTTGGGGGATCCACACAAGCCATACCTCCCTGGAATTCCCCAGGTGTCTAGTTTTCAGAAATGTGTGGGTTCTGTAGGTTTCCCTAGATGGCCGCCGAGCACGGGGCCAAAAACCCAGGTGACCCCCCTTGCAAAACCAGGTTGTTTTGAGATAGGCAATTTTGATGTTGCCTCAATACGTTTTGGGCCCTTGCCTGTCGCGGGTACTTGGGCCTCCCACACGAGTGAGGCCCCATTTTTATCGGGAGACCCGGGGGGAACGCTGGGTGGTAGGAAATTTGTGTCAGCCCGGTGATGCCACAACTTTCCCACACAAAAATGAGTGAAAAAAGTGATTTTTTCAGCTAAATTTGAGGTTTGCAGGGGGTTATGGGGGGAAGGAAACGTTGGGTATCCATGCAAGCCATACCTCCCTGGAATCCCCCGGGTGTCTAGTTTTCAGAAATGTGTGGGTTTGGTAGGTTTCCCTAGATGGCCGCCGAGCACGGAGCCAAAAACCCAGGTGACCCCCCTTGCAAAACCAGGTTGTTTTGAGATAGGCAATTTTGATGTTGCCTCAATACGTTTTGGGCCCTTGCCTGTCACGGTACTTGGGCCTCCCACATGAGTGAGGCACCATTTTTATCGGGAGACCCGGGGGAACGCAGGGTGGTAGGAAATTTGTGTCAGCCCGGTGATGCCACAACTTTCCCACACAAAAATTAGTGAAAAAAGTGATTTTTTCCAGCTAAATTTGAGGTTTGCAGGGGATTCTAGGTAAGGAAACGTTGGGGGATCCACGCAAGCCATACCTCCCTGGAATCCCCCGGGTGTCTAGTTTTAAAAAATGTATATGTTTGCTAGGTTTCCCTAGGTGCCAGCAGAGCTAGGGTTCAAAAACTACAGCTAGGCACTTTGCCAAAAAAGGGTCATTTTTCACTGTGAAATTGTGGTGTGTCCACGTTGCGTTTTGCACCGTTTACTGTTGCAGGCACTAGGCCTACCCACATAAGTGAGGTACCATTTTTCTCGGAAGACTTTGGGGAACGCGGGCTGGGTGGAAATTTGTGGATCCACGCAGATTCCAGAACTTTCCACTACAGAAATGTGAGGAAAATTTGATTTTTTTGACAATTTGTTAGGTTTGCAAGGGATTCTGGGTATCAGAACCTGGTGAGAGGCAGTCAAGTCACCCCATCCTAGATTCCCCTGGGTGTCTAGTTTTCAAAAATGTATAGGTTTGCTAGGTTTCCCTAGGTGCCGGCAGAGCTAGGGTTCAAAATCTACAGCTAGGCACTTTGCAAAAAAAGGGTCATTTTTCACTGTGAAATTGTGGTGTGTCCACGTTGCGTTTTGCACCGTTTCCTGTCGCGGGCACTAGGCCTACCCACACAAGTGAGGTACCATTTTTCTCGGAAGACTTTGGGGAATGCGGGTGGGTGGAAATTTGTGGATCCACGCAGATTCCAGAACTTTCCACCACAGAAATGTAAGGAAAATGTGTTTTTTTTTACAATTTGGTTTGCAAGGGATTCTGGGTAACAGAACCTGGTGAGAGGCAGTCAAGTCACCCCATCCTGGATTCCCCTGGGTGTCTAGTTTAAAAAAATGTATAGGTTTGCTAGGTTTCCCTAGGTGCCGGCAGAGCTAGGGTTCAAAAACTACAGCTAGGCACTTTCCCAAATAAGGGTCATTTTTCACTGTGAAATTGTGGTGTGTCCACGTTGTGTTTTGCACCGTTTCCTGTCGGGGGCACTAGGCCTACCCACACAAGTGAGGTACCATTTTTCTTGGAAGACTTTGGGAAATGCGGGGTGGGTGGAAATTTGCGGAACCACGCAGATTCCAGAACTTTCCACCACAGAAATGTGAGGAAAATGTGTTTTTTTTGACAATTGTTTAGGTTTGCAAGGGGTTCTGGGTAACAGAACCTGGTGAGAGGCAGTCAAGTCACCCCATCCTGGATTCCCCTCGGTGTCTAGTTTTCAAAAATGTATAGGTTTGCTAGGTTTCCCTTGGTGCCGTCAGAGCTAGGGTTAAAAAACTACAGCTAGGCACTTTGCCAAAAAAGGGTCATTTTTCAATGTGAAATTGTGGTGTGTCCACGTTGCGTTTTGCGCCGTTTCATGTCGCGGTCACTAGGCCTACCCACGCAAGTGAGGTACCATTTTTCTCGGAAGACTTTGGGGAACGTGGGGTGGGTGGAAATTTGTGGATCCACGCAGATTCCAGAACTTTCCACCACAGAAATGTGAGGAAAATGTGTTTTTTTTTACAATTCTTTTGGTTTGCAAGGGATTCTGGGTAACAGAACCTGGTGAGAGGCAGTCAAGTCACCCCATTCTGGATTCCCCTGGGTGTGTAGTTTTCAAAAATGTATAGGTTTTCTAGGTTTCCCTAGGTGCCGGCAGAGCTAGGGTTAAAAAACTACAGCTAGGCACTTTCCCAAAAAAGGGTCATTTTTCACTGTGAAATTGTGGTGTGTCCACGTTGCGTTTTGCACCGTTTCCTGTCGCGGGCACTAGGCCTACCCCCACAAGTGAGGTACCATTTTTCTCAGAAGACTTTGGGGAATGCGGGGTGGGTGGAAATTTGTGGAACCACGCAGATTCCAGAACTTTCCACCACAGAAATGTGAGGAAAATGTGATTTTTTTGACAATGTTTTAGGTTTGCAAGGGATTCTGGGTAACAGAACCTGGTGAGAGGCAGTCAAGTCACCCCATCCTGGATTCCCCTGGGTGTCTAGTTTTTAAAAATGTATAGGTTTGCTAGGTTTCCCTTGGTGCCGGCAGAGTTAGGGTTCAAAAACTACAGCTAGGCACTTTGCCAAAAAAGGGTCATTTTTCAATGTGAAATTGTGGTGTGTCCACGTTGCGTTTTGCGCCGTTTCATGTCGCGGTCACTAGGCCTACCCACGCAAGTGAGGTACCATTTTTCTCAGAAGACTTTGGGGAACGCGGGGTGGGTAGAAATTTGTGGATCCACGCAGATTCCAGAACTTTCCACCACAGAAATGTGAGGAAAATGTGGTTTTTTTGACAATTGTTTAGGTTTGCAAGGGATTCTGGGTAACAGAACCTGGTGAGAGGCAGTCAAGTCACCCCATCCTGGATTCCCCTGGGTGTCTAGTTTTCAAAAATGTATAGGTTTGCTAGGTTTCTCTAGGTGCCGGCATAGCTAGGGTTCAAAAACTACAGCTAGGCACTTTGCCAAAAAAGGGTCATTTTTCACTGTGAAATTGTGGTGTGTCCACGTTGCGTTTTGCGCCGTTTCCTGTCGCGGTCACTAGGCCTACCCACGCAAGTGAGGTATCATTTTTCTCGGAAGACTTTGGGGAACGCGGGGTGGGTGGAAATTTGTGGATCCACGCAGATTCCAGAACTTTCTACCACAGAAATGTGAGGAAAATGTGTTTTTTTTGACAATTGTTTAGGTTTGCAAGGGATTCTGGGTAACAGAACCTGGTGAGAGGCAGTCAAGTCACCCCATCCTGGATTCCCCTGGGTGTCTAATTTTCAAAAATGTATGGGTTTGCTAGGTTTCCCTTGGTGCCGGCAGAGCTAGGGTTAAAAAACTACAGCTAGGCACTTTGCCAAAAAAGGGTCATTTTTCAATTTGAAATTGTGGTGTGTCCATGTTGCGTTTGGCGCCGTTTCATGTCGCGGTCACTAGGCCTACCCACGCAAGTGAGGTACCATTTTTCTCAGAAGACTTTGGGGAACGCGGGGTGGGTGGAAATTTGTGGATCCAAGCAGATTCCAGAACGTTCCACCACCGAAATGTGAGGAAAATGTGTTTTTTTTTACAATATTTTAGGTTTGCAAGGGGTTCTTGGTAACAGAACCTGGTGAGAGGCAGTCAAGTCACCCCATCCTGAATTCCCCTGGGTGTCTAGTTTTAAAAAATGTATAGGATTGCTAGGTTTCCCTAGGTGCCGGCAGAGCTAGGGTTCAAAAACTACAGTTAGGCACTTTGCCAAAAAAGGGTCCTTTTTCACTGTGAAATTGTGGTGTGTCCACGTTGCGTTTTGCGCCGTTTCCTGTCGCGGGCACTAGGCCTACCCATGCAAGTGAGGTGCCATTTTTCTCGGAAGACTTTGGGGTACGTGGAGTGGGTGGAAATTTGTGGATCCACGCAGATTCCAGAACTTTCCACCACAGAAATGTGAGGAAAATGGTTTTTTTTTTACAATACTTTAGGTTTGCAAGGGATTCTGGGTAACAGAACCTGGTGGGAGCCAGTCAAGTCACCCCATCCTGGATTCCCCTGGGTGTCTAGTTTTCAAAAATGTATAGGTTTGCTAGGTTTCTCTAGGTGCCGGCAGAGCTAGGGTTCAAAAACTACAGCTAGGCACTTTGCCAAAAAAGGGTCATTTTTCACTGAGAAATTGTGGTGTGTCCACGTTGCGTTTTGCGCCGTTTCCTGTCATGGGCACTAGGCCTACTGTTGTGATGTAACTTACCTCGTGATGGAGTTTTCATGTCTAGGTGTTCTATAGAATGTGAGGCTGACGGCACTCGATGTTTGCCAGTTGAAGCTGGATCGTCGAGGTAGTCGGATGCCAGGCTGTGTTCTTCAATAAATCTTCTTTTATACCAACTGGGATCTTTGAAGATTATTTCCCACTTCAACTCAACAATTTGGCGACGATCTTGTGCCTTCCTCGACGCTTCCGAACGCAACCTCGTGATCCATTTGTGGATGATATCTCCTTGCTTTTCCGGTGTCCTGCAACTTTCCCGCTTCTGGGAACCTCACATCGGATCCTCTTCTCATGTTGTCACCGTTTTAAGGTACTGTGCCTCTGATCTCTTATTTTGGATTCCCCTGGTGCCGCTTGAGCTGTGCGCTGACGTTTCTGCCGCGCGCACACCCTCGAGCTCGGCTCATTACGTCACGCCCTGGCTGGAACGCACGGCGTAATCCACGTTCACTCCTTAGTGCGTGTCCAACGTACGCCGTGCGCAACGTCATTCACGTCACCTACGTGCCGCCATCTTGTTTGTTGCGGAGTTGAAGGCACCCACCTCCTCCGTTCAGTTGTTTTCAAGACAGCTCTGCATGGGTGTGAGTTCACTGCTTAGCGCCGTTACATTGGTCGTTATTTTAACTCACTCGTTCCCTTTGCAGTCACTGTCCAACCTTCCTGCGGTGATCTGCACACCTTGAGGATATCGATTTCCTGCCAACACCTACCCATGCAAGTGAGGTACCATTTTTCTCGAAAGACTTTGGGGAACGCGGGGTGGGTGGAAATTTGTGGATCCACGCAGATTCCAGAACTTTCCACCACAGAAATGTGAGGAAAATGTGTTTTTTTAAACATTTTTTTAGGTTTGCAAGGGATTCTGGGTAACAGAACCTGGTGAGAGGCAGTCAAGTCACCCCATCCTAGATTCCCCTGGGTGTCTAGTTTTCAAAAATGTATCGGTTTGCTAGGTTTCCCTAGGTGCCGACAGAGCTAGGGTTAAAAACTACAGCTAGGCACTTTGCAAAAAAAGGTAATTTTTCATTGTGAAAATGTGGTGTGTTCACGTTGCGTTTTGAGCCGTTTCCTGTCGTGAGCACTATGCCTACCCACACAAGTGAGGTACCATTTTTATCAGGAGACTTAGGGTAATTCAGATTTGTAAAGCAACTGTTATTACCTTTTGACTTTCAATGCATTTCTGCCTTCCAAAATAAAGACAATATGTAAAAAAGAAGTCATTTTGAAAAATGACCGATAATTCTCATGCTAGTATGAGTATTCCCAATTTCGGAAATGTGCAAATATCTACTGTTTCTAAACTCTATATTTTGTTCCCATTTCAGAAATACATAGGTGTCTTTCATACCGATTTTTCCATGTATACATTTTCCCAGAATAATTGCTATATACCCGGTACATAATAAAAAACCATTGCAAGTTGCTGCTCCATTTTTGGCTCTGGGTTCGTCGGGTTCTTGGTGAACCTACAAGTCCTATATATCCCCACAACCAGTAAGGTCCCGCGGATGTAACGGTATATTGCTTTCACAGAGCTGTCATAATTAGAAGAAGTTACAGGTGAAAACGTTAACACAAAAGGCTGTTTTTTTCAACAAATTTTCAATTTTTCCTATATTTAACAGTTAGTTTCTATAAAGAAACCTTGAAGGATCTACACAAATGACCCCTTGCTGAATTCAGATTTGTGTCTACTTTACTAAAATGTATAGCTTTCCAGGACCCATTATTGCTTTCATACCCATTTCTACCATTAACTGGAAGGAGGTTGAAAGCTCAAAAATAGCAAAAATAGGCTATGTCCCAGAAAATGCCAAAACTGAGTAAAAATGTTTGGTTTTCTGACAAAAGTCTGTCATTCCCTAAAAGCTGGGAAAATGGTGAATTCAGCCCCACAAACCCTTTTTTGATACCATTTGCAGGGAAAAACCCAGACGCTTTCATTTGTAGCACTTTTTTCCCATTTTTCCCAAGAAAAACAAAATTTAGCTGTATTTTGGCTAATTTCTGGGTCCCTCCAGGGGAATCCACAAACCCTGGGTACCTTTAGAATCCTCATGATGTTGGAAGAAAAGGACGCAAATTTGGCATGGATACCTTATGTGGTCAAAAAGTTACAGGGGCCTAAACGAGAACTACCCCAAATAGCCAAAAAAGAGCTTAGCACAGGGGGGGGGAAAAGGCCTAGCAGCGAAGGGGTTAAGAAAGAAAGGCTGCATTAAAAAAAACAAAAAAAAACAGTTTGCTTCATTCAAAACCAATCACAGACATAAGGGTCAGCTGACTCGAGCAGGCCAACATCCCTGCGATGGCAGTGAATCCTAGTGAATCTCAGTAGGTCGCAATTTGCAACCTACCTCATTAATATTCATGAGGTAGGTCGCATTGCAAACTACTAAGATTCAATTTTGTTTTAACCAACCAATTAGTATACAGGTCAGTTTGCAAAATAATGCACTGATTGCAAAATACTGGTAGCAAATTTCGACCAGTATTTTGCGACTAGTGTTATGTGCATCTGGCCCCCAGTTTTTTTATTTGCCTTATTCTTCCGATAATTCTTCCATTAAAATCAAGGGAACGGAATTGCAATTGATTGATAAATTTAGCAACTTTTCTAATTCACACACTGCGAGAGGTTGCGGAAGAGGACATAAAAGATAATCAGCCCACCAAAGGACCAGTAAACCATTTAAGGTAAGGAACCTATCTGCATAACCAGTGATGCCACTTCACAGCAAACTCTGAAGACCTTGAACTGCCAGTCTAAGAATGGTGCAATAGACTGCTGTAAGATGAGGAAATAGCTGAATCACAAAATATGGAATGATCAGCCAGATATCAAACAGAAAATATTGTAGTCAGAATGCGAACACATTTTCAATACATTTGTGCATATTGATGCCACCCCCTTGTTCTTGTTGCAATGGCTTACATGCAGGAGGAACAGTGCAACAAACATAAAGTGGCTTGTAGAAGATGTAGCATAAGAAAAATAAAGGGAGAACACACCTCTGGTGTAGAAGAAGCTGATAATCCCAAAGATGGAAGTTCCAGTCATCAAGTTGTTGTGCCTGTGAACATAAATGTTTATAAAGTCAAAGACAATGTACCGCACTAGAACCTCATTACCTATGTTTTAAAAAACCTCGACCACCTCGGGCATAACGCAAGTCACAATATTATGCTATTGCCAACTTTTCTACATGTTCTAGGTGCCACAGGCTTCACACGTGACTTTGGATCCTCTTGCTGAAGCCTATAGAAACGGAAAACAGTCATTCCACGAATAAGCAAGCAATATGTGATGCAAATCTCTGTTGCACTAACGTGCTAGCTAATTACCCTTGTAGCACACATCATTCATAAATCTTATGCCACTGCACAATCAAACATAAATTTGAGAATGGAAGGTGTAGAGAAGGAATACTGTTGGGTGAGTACACAGTTGGTTACATTAAACATAACTATTTAAAACAACAGCTGTGTGAACATGATATGATGTTAATTGCGTTTAAGCAGCAATTGCTATAAATTATTCATTTTTTATTGTTATATTTGTAAATATTCCTAATATACTTCTCTCATTATCCATCACTCAATCAACCAATCAATCAATTGGTATTGTGTGACTAATCACCCTAGAGGGTACCCAGGCGCTTGAGGGTCATGAGGGTTCGGTGACTCAGTTGAACAGCCAGGTCATCTCAGAAGAGAGGTGGAGGTCGTTCCAACCGCAAGGTAGGAGAAGGAGCATCTTCCGCTTAGGTGGATGTGGGAGTGTGTGTGGGTGAGTGAGAGGGATGCAGAGCGTAGTTCTTTGGTAGTTTGTTGGAAGTTCAGGCGGTGGTTGATGTAGGCTGGTCCTTGGTTGTACTGTGCTTTGTAGGCATGGGTCATCAGCTTGAATTGGCATCTCTTCTGTATAGGGAGCCAGTGGAGTTTCCTGAGCTGAGGGGTAATGTGGGTCTATCTGGGAAGATCGAGGATGAGTCTGGCGGCAGAGTTCTGTATGGTCTGGAGTCTCTGCATAAGGTGCACGGTGATCCCCGCATAGAGTGCATTGCCATATTCTAGTCGACTTGTGACTAGGGTCTGAGTGACTGTATGTCTGGTGTTCTGGGGGGGCCATTTGAAGGTTTTTTGTAACATGCGAAGTGTGAGAAAACAGGCAGAGGAGACAGTGCTGATCTGGAACTTCATGGTCAATTTGCTGTCCAAGATTGTGTTGAGGTTTCTGGCTTGGCCGGTTGGTTTGGGTGAATTGTCCTAGTTCTGAGGGCCACCAGGAGTCATTCCAAGGGGTAGTGTTGTTTTAAAGATCAGCACTTCCATTTTCTCTGTATTGAGCTTCAGGCAGTTGTCCTTCATTCAGTCGGCGACGCTCGTCATGCACCAGTGGAATTTGGTTCTCATGGTGGCGGGGTCTTCAGAGAGTGAGAAGATGAGCTGGATGTCGTTCACGTAGGATATGATGTTTAGTCTGTGAGATCTGGCGATGTTCGGCCAAGGGGGTCATGTAGGTGTTGAAGAGATTAGACTGAGGGAAGAGCCTTGAGGAACACCGCAGAGGATGTCCTTGGGTGAACGGTGGTAGGCAGACCTTCTGTGTTCTTCTGGTGAGGATAGATTTTGGCTCAAGATGAGATTCTGCCAAGAGGATGAGCTGGAGTGCTGTCAGGAGGAGTACTGCCCCTTTGCTGTTTTACTTTGCTGGGTTGGCCTGCAGTGGCTGCTTGTGTCTTGGAGAGGACAAGGACTGGACTTTGGTTTGGTATCCTGCTTAAGAAGATTCTCCAAGAGCATGTGTGTGCTTGTCTCCTGTTAAAAGGTCTCAGGACTATGAAAGACTTCACCTGCAGCATCCCTGAACTCCACTACTCGGAGTTCTGACCTGCCAAGTGGTGCCATTTCCAGTTCTGGGCCCTTGGAGGTGATTCTGCTGCTTCTAGACTTAAAAATCCCTGCATCGCCCTTCCAGTGCTGTATTTCCCACTGCACGCTTGCTGTGCAGTTGAAAAACCAATGCCTTGCTGTAGTGCGGCAGAAATATCAATGCAGCGCCTGTTCGCAGCCTGAAGTACCACTGCAGCCTGAGTCCAGAGCACCATGTCTCCGATGCCCGAGACCCCCGCTCCGACTCTGGCGCAGACCCTGCTGTGTGGCTGAAAGAATTGATGCATTACCTGTCTGCGGCTGGAAGAATCGACGCAGTGCCTGTTTTGCCACCACCTCATCGACTCCAGGGCACCCGGATACAACACGCATCGTACCTATGTGCCAAGGTTCCAAAGGAAGCGTCTTCGGATTTCAATGCATCGCATCGCCTCACAGTAAGGAATCGATGCAACACTTTTCATGCGTGCAGCAGAACTGACGACTCGCTTCTCCTGGGTCTCCAAAACCAACGTACCACTGTATTTTCCGACACTTCTCTTCTTTGCGGCTGTTTTTCGGCTTGGATTTTGATGCATCAAAGGTACTTTGTGCTAAAATCACCGCATACATAGAGTTCTATGGACAGAATTGCTTAAACCTTTAAAAAGTGATATTTTGAGTTCTGTATGTTGGATTTTTGTTGTTTTGGTCTTGTTTGGTTTAGATAAAGATTGTTTATTTTTCTAAACTGGTGTGGTGTCCATTTGTAGTGTTTATACTGTGTTACTGTGAGTGATATGTACAAATACTTTACACATTGCCTCTGAGATAGGCCTGACTGCTCATGCCAAGCTACCAAGGGGGTGAGCAGGGGTTATCTTGGGTGTGTAACTCCTTTACCCTGACTAGAAGGAAGGTCCTTACTTGGACAGGGTGCATACAACTGCTAACTCGTGACCCTCATGTCTAACAAGTGGATTTTCAAGAAGATGCAACAATAGGTTTTAATGACACACTAAAGCCATTGATATTTAACTTCTACCCTCCTACCCTCTTCTACTAAAATTGGGGTGCAAAAATAAAAGGTCATACAACACGCATTTTCCTAGCATTGTAAAGAATCCCATGAATCATGCTGAAGTTTCTATTACTATCCAATTGACTACATGATGGATTAATGTTGTCCAGTCAAAGGATAGATGATCGGAATGATTTAGGTTGTATGGAAAATAAGTATGAACATTTGATAAAGAATGAATTACGTATTCTGTAGTGCAAGATGTAATTTTAATCAGATGTTGTCCATCAGTGCAGTATAACAATGAAGAAGAGATGTTATCCTTAAACAGCCACCATGAAATGCTGATACAGAATACAGAGGGCTGATGGAAAAACACAATTTACTACAAATGTGTTAATTCTTGTGAATTCCTGTCAATAAAAGCACAGAACTTTCTAGCACTTTGATCCTTTTAATATTGTTCTATTGATCTCCAAATAATGGTTAAAATTTGAAATATTGATAATAACGTGCCTTTTCTACTTTCAGAATTTACCTATACTTCAACTCATGATGCTGCTCTATTGTAATGTGAAATCCATAAAGAAATATATGATGTACAACAGATCCGATGAAATTACATGATGAATGACTTTTTTATATAAAGGAATGAGAAAGATAATCAAAGAAACTTAAGAAGGAATTGATTCCAATAAAACACTTAAGAATAACAAATGAGTGAATGAAGCACCGTATTGTGATTTTAAATAGACATATGAAATGTTTATAGGAATAGTGCATTACATATATGGTGATAATAGTAAGCCAAATGCAATGGGAGTGCACAAAAGTATCTTGAAGAAAACCATATCGAGTTTTATGATGCTTGGGCTCTGTTGTTGATACACCTATAAGAAGATCATACCAGCATATATTAAGGACAAGTTAACTCTGAAAAGATTACAAGAAAATACATTAAAAATGCAAATCGAAAAATGATTTTGGTGCACAATTGGAGTAGACCTACACAGTAATAGGTGCTGGTTACCTGACAAAAAGTGGAGGGTGAGCCGGCCGCCTTATTAGGAGTGCATTAAATCAATGACACTCTAATTATAGTGGATGGCACATCCATCACTTTATGGCAGATGTCCTAAACCCGCCCAACCTTAAATGTGGCTGTTAGTCATAACATACATTTGAGAATCTTCATGGAAAGTTCAGGAAGGAATACTTAAAATAAGTGTGGTTCAATGCTATGATAGAAGATATGCCATGTGAATTTGCACTTTCTGGACTGCCTGTAACAAGCAAGGTTTTTATAAAAAGAATTAGGGAAATCTGTCCTGACAAGTGAACCATTGCTTTCATAATGATCTAATGGTGGTGTGAGCGGTGTACTTGCAAGAATCCTAGGAGTCACACTTGCATGGCACATCTCAAAAATACTGGGATATTTTTGAGTGCCCTTCTAAGAGTCTATTGCTTTTCACCACATTTAAGAATGCTGTAAAATGCATTACTTAACTCCATTTTTTAAAAACGTTTCTCAAGGGTGATCGTCCCAATCCCTCTTTGTAGAAGGTGCACTCAAATTTGGTGCACTCCTTTTGCGACAATCTGTTTCCTGGGGTACCAGAACAGTCAGTGGTTCCTGGGCTTCAGGTGCACCAAATGAAGTTGTTCGCCTCTGGTGTAGTGGGGCCACAGTACTATCGACCCCAAACTGGGTACCACAGTACTCCTCTCCAGCACTTGACTCCCTCAAAGAGGTGAGACAGAGCAGTCCAAAGCTTACTCAAGGAGTTGAGGTGGGTTACATGTTCAGAATACTGCTTACACAATAATGCTGGCTGATAAGATCAATGTTCAGTCATTGCAGAACCCCTTCGGCACTGCACAGTGGGGGTGGGCTGTGGGGCCTGGCATCTTGTCAAGCCCTGTGCCCCACCCTCTGAAAGCATCTGACCTATGTTATTCACACACTTCAACAGAACAACAGGGGGGACAGCTGCAGGGCCATCTGCAGCCAGTCCCCTTCAGTTTGTGATCCTTGCCCTGGTGTTGGTATGCCGATGGGCTGGTAGCTTAGTAATACTGCATTATATCACACCTCCATGCTGTACACATCTGTGAAACTTTCATCCACTGGTGGTGTACTGGGCCCCTTGAGTCTGTGAAACTTACACCTTTTGGTGGTGTATCTGCTGGGTGGTACTAGCACCCCCGCAATCAGGCCCCTTGACTCCCTAAGCTTGCACCTGGTGGTGATGTATCAGACGGGCAGTAATAGCACCTCCACAGCTGGGCCCTTTGAGTCCTTGAAGCTTGCATCCGGTGGTGGTGTACCGGGTGGTGTTTACCCAAACTCCTGTTGGAAAGAGGCATGGAACCGCCTTATAACCAGTCCTTCCCAAGGAGATGGTCTGTCCATAGGATATTTTTGATGTTGTCAATCACAAATGAAGTGGAGCCTTTCCTGAGATGTTAGTTACTATATGAGTCCTATATAAGGAAGGCAATAATGAGATGAAGATAGATCACAGCTCATTTCATTCCCTTACTGTACATAGCATTATTCACCTCTTTTCTAGGGTTTTCCTCGGGACCCTCTTAGGAAAAAACATAACACGCTTAAAGTATGTTATTCTGTGCAGAGTAGCACTGTAGCTACGGGGAGGAGTCAACCTTTTCTTGGTCAATCAAGAAGGGGTCTAAACAGTCCATCTCTGCATGATGACTCTGACAGTGTGTCAGCTTTTGAGTGCTCAGTAGGAAGAATCCTAACCACACTGTGCCTGGCTCTGAAACTAAGGGCCTGATATAGAGTTTGAAGATTGGGTACTCCATCACAAACGTGAAGGATATCCTCTTTGCTTTACTTCAAAGTGCATTATACCCTAATGCATGTCACTCAACTCAACTTGTGGATGTCTGCAGAAACAACAGTGCAGACCAAGTGGCATTTTGATAGATTCCTCCCGTCTGTGCACCGAGCACTTCCTCCCTTCTTTAATGTGCATGATCTTCGATAATTTCTTGACATTGGACTCAGCATGGTTGTACACACACTGCTGACATTTCTTGCACAATCTGCAGTGTCCCTGGCAACCTGGAAGTGAGGCAGGCCCAAGCCACACTGCTGACAGCCACTACAAAGTCAACCCCTTTTTCTTGCATGTGGGTCATGGAGTCCAACATGCCACCTTTAATTTGGTGAGAGTGGCCAGCACATCCTGTAAGAGTCTGGAAAATGTATTGCTCAGTGAAGATAGGCCACCCAAAATTCTGCACATGAGCCCACAGACATAGCATGCACCACCCACCAAGGTGAGGAAAATCCTCATTCTGTAGAAATCTGCCAATTATGTGCCCCAGTGCCAGTGACCTGTATAATTCCATTATGTGTCATAACGCCTGTTACTGCACATTGCAGTATTATGAGTTGTTGCGATTTTATCGCACTCTGTTAATACCGGGTGTAATGGCACATTCCCTAGATAAAGACCTGCTGAAAACTTTCAGGGGAAATATGCCCAGAAGATACAAGGATGCGTGGTTTTGCTGTGTTTAGCACGAATATCTGCACGTAATGCAATTTTTTTCAGGCAGAAGTAACAGGCTATATTTGTCGCACACAATAACATCCAAATACGTTGTTATTAGATTTTTTTGTGTACGATAGTTACCGCACAGAATTACGAGTGCATTCGTAATGAGGCCCTTGGTGTGTAACTCAAGCTAAATCCACTTGTATCCACCAGAAATTGAAAATGGAGAATGTTCGGTAAATTTATATGTATTCTTTATCTTTTCTAGCACCCCTCATATTTTTGTTAAATAAATGCCATATTGTCTGCCTCGGAAATATTCAATAGCCCTCTCTTTATGGTCCATATTTCCGATAAAACATATTTCATTTCAGTTGTATGTATGAAAGAATAACGTGTGTATAAATGTGAAATACTCAACACATTTATGGTTTTGGTATTGTGGGAAAAACGTAACATGAAAACGAAGTAGCAGAAAGTGACTAAAATTAAAATGTGTTATTGCTTCTCTCACTAATCCACATAGGTAGAAACAAGGTAAGGTTTAGTTTTAAAAATTAAAAGTCACCTTGCTTGCTATAGGTCGTGATTCTGCTAACAGCAAGTATGTTCAGGAGTGAAGAGTGGGATTGTATGAAACCTGCTGCAGATGGTTTCCGTGGAGATCGCCTTACTGTGAGTTATGAGACAAACAACAACCTGACAGTGGCCCACTATACATAGAATAATTGATGCTTTTGTGACATATTGTCCCCCGTGGAATGAACCGAGAACCCTCCCCACCTTCTTGCTATCATATAACTCATTCCACACTGAGGAGCAATCAAACACTGCTTGTAAATAGAAATCGGTCTGAATCCACTGCCAGAGGTTTGTCAGCTCTCACACTTTCACAGAGACCCCTTTCTCATACGCACTGTACTTCACAACAAAGCTGCAGTTTAAAAGGCAGCATACTGTGAAGAATTAAAATATCTAATTTACCAGGCGAGCAACTGCAAATAACAAATTTTGGGACAAACGCAATCTTAATGAAAGGTGACGTGTCGTAGAATGTTTTCTGTCTCATCTTATGCTAAAAACAAATTATCTCAGGGAGCCATAGAAGGACGCAGTGATTGCAATAACAAATTCATATCCTGGGCTGTTAGGTTTGTTTTCCTGTTTGCTTGTTGAAACTACATTTGGCGTTGCTGCTTTAATATAAGCGTATTTTGTTTCAGGGAATTGGACAGGTTGTAGTCATGCCTGGGCTCGCACAGCTTCCAACGCATATCTTATAGGATGCATCTTCTTGTTTGAAGGTCGGTGTTTAGCTTGTTGAATTTGGGGACCATAGAAAAGGTGTAGATATGAAAAGATGTTTTTTTACAAACTTTATTGCAGTTTATTGGTAATAGACAGGTACATTTAACAGTTAATGTGAATCTAGACATTATATATTACAGCACAAAATATTGCGATTCCGTCATTTTAAGCTGTTCAGTGTAATTCATAGTATGTGCATTAGTTACCTGCAATTTCAAACAATCCCTTCCCTTCTCTCCCCCCCTTTAACAAGACGTCGTCACCTAAAAATGTATTTATAAGAGGAAGGCATGGTGTATAAAGAATAATGGATCAATATTGGTCCAGATGTACACAGCCATTTAGCATTACTTAACGGGCCGAATCGCTATTTCGGCCCGTTAAGTAATTTTGTACATATCCTTTTGCATTTCTTAAATAGCGAATCCTACAAGTTACTATTTAAGAAATGCAAATGGGAACCTTGGTACATCTAGCTCAATGTGTGTACAGTGGTGTAGGAGTGCATAGTTTCTCTATTACTACTATATGATCTGACTTAGTGGCTAGACTGCATCACTACCAGAACTTGTGCGATATTATATATCGAGGTCATGTCAGAGATAGTGTGATGATGAGGGAATATGAACTCTCAGCATGGTGCAGTATCTGGGTCAGTGGTCCTCTTGCGCCTTGAATGTTTCTAACAATGTGTCCCATTCCATGGCTATGGGTCTTTTGGAAAACCTCTATACTCCTCCCAACGGATGGCCCCACTTTAGGCCAGGCCGCAGTGCGCCACCTCCTCCCGCCTCCAAACAGTAGAAGGAACCTGTTGTAATTTCCAGCATCTTGTCAACTGCTGTTTTGCAAACAGTAGAGCCAAATCTGTAAAACATGTCATTACTCTGGAGCTCCTGGGTCAGGGATATAAGTTAAAATACATTGTTCAAGCGTGTGCCAGTGGTCCTGGCCGGTCAATTCTGATAGTGCTGCCCCAAATCTGGACCGATAATTGGACAGGGAGGGACACACCCATAGCACATGTGTAAGTTCTACGTCTGATGCATGACATGGAGGGTGTAGGAAGCATTGTGTTGATTCTGTGTAGTGTGAGATAAGCCATATGTAAAATGGAGAATTGGATACATTTAAATCTCGAGTTGCGTGAGATATTTTTGGGATAATCCAAGAGAAAGGTCCATTCCTTGTCTGTTATCTCTCAGGTAAGGTCCACCTCCCATTCAGTTTTTAGGGGAGTTAAGGGAACTATGAGGTGTCCACAAAGTCCCCTATACAGCCAGCGAATCAGGTGTCTACTGTGTTCCATAGTGTGTAGTGCCTGAAGTAGCTCATATGTTTCTGGTTCTTTCCCATCTGGTGCGAACGTAGCGAAGGATACTGGCATGTATTAAAAACAATGTTTCCGGTAACACAAGAGTGTGAGCAAAATCGGAGTGTGACTTTAATGTGTCATTCGCAAACAGTGAGCCCACAAACAATACTTCACTCTGGCTCCCAAGGGCACAGTATTCTAGACGTTAGGGTGCTTGAGGGTAAGGGAAGGCGACATAAGGGGATATTAGGTGCATAGGGTGTCGGTAATGCAGTGTAACATAAGGCTGTCATCCAGTAGGCGAGGGCCGTGTGTAATAGAAGAGATCCTGATGGGGGTGAGGAGGAACCTGGACATATCAATTTGTGCAGCAGCCTTTGGCTGATCAGTCCTGTTGTGTATCTTATTTCTTCCAGGCTGTGCCCGGACAACCAGTAGGACAGCCATTGTAGTTCTCAGTCTATACAATAGGCCTTAAAGTTCGGGTGCCCATGCTGCCTTTATCTATTGTTAATTGTAGTTTGGTGAGACTTACTCTGTGGTGACTACCACTCCAGGTTAGTTCCATCAGCAGTGTGTTTAGTATTTTAAACACCAGAGTTGGTACTAAGATCAGCAGGTTCACAAAATGGTATAACAAGTGAAACAATAGGATCATCATTTGCCAAAGCTAGGTGACCCGCCTCTGAAAAGGGCAACTTGATCCAGAAACCCGCTTGGGATTTAAATGAGTTGATCGCTCTCATGAGGGTACACTCCAGTAAGTCCTGAGTTTCACGGTACAACTGAATGCTTAGGTAGGATGAAGTTTGTGGTGCCACTTGTATGATCATGTGCCCGAACAGCAAAAAAGGCTCCATATAGGTGTCTTTAAAGGAGAATGCACAAGATTTATCTGCATTTATATACGAAGACCAGAGATACATATCAATGTTGCGACTATGCCAGACATCTGATAGGTCCCAGCCCGACACCCATTGCTGCAGTGCTCAAGCTTGTTGCATCGGCCTAGTACCAGGCAAGGGGGGATAGGAGTGATCTATAGTAATATGCATAACTGCATTGAAATCCCCTCCCAGAACCCACAGGTACTTGCTGTGGAGATGGCCCCACCCTCGTCCGGTTATTACCTTAAGTTTTGCTGGGAAGAGTAGAGCGTATGTGAGACCAACTATGCATAAGTGGCGTTTCACTTCTTGACAGGAGGAGCGTCAGCACTGGATGGCCAGGGTATAGTTGGAGAACAGAAATACCCTTGTGCCCGCTATGGTGATGGGTGCATTTTCATGTGCAGCACATAGTAGTGTGTCCCATTCTTTGAAGTTAACTATCCTTGTCACAATGGGTCTCGGTAGTGCACCTGGTATGGGTTTCCTTGTGGACACTAGGTGCGCCCTCTCAACCATGAACAGGACAGATAAGCCAGTCGGAGCCACTGTAGTTGGGAGCCAGTCTTCTATGGATTGAGTGGTATGGGGACCATCAAAACCTTGTTCAATAGCCACTCTAGAGTCAGAATATTGTCCAGTTTGTCCATGGGGGTGCCGCCATGGTGGGGGGTATACAGTCTTCAGGCGTCAGGGCTGAGGATCACTCAGAGGGGGTGGACTGGGAACGAAAGTGGGCAGCAGGTTTAATGGTTTTGGTGTGTCCCATAACTTATCTAGTTGGCATCTAATTGTCATAGAGCATGGGAGGGGTTCAGTGCTCTTTTGTGGTAGGGACTTCCTACTTCTAACCAGGGCATGCAGACTTGTAGTTGTCATAGCTGCTTCAGGCTGTATAGGTTACTCTTCAACAAAGTATTAGAGTGGTGAGGGAAACTAGGTGAGGCAGCCAATTCAAATATATGTTCCCGGGCCTGGCATAGTTAGCGCAATTGTTCCAATACTTTGTCATGGTAATCTCTTCAGTGGTGTCCCTTTTCAGAGGGGCAAAGGGGCCCTTGATCCTGAGGAGGGAACTGCACAGTGTTTCAATGAGCTGATAAGATATTTCATTGGGGGGGTATCCGCACTGGCATGTCTAGGGACTGACCACAAGGCCTCTCCTGGTGTGTGTCTCGACCTTCCTGCACAGTGAAATACGTGGCTGCAGGCGAAGCAGCGCATGCAGGAGAGGGCGCAGGGACCGTGGTTAAACCCGGCAGTCTCACTCAGTGTATACTTATGAGGGTATGTTTCTCAAGCCTTTTAGCAGGTCACTGGTGTGCCAGAGCCACTCTCCACTGATTCTCCCCATGCTTCTGTGCCAGCGGTCTGTTGGGCAGGTATGCCCTTCCCTCTAGTCGTATCGCAGAACTTTGCCCATATATGCAAGGAGTATCGATGCCCAGGTTGTCGGTGTATTCGTACGTATGGGCCTTATAGCGTATTTATTTGCACGCACTTGGCATTGCATGCACGCCGTGCCAATTTTGCCAGCCTCCCCAGTCCCGGATGATGCAGCCAATTTCCCGGGGGCAGACGCAGATAGTTCCCAGCCCGACTCTTCACATCATTATGCACTGGTGTGGTTGACTGAGACGCACAGGTGCAGCGGACCGCTGCTGGGCCAGTGTTAGTGTGACATCAGGGCGGCCCTGATATTAGGCACCTCTGCACCTCACCTCATTTTGGTCAGAGTGGCTCGGCTCAGTAATTTTCCCGGGGACATTGACGCAGCTTGTGAGGGAGAGCACACAGTGGGGAGCCTCTTCCATGGAGATGTCTGGCCCCCAGTGTTCAATCGCAGGTCCAGAGCACTTGCGTCCTCACCTCTTCGTGGAGGTCAGCCCACACAGGCGCTTTCGGCTGTTTAACTGCACCCAGCTCTGATCCCTGGTCATATGGCGTCATCTGTGCCTGATTTTTCTGGCCTGATGCTGCTGCCAGGAGTATTACATATATAGATTACAGGTCCTGGGTCCGAGAGCTTCTGTACTATGCGTCTGCCATCTTGTGTAGTTGGCAACACCCCCCAAAAATGTGAAAAGATAATGCTACTTCAGTGTGTGGGATATGTCATTCGAGCACTTAATGCAAGTGGTATACCTAAATTCATAACCTGAAGTGTTTTAGTGTGCAGGGGATAAATGAAAAGGAAAGCACTCAGCCAGGCACTCAGATGCCATTCCAAACAGCAGGGCCGTTTCTACCATTAGGCAGAACTAGGCGGCTGCCTAGGGCGGCAAAAGGGGGAGGGCGGCAAAAACAGGAGTTTGGGAAATTCCCCTTGAACGGCTCGAAAGCGCATTGGGAAGCGCCTTCACGTTCACGTCACGTTCTGCGCCACTGGCGGGGGCCTTGCGCGCCATATGCGACTTCTGATTTCGCTCTATACCGGATCGGAGTCGGACCTCTGAGTGAGGTAAGAGACCCACGCACTTCCGCCCGGGACTACTCCCACCACCCCCCAAATCTCTTATAGTCAGAGGAGCTGCCAGTCCGGCTCTGGGGGCCGGGGCGCAGCTCTCCGTGAAGAATGCAGGCCTGGAAGGATGACGAGGTTAATGAGGCGCTGCGCTGCTGCAGTAGCCGAGCTCACAGGTACTTCTTGGCTTGGAGGCCATCATTTTCCATCTCCTCCTGTTGAGTTTTGGGGTTCCGTTCATGATCTATAAACTGACTCTTTCGAAGACTAGAAGTAGATTCCGTAGAGTTCTGTGTGAAATAATGCCTTAGCTCTCGGGCCTGTGGCACCCTTGCTGTGCCACTGCACGTGACACATGTTGCACTTCCCATTGCTGTTCCCTTTGATTCTTCCCCCTAAGCAGTGCTTAATTTGAGCCGTGGTTTCCAGTGCTCCCTAAGCTTTTACCTCAGCTTTTCGCAGTGCATAGAACGAGGAATGCGCACTGATTATGGATAGTAAACCTTATGAGTAAAACAGCCGAGGGCCTGCCGACCATTCCGCAGAAATAAACATACATTGTAGGGCAAACATTAAAGGGGCTCAGAGAAGCGTAACCCATTATACTCTACAAGTGCCATAAGAACCCCTTTCAGTAGCACTCCTGTATGGATGGGTGGAGCTAGTGGTAATCTAAATCTGGAGAGAAAACTGGCATTTCCTAGCACATTTGTTATTATATATTTGAGAGGCATAAAATGTTTAGTGTAAATCCATATGCATCCGTAAATACTCCATCTCAATTATCCAGAGGAAAAGTGAGGCTGTGAGGAGACCTCCCAGGCTTCGGTTATCCCCTCATCAGGTGCCCATTAGGCATTCAGCTGCCCCGGCCGCATCCTGTGGGGAATGTCGGGCTCTTGAATATTTAATGAGGGGCCGGGAGGCAGGGGAGAGAGGATGCTGCTGCAAGGGCGGGAGAATACTGGATGAAATGACTGGTAGGGGGCTACAAGATCGGATCACTCATCAAATATTCAGCAGCGGCCCAGTGCGCGAGACGCAGACGTTAGTGACTGGGAGGGGAGGTGGGTTAGGTGAAGAGAAAGGACAGGGAAGAACAGCACCGCCCCAACTGATTTGGCCCTGACTTGGCAGGCAGTCCCTTCCTTCTCTTCAACTCCGAGGTCCCATTGTGCCAAACATCTGTGGAAATCCCCGTCTTGCGCATGTCCCATGAAGAAGGGTGGAGCGAGAGCTAACAATCGTGCAGCAGGTGTGCTGGCATCTGGGCCCAGTAGTCCGAGGGGGGGGGGGTCTGTACTCTGATTATTGCTCTATTTTTCTATCCAATCAGTGGTCAGGGGCCCATTTTCCCTGCTTGCACTGGGGGCCCCTGTCAGTCTTCTCTGTGATTTATTGACTATTATTTTTTTAAATGGACTCTTCACATGCTCAACCTCAACCTGATGTGGAGTTTTCTTTGACAGCAGATGAAGAGGGATGGGGAGGGAAGGCGAAAAGAATGGGGGCAGGATGAAGAGGGGAAAGGTCACAGTGAGGATGTAACGATGTGTGTTATGTTTTTTGCCTCAACCATTTTATTGTGTTCCAGCACATTCTGTAACTTGGCGCTGTTTCCTGCGGGTGTTGGAATGCCCCTGAACTTGATAAACCATTGTTTGAAACTGTATGTCTTTTGCTAGTGTTAAAGTAACATGAGTGCAGCCTTGAAAGTTCTGTGTGGTGTTTTTCTGTTAATGGGTGGGTGTGCTGAATGACTTCTCTGCAGTTGTCCAAGTGCATTAAAAAAGTATGGGAACTGTGATGCTGCGCAATGGAGCTGGGGGTAAGTGAGAGTAGTAAAAGGGAGGGGGCGGCATTTTTCAATTCTCGCCTAGGGCGGCAAATCACCTAGAAACGGCCCTGCCAAACAGTTCATGTTGCAAAGGAGAGCGATATTTATATTCTTATGTATGGCTTAAATATGAAGCCATTACTACATAATGATGATCAAGAGAAAGGGACAGTGGGCTTTTTTAAGGAGGTCCAGCATAAGGGCCCAGAGACACGGTTTAAACAAAAAAGTTATGCTGTTCCTACAAGATGTAGGCCAAAAAATAAACGAAGGAAGAGGAGAGTAACTGGACCCTAAAGGTTCACAGTTGGGAATCCATATGATTGGATTATATTGCCCTCACACACCTTCTCAGGTGTCATGCTTCATCATCGGGCTGCTCCTCGTCGGGTCGGCAGGTGCAATACCCGACGGGCTCCCTATAGTAGGGGCAGGAGTTCCTCATGTGCTAATGTTTTCTCCATGACCACATTAGCACATGAGGAACTCCTTGTGTGTGAACCTACCGGGTACTGTGATACCTGGACATTCCTTGAATTTGGGGTGAGTGTTGTTAGTCTCTCTGCGATGTCACTGTGTGCCACAAGGGGTGAAGTCCACCTTTATTCACCTCGGTTGTTCACGATGTGACAATTCAATTTTAACTCACTCTGTTTTTAATAATTTGTGGTTCATGCTCACCACAAGTATTGAGGGCCACTATTCACAAGGAAAATTTGAGATGACAGCTATTCAATATTGTCAAATTGATGCATTTTGTTTTCTGTCTATAGGTAGTTCCTGTATAACCAGGTATTTGACTATTGAGTCATATGGTGATGTGAGTGTGTATATCTGAAACAAAAAGGACGAACCCTCAATGTGGATGTGGTACAATCACTGGTTATGTTAGTACATGGACCCACTAGGTTTGTTTAAAAGACCCCTCACACACCAACCTGGTTGGTGTCATGCTTCATCATTGGGGTCCCAACCGGGTGGCCGAATGCCGCCCGGTTGTGCTACAACGCCTGATTACAGCGGAGCTGGTTGGTGTATATGTGAGATGTGATGTAAATTAAAAATATCTCTGAGAATCCTTGCCTGTAAACTTTTATTAGTGGCGGCTCAGGATATGGTTAAAAATAAGTGTGGTGCAACTAGAATTGTTATCCCTAGTTGACTAAGTGTGTGGTCAACATGTTTCAGCCCACAATGGGAAGTACGAGGGGCTTTCTTCAGGACCGTGTGGTGAAAAAGTGAGTGGCAAAGTGAGTAGTGCCACGTGAAAAGAGTAAAATGGTACCTACACACGCGCTAAGGTGTGTGGACTAAATGTCTCCGTACTTACGGACACAAAAAAACCTGTGGGAAGAAAGAGACAGCACAAGACATATATAAGCATTATTATTAAGCAACATAAAATGCAATCTTACATCGGTACTATGGGCTGGTACATGGACCGACCCTGTGATTGTACGCATGGTTTAAAGAGTCGTGAAAACATGCTGCATGCGAAGAGTGACAAGCAGCCTATGTTGATCGCACCAGTTTTATAGATGCTAGGAAGCTGTGAAGCTCCCAGTGAGATCGAGTCGCTACATTTGTTCAGGGTGGTGAACTAGACATAAATAGTCAGAAGTCGGCACTCTAGAACTGTGGATGATCCAAAACCACCGTAAATGGTGGACATGTGGGGCACTGTGCAGAAGAAATCTACAGTGGCGGTAGTGCCTATCAAGTGTGGACACATGTAGTCATGCGGTGCGTGCAGCAGTACTAATTGACACTAGTGATCACGCAGCGCGCTGGGACTATATTAAAAACAGTTAAAAAGGAGAACTTCTGTGGGCAACGCTATACATTGAGGCATAATTACACTATGTGTGAAATTGGGCAGCCGATCGGGACTCGGGAAGGGTCACATCCGATGACCGAATCTGGAGAAAAGAGAAATATGGAGTAAGCACGGAAGCACGAGTGTGCTTGAATGCTGTTGTGGAAAAAGGAGAAAGTTACGCAACCTTACTTGGTATCGAGAAGGAACCTGACTGAGAATCTAGTGCGGTATACCTGCATCCCGGCTGGTGAGTAACCCGGGAGGAAAGAAGCTATTTAAGCCCATAGGCTCCATGGGGGACGTGCCGAAATGCTCGTGGAGGGAACGCTTAACCATGCGCAGTCACTCGGCTATTACTGGGAGCCCTGGATGAGGCGGGTGCGCATGCGCAATGGTGCTGGTGTGAAATAGAAAAGAGGGCGGCCATATTGGAATGGTCCAGTAGTGGAAACGTGCTCCTTGAACTAAAAGCAGAATAACTAAGACTCTGAAGGAGAAAAAGAGCCCAAAGTAAGGAAACATGCACTAATAGTAATGCGAAGAAAAAGGCGAAAGGGTGCATGGCAAGGTGTGCCAGGGGCCCAAAGTTGGGGCCTCAAAAAGAGTTATAAAGTCAAGGGTAGATGGAAACTGTTATGTGGCGATACCATCACTACAAGGACTTAGCTATAGGAAGGATGCTCAATAGAACGTGGGCAAGAATATAGTGAGACGGGGATTATGTTCTCCTGAGACTGTTCCAAGGAATGTTGTCGTTGAGGCCAGTTTTGTCACTGGACAGGCGATAGACCCATCTTTGCTCCTTCTCCAGAAGGCGGCTCTCGATATTGGGTAGGCTAGGGTCCAGTGCTTCTATTATGACCCAGCGCATGTCATTGGTCGTGTGGCCCACTTCAATGAAGTGGTTTGTCATGCGGGTTGTGTTTCTTTTACAGCGTATGGTGCTGCGATGTTCGCAGATCCTGGTCTTGATCTTGCGATTAGTCATGCCAATATAGATGAGGTTACAGGGGCAGGTAATGCGGTAGACCACGTGTTCTGTGTTACAGTTCGTGTGTTGTCTCAATTGCCATATTTTCCCTGGTTCCAAACTGAGGCTTTTGGTGGTTTCAGTGATGTGGCATACACTGCAGTTACCACAGGGAAAATGGCCCACCACGCCCGGGAGCCCCCAGGCGTTGAGGACAGTATGCGCTGGCCTTTGTTGTGGCTGTGGTCGGGTGGAAACTATGGCATCTTTGATTGATCGGGCTCTTTTGTTGGAAAAGAGTGGAGGTTCCCAATCAAAATTGCCTGTCTTCAATATTTTCCAATTTTTTCGAACGATTTCTGTAACTTTTTGGGAAGCAGCATTGTATGTGGTCACACATGTGAGTGGCGACTGTGTCGATTCTCGTGCTGGGGTTTCAATTAGTCCCTCACGGTTCTGATTCCTGGCCCTTTTGTTGGCTTTGTCTGTAATCCATTTTGGATAGCCCCGCTGTCGTAGTTTGTCATTTAAATCTCTGGCTTGGGCTTTGTAGTCTCTTATTTCACTGCAGTTTCTACGGAGCCGGAGGTACTGGCCGTAGGGGAGATTCTCTCGCAGTGATCTGGGGTGAAAACTTGTGAAGTGAAGGAGGGAATTGCGAGCAGTGGTTTTAAAATGGGTTTTGCTCTTTAGTCCTCCTCCCACTGCTTCTATGTCTAAATCAAGGAAAGTAGTCTTGTATCTATCAAAACTGTAGGTAAAACGAAGATTGGGATCACATGAGTTAAGCCACTCACAGAACGTTGTGAGTGAGATACTATCACCTTCCCAGATCAATAAGATATCATCGATATAGCGTTTGTAAAATTTGATCTGGGGAAAGCGTGACTGGTTATTGTTAAGTAGATGTTTGGTCTCGAAGTCATAGACATAGAGGCCCGCCACGCTGGGGGCGAAAACGCTCCCCATGGAAGTGCCGTACTTCTGTAGGAAGAGCCGGCCTTCAAACTCGAAGAAATTTTCTTTGAGTGCGAGTTTAGCACACTCAAGAACAAACTTTTTGGAAGTTCGATATTGCCAATTAGTGTTGTTGATTGCAGATTGCAATACCAGCAGGGTATCATCTTGCGGGAGACTGGTATATAAACTCTCCACGTCAAGACTGACCAAAAGGGAGGTATCTGGGTCATAAGACAGAGAACTGATAAGACCAAGTAGGTCTTTTGTGTCTTTGAGGTACGTGCTGGTGCATTGTACCAATGGTTGTAAAAAGTGGTCACAATAGCGTGATAATGGTTCCAGCAGGGATCCTATGCCTGATACAATAGGGCGTCCGGGTGGAGGTATTATGTTCTTGTGCGTTTTTGGCACAATGTAAAAATATGGTATTTTGCTCGATGTGGTTGTTAGAAATTTAGCCTCGCTCTTTGTGATGTGGCCTCTGGTTTCGGCATCTTCCACAAGGTTGAGGATACGCATTTTCAGGTTGTCACTGGGATCATGTGTGAGTCTTTCATAGTTCTTGGTGTCATTCAATAGTCTGTGACATTCCCGTTGGTAATCATCTTTATTTAGAATGACGGTCCCACCACCCTTGTCAGCTGGTTTAATTACAATATCAGTGTTTGTCTTCAATGATTGAAGGGCTTGGCGTTCAGTTGTACTTGTGTTCTGGAAAACATTTGTGTCCTTCAGTGCTTCGATCTCTTTGAAAACAGTTTGCTCAAAGACAAGTATCTCTGGTGGTATAGTACTGGGTGGAGGGATGAAGCTCGACTTGGCTCTGAGGGAGGTATCTCCCTGTGGTGTTGTCCCGGATGGGGGAGAATTTTCAAAGAAAGCTTTTAGCTTAAGTTTGCGAAAAAACTCGGCTAATTCGCAGTGCAGCTTGAATTTATCTAGTCTGGCTGTAGGTGCATAACCTAGTCCTTTCTCTAGGACTGCCTGCTCAGCTGGTGTAAGGACATGGGTGGATAGATTAGTAACTAGGCTCATCGTGTGCTCGGGCCTGGCTGCTGACCTTGGGTTTTGCTCCTCGTCTGGGCTCCTAGTTGTGGGTCGTCTTCCCAGTGGACCTGGTTCCCTCTGCGTCTCCTTCCGCGTCCTCGTTGGCCTCTGTCTAAAAAAGGTTGCCGTTGGTTTCGGTTCATGTAGGGCGGTGGTGGTCCAAAAGGCGGATTCCAGCCATACCCAAAGTGAGGATGCATCTGAGGGTACATAGGGGGGTATTGCATGTTAGGTCCTGGTAATCCTTGAGCCCATGGATGTTGCCAGCCTGTGTTGCCTCCTCTTCCTTGTTGTCGTCTGCGGTAACTACCCATGCTAGAACTGCTACTGCCTGATGAGTCATCTTCAGAAGATGCGCCCGATGTATCTAGTTTTTTGGGGGGTTGGTAATCGGCATCCGCATATGGGTAGGTCTTGGTGTGGGAGAATTTTTTAAGGTCTTTCTGGAATTTGTTAATCTTGGATTGCGTAAGACTTTCCTTGTATTCATTTATTTCTTTATTAGTTTCGTCAAGTTTTTTCTTAAATGAAGTGAGCGTTGTTTTGAAATGAGCCTCAGTTGCTTGAATCTCGATGAGAAAGGCTTCAGAGAGACGTGTGGCTGTTTGGATAATTAAGATAATCCAATCACGTGTACATCGCCATGCTATCTGGGCCCAATCTTTTCGGAAAGTGGCGTCATCTAGAAAAATAAGCGGGGCATTCGTGACAATGAGTCCTCTGGGTGCTGTGTTATTTCGGAGATACTCAGTCAGGATAACGCCGTGAAGGATTGTCCTGATGCGGTTTCGCTTTTTTTCATTAAGGCTCTCCCAGTCAGCAGTCTGTGCAATGGAAGTTGCCATGTTGAAATCCGCCAGTAAGGGAGGATTATCTAGAATGTTGTTGACATCGGCCAATGTAAACCCCAGGCCCTGGTTTTCTGCCATGATATGTATGCGTGCTATTCAGATGTTATATTCAAAAAGAACGGTAAAAATGTGATGGCTCTCACAGCTGTGCGCTGCGTATACATGACTAAACAATGAGAGAGCAAGGGAAAGATGGGGTGCGTCCGTATCCCCGGTATAATGATATCTGAAACAAAAAGGACGAACCCTCAATGTGGATGTGGTACAATCACTGGTTATGTTAGTACATGGACCCACTAGGTTTGTTTAAAAGACCCCTCACACACCAACCTGGTTGGTGTCATGCTTCATCATTGGGGTCCCAACCGGGTGGCCGAATGCCGCCCGGTTGTGCTACAACGCCTGATTACAGCGGAGCTGGTTGGTGTATATGTGAGATGTGATGTAAATTAAAAATATCTCTGAGAATCCTTGCCTGTAAACTTTTATTAGTGGCGGCTCAGGATATGGTTAAAAATAAGTGTGGTGCAACTAGAATTGTTATCCCTAGTTGACTAAGTGTGTGGTCAACATGTTTCAGCCCACAATGGGAAGTACGAGGGGCTTTCTTCAGGACCGTGTGGTGAAAAAGTGAGTGGCAAAGTGAGTAGTGCCACGTGAAAAGAGTAAAATGGTACCTACACACGCGCTAAGGTGTGTGGACTAAATGTCTCCGTACTTACGGACACAAAAAAACCTGTGGGAAGAAAGAGACAGCACAAGACATATATAAGCATTATTATTAAGCAACATAAAATGCAATCTTACATCGGTACTATGGGCTGGTACATGGACCGACCCTGTGATTGTACGCATGGTTTAAAGAGTCGTGAAAACATGCTGCATGCGAAGAGTGACAAGCAGCCTATGTTGATCGCACCAGTTTTATAGATGCTAGGAAGCTGTGAAGCTCCCAGTGAGATCGAGTCGCTACATTTGTTCAGGGTGGTGAACTAGACATAAATAGTCAGAAGTCGGCACTCTAGAACTGTGGATGATCCAAAACCACCGTAAATGGTGGACATGTGGGGCACTGTGCAGAAGAAATCTACAGTGGCGGTAGTGCCTATCAAGTGTGGACACATGTAGTCATGCGGTGCGTGCAGCAGTACTAATTGACACTAGTGATCACGCAGCGCGCTGGGACTATATTAAAAACAGTTAAAAAGGAGAACTTCTGTGGGCAACGCTATACATTGAGGCATAATTACACTATGTGTGAAATTGGGCAGCCGATCGGGACTCGGGAAGGGTCACATCCGATGACCGAATCTGGAGAAAAGAGAAATATGGAGTAAGCACGGAAGCACGAGTGTGCTTGAATGCTGCTGTGGAAAAAGGAGAAAGTTACGCAACCTTACTTGGTATCGAGAAGGAACCTGACTGAGAACCTAGTGCGGTATCCCTGCATCCCGGCTGGTGAGTAACCCGGGAGGAAAGAAGCTATTTAAGCCCATAGGCTCCATGGGGGACGTGCCGAAATGCTCGTGGAGGGAACGCTTAGCCATGCGCAGTCACTCGGCTATTACTGGGAGCCCTGGATGAGGCGGGTGCGCATGCGCAATGGTGCTGGTGTGAAATAGAAAAGAGGGCGGCCATATTGGAATGGTCCAGTAGTGGAAACGTGCTCCTTGAACTAAAAGCAGAATAACTAAGACTCTGAAGGAGAAAAAGAGCCCAAAGTAAGGAAACATGCACTAATAGTAATGCGAAGAAAAAGGCGAAAGGGTGCATGGCAAGGTGTGCCAGGGGCCCAAAGTTGGGGCCTCAAAAAGAGTTATAAAGTCAAGGGTAGATGGAAACTGTTATGTGGCGATACCATCACTACAAGGACTTAGCTATAGGAAGGATGCTCAATAGAACGTGGGCAAGAATATAGTGAGACGGGGATTATGTTCTCCTGAGACTGTTCCAAGGAATGTTGTCGTTGAGGCCAGTTTTGTCACTGGACAGGCGATAGACCCATCTTTGCTCCTTCTCCAGAAGGCGGCTCTCGATATTGGGTAGGCTAGGGTCCAGTGCTTCTATTATGACCCAGCGCATGTCATTGGTCGTGTGGCCCACTTCAATGAAGTGGTTTGTCATGCGGGTTGTGTTTCTTTTACAGCGTATGGTGCTGCGATGTTCGCAGATCCTGGTCTTGATCTTGCGATTAGTCATGCCAATATAGATGAGGTTACAGGGGCAGGTAATGCGGTAGATCACGTGTTCTGTGTTACAGTTCGTGTGTTGTCTCAATTGCCATATTTTCCCTGGTTCCAAACTGAGGCTTTTGGTGGTTTCAGTGATGTGGCATACACTGCAGTTACCACAGGGAAAATGGCCCACCACGCCCGGGAGCCCCCAGGCGTTGAGGACAGTATGCGCTGGCCTTTGTTGTGGCTGTGGTCGGGTGGAAACTATGGCATCTTTGATTGATCGGGCTCTTTTGTTGGAAAAGAGTGGAGGTTCCCAATCAAAATTGCCTGTCTTCAATATTTTCCAATTTTTTCGAACGATTTCTGTAACTTTTTGGGAAGCAGCATTGTATGTGGTCACACATGTGAGTGGCGACTGTGTCGATTCTCGTGCTGGGGTTTCAATTAGTCCCTCACGGTTCTGATTCCTGGCCCTTTTGTTGGCTTTGTCTGTAATCCATTTTGGATAGCCCCGCTGTCGTAGTTTGTCATTTAAATCTCTGGCTTGGGCTTTGTAGTCTCTTATTTCACTGCAGTTTCTACGGAGCCGGAGGTACTGGCCGTAGGGGAGATTCTCTCGCAGTGATCTGGGGTGAAAACTTGTGAAGTGAAGGAGGGAATTGCGAGCAGTGGTTTTAAAATGGGTTTTGCTCTTTAGTCCTCCTCCCACTGCTTCTATGTCTAAATCAAGGAAAGTAGTCTTGTATCTATCAAAACTGTAGGTAAAACGAAGATTGGGATCACATGAGTTAAGCCACTCACAGAACGTTGTGAGTGAGATACTATCACCTTCCCAGATCAATAAGATATCATCGATATAGCGTTTGTAAAATTTGATCTGGGGAAAGCGTGACTGGTTATTGTTAAGTAGATGTTTGGTCTCGAAGTCATAGACATAGAGGCCCGCCACGCTGGGGGCGAAAACGCTCCCCATGGAAGTGCCGTACTTCTGTAGGAATTTCTTCGAGTTTGAAGGCCGGCTCTTCCTACAGAAGAGCCGGCCTTCAAACTCAAAGAAATTTTCTTTGAGTGCGAGTTTAGCACACTCAAGAACAAACTTTTTGGAAGTTCGATATTGCCAATTAGTGTTGTTGATTGCAGATTGCAATACCAGCAGGGTATCATCTTGCGGGAGACTGGTATATAAACTCTCCACGTCAAGACTGACCAAAAGGGAGGTATCTGGGTCATAAGACAGAGAACTGATAAGACCAAGTAGGTCTTTTGTGTCTTTGAGGTACGTGCTGGTGCATTGTACCAATGGTTGTAAAAAGTGGTCACAATAGCGTGATAATGGTTCCAGCAGGGATCCTATGCCTGATACAATAGGGCGTCCGGGTGGAGGTATTATGTTCTTGTGCGTTTTTGGCACAATGTAAAAATATGGTATTTTGCTCGATGTGGTTGTTAGAAATTTAGCCTCGCTCTTTGTGATGTGGCCTCTGGTTTCGGCATCTTCCACAAGGTTGAGGATACGCATTTTCAGGTTGTCACTGGGATCATGTGTGAGTCTTTCATAGTTCTTGGTGTCATTCAATAGTCTGTGACATTCCCATTGGTAATCATCTTTATTTAGAATGACGGTCCCACCACCCTTGTCAGCTGGTTTAATTACAATATCAGTGTTTGTCTTCAATGATTGAAGGGCTTGGCGTTCAGTTGTACTTGTGTTCTGGAAAACATTTGTGTCCTTCAGTGCTTCGATCTCTTTGAAAACAGTTTGCTCAAAGACAAGTATCTCTGGTGGTATAGTACTGGGTGGAGGGATGAAGCTCGACTTGGCTCTGAGGGAGGTATCTCCCTGTGGTGTTGTCCCGGATGGGGGAGAATTTTCAAAGAAAGCTTTTAGCTTAAGTTTGCGAAAAACTCGGCTAATTCGCAGTGCAGCTTGAATTTATCTAGTCTGGCTGTAGGTGCATAACCTAGTCCTTTCTCTAGGACTGCCTGCTCAGCTGGTGTAAGGACATGGGTGGATAGATTAGTAACTAGGCTCATCGTGTGCTCGGGCCTGGCTGCTGGCCTTGGGTTTTGCTCCTCGTCTGGGCTCCTAGTTGTGGGTCGTCTTCCCAGTGGACCTGGTTCCCTCTGCGTCTCCTTCCGCGTCCTCGTTGGCCTCTGTCTAAAAAGGTTGCCGTTGGTTTCGGTTCATGTAGGGCGGTGGTGGTCCAAAAGGCGGATTCCAGCCATACCCAAAGTGAGGTGCATCTGAGGGTACATAGGGGGTATTGCATGTTAGGTCCTGGTAATCCTTGAGCCCATGGATGTTGCCAGCCTGTGTTGCCTCCTCTTCCTTGTTGTCGTCTGCGGTAACTACCCATGCTAGAACTGCTACTGCCTGATGAGTCATCTTCAGAAGATGCGCCCGATGTATCTAGTTTTTTGGGGGTTGGTAATCGGCATCCGCATATGGGTAGGTCTTGGTGTAGGAGAATTTTTTAAGGTCTTTCTGGAATTTGTTAATCTTGGATTGCGTAAGACTTTCCTTGTATTCATTTATTTCTTTATTAGTTTCGTCAAGTTTTTTCTTAAATGAAGTGAGCGTTGTTTTGAAATGAGCCTCAGTTGCTTGAATCTCGATGAGAAAGGCTTCAGAGAGACGTGTGGCTGTTTGGATAATTAAGATAATCCAATCACGTGTACATCGCCATGCTATCTGGGCCCAATCTTTTCGGAAAGTGGCGTCATCTAGAAAAATACGCGGGGCATTCGTGACAATGAGTCCTCTGGGTGCTGTGTTATTTCGGAGATACTCAGTCAGGATAACGCCGTGAAGGATTGTCCTGATGCGGTTTCGCTTTTTTTCATTAAGGCTCTCCCAGTCAGCAGTCTGTGCAATGGAAGTTGCCATGTTGAAATCCGCCAGTAAGGGGGGATTATCTAGAATGTTATTGACATCGGCCAATGTAAACCCCAGGCCCTGGTTTTCTGCCATGATATGTATGCGTGCTATTCAGATGTTATATTCAAAAAGAACGGTAAAAATGTGATGGCTCTCACAGCTGTGCGCTGCGTATACATGACTAAACAATGAGAGAGCAAGGGAAAGATGGGGTGCGTCCGTATCCCCGGTATAATGATATCTGAAACAAAAAGGACGAACCCTCAATGTGGATGTGGTACAATCACTGGTTATGTTAGTACATGGACCCACTAGGTTTGTTTAAAAGACCCCTCACACACCAACCTGGTTGGTGTCATGCTTCATCATTGGGGTCCCAACCGGGTGGCCGAATGCCGCCCGGTTGTGCTACAACGCCTGATTACAGCGGAGCTGGTTGGTGTATATGTGAGATGTGATGTAAATTAAAAATATCTCTGAGAATCCTTGCCTGTAAACTTTTATTAGTGGCGGCTCAGGATATGGTTAAAAATAAGTGTGGTGCAACTAGAATTGTTATCCCTAGTTGACTAAGTGTGTGGTCAACATGTTTCAGCCCACAATGGGAAGTACGAGGGGCTTTCTTCAGGACCGTGTGGTGAAAAAGTGAGTGGCAAAGTGAGTAGTGCCACGTGAAAAGAGTAAAATGGTACCTACACACGCGCTAAGGTGTGTGGACTAAATGTCTCCGTACTTACGGACACAAAAAAACCTGTGGGAAGAAAGAGACAGCACAAGACATATATAAGCATTATTATTAAGCAACATAAAATGCAATCTTACATCGGTACTATGGGCTGGTACATGGACCGACCCTGTGATTGTACGCATGGTTTAAAGAGTCGTGAAAACATGCTGCATGCGAAGAGTGACAAGCAGCCTATGTTGATCGCACCAGTTTTATAGATGCTAGGAAGCTGTGAAGCTCCCAGTGAGATCGAGTCGCTACATTTGTTCAGGGTGGTGAACTAGACATAAATAGTCAGAAGTCGGCACTCTAGAACTGTGGATGATCCAAAACCACTGTAAATGGTGGACATGTGGGGCACTGTGCAGAAGAAATCTACAGTGGCGGTAGTGCCTATCAAGTGTGGACACATGTAGTCATGCGGTGCGTGCAGCAGTACTAATTGACACTAGTGATCACGCAGCGCGCTGGGACTATATTAAAAACAGTTAAAAAGGAGAACTTCTGTGGGCAACGCTATACATTGAGGCATAATTACACTATGTGTGAAATTGGGCAGCCGATCGGGACTCGGGAAGGGTCACATCCGATGACCGAATCTGGAGAAAAGAGAAATATGGAGTAAGCACGGAAGCACGAGTGTGCTTGAATGCTGCTGTGGAAAAAGGAGAAAGTTACGCAACCTTACTTGGTATCGAGAAGGAACCTGACTGAGAACCTAGTGCGGTATCCCTGCATCCCGGCTGGTGAGTAACCCGGGAGGAAAGAAGCTATTTAAGCCCATAGGCTCCATGGGGGACGTGCCGAAATGCTCGTGGAGGGAACGCTTAGTGATCTGGGGTGAAAACTTGTGAAGTGAAGGAGGGAATTGCGAGCAGTGGTTTTAAAATGCTTATTGTAATTATGCCTCAATCTCAGAGATATTTTTAATTTACATCACATCTCACATATACACCAACCAGCTCCGCTGTAATCGGCCACCCGGTTGGGACCCCAATGATGAAGCATGACACCAACCAGGTTGGTGTGTGAGGGGTCTTTTAAACAAACCTAGTGGGTCCATGTACTAACATAACCAGTGATTGTACCACATCCACATTGAGGGTTCGTCCTTTTTGTTTCAGATATCATTATACCGGGGATACGGACGCACCCCATCTTTCCCTTGCTCTCTCATTGTTTAGTCGCGATGTGAGTGTGTAACCACGTCACTTGCTTTAAAGTTGTAGATAGAATTTCACCCCGGTCCTGACGAATCGCCCATAGTATATCCAAGAGGCGTGAAACATGTTGACCTACGATCTATAAGAGCACCATGATCTGAGGCATAATATTCAGCACAGCGCCTTATAGTTTTTTGTTTTTAGTTAGGGTAGGAGACTCCTTGATTAAAATTGTTATCGGTAGTACTCCCAACCCTATTTTAGATTCACTTACTTACACCCTCATCTACACACATTAGCGCCCTCACTCCCACCTCACCCATCGGCAATTGGAAAAATTGGAAAAAGATCTCCGAGAAAGTGCCCCTACTATAGGGAGCCCGTCGGGTATTGCACCTGCCGACCCGACGAGGAGCAGCCCGATGATGAAGCATGACACCTGAGAAGGTGTGTGAGGGCAATATAATCCAATCATATGGATTCCCAACTGTGAACCTATAGGGTCCAGTTACTCTCCTCTTCCTTCGTTTATTTTTTGGCCTACATCTTGTAGGAACAGCATAACTTTTTTGTTTAAGCCATTACTACATACACCTGAGATTGAAGTAAGTAATTCATTTCTCTTTGGTTAGATCAGTTAAAAAGGGCTACAAAGCCGGCGCATGGTGGAAGCTGTAAGCACCTCAAATCTCCATGTCAAAATCGGGGAGGAAATGAGCAATTGCTAGGGAACCAGACCCAGAATTACCAATGCTGTGATAGTTTCTCATCTTTTAGAGGACACTCATGGTCCAACTTGTAATGCCTCAGATTTTCCCCTCCCCAAGAGCTACTGATACCCTCTGTATCAGTAACTCCAAGGGTGGGGAAAATCCAGACTACTTTTAGGGTTGCTATTAACGAGAGTCTAATGCTGTCTTATTTAAAAATATTAGAGTGGTTTGGGTAAAGGTGTTATTGTGGTTAGAATAGGAGGGAGGGTGGATGGTCAGGTATGTTTTTTAAATATTTGGAGGGAGAATGATAGCCAGAGGATTAGGGGATTATGTGCCAGGACACCAGGCATATGTTATTTCCAGAATATCTGCTGTGCAATGAAACTGGATTCGGAGGCAAGCACAAACAATTGTAGATGGGTAGTTGTCAAAAATCATAACATTTTCCTCTACAGGCATCCAAATGACATCACTGGCAACTTGAGCTTCAATAATCTATCTGATGTCGCTTGGAACCCCATGACACAAAACATCTGCACTAGCGAGGGCTACCCATCTTAAACTCTACGGGCACTATTAACAAAGTTATTCTGCAGTCATAAACACAAAATGACATCCAAAATTATATTTTTATGCCTGCCAGGATCCTATGAAGTGTTTCCTGGAGGTCATAAAAGCATTCACTACCGTAGATTTCTCTGCCACAAGATTGGAGAGTTCCACAGTAGTACATATACTCAATGGGTTGTAAAGTGGGCATTCCAAGCCATGACTTTCCTGGAATTTGCAAATGCCCAAAACAGTACATTTGCAGGCATTCTGAAATTCCTCTCTAACACCGTTCATCCCTGGAAAGTAATGGGAGAGTTATTCCAATTAAGAGCTATATCAACTCCCTTTGAGTATGGAGACGTGATTGGGTCACCAGCAGACTTGCTGGGCATGTAAGGAAAGGTCTTTCTCCACAGGGAATCATGTTTTCCCCACAGAGAACATTTTTTGCATTTTCACAGGAGACTCAATTTCCCCATTTCCGCCATTGAGAATTCCCCATAGGGGGAATGGGAGCCCTAGCAATATTTTGCTTGATATTCAGAGAATGGCGCAGTTTTTCAGGCACACTTCTCTACATGTTTGCAAACAGAAAACACTCAACACAGACACAGTAACCAACTTTACACCATTACCTTGTCATGTGTACAGGCACTATTATGTTTTATTTGAATTTTGGCACCAACCTTGGCTGTATTACTTTTGTGCTATTACATACATATCTACGTTTTTTTATGATAGTTTGCCTTCTATATATATTACATATGCATTAGAGCCAGTGTAGTTATGGTTAATTGTAACTTTCCATACGAGAGACAGTTTTTGTGTTCCTAATAAAGTAAGCATCATACAAGGAATCTGCATGATACTTTCTTGCCACTTTGCCATAGAGAACTAAGTCAAGTCAAAAGATCTTTATATTGATTACTTAGGTAACAATAAAAGTACATCAAAATCCCATCACTAAAATACTCACAATAGGCCATTACACAATAGATAAAAACATCAACAAATAAAAAACACTGTTTCATAAAGTGCTTCCTTCTCCCAGCTACAGTAATGTCAAATTAGTGAGGACACCACAATGTTGAAGGCGCAGGAGAGGTCCACGAAGGCCAGGCAGGTGGAGCCCTGCTTAACAACAGTGTATTTGCTGACCACCAGTTGCAGATTTAGGCATTTGTCTAACATGCCAAGCCTCGCACGAAATCTATACTGCACTGCTGACAGTGTCTGACTCCTTGACCCAGGTTAGTAGGCCCTCCAAAACAACTACCCCCACCCGTTTAACAGCAGAATCCAGCAGGAAAATCAGCTAGTAGAAACCTGGGGATTGGAGGTTGCCGTTTTTAAAAGTTGGTATAATAGCGACGGTGCACGATGATTGAGGGAGCCCCAACTAGCTGATGGCATTACAACAGTTACACAACAGGGGAGGCCACTGTTCTAGAGGCAATTTCTACAGATCCATAGGCACCCCATCCAGCCCTGGAACTTTGCATGAAGGACTTTTGTCTGTCGTCTCCCTATCTTCATCGAGGGTAAATTCCATGACTAATGGAAAATCCATCTCCTCCTCGTATGGCTGATTAGGCATGTTAGAACTATAATCTTCTTCTTTGAAATGGTTGACCCAGGCCTCTGGGCTAATGGTAGCAACAACAGTATTAGGTTTTACAATCACGGTTTTGATATTTGCCACTGCCCAGAAGGCCCTAGTGTCTTTCATCCTACATGCCTTAGCCAACTTCCCCCTTGACTCATTTTGAAACTCTTTGCACCTGAGCCGCTGGACTCCCTTGTCCTCAGTTCTGCAGTGTATAACTTTGCAGGTATCCCTGGGTATTTCCTTCAATGCCTCGTGTAAACATGCCGATGCCTTTCAACAGGGTTAGTCAACCCATTTGGCCTTGTGAGCCCTTGGTCTACTAGGCTGCATAAGCAGACTGCTTACAACTAAGCTCAGTTTAATGAATAGAACAGCCAGAGCCTGGTGATCATCAGTAAAAATAAGACAGTTAGGCACAAAGGGGCGATGAGCCGTACAGAGTTTTGACAAAAGAGTTTTCAAATTGACGTTTATCCACACTAAATGCAGACCTTGAGTCTTAACAGTTAGGGATTGAGAGGCCACGCTCTTATAACCCTCCCACCCCCCGTAGAAATACATAAACTAAGGCTTAATGGGTTATGGTCACTGTATGGGCTTTCATCAATAGCTGCCCTAGAGGCCCTGGCCAGCAAATCATGGATGTCAAAAATATAATCAATAACAGAGCAGCACTTTCCCCTTTCCAAAGTAGCCAAAGCAGAATAAGATGGATCATAGAATTCGTTAACATTGATACGTTTTCCTCCTAGGTTAACCCAAGTTTGATTTTAAAATCACCTACTTAAAATGATATGATATCCTATGTGAAAAAAGGCAAGCTATATACTTCAAGGCCAAGAATAAAATAAGAAAATACCTTAAGATTTGCGGTATGATCAGACTCAAAATATCAGTTATAAAAATTAATTAAGACAATGTATAATTCATTAGGCCACGTAGATAACAACACTTAAAACAAATTACTGTTAGAAGGGATATGGGTGATATTACACTCCAGGGTGACTTTAAACCAGGTCATCAAACTAGCTCTTGCCCTGCACCAAAGAGCTGCGACTGCCGAAACCATGTGGGAGTGGTAGCCATCCATGCTGATAATCGCTGTAGCCTGTGTCTCTTGGAATACAGTAACATCATATTTACATATGAAATTACTCCACTCCTCACAGGCCACTTTGCTGGGAAGACCTGCAATGTTCAAAAGAGAATATTGACCTCCTGAGCAGTATCTGCAGGGATGGCTGAATTGACCTTGCTAGTTAGCAGGGGTATCACATTATGGTTAACACCTGGCGGATTGCCGCAATTTACTAAATCATGTGGTAGCGGGGTCGACCAGCTGGAAGGCCCACTCCATGGTTAGCATCCTGAACAGAAATCCGCTCAAACACACTACAATCACTACAATCACTCAGTCAGTCATTTTCTGACAAATCGCCCAGAGGACTAAAGCAGTTATAAATCGAAATATTGTAAAGTGATAGCTGGGTTGGCATGGGGCAGGGAAAATCCTCATGTGTTTTAGGGTTTTTGGCCATATCTCTGTAAAAATAACCAAGGGGCAAGATTTTAACATTGCCACTTTTGCTTTGTCCCAGGTAAGAGGCGTGAATGAGATCACCTCCAACCGTGGGGCTCCTGAAGGTGATGATGATACAATGTGGATTTACTCAATAAAAGCCCCCATTGGATCCACCGGAACATCAGGTGCCAGGGTAATATATTCTCTGACATTCTTATGGAAAGAAGGTTGGGATGGGTTGGGAAGATGCACAAAAAATCCATGGGATATCATCATCACCTTCAAAGAGTTCTGCCCGATTATGGTGGCAACACCTCTAGTTACACCTTGTGCCAGTCTAACATTCAGTTCACATAATTCTGCCTCAATGCACCCAGAAGTTCATTCAGCCTCAGTAACTTAGAATCAAGGGGGTCCATAACCACCTTACTGTACTGGTCAAGTAAACCCCCAACAGCCTCCTTGCTGTTAAAAAAATTGATCAGGTTTTGGGTTCCTCTGGGGTGTGGCCTTAACCAAACTAGTTGCTTGTTAAAAGTGTAGGCCCTCAATACCATTTGAGGCGCGGCGGGGAGGTTTGTTTAGCGGCCTGCGTATTAGGGGTAGAAACACATTTAACAGTAGAACACCCCTCAACGTGTTCTTGGGCAGATAGACTAATTAAGGCTACACAGTCATTATACAAAGTGGCTAATGATAACCATTTTTCAGCAAGAAGAATTTCGTTATGTAAGGCCCACACTGCCTTTTCAGTATACCTGCAAAGAGTACCGGTCTTTTTTGCAGCATCCCCTCGATTTTGAGGCCTAACTTGTGTTTAACTATCCTAAAAAATGAGCATCGAACAGCTGTTCAGGGAAATTCAGGTTGGCACAAAGAAGAATGAATTGCCCACTACTGGCCAAACAGCATATGACGGAGAATTAAGAAACACTTGAGGGGCAGTCTCATTAACAAGCACAGTACCTTTGAGGAGTACAACCCATGGAGTGGCCCAGCCCAGCCTCCTCTGGGCTCCTCTAGGCATGGATGGGCCCGCTCTTCGACTCAGCTTTGCCCAGGTTCTGCCCGCGCATGTCCCACACTGCGGGAGAGCATGTGGCACTTTATAGTAGTTCTGTGATGCGTTGGTGCCTCCTGGAGCGGTGGTTGCTGGGGCTGGAAGTCCCCCAAGGGGTGCCCAACAGTCTTTGTGTTTCCACGCTGCAGGAAAGCGAATGGTGCTTTATAGTGCTTGTGGGATGCATTAGTGCCTCCAGACATGGTGATTGCTGGGGTAGATAGTCCCCCAAGCGGCCCCCAACAGACTTCGGGTTCCCGCGCTGCGGAAGAGCGTGTGGCACTTTATAGTGCTTTCCGGATGCATCAGCGCCACTTAGTGCGGTGAATGCTGGGGCTGGTAGTTGCCCCAGCGGCCACCAACAGACTTTGTGTTCTCTAACCAAAAGAAGATGAACTTTTGGAAAGTTTTGTGCAGATGAGCTGAACGGTGCCAAAGCATTCAGCAAAACAAAAAAAACAATTCAATACAATTTCTGACCTAACCATAGCTTAACAGGTGCTATTGCCACCTGTATAATGTTTCTCAAGCAGATTCAGGAGTAGCTGTTATATCCAAGTCTGTGAGCCAAAGACATAAAGCAGGGATGGATGGAGGGAGAGTTAAAATGAACAGGAGACAATGAAAATCTCCATCTTGTCCATGTTTAGTTTTTGTGTGTTCTGGCTCATTTATATATATATATTTATATTTATAGCAGTACCACTGTGGCCATGCGCTTCTGGGATTTTGCCTTCTCTTAAGTGACTAGAGATAGTAGAACTTGGGTATTGTCTGCATTGCTCTTGAATTTTGAGCCAAAAGAGTGAACCAGTAGTGCGAAAGGCCGAGCATAGACATTAAAATGAAGTGGTCGAATAACACGTTAAAAGGGCTGCAGAAGGACGAGTGTTGGATAAAATACATTCGGGCTAGGCAAGGAATTCACAACTTTCAAAAACCTCCCTTGTCAAGTTTTTACCAATGACAATTTTGTCAGCATAAAAGCTGCCTTTAGTGACAGAGGGTCTGATTCACAACCGTACTTTTGAGTAAATTTACACTTTTGAGTACTTTGTTTGACTTTTTGGTATTTACAGACAGCATGTTTTAGTAGCTTACACGTTTGTAATAACTTACGCTTTTGTAGAAATACTAAATAATAAGTATTTACTATTTTTACATATTTTTAAAAATTAATTTATATTTATTTATATTTTTAACTATTTTTAAAAATGTAATTTATTTTAGCATTATTTCCTATGGGGTTGTATTTAAAGTCCTTACCTCCATTATTTTCAATGGGAGGGTGTTGCAGTACCAGTGGTTGGCCATGTTACAGAAGAGTTTGCAGTTTTTGAATTCCAAAAAGTAGTAAACTCAAAACTCTAACCTACTTAAGAAGTGCAAATTACCTTTATGATTCAGGCCCTTACTGTGCAAAGTCTTTTAATGCAGATTTTAGGCTCAGTTTATTTTCAGGGAGATATTCACATGGCCATAAACAGAATCTGATCTGTAGGAACAATAGGTTTTGGTGAAACAAATCTTGGATATTTGCAGGTGTCGGTTTGGTTGGATGTCAGAGCTTTTGTGGAGCTTGAAATGATGTGGTTAATCATCACCATAGCAATAAAATAGATATTAAATATATTGCCCCAGATTCAATGATCTGAGCCAATGGTAATGTATACGTTGAATAGGCTTGTGAGAGTGCATATCCATTTGGCATTTCACAAATGATAGAGGTAATTTTGCAAACAATGCTTTCAAGCTTGGCCTCTTGTGCTTGCCTACTTATGAAAGAAGTAAACCAAATCAGAACAGTTCCTCCAGTATAATTTAGGGAGATCAATCCTGTTGTATGCAGCTGTGAGATGCCATGCCAGAGGCTGATGTCAAATTGACAGTCATTAAGGATACACTGTTTCACCAGCTATGAAGAACGCTACCTCATGACTATTGAGCCATGGCATCATAGGTACTAGGCAACTGCATGAGATATAGTCATATAATGCAACTAAGGGTTTCTTGTGACTGGTGTTCAACCAGGAGTTTCATTATCAAGGGCTCTGAAAAGGTTTTCTGAACCTGTAAAAAGCATTTTGGAACCATCATATATTAAGTCCTACCACTGTTTGACATTGCCCCTTTGATACCTACACTTTAATTGATGGCCTCAGTTCATGGAGGTCAGTGGTGGCTCACTCTTCCTTGCCCTTCCAAGTCCTTTTTAGGTCTCGCCTAGCGACGCAGCGCATGCGCTGCTAGCCTTGGCGAGATCTATTGTTGTCGGTTTGTCGGCGGAAGGGGGACAGGAGATGTGCACGCGTACGGGTGACAGGAGATGTGCACGCGTATGGCTCTGCTCGGTTGCTCCCTCTCTCTTTCCGTGTCTGCGCGCGCGTTGTTAAACTCCTATTTACTTTCGCTTTTCATCAGTCGCGCCTTACTTTTTTTTTCTCCCTCCATCAGGCCCCTTCTGCTTTTGTGATACTCCACCCTACCGCAACAATACATGCCCCCACATATGCTTTTTAACCTGTCTTTACCAAGTCCCTTGTGCTGTATTTACAACCGTTGGTATTTACTTTCGCTTTTCAGCAGTCACGTCTTACTTTTTTTTCTCCCTCTATCAGGCCCCTTCTGCTTTTGTGATAAACAGTTAAAAAAAGCTCTGGCAGGTAACAATAAATGAAATATATATGTGTCTAGCACCAAATCACTCTTAGGACATCAGTGCGCTGCCCAAGTGACTTCCATTCCGATATAAAACCACATGTGGAAATGCACAGCTCCGCAAACAATGGTGCCTTAAACCCACTGCACTGAAGTTGTAATCTCGGTACCTGTGCTTCGGTGGCCCCTGTCTCCAGCCGCTCCCCTGGCCCTGCGCCTCCTCTCCGGCAGTAAACACAAGCCCCAGCAGACAGGTATATTTAACACCCTCCCCTGCCCAGCCCCCCCTTCACTGGTGGCTAATGAGACCCGGACTGGAAGAACAGGTTCTCTTTGAAGATCCCCAACGAACCAGAGGCCGGCAGAGCCCAGCCCCGGACCAGAGCAGCAGACTGGGAACACGTGGGGTGGCACTGCATGCCCTGCAGCTACGGGAAGGGGCACTGCACGCCCTGCAGCCACGGGCACAGCACAGCACTGCTACCACGCTCACAGCACTGCATACCCTGCAGACACGGTAAGGGGCACGGCAATGTTATAGTATTTATTTATATTTATAGCAGTTTTATGTAGCGTGAACGTGCCCAAAGCATTTACAATGCAATATGGTATTGTAAATGACAATGCCTTTTATGTATGTGTTAAGAAAACCTACAAAGTGTGTGTTTACGCGCACCACTTGCAGGTTTTCAAAACACATAAATAAAAGGCAGTGTCATTTACAATGTCAATAGCACAAACTCTCGCAAATGCGAGACCTATTGCATTGCAAATGCTTGTTAAATATGCCTACCTGCTTTCTCTGGTCTGTACGCCTAGTCTGCACTCCTGCATGTCTATTGCACTCAGCCCACTGTTGGAAGGTGAGAAGTGGAGCATGAGCAGTACATGCCTCAGTGACGTGTATTTTCAAAACAAGGGAAGCCCCACAATTTTCAAGAACATGGGGTAGTGAAGAGTATTGGAAAAACAATGGTTCATTGAGGCCCGTTGGTCCTTTATACATGTCTAAAAAGCAAAGCTTTTTACAAAAAATATATTATTTTGTATTTTTACATTTGGAGCCCGAATGCAACAATATAGTTAGAAAGGCAAGTATGGTGCAGGACAACATATAATGATTTTGGTGTAATTGTTTTATTCATTGCAGCATATTATCCCGTTTTTGATTTTTATCACTTTTTTTAAAGATGAGTTATCACGATGCAGTGCTCCCAAAAAAAGTGGCGTAAAAGTGTTCTAGTGGGTGAAAAACATTCAAACATGCATCCTTCTTTTTTTAAAAACAAAACAAAACAGTAAGCTCTTTTTGCTAATTTTATATAATGAATTAAGGAATTAGGTAGGTCGACAGTGTTTTGATCACATTCAGTTGAGATCATCATCAGGACAGGTGAGTGAGCACCTAGTATCTTGGAAAAGGGCTAGAGCAGCAGTCTATCTGAATCACGTTGAAGGGGGTGTGGAAGTCTTTCATGTGTAGGGTGCACCCCTAAAGAAAAAGCGTCGCGGTCAGCTCGATATTCGTATATTGTAGTTAGTGAGCTGAACCTATCTCAGTCTCTGAATTAAGAGTTGCGATTTTTTTATTGCGTTGTAGGTCGCAGTATGTCATAGGGGACCCTCGGTGCGCTGCCTTCAAGTTGCGGATTAAATCACTAGTTTAGATAACGATTCTTGACGGTACGATTTCCTTACTCAGGCCAGGCAGTCGCTCCGACGACTCGGAGTGAATCAACACTGTCTTGTGCTGATGCACTGTGCAAGCTGCCTGCCTGCAACTCTTCCTCAACTGGTAACAGAATTAATGGGGTCACTGATGGCGGCTGATCCCACCCGCCCTGTGAAGAGTCGTGAAAGGGCTCCTGTCCCATAATTCCCAGGCACTGCAAGGTTGAAGCCTAAAACATAGGTAGCTAACTTTAAATATATGCAATTTGGGCGATGCTTTAGCATAAAGAATCTGCTTTCGCTGTGCTAATGGTCTCTTAGATACCACGGCTGCGGGAGCGTCAGCCCAGCAGGTGTTGATTGATGGTTGTGAAGGCTACACGTGTTGGGCAGCTGACTTGGATGGTTTCACAGATAATGAAACAATGAAGCAACTTTTTAACGAGAAAAAGTTGTAAAATAGGGAGGGCGGAGCTCCAGTGCATCAGGCCCAGTTCTAGAGGGTGGGCCAGGCCCACCCAAGCATGAGCCTGGCCCACCCAAACATGAGCCTTGGCCCTGGCAGTGCTGGCACGAAGGCCAGTAGAAAATGGCCACTTTCATTGAAAACGTTCCTCCAAACGTTGTTTTCCTTCTTGTTATGAGAGTTGAGTGATTGGGCCTGGGCTCTCTCTCACAGGCACCCCCAATCACGCATCGCCTTTTAGAAAGGTGGGCTGTGTCCCCGCCCACTTGTGCAGGTACAATTGGGTCACGGGAAGGGGACAGATCATTTCTTTGGCACCGGGCAACCTTAACTGTAACCTTAACCGTTCTGCTGCGTGGATATTTCCTTTTCTATTCCACACTAGAGGAAAAAAGTTTGTTTATCCTGATTCACTTTTCCCGGCCCGCAGCTGCTTAACAGATCGGCTGTGACAAGGAACCAGCAGGTAAGAGAATGTGTGGCTATTTGTTCTTCTTTTTAAAATCAGGGAAGGCCCAGCAAGACACATACTTCATGTATGCTTCATTTACAATAAAAAATGTTCAGATAACTCTGGTGATTATGAACCTGCTGGCGAGCAATCCTTTGTCTGTTGGTAATTTTGAAATGCAGATAAACTGCATTTTATGTGGATAGCTCAGTTGGTTACTGCCTTTGTCACAGAGATTCTTGTGTTATTTGCAGTTCAGAAGTTACAGTCCTATCATAGGGCAGTGACCTATGAACTGTCATCAAAGAGCTGGAGGCAAACCTGAATGGTATAGTTAGAACTTAGCTTTTTTTTAATGTTGTGATATAGTTAGAACTTCCCAGGTCTTTCATTATTCTAATGTTGCTAAAAAGAGTTTGTTTGGCCAGATATACATTTTTATTATTAAAGCCAACCCCCAAGCACTGGAGTACTTTTTAAATCCTGAGTTTGTGTTTCTCCAGACCAAACCCTCGTAAAATATACTGCCCACCAGTATGGATAACATGTGATTCCTACACCTTGTAATCCTCATTGGTTTATGTGACATTCCCTGTAGACTGATTTACATACTTGCATGATCGATTGTCTCTGTATAACGTGTGCGTGATGTAAAGTACTGTGACACCCTACACTGATATGAGTAGCGCTATACAACAAATGAAATGCATATGAGAGAGTGGCTACGGAGAGATGAGGGGCGCTGGTGGAGGGTGGTAGTGAGGGAGCCAAGGCGGAGGTCAATGGGGGGAGGGGCTACAGAGAGATGAGGGGCACTGGAAGAGGGTGGTAGTGAGGGAGTCTAAGGAGGAGGCCAATAGGGGGGGCTACAGAGAGATGAGGGGCGCTGGCGGAGGGTGGCAGTAAGGGAATCCGAGGAGGAGGTCAATGGGGGCTACGGAGAGATGAGGGGTGCTGGTGGAGGGTGGCAGTGAGAGAGTCCGAGGAGGAGGTCAATAGGGGGGGCTACGGAGAGATAAGGGGCGCTGGTGGAGGGTGGCAGTGAGGGAATCTGAGGAGGAGGTCAATAGGGGGGGCTACAGAGAGATGATGGGCGCTGGTGGAGGGTGGCAGTGAGGGAATCCGAGGAGGAGGTCAATAGAGGGGGCTAAGGAGAGATGAGGGGCGCTGGTGGAGGATGGCAGTGAGGGAATCCGAGGAGGAGGTCATGAGGGAGAGTCCGAGAAGTGTCACTTGCCTGATACTCCCACATCAGAAACCTCCTCTTCCCATCAAGGGGACATTACATGGAAAAGTGATAACATTTAGAAAGGGATTTGGAAGGAAAATAATGCGTTTTACCGGCCCTTGTAAGACTAAGGAGAGGTAAAGTAGGGCCCTGAAGCAGGCCTGGCTAGACATATAAGTGACAAATCAGGCCGGCAGTGGCCCAACCGAATGCACACTTGGCCCACCCAAATAAAAATTCCTGGAGCCGGGCCTGCAGTGCATACATGGGTAAGCCACCCCTGAACTTCCCTTAGTGCCCAAGGGCTGATGCATGCAGGGCTTCGAGAGGGTGACACTGGCATGGCGAGCAGGATTTTATTATTTCCTGGCTATTCATGGTGACTGACTTGTTGAGATGCAAGCCTTTAAATGACGTGAGTGAGTAGCTCCTGTTACGGTGCATCACAAAGGACCGTACAAATTCCACTTCTTTTTTTATACTAATCCGTATTTTATTTTTACTTTGTGACAGCACTATAAAGGCTTCTAAGATGGAAGGGCGCGTGATTGAAGCAGAGGTCAGTGTTCTAAAGTGTGCTAGTGCACAGGAGCATTCACCTGGATAATGCATTCCACGTGTACCCCGTTGGAGTGAAGTGCATAGGGCAGGTTCTGAAATGCAAAGAAGCATTATAACTCTTCTGGACTCATCTTTTGTGAACTTGCCCCCTAAGGGATGAAAGAAAGCAGAGATTTATTGTTGCACCTTAAGCACTTTGCAGAGGAATCATTTGCTCATAAAGCATTTATAAAATTGCTGTTCACATTCATCTGAAGGGTGAGGCAAAAGATGAGCATGCACTTCCGGAGACCTGCTGGTTTTTTTTTTTCTAAGCCATTTTTCAGTTTTCCAGATTAGAAGAGGTTTAAAATCATTACCTAGTGCTGACGGCATGCCTTTCAAAAATATTTGAAGGCTAAAGGAAAAGTAAGACGAATAGGTGTCATCTATTTATAGTTCCGTTCATATTTCTGGACTCTGGAATATTCTAAAGGGAGTTTTCACATCCTCTTAAGATTGTGATCATTTCATATTTCAAAATGTATAAAATAGGATGTAAATCCGCAGCACCTGGCCTCTTCTAAAAGTAAGCAGCAGAAAGCGAGATTACTGATATGATTTTATTTTCAAAGCTATAATTAGCAGCGTGCATTTGCCAGTGCCATTACCATTATTGAGGGGAATCGAAATAAAGCAGTATAATTAAAATGTAACCTGAAAGTACCCAGCTAATCAAGTGAGCAATTACACAATTGTAGACATATAGCCTAAAAAGGCTCAAATATTGCACACATCAGAAGATGCTAATTGAGTAATGTGAAACAATAACTTTTATTTAGAGCTCTGCAGAGCTGAAAAAGAGTTTCTGCTCTGCTATACATTATTTCTACAGGAATATCTAAATTTTACCACAACTACGCACACAAAAACCTAATCCTTTTATATGCGTTGTTGATTGGACCGGTATTTCTTCAACAATTTTTTGGAAGATGTCAGTAGGATGGACTTTTTTCGACACCTTTGTCAGGCCCATATTACGTTTAAATTCATAAAGGTCATATGAGATCACATAAACGTAATACGTGAAACCAGGAATTTGATGAAAATGTAATTCATCAGTATTAGATTGTTTTGTGAGCGGGGATAGTGTTACCTATGTGGTTTTTCATTGATGTGTGGCAAGATGGATGTTCATGCTATGGTGTATGAATCAACCCTATCACTATGTGCATGAGTGAGCTCCCGCGACTCAAAGTCTCCCTACATCCTAGCTTCAGGTTGGAATTTAAATTAATTTAGAATTGGCATAGAGGGAGCCCCATTGTAAATCTGTGGGACTCCGATCCCTCCAAATGTTTGCTTCCCCCACTACAGCTAGGGCTGGGGAAGCACCAGGTTTCTAGCAGTGGACCCTCAGATTGGCCTGCTATCAGAAACATTTGGTGGCCCATCAACCACTGAGCTGTCAGTCAATGTACTTCAAAAGGGTCGTGCTGTTTCGGGATGTCCTTGCCAATATATATTTTTCTGTTTGTGATGGACAGGCGAAGCTTGGCGATCCAGAACAGGAGACAGAATTATTATTATTATTATTTTTTTTCAGGAGACAGAATCAATGACACTAACGGCTGGAAGAAAACCCCAAGTGCATTATGGCCATTTATTTATATTTTTTCAGAAACCAGCCACTGCCTCAGGGCTTGATTCTGACATACCAAAATGAATGCCGAGGGAAGCCAAAACAATGGGAAAATCCAGTAAGATGGCAGCTGGCCCTCCACCAGGGGACCTGAGGCCCTGTTGGGCTGACGTACCACCTGCCAAAGTCTAAATGACCTCGTAACTTTGAGGTACGTGTGCTAATAGTAATGCATACATGAATGTCCTGATTCCTTGCTGGTCATCTTTAGTACTCTTATACCTACTTATATGCGTACCAATCATTACTTATGAGGTGGATCCTAATTCTATGAGACAGGAAAAAGCACAAGATGTATGCTTTGAACACAGCTCATTCCCCTACCGATAGGCCGTAAGATGGAGTCTTATTTCCATAATCCTCCTGTATTTCCAACAATATGTTGAAGTTCAAGCAATTGGGTGGGAGAGTGGTTGATAACGTGGAGTAGCATGATCCAGCGCAAAGGTCAATACCTGATCAGGGATCAATACCCAATACTATCACAGAACAATGGCCCATACACATTCACCCAAATCCCTGATGTGCTGGTGTCAATTTTTACAATGTTCATTTCTCTTCCCCCTAAAATTCATATATGTCATTTTCAAAATACTTAACTGATTTATATATCAACTTTTCCTCTACTTGGTCGATGAACCAATTAGTTGAATAGTCGATGATAATGATATGACATTTCTAACTTACTTTCAGTCAATAAAATAATCACAGACTCTCGGTAAAGTTAATAAAGTTTTATCTCGTAAAATAACGTGGTAAAGCTCATAGCATATGGTCAAAAATGCAAATAATGAAACTCACTAAAGGAAATTAGCATCAACAACTTCAAATGAATACAAACTCATCATATAAGCAATAACATTTTGTATGGAGGAGTGGATAGATTAAGAGACAAAAGTTTCAGCAAATTCAAATGCGAAACAGAATTTACCTAACGGAGGGGATAGATGAAGAGACAAAGTTTCATCTAAATAATACGTACAAATGTATCTATGACGGAGTGGATAGGCGAAGAGACATAAGTTTCAGAGACAAAAATACATTTTGCAAGAATTATGCCTGTATGAGTCAGAAACATACAAACCTAACGGTCTGTAGAAAACCACTACCCTGGCCAAGGCGATGGTGGGGGTTCCCTGAATAGAGTCAGGAAACAAAGATTTACAGGGACAGGAACGGAACAGGACAGGAATCAGCTAGGCCTCTCTGCAAACCGATGGACAGCGATGCATCTCCCCTCTCTCTCAGCCTCTCCAGCCTAACCTCCTAACCACACCCCTAAAGGCACCCCAGTTATACCCTAAAACCTACATGTCAATCCCACATCAGTTGCAACAATTTTCAAAACTAGACAGATGATTGGAGGGCCTAGGAGGTGTCTCTGTCACACCACAGTGACCTCACGTACAATTTAGTCAATTTATTGTTTGCTTCCTTTCTCTCGGTTCAGTTCTTAATTCGTTCTCACGTTTTCTTATACTAGATACATTTAAACAATTTCTATTCATAAATTTGACAATGTCTGCAGAATAAGACTCTGGTCCCACGGTTGATTTCATCATTTGGCCGACAATCGTCACACTGGCCTTCAACTCGTACATTTCTTCTGCAGTGCACAGAACGTCTGTCTTGCCTCTGACAGATCAGATTCACTCTTCAGCTCACCCCTCCCTCTTCGGACAATATAAGCAAAATAGAGTTTCATCAAGCCCACTATAGCGAATGGAAAATGGACATTCATTAATTATATGACAATGTAGTTTTCAATGTTTACCACCCGCCTTTGCACTATTCCCTGTTTGCATTTTTCCTAACATAGCTTTATGCAAAAACAGTATTATTTATACTTTCAAAGCAAGCTATAACATGCAACTACGAAATGCACATGCAGCCTAGTCATGCATTGTTTCTCGTTTCATTCAAAGCATAATGTAAATACGGTTTTAGTTCTTTCATGTGTTATCTTACGTTAGTGCATGCATGCGCAAAGCAGTCTTCCCTTGTGTTCATGTAAGGTGCACGTTAATTTTCTCTTACTACTTACTGTTAGTACGTATTATGGGGGTATTAATTCGAGCAGGTTTCTTTTCTTGAACCCCTGCTCCATCAATAGCATAATTTTGGCTTCATCCTTTTACGTTTGGCTAGGCAATATATAGACTTACCTTTGGCCTTATGTACTTGTGTGATGCAATAACATTATTGAGATTTGGTGGACTAAAGGTATAGAAGGTGCATTTATTGTGTGTTTCTTACATATATGTGTGTATGTGTGTGTGTGTATCAACTTTTTTCCTTTTTCAGAGACATCTGGATTTCTGCTATTAACCTTCTAAAGCGATACCAAAGGGGATGATGGACGGAGCGCTTGAGCTAATCAAACACTCACCCCCAGTCAACTGATCTGTGTTTAATCCATCATCATTCTTTAGCTCACTCCACCACCCCAGTTCAGACATGGCCATATGCAAATCAGTCTGACCCTGTGCCTCATGGGAACAGTCCAGCCCGAACTGCCAAGCCATGTCTTCCCTGGACCGGAAACAAGCATCCTGGGACCGGTTTCTGGCTATTCAGCCGTCATCAGCCAGGCTAGCTTGAATCCAGTGGCAAAGTGAGCAAGGGACACACGTCTGGGCATACCCTGCCAACTTAGGGCGAACAAGCGATACCAAAGGGGATGATGGACGGAGCGCTTGAGCTAATCAAACACTCACCCCAGTCAACTGATCTGGGTTTAATCCATCATCATTCTTTAGCTCACTCCACCACCCCAGTTCAGACATGGCCATATGCAAATCAGTCTGACCCTGTGCCTCATGGGAACAGTCCAGCCCGAACTGCCAAGCCATGTCTTCCCTGGACCGGAAACAAGCATCCTGGGACCGGTTTCTGGCTATTCAGCCGTCATCAGCCAGGCTAGCTTGAATCCAGTGGCAAAGTGAGCAAGGGACCCACGTCTGGGCATACCCTGCCAACTTAGGGCGAACAAAGCGATACCAAAGGGATGATGGACGGAGCGCTTGAGCTAATCAAACACTCACCCCCAGTCAACTGATCTGGGTTTAATCCATCATCATTCTTTAGCTCACTCCACCACCCCAGTTCAGACATGGCCATATGCAAATCAGTCTGACCCTGTGCCTCATGGGAACAGTCCAGCCCGAACTGCCAAGCCATGTCTTCCCTGGACCGGAAACAAGCATCCTGGGACCGGTTTCTGGCTATTCAGCCGTCATCAGCCAGGCTAGCTTGAATCCAGTGGCAAAGTGAGCAAGGGACCCACGTCTGGGCATACCCTGCCAACTTAGGGCGAACAAGCGATACCAAAGGGGATGATGGACGGAGCGCTTGAGCTAATCAAACACTCACCCCCAGTCAACTGATCTGTGTTTAATCCATCATCATTCTTTAGCTCACTCCACCACCCCAGTTCAGACATGGCCATATGCAAATCAGTCTGACCCTGTGCCTCATGGGAACAGTCCAGCCCGAACTGCCAAGCCATGTCTTCCTGGACCGGAAACAAGCATCCTGGGACCGGTTTCTGGCTATTCAGCCGTCATCAGCCAGGCTAGCTTGAATCCAGTGGCAAAGTGAGCAAGGGACCCACGTCTGGGCATCCCCTGCCAACTTAGGGCGAACAAAGCGATACCCTAAGTGCTCCAGGTATGCCCAGACGTGGGTCCCTTGCTCACTTTGCCACTGGATTCAAGATAGCCTGGCTGATGAGGGTTATGAACCCGAAACCGGTCCCAGGATGCTTGTTTCTGGTCCAGGGAAGACATGGCTTGGCAGTTCAGGCTGGACTGTTCCCATGAGGCACAGGGTCAGACTGATTTGCATATGGCCATGTCTGAACTGGGGTGGTGGAGTGAGCTAAAGAATGATGATGGATTAAACCCAGATCAGTTGACTGGGGTGAGTGTTTGATTTGCTCTAACGCTCCGTCCATCATCCCCTTTGGTATCGCTTGTTCGCTCTAAGTTGGCAGGGTATGCCCAGACGTGGGTCCCTTGCTCACTTTGCCACTGGATTCAAGATAGCCTGGCTGATGAGGGTTATGAACCCGAAACCGGTCCCAGGATGCTTGTTTCTGGTCCAGGGAAGACATGGCTTGGCAGTTCGGGCTGGACTGTTCCCATGAGGCACAGGGTCAGACTGATTTGCATATGGCCATGTCTGAACTGGGGTGGTGGAGTGAGCTAAAGAATGATGATGGATTAAACCCAGATCAGTTGACTGGGGTGAGTGTTTGATTTGCTCTAACGCTCCGTCCATCATCCCCTTTGGTATCGCTTTGTTCGCCCTAAGTTGGCAGGGTATGCCCAGACGTGGGTCCCTTCTTTGCCACTGGATTCAAGATAGCCTGGCTGATGAGGGTTATGAACCCGAAACCGGTCCCAGGATGCTTGCTTCTGGTCCAGGGAAGACATGGCTTGGCAGTTCGGGCTGGACTGTTCCCATGAGGCACAGGGTCAGACTGATTTGCATATGGCCATGTCTGAACTGGGGTGGTGGAGTGAGCTAAAGAATGATGATGATGGATTAAACCCAGATCAGTTGACTGGGGGTGAGCGTTTGATTTGCTCTAACGCTCCGTCCATCATCCCCTTTGGTATCGCTTTGTTCGCCCTAAGTTGGCAGGGTATGCCCAGACGTGGGTCCCTTGCTCACTTTGCCACTGGATTCAAGATAGCCTGGCTGATGAGGGTTATGAACCCGAAACCGGTCCCAGGATGCTTGTTTCTGGTCCAGGGAAGACATGGCTTGGCAGTTGGGGCTGGACTGTTCCCATGAGGCACAGGGTCAGACTGATTTGCATATGGCCATGTCTGAACTGGGGTGGTGGAGTGAGCTAAAGAATGATGATGGATTAAACCCAGATCAGTTGACTGGGGGTGAGTGTTTGATTTGCTCTAACGCTCCGTCCATCATCCCCTTTGGTATCGCTTTGTTCGCCCTAAGTTGGCAGGGTATGCCCAGACGTGGGTCCCTTGCTCACTTTGCCACTGGATTCAAGATAGCCTGGCTGATGAGGGTTATGAACCCGAAACCGGTCCCAGGATGCTTGTTTCTGGTCCAGGGAAGACATGGCTTGGCAGTTCGGGCTGGACTGTTCCCATGAGGCACAGGGTCAGACTGATTTGCATATGGCCATGTCTGAACTGGGGTGGTGGAGTGAGCTAAAGAATGATGATGGATTAAACCCAGATCAGTTGACTGGGGGTGAGTGTTTGATTTGCTCTAACGCTCCGTCCATCATCCCCTTTGGTATCACCTTCTATAGGTTTAGATTGTAAGGTGGTGCACTAAAATGCATTTAATGCAGTGCTTTTGTCAGGGATTAGGTAGAGTAAATCATAAATGTGTTCAGTGTTTTTTTAAAAATTGTGACCATTTGTGATTTTTGGTTGATAATATATGTATTAGTTATTGTGCCCCATATAAGAGTACAGTGTCATTTATTGGATTATATGTAGGTTGTGGAATGAATATGCACTTACAGAAAACTGTTAATTTAGAGTGATTGTTGGATTTAAGCTTCCAAGCGAGACATTTAATACTAACGAGAAAGCTGTTTTTCTGCATGTCTTTTCTCCTCTGCAAGTGCAGACCACAGGCATTCAATAGCTAGTAAAAAAGTACATTGTATTTCAGAGATAGTGAGGCGAGAAACAACTGGCAAGGTTAAATAATTTTAATGAAGAACAAAGGGAGTGTTACAAGTTGGTACTATCAGACGAGGGTAAGAATCCAAGGATGCCTTGGAAGCGCATACTGGAATATGGGGGTAGCGTTTCAGGCACCAAGTTTTTCTTGGGAAATGGAAAAGTACTATGATGTGTATGAGGTCATATTTCTTGAATATTCTTTGTGCATTTTAATTAGTAAACCAATCTTGAGTTTGGTCAGATTTCCTTTAGACTTGGAGAGGAACCTCTCTTGTCATCTCTGATTGTGTGACTTTATACTATACATGCATCCTTACCTATAGAACTTCTACAGAGATTCTGATGCTGGCACCTTTCTTGATTCCTTGATTCAATAGGGTTTCTCCTGTCCTTAGCATAGTGTAGGATTTAGTAGATGTTGCAAATCTTTCTCATGTATGCGGAGAAGGATTGAAACCATTAGTCTAGTTATCAAATCCTTTTCCTTATTTTTTGCATTGCTGCCATCAAAATACTTATATGCTCCTTGCTGTTGAGGGCCAATATTGTACGTCGCTTTGGTCTTCCTTCGATAATCCTGTACTTTTATAGCATGTTCTTGAGATTGATTTATACTAGTCTGGCTTTGAGTTTGTAATAAACCTTTTAACTTCAAGTTACTGAAGACTTTTATTGTGTGGTTCTAATGGTCATACTGTACCTTAAGATTCCAATTTGTTGCTAACCCCTTTTCCTCCCAGGCTACTATCAAGGTCTATTGACCAGCATTAAATTGATAGAACCATCCCAGAGCGCTCTCAGATGGCAGCATACCGAGGATAGTTAGTACCTGAAGAGGAAAGCTGCACTGGTCAGGGTGTTTGTGTTATTTTTGTGTTAGTTTTGCATGATTGATTTCTGTTGATTTTTAGCAAAGCAGACAATTGTTACTTGTTGTTAATGAATTGCATTTAGTTGAAAGCATGTTGCTGAAAAAAGTGCATCTGTGAAAATTGTAAAGGAGGGTGAGCTGGGTGAGGGGTGAGATTGTCGTCACAGCGTGCCATGCTGGGATAGGTCAGTTGGTGTAAAGCTGCGCTGTTATTGGCTGATGATTTGGAACAAGATTTTTAAACAAACTATTGATTTTTGTGTTGAAACAAATACATTTTATTTGAAAATGAAATATTTTAAAGTTGTACAAGATTTGTTTAGAGAAGATGCTCAGACACCTCTTGGGGGGGGAGAAGCCCTGCCCGAAGACACTGCAGGACATTATATTGGGATGAATGCGGGTTACACACACATGTATTTGGCTTGAACAATGGCACAAGATCACTGAGAAAGAAGATGCACCGATGTTTCCATGTTATGGTACATTTAATCTGAGAATTATGGAAAGTTTGTGAATTCTATATGAAATGAAACCACAACCTAGACCCACACAATTTGAAGTGCTTAATGCTTGGGGGCGGGCGGCTCAAACAAGAGAAAAAGAAAACTATCAGGGGCGAGTGAAAAAGGAAGTGCGTACCTATGGAGATGCAAGGTGGGATGCAGAGCAGAAAAGGTGGAGAACTGACAGGACAGAAGGGGCAAAATTATATCCATTATTGCAAAGCGGAGAAGTGGAAAGAGGGATAGAAAAGAGAAAGAAGGATAAAACAAGAGAGTCCGGAGAGAAAAATGAAGCTAGTGATAGTGATACTAGTGACAGTCTTCTATATGTATTATTGTCCGTATAATGAGATTCAAACAGAGGGAGGTGGGAGCGATGCTGCAGGTGGGAATACTATATTGCATACTGCACCAGTAAGTACGAGTTCTAATACAATAGGGATTTCTCCTGTGAAGAAAGACCAGAGCATGATGGGGACTATTACAATGAATCAAAATATGATAAGAGGAAATTCAGGGACTTGCATTCCTAGAACCTCCACTGTTTGTACAGTCCCAGATGCACTTACAGTTCCTGTTACCATTGGACCAGTGGTTTCTATATATAAACCTGGTTCTGGGGGAAATACGATTAAAAACTCTGCTGTCCCAGTTCAAAAACAAGCACCAGAAGTTACACCCATGAGTCAGAGGGTGGGAGAATTCATCCTTTAAGTCCAATTAATGCAAGTTCTCCGTGTGGTGCAAGTGCAGACCCATCTGTGGATCAGACTACATTTGGACCTTTAAAGTCATCCCAGGGGTTACCAGATCTGTGTTCACTTACATGGGAGCCACCTTTAAATATGCAGAGTAGCACACCTAAGGAAAAGGTAGTATGGAAACTACTGAGGTACATTCTGGTCTTAATGGTCAGGAACTAGAAGACTTTTTGAATGCTCTTAATGCTACATCGAATGAGAGTGGGAGTATGGAAGTGAGCCAGGGAACGCCTCAGTCCGCTTTAAAAGTAAAGTTGGTGGATGTGGGAAAATTAAAGTTGCAATTGGTTGAGATGGTAAGTGGTTGTCTTGTGTCGGGTAGAAACGTATCAGCAGAGTGAACTTTTGTTCTTGAGTAAGGATGCTACTAGGAGAGCAAGAGAAGCCCATGCTAATTTATCCAAATTAGCTCAGAAATAGGAGGTAGATTGGAGTGGACAAAGGCTTTACAGAAAAGCCATCGTCTCACTTTTCATGATCAGGATATAGAACATATGAGAATACCACAGATGAAGATACAAATTCAGTAATTAATTCACAGTATCCGAATTTAGGGGGTCATTACGATGGCGGGACCGTAACGGAATGCGGGACAGTCCGCAAGGGGTGCGGCGGTCCCGCACCTGACATTAGGATGCCACCGCCACCGTGGCGGTGGGACACACTATTTCCAGCATTGTGACGGGCGGTGCTCACAGCTCCGCCCGCCACAATGCTGTGACTGCACGTCGTGCATCAGAAAGTCGGGGCCCAGACTGTGTAGTGCCTTAAAGACAATACATAGTGACTTAAATTGCACCCGTTTCCTAATGGGCAGCCAATGTAGTCTTTTAATTTCTTTGGCTATCGATGCCACTAGTCTGGCTGCTGGGTTTTGCAGAGTCTGTAATCTATTTAGATGCAGCTCTTGTATATTTAAGTAGAGCCCATTGCAGTAGTCCAGCCGTGATAAGATAAGGGATGATACAACCGTTCATAGGCTGTCTTCTGGCAGGAAAGGTTTGATCTTTTTAAGCAGTTTGAGGGAATGAAAGGTGGCTGAGGTCGTGGCATTTATCTGATCCTCAAAGTTCAGTCTATCATCCACAAGTACATCCAGATTTTTTGCCTTCCTCGTGGGTTTGGGGAGGGTGCCGAGATCTGATGGCCACCAGTCTGGAGTCCAGAAGTTGGCCTTATTTCCGAACATGAGTATCTCGGTTTTGCCCGAGTTTAGTTTTAGGCAGTTCTGTGACATCCAGGATTTGACTGCCCCCATACAGTCATGAAATTTCTTGCCTATCCCTTCTTCTTGCCCTGGTAGCAGTGACACTATAATTTGTGTGTCATCTGCGTATGAGGTAAGACTGAATCCATGTGAGCTGATTAGAGGGGCCAAGGGTGCCACATACACATTAAAAAGGGTCGGGCTAAGGGACGATCCCTGTGGGACTCCACATGGTAGCAAAAAAGGATGAGAGTAAAATTTCCCTAAGGATACTATTTGTTTCCTGTTGGTTAGAAATGCTTTTAGCAGCTTCCGCGCCTTGCCTTTGACTCCAAACTCCGACAAACGGAAGTTTGAAGTTAAATGGTCAAAGAGAACGACTCCCAAGAGAACAACAGGAGAGCCACCTCCTCCCGGGGCGGAGGGGGGCAGGAGCTACAAGCTTTCCTTTATGGGAGGAACCTAGTGGAGGTTACATATATATACCATGGAGTAGGAGTGTTTTTGCGTCATTTACAAGTGAATTTCCTAAATTAAGAGAGAAGCCTGTGGAGTGGTACAAACAAGTTGAGTGGTTTGTGAAAATTTCAAAGGATTTGTGGACTGATTTGAATACCTTGCTTGATATTGTGGTCCCACGTGATTTGTGGACAGCGTGCAAAATAGCTGTAGAGTGGCTCAAGAGAAAGCCGACTGCAGCTAATGGTCCTATAGTGATGAGGATGTATGATCAGTTAATGACATGGTTGAAGTCTAAGGTGCCACCCCAAGATATTGACTGGGTCAAGATCAATTGGATGACCCAGGAACCGAAAGAGATGATTCATGCATTCTATGACAGATTGTTACAGATATTTAAACAGTGTAGCAGAATGGAAACATTGGAGCCAAAAGACATGGGACATTTAGTGTCCAGGTTTGTGACAGAATTGAAGCCTGAGATTAGTATGATGATTCAACAGCATTTGATTTGTTGGAAGAATAAGTCGTTGACAAGATTTTGCAATATGCTAAACATTGCAACGATGAAATTAAAATGAGACAGAAAAAGTTGATGGTGGTACAAATGAAGGCTGCTCAGAGAGGAATTCAAAAGCCACCATTTGTAGGGAATGCTCCTTCAATGCAGGGAGTGTATCAATGTGGAGCTCCGGCGATGCAGGGTGGAGGTGGATTTCAGTCACAAGGTAGAGGTCGGGGTGTCCCTATTGATCCGAGTACTGGAATTGATGTGGTTACATTGAAGGAGTCTAATCCATGCCACTATTATAATAGGTTGGTGAATTGGAAGCGAGAATGTCATCTTACTCCTGCAAATCAGGGCCAAAATTCAGGGTTTGTACCACCTTAGAACAGTAATTCCATGCAGCAACAGAACGTACCCAGACCTAGATCTCAGAATGTTAATATACCACAAGCTCCAGGGATGCAGGTTCCCCAACCTCCACTGCCACAGCAAGCTGCTAATGTTCCCAGATTTTCTTCAAACCAGGTCTTGAATTTTAACCAGAATGCTTTCCAGAAAAACAATTCTTACCTACAATTGCTCATGTTCGAGACAAGTCAAAAATTCAGCATCAGTCAACCTTCCTGACGGTCTCTGATAAGGGAGGAATATTGGTGCTTGGCACAGTCTTGGAAGTAGACCAAAGTGGGTCATTTATAGATGCTGAGGTAAATGGCTAAGATGTATCATATTTTGTTGATACTGGTGCTACCTGTTCTACTATGAGAACAGTGGAAGTTCCAAACCTACCCCTCTCAGGAAGAACTTTCCAAATTGTTGGATTTGCTAGTCAACAAATGAACAACCCCACACGCCAGCTACGATCAACCAGCCACGCCCTCGCCACCGTACCACGCATCCGCAGAACCACCGCCGGAGGAAGATCCTTCTCCTACCTGGCGGCCAAGACCTGGAACTCCCTCCCCACTCACCTTCGGCGAACCCAGGACCATCTCGCCTTCAGGAAGCAGCTCAAGACCTGGCTGTTCGAGCAGTAACTTACCCCCTCCCCCAGCGCCTTGAGACCCTCCCGGGTGAGTAGCGCGCTCTATAAATGCCGTGATTGATTGATTGATTGATTGATTATTGAAGATCCCCTGTAAATATAGGAAGTTTTGAGGATAATAGTCAATTTGTGGTTTGTGATTTGAGTCTTGTGAGTTTGTTAGGATATGATTTGTTGTGCAAATTAAACTGCACCATATACTGTACCCTGAAAGAAACAGAATGATGAGGACATAGCCTTTAAGTTGCCAAATCAAAAATTAATTATTGGAATGTATCCAATGATGATGACAGAATATTTGACTTTAGATCTCAGATATTCAGTGAGACCAGAAGTTTGGGATTTTTCAGGAAAGGACATTGGACTCATTAAAAGAGTTGAGATTGTCCTAATTCAAAATAAAGCTGAATGTGGAGTATTCCAGAACAGCGCAGTATAATTTGATCCCTGAAAACATTTGTAGAATAACCCCAGTGATCGAGACAATGATTCAACAAGGTACACTGAAAGAGATCATGGGGAGTTCATGTAACTCACCCTTTAGGAGCCTGCAGAAACCTAGTGGTAAGTACCTCACAGTGCACGATCTTCGCAAATCAATAACATTGTGATTCCCTGTTCTCCCGTGGACCCGATCCTGATGTAATATTGTTTCAAATTCCATGTGAGGATGAGTGGTTTACTGTTATTGATTTGTGCCAGGCATTCTTCTCCATACCCTTGCAGGAGGACAGTCAGTTCCACTGCATTCAGGCTTGGGAACCACGTTTTGGCATGGTGCAGAGTCCCACAAGGATAAACGGAGAGCCCCTCCATTTTTAACCAAATCCTTAAGAAGAATTTGAAGTCTTTGGTTATGCCTTGTAATTCATTAAATACTTGTGAAGCATGCAATACTGACAATATTGTACTGCTAAACCACTTGTCTGAGAAAGGACATGAGGTGTCCCCAAATATATTGCAGTACTGTTTGAGAGGTCTTATATCTATTGGGAAAGGTGCAAGAAGTGTGTCACAAGAGAGAATTTCAGTGATCATGCAAATGTCCACCAACAACACAGAGGTCAGGATGTTTTTGGAAATGGTGGGCTACAGTCATCAGTAGATACCCAACTTTTCCCTAGTGGTTAAGCCTTTACAAAGGCTGACACACAAGGATGTGTTGGATCCGATGCCTTGGGACAATGACTGTCTGGTTGCATTCCTAGTGTTGAGGGAAAGCCTATGCCATGGGTACTCACAAACTTTCTGTCGGGGGCCAAAATTACAATGTGGTTCGTGGCTGAGGGCCGCACCGGGAGGGGTGGGGTCAGTGGGGGGCGGGGTCAGTGGGGGGGGCGGGGCTAGAGTAAAAAAAATCAAACACGTTTCAAAACATTAGACAATGCGACAATGCTGTATTTCAAAAGCAAATGTAACTACAAAGAGCACATTTTGATAATACATTTTTATTAGCAGACAATAGCAATCTTAAGAGGCATTGCATAGCTACATACACTCTTTGACCCCAATTCCATCACAGTCTCAGTCAGTCAGTCTCTCTCTTTCAGTCAGTCTCTCTTTCTCAGTCAGTCAGTATCTCTCTCTGTCAGTCAGTCTCTCTCTGTCAGTCAGTCTCTCTCTCTCAGTCAGCCTCTCTCTCAGTCAGTCAGTCTCTCTCAGTCCGTCTCAGTCAGTCAGTCTCTCTCGCTCAGTCATTCAGTCAGTCAGCCTCTCTCAGTCAGTCTCTCTCTCAGTCTCTCTCTGTCAGTCTCTCTCTCTCAGTCAGTCTCTCTCAGTCAGTCAGTCTCCCTCTCAGTCAGTCAGTCAGTCTGTCTCTCAGTCAGTCAGTCTCTCTTAGTCAGTCCCAGCCAGTCAGTCTCTCTCTCTAAGTCAGTCAGCCTCTCTGAGTCAGTCTCTCTCTGTCAGTCTCTCTCTCTCTCAGTCAGTGTCAGTCAGTCAGTCTCTCTCTCTCTCTCTCTCTGTCAGTCAGTCTCTCTCAGTCAGTCAGTCTCTCTGTCAGTCTCTCTCTCTCTCAGTCAGTCAGTCTCTCTCTGTCAGTCAGTCTCTCCCTGTCAGTCTGTCTCTCTCAGTCAGTCAGTCTCTCTCTCTGTCAGTCAGTCTCTCTCTCAGTCAGCCAGTCTCTCTCAGTCAGTACCAGTCAGTCAGTCTCTCTCTCTCTCTCTCTCTCTCTCTCTCTCTCAGTCAGTCTCTCTCTCAGTCAGAATCTCTCTCAGTCAGTCTCTCTCTCTGTCAGTCAGTCAGTCTTTCTCTTTGTCAGTCTCTCTCTCAGTCAGTCAGTCTCTCTGTCAGCCAGTTTCTCTCTCTCTGTCAGTCAGTCAGTCTCTCTCTCTGTCAGTCTCTCTCTCTCAGTCAGTCACTCTCCCTCTCTCTGTCAGTCTCTCTCTATCAGTCTCTCTCTCTGTCAGTCTCTCTCTCTCAGTCAGTCTCTCTCTCTCTCTGTCAGTCAGTCTCTCTCTCTCTCAGTCAGTCAGTCTCTCTCAGTCAGTCAGTCTCTCTCTGTCAGTCAGGCAGTCTCTGTCTTAGTCAGTCAGTCTCTCTCAGTGAGTCCCAGTCAGTCAGTCTCTCTCTCTCAGTCAGTCAGTCTCTCTCTCTGTCAGTCAGTATTTCTCTCTGTCAGTCTCTCTATCAGTCATTCAGTCTCTCTGTCAGTCAGTCAGTCTCTCTCTGTCAGTCTCTCTCTCTCAGTCAGTCAGTCTCTCTCTCTGCCAGTCTCTCTCTGTCAGTCTCTCTCTCTCTGTCAGTCTCTCTCTCTCAGTCAGTCTCTCTCTCTCTGTCAGTCAGTGTCTCTCTCTGTGAATCAGTCAGTCTCTCTCTCAGTCAGTCAGTCTCTCCCTGTCAGTCAGTCTCTCCCTGTCAGTCTCTCTCAGTCAGTCAGTGTCTCTCAGTCAGTCAGTCAGTCAGTCTCTCTCTCAGTCAGTCAGTCTCTCTCTCTCTCAGTCAGTCAGTCTCTCTCTCAGTCAGTATCTCTCTCAGTCAGTCTCTCTGTCAGTCAGTCAGTCTTTCTCTCTGTCAGTCTATTTCTCAGTCAGTCAGTCTCGCTCTCTCTGTCAGTCTCTCTCTCTCTCTCTCTCTCTCTCTCTCTCAGTCAGTCTCTCTCTCAGTCAGTCTCTCTCTATGTCAGTCTCTCTCTCTGTCAGTCAGTCAGTCTATCTCTCCCTCACTTAGTCAGTCAGTCTCTCTCTCTCTCTCTCTCTCTCTCTCTCTCTCTCTCTCTCTCTCTCAGTCAGTCATCAGTCTGTCTCTCAGTCAGTCAGTCTCTCTCTCAGTCAGTCAGTCTCTCTCAGTCTCTCTCTCTCTCTCAGTCTCTCTCTCTCAGTCAGTCTCTCTCTCTCTCAGTCAGTCAGTTTCTCTCTCAGTCAGTCAGTCTCTCAGTCAGTCAGTCTCCCTGTCTCTCAGTCAGTCAGTCTCTCTCTCTCTACTCTCTTTCCACTCTCTCTCTCTCCACTGTCTCTCTCTCTCTGCTCTCTCTCTCTCCGCTCTCTCTCCCCACTCTCTCTCAGCTCTCGCTCTCTCTCTGGGGGGCCATGGGTACATTACCTGCAAGGTCCGGGGGCCGCCAAGGAAGGCCTGCCGGACCGCTGCCGGCCCGCGGGCCGTACTATGAGTACCACGGGCCTATGCCATGCCTGAGCACCATGGAAATCTGCAGAAATGTTTTCGGGGGCGGGGGGGAATAATTTGAACGTCAACCATCCACCAACCCTTTCCAAACAGCAGTGCGAACTACAATTCTTTTTAAAGGGCAAGTAAAAAATCCAGGGAGAGGGGCAAGGGCCCCCTCTTGCCCCCTCCCACCGTAGATGCCCGTGCCCAGTACTAGGAATGCCTAATTACAACAAACCGTTTTCACTTTTTTGCAGTGAAAAAGAAGGCTGCGCTCTTTTAGTGTTTACACAAAATCATGGGGGAGCTCGAAGAGCAGTTGCTTTCTTCTCAGCCATGTTTGATCTAATGGCTGCAATAATGCCTGGCTGCATTAAAGTGGCAGAGACAGGTGCCAGCATTGAATGGTGCAAAAGTATAGTAATGGGTCATCTCTTGTCTGCATATGCTCCTCATTCTGTCGAAATTTTGTTAACTCGAACGGGGCTGCAGCACTTCACGAACAGCCGCCTGACCCAGTATGAGCAAATCTTACTGGCCGCCGAGAACGTATTCCTAAAGAGGTGTTCTGTTTTGAATCCTGCAACTTTGCTACCCCTTCCTGAGAATGGAAATGATGATAGTGAGGTGAAGCATGACTGCCTCGAACTGAACTATGCACCAAGCCGAGACAAGACATACAAGATGAACCAGTACCTGAATCTGATTACGTATTGTTTGTGGATTGCTCACGCTTATAAGATCATGAAGGAAATTACAAGATCATGAAGGAAGTTAGTTATGCAGTCTGTACCATTTCAGGAGTAGTGGAAGCTGCTTGGCTACAAGGAGTACCCGTTTAATCAAAGGGGAGGGAGAAACAGAGATCCATTCAGCTTCCGTTAGGTATAGAAGAAATCAAAGGATAATGAATCACAAATTCTGTAATAACAGAATTTGTGATTCATTCTCCTTTGATTTCTTCGATGCAATGAGTAGTCTCCACACAGGTGGCTGAATTGATTGTTCTTAACCGAGCATGCCTTGTTTCATATCGATTACAGGTGACTATATTTACAGATAGTCAGTATGGCTTCAGTATGGTGCACGACTTCAGACGGTATGGTCCCAGAGGTGATTTATGACATCATCAGGATCCCCTATTTGTAATGGTTAGCGAGTGAGAAAACTGTTGGAGGCTTTGCAATTCAATTTTTCCATTTGGTGGAATTTAATATTGCACCGGATCACTCTGGCTCTATGCCAAACTAAGGGGCCAGGCATAACTTAAGGCCCCTGTTTGGGTGCATGGTGCACAGGGACCGGGTGAAGGAGCCAGCAATATTGTTAGCTCTCGATGAGGAAAAGGCATTTGACTCAGTAGAGTGGTTGTATCTGATGGCGGTTCTACATAAGATGGGTTTTAGACTGACATATCTGGCCTGGATAAAATTGCTAAATAGAGAGCCACAGACAGAGTCTGCATTAACGGCACAGTCTGGCATGAATTTCAGGGTTGCCTGCCATTTCCACTGTTGTTTGCAGTGGCAATCAAACCACTTAATCAGCGGGCTAAAATAGGACTCTGAATTGGAAGATATGATTTTGCTGTATGGCGGACGACCCACTCCTAAATCTGGCTGACCCCGAAAGTTCATTCCCAAGAGTGCACAGGATCCTGGGAGAGTTTGGGAGATATGCTGGGATTTGCATTAAATGGATTCAATCTGTGGCCTACCCCTTAGCATATTGGGTGCCGCAGGATAACATGGATCGTAACCTAAAATGGGCACCAAAAGGAATCCAGTACCTGGGGATCTGTATAACCACCAACCAAACCCAGATTTAGAGGGTAAACCTGGAGGGGATGCAACAGGGGTATAAAAAAAATGATGTGCAACATTGGCAGAAGCCACCTATATCAATGAAGGGTAGGGCTGCTCTCTACACAATGCAGTCCCGAGCATGCAGCGGACGCGTGGTGAAGTAAGGCGCGTACGTTTGCCTAACGATAATACTGATGTGGCATACTTGCACAATGGCACCTAAGTACCCATTTTTATCTATTTGCATTGTTTTTACTGGTGTTAACTTTTAGCCTCTTTTATTTTAAATCTAAATCTCTGACCCCGTGGGACTGCTCGGGTGAGCATTCCTAACTCTTTCCTACCTTTCTCTTTGCTCTTCGGTCCGCCGCGAGGTCTCTCCTCTATTGTGCCGAAAGAGCTCCATCTTGCCTCGCTTTCTTTTTTGTCAAACCGGGCCGCCATCATAGCAGTTGGCGGTCCAGCTCTTTCACGCATTTCTGGTTCCTCATTTCCGGTTCCAGCTCCTGGGGCATATCTTCACAATGCAGTCCCGAGCACGCAGCGGATGCACGCAGCGGGCACGCTACCAGCGCACCAAAGTCGCACCAAAGGCAAGCCCGTTAGCACCCGGAATGCGCCATTCGCCAGGACCCCTGCTCGTTTTTTAGGTATTAGCTATTCTTCAACACAGCTACAAGTATATAATAATGGTAAGCGTTGCAACTCAGCCAGGTGGCCTGGGGGGAAGGATAATCATGGCTATCAGTGTACTCTGTGCAGTTTTTCATTCAGTGACACCATCGCACATACCTTCGCTCCAAACCCCTGCTTGCTGACAAGAGACAAGAACTTACCAGACCCAGGGAAGGATAGTATTAAGGCTACCTTAGCTCAGCACTCCCCAGACAAGTTAGTAAAAACTAACAATACTAATCACGAATTAGAGGCGGGCTGTCTAAATGCCATACAGCTGAACACAAGATCGGCTATTAAGCACAAATACAAACTAGAACACTTACTACAGACCTCAGACCCTGATTTGGTTTTCCTTACCGAAACCTGGGCTACGGACACCTCGGAGCCTGACTGGGCTATTGTTATACCAGCAGGTTACTCTCTGGCCAGTGTAGAAATATCAGTGAGAAAAGGGGGTGGCATAGCAATTATCTACCGATCCACTTTCAAGGCCACTTTCGCGTCATGCCAGTTACCAGGAGCAGAAGCTATGGATTTTAATATTAATTTTTCTAATACTGCATCCTTTCCTGGCTTTCTCCTATACCGGCCCGGGTCCAAAAATGCTCTTCCTACAAGGTTTACAAACGTTTATGGAATCATGTCTTGACTCCCCAACATTCACTATATTGGGGGATTTTAATTTCCACTTAGAAGCAAACAAAAACTCAGACACAGCCATACTGGTTGATAACTTAGAAGGTTTGGGGCTTACACAACTAGTCTCGGAACCTACACACAAGGCTCAACACTCTCTTGATGGTATTTTTACCAACAACCCTAATATCTCAGTCGGAAAAATACTTCCAGTAACATGGTCGGATCACAATGTCATCTTCTTCAAACTTACCTATAAAGAGAGCGATAGGCTCCAGCCAAAGATCCTGCCTCCTGTCAAATCTAGGCCTTGGCATAAAATCAGGAAAGAAGAGTTAACAGAGCTGTTGGATACAAGCCTACCGTCTCTAGGGATGAGGCAGCTGATAATATGGATGGAAGGATGGCTCCGATCAACAATTGATCAGTAAGCCCCTTTAAGATCAAATAAACAACAGCGAAAAAGAGCCTCTGCCCCATGGTACAATCCAGACCTTAAAGCCATAAAAATCAGGTGTAGGCACTTAGAGAGGGGCTGGAGAGCAGATTACAGCGAACAGAGTAAACTGCCCTACAAACTTGCCTTAGAGGAGTATAAGCGAGCCATCATAAATGCGAAAAGATGTACTTTACTAGTAAAAACGAGGGGGCATAAAACTCCTCAAGAGAGCTTTTTAAGACGTTCACAGCACTATCCAAACTAAATCAAGAAAATCAATTTGTTCCGGACCAGAGTTTCTGCAACAAGATGACAAGCTTCTTCCAGATAAAAATACAACTGATCTACGATGAATTGGTAGGGAAATTTCCGAGCCCCTGCAATACTAGTGATGGAGCAAGGACTTGTAAAAGAGACTTGCTCGGAAGCAATCCTCTCGTTTAACTCACTAACTAATTATTAACAACGTGTTTGTAATTAATAATTGCATTTAGAACAAGACACGCGGGACAAGGAAGCTTGCCTATGTGTTTACTAACGGCAATAACATGAACGAAGGATTAAGAACGCACTCTAACACGGGATCTTTACTGCGCATGCGTCTACTGCATCTACGTAGTATGACATACTAACGCTTGGAGGGAAAATCTTGCGCCTGCGCAATAAACGATAAACTGGCCGCTTGAAAGCTCACATGCATGGCACCTGCTTAGCTGAAATAAAATATAAGTTTTATACTAACGCAAATGCAGAAAGGGAAATAATAAATGGAATGGGTTAGAGTAGAGGTTGGTGGTATACAGTGAAATCATTTATTTTTGAGAATAACATTTTTCCTTTTGACTTTATTATTAGTGCGTATTTGGGCCTGTCAAATTTGTCTGAGTCGAGCAGACTGACATTGCACCATGCATGCGCCCTGGCGAGAAAGTACGAAAGATGACTAAGGACTTGTCACGCGTCCAAGGCCAGCGAAGATGTGCCCTGGGAACAAGAGGGTGAAGAGTTCATATGAAGGAACTTTATTCAAGAGATCGCTACAATTGTATTAATAAAGTTTGGAGATGTATGGGAAAGGAAGCAGGGTAATAAAGTTTGAGGGGAGGAGTTTTGAAACAATGGTTTAAAGAAATAAGTGAAATGTAAGCATGGTGTGACGATCATCCCCCCTTTGCCTGTCCAATCAGAATTAGTAGTCTGTAAAAATTGAAACATTAATGGGTGGTACATGGATATAGAAAGGTATAATTGAGGTAGTTTTAGTTAGTTAGTTTAGCATTTACACGGGAGAGAGCGCGATGCTGAGAGCGACTTTTGACGGAAGCATTGCAGAACTCGGGATGCTGTCGACGTTGGGGTGGTGCTGATGCAGTGTGACGCTGATGAAGAAAAGCAAATGCAGAACCATCTATTTAATTTAATTGGATTAGAAAGAAGATCGCGGAAGAACCACGAGGAGGAAGAGAGTGTCAGAGAGGGGTGCGACGCAGTCGTCGGTATTTAGAGAGGTGAAGTATCCTGCCCTAATTCCTGTCCAGAAGTCTTTGTCTCCTGAATCTATCCCGGGGGACCCTTACCTGCCCTTTGGCCAGAGGGTTTGGTCTTCACGCCATACTTGGTAATTATAAAATTCATCGTATTGATAGATGCTCTTCTCTCTCTGTGTCCTCTTCTTTCTGAGCATAGTTATTGTGTGAATCTGAATTATTAAATGCATATTTTGAAACTTGATTGAATTGACACTCTTGCGAATGAGGGTGTTTGTACTGAAACAATTGAGATGGTTCACAAGCAACTAATTTAGATAAAGATTTTAAAACTTCCAGAGTATGTGATTATTTCATTTTTAATCAAGAAATGTTTTATAAGTTATGTTAATTATCACCATCAACTAGTTCCAACTAATGGTCCATTGACCAGAGGAAAGAACTAATTGATCAGTGAAAGGTTTAGTTAGGGAAAGAAATAACTAGACCTTGAAGTATGAGAAGCATAAACTAAAAGTTCCGGCAGTCTACTTGCTGTTATTGTGGAAGTAGTTATATGGGCCTAGGTGTGTATATGGTAGTGGAGTATCTGTTGTTAGTACACCGCTGGATCACTAGTACGCCGGAGCCAGCTAGCTTAATTAGGCCTGCCATGTCAAGTCAGTTGTGCAGGTTTACCCCTCTATCCACTGAGAGAACAAATGATCTGTTACTAGCAGCAAAATCCGGGTCCCCAACAGACCCTTGCCCGTGGGCTATAATACATTTGGTCTTGAATAAAATTAGTAACCAACTCGCCCCACTTCTAAATAATATCATGAGTTCAGGAATCTTCCCCACTTCTTGTAAGAAGGCATGTATCAGGCCAATCTTAAAGAAACCATCCTTGGACCCCATGTGGTTGAAAACTATCGGCACATATCTTGTCTACCATTAGCGGCAAAAATACTGGAAAAATCTATGAATCAAGACTTAATGGGCTACCTAGAGCTTAATAACATCTTAGACCACTCTCAGCACGGCTTCAGACAACACAACTCCACCGAATCAGCCCTAATTATGGCCACTGAGGAAATACGCAGGCAACTGGACAGTGGAGGAAAGGCCATCCTAATCCTACTAGACCTCTCAGCCACATTCAATACCGTGAACCATCAGGTACTGATTCAAAGGCTGAAGGCAATAGGAATTAATGAGATGGCTCTTAGCCTTATGACCTCATTCCTCGTGGAAAGGGAACAAAGGGTGTGCTGGGACAACCATCAATCAGAGAGGTTTTCCCTCCCCTGTGGAGTCCTCCAGGGGTCAGCTTTGTCCCCAACACTTTTTAACATTTATGTGACACCTCTGGCTGAGCTAACCAGAGGACATGGGTTCTCATTGGTGTCACACGCTGATGACACTCAACTTGTTATTTCCATCTCTTCAAATGCGGACACCATTGCTGGGTAATTCCATGGCTGTCTAAAACATATCATGGATTGGATGCACCAGAACTATCTCAAGTTAAATACGGGAAAAACAGAAGTGATGGAGTTTGGGACTGGGGTACCGCCCCGGAACCAGGAATGGTGGCCGACAGAGGCAGGAAATTGCCCTGTACCCGCAGGAAAAGTCAGGAACTTGGGAATCTTGTTGGACGATCAAATAAGTTTCCTGGGCCAAATTAACCAGCTTACATCAGCTTGCTTCTTCCAGTTAAAAATCCTACAAAATATTTTTCCTTTCATCCCCCCAGAACTACGGATATCAGTTGTTGTCACTTTGATTCTTTCAAGGATTGACTATTGCAATGCCCTCTTTATGGGCATTAACAAGCGCCAACTGTCCAAACTACAATCTTTACAAAATGCTGCAGCTAGAATGCTGTTAAACATTCCAAAGTTCCATCACAAGTCTGGCAGCATTAAAACCCTTCACTGGCTGCAGGTGCAACAGCGAATTAATTTAAAGCTTTGTGCTTGGGACATAAAGCCCAGTCTGGTGGAGGAGCAGCTGATTTACAGAACTTATTTCAGGAGTACACTCCTCAGTGCAATCTTAGGTCGGCTAACAAAGGTCTAGTCCTGATACCCATAATACAAAGAGCTAGATGGGGTGGTAGGAGCCTGACATATCGTGCGACTAGATTATGGAATGAATTACCAGACAATATCAGACTCCAACCCTCCAGACCACGGTTCAGGAAGTTGCTGAAGACGTGTCTATTTATCAGGCAGAAGTAAGGTACTCCTCCTGTGCTAAACCAGTGTCCTGCTACAGCTCCAAGACGCCTCGGGATTCGTGCGCTCTATAAGCATAATACTTACTTACTTACAAAAGGATTTCCTTACCTAAGTTTCTGTACATCCTGCAAAACACTCCCTTCGATGTCCCAGATAGATTCTTTCCTGAGGTTGATGCAGTGACTTTGGAGCTACTGTGGGATGGGGACCCACGCCAATAGTGTTCTCGTCTCTCACTAGGAAGTCTTACTACAGAGTGTTGGCACACTCCCAAACCTCAGGCTAAACTAATGGGTGTCCCAGCTGCAAGTAATCAATGATTAGTTATTTACAACGCTACAAGAGTGCTCTCTGTTAGCCGACAGAAGAGTGATGGAACCTAAGATTTACCTATGTTTGTGGTTGAGGGCAGGAAAGGAAAATATGTTACCACCCCCCACAGACACATTAGTGAAGATCTGGCAAAGGGCAAAAACAGCAGTGGGCTATAAGGGGAACTGTCACTTCACAGGCAACTCTGGGATACTGAAATGCTGAAAGAACTGCAATCAATAGCAGGCCAGAGGCATATGGGATCTGCCGGGTATCTCAGGCAGCAATATATGGCATGAGGGCGAGTTGATTTCATTCCCAGAACTGCATGGGCAATGTGAGCTTGCAGGTGGTCCATTCCTTAAATATATGCAGAACGCACAAATACTGTAAAAATATGCAGATACATTTAGAGACATTGAGAAAGAAACACCATTAGAAATTAGAGTACTGGGCGCCTCCTGCATCGGCATACTATTTCCCTGATCTAATTTACATTGCTAAACTACAGCCTACCACCCCACACAGCATTAAGGGGTAAATGAGAACAGAACCTAGGCAGGCTAGAAGATGATGCATGGGTGGAAGCAAGCTGTTACCCTCAGGAAGTGGACATACAGGCAGGGTTTAGGCTGGCACAACTGAAAATACAGCATGGAGCCTATTACACCACATCACAACTATGAAAGTGGGTAAAATGGAGGATGACTTATGTCTCCAGGGATCCAAGAGACAAGGTACACTACTGCATACCATATGGGGCTGTCCATGCATATGGGAATACTGAGAAAAGGTCTGTAGGAAACTTGTACCAATAGTTGAGCTCGACCTGGAACTCACCCCTCAGCTGGTAATGTTAGGTATATGGGGCAAAGAAACCATAGACAGATATATGCAAAATTTCTGCAACATTGCCCTGATGGTGGCCACACAAGATATGGTGCAATATTGGTTGTAATCTATGACGCCAACAGTGACAGAGTGGGAATCGAATCTCAACTGGTGTATGAGATCTGAAGCATTGGGCTGAGGGCTGTCCATGCAAATTTGACAAGGTGTGTGGCCCATGGAGGAACGCAGAGGAAGAAATGAATTACGATAAAGGCCCTGGCAGCAGCACGGAAACACGCACTCCAGTTCAGAAAATATAAACTGCAAAATCGATTTAGTGAATGTTGGATTTAATCATCAAAACATGCCACAATTAACGTAATGCGTTTGGTGTCACTACGCCTTGCTCACAGGACCCAACGGGGTATGTTTTGGTGATTAAATCCAACATTCAAAAGGTCTATATTTTTTTAACTGGAGTGCTTGTTTCTATGCTGCTGCTACAACTGGAGAAGTATTTGATGTGAATCGGGTTCCTCAACCCCAACACACACCAGAACTGTGATGGGTCTCAGCTTTTGAGGATCGGTGAGGCTGGCATGCGTGGTAAAGGCATATGTGTGGCAAAGGCCTGCATGGTAAAGGCAATACATGGTAAAGGCATTGCATGGTAAAGGATGCGTGGGTAAGACATAGTGTGGTAAATGCCATGTTGTAAAGGCTATTTCCCTCAACAGCTGACTCTGACTGATATTCTATGTTCATAATTGATAGATCACCCTTTTTGTCAGCTCATCCTTGTTGTTTTGATTTTTTTATTCATTTCATTAGTGATATGAGGTTACATTTAATATTTTTGTATATTTTTGAAAAGCTAGATTTTATTAAACTAATCAGTTTATGCGTCCAGTTTATTAAGTTATGCTTTCTAAGACAAAATATGTAAGATGATGTTCTATTGTTTCTATGTTGTGGTGAGCTTTTTCTGCTTTTTAGTGCAGCACAGCACCAGTGGCGGCTGTCAGCTATGAAGAGGAGGGGGCGGGCAAATGGGGTCAAAAATATATAAACTAAATTCATGCCAACATCCATTACATTATTATTTTAAAGTTAAAATGTTTAACTTTAAAACGGTAATGTAATGCATGACGGCGATTTAGGGCATAATAAACATAAGATACATTTTAAATAAATGAAATAAAACACAGTTACCTTACTGCACTTCCTCGTTATGACCCGGTGTTCTTCTCTTCTAGGGCCCAGTCAACTCATCTAACCAATCCTGGTGCTGCTCTCATGCTGTTAACCTGCATGAGAGCAGTGCCAGTATTGGATGGAGCCGGCTCTTTCAGGGCTCCAAGAAGGGTGTGCAGACAGAATATCGATTTTAAAATATCGTGTTGCACAAATATCAAGTCAGAAATATCGTGGTTCAGAAATATCGACAGCAAGAATATCGTAGTCAAGAACATCGACTTAAGGTAAGTAATATAGATTTTAAAAATATCGAAGTGTTGAATATCTTTTGCAAAAATATAGGGGCCCATTACGATGCCGGATGGAAAAGCCTTCCATCCCCCATGGTGTCGTAAAAATACCTCCCGCATGACCTACGGCATTTCCGTCGGCCAAATTACGATGCAATGTACGCAAAACACACCGCGGCGGACGGATGTCACAAAATACCGTCCACCACGGTCGGAAAAGCTGCAAATCCGCCGCGGCGGATGGGGAAAGCTGTTCAATGGCTTGAAAAGGCCGCTCCTGCTGTGGCATGACCGCACGGCTAATTACGATGAGAATGCGGAGCTGGCGGACCGAGCACTGCATCCGACCGCTGCGCAAGCACATAGGCCAAATGAATGGCGGACTGAACCAACCCCACAACAACGCCCGAAGTGTGCCTGTAGTCCCTGTTGCCCTCAATCACAACACACACGCCACAATGATACACCCCAACTTGCTCCTGGCAAGGAAAGCCATGCGCAGCATGGAAGAGACATCTGGAGGTCACCAAACATGTGGACACACCCACATACCACATTATGAAGCCAACCCCTTCCGGGACCAACATCCTTTGCACACCACAAGCCGAGACAGAGAGACAGGACACACCTCACACACTTCACATATCTCCACCACTACCTTGCACCCTGCACCCCTCATCCAATTGCACCATGCCCCCCAAGACAATGCCCAAATCCACCGACTCAGAATTGAGAGTGACGGTAGACGAGACAATCAGGGTAGAACCACATTTGTCTGGGCACCTGGTCCAACACACCCTACTTGCGCGCAAGACTCAGATGTGTGCAAGGATCCACAGCAAAGTCAATGCCGCAGGGACCACCCTACGCACTGTGCAGCGGTGGGGCGACCTCAAGGGCCGGGTCAAGCAGCGGCTACAGGGAGCGGTGAGTCACGCCACGGCAAATTTTCAGACACCTCTGAGCATGCAGCAGGTTCCCCCCTGCCCAAACGGCAGAGGGGGCGTCCGAAAAAGACCCCGTCAGGATCACGTGGCACAGCACCGTGCTGTACCAGTTCTCGGAGCAACCGCTGATGTCACCACTGTAACACCGAGCATTGACTGTCGTTGTAAATACCAAACCACATTGCCACAAAGATGGGAGTGTTCGCTTGGACTTTGGAACTCTACCACTGTGTGTCCTACCCTAACTATCCGTGTACCATCACCTCCTACTACACCCCTCACCTGTCACACATCGCAAAATAAACACAACTCATAACAGTATGCCTTCGTGTTCAGAGCATTCTCATCACAGTAAGTGGCATGTTGACTCACATTGCAATGTATCCGAATATGTAAAAGTGAAAATCCATTGAGAGAGTGGAGGTACCTGGAAAGAAACAAGGAAACAACAGTGCGTTGCCATATTATGCAATAACCGCAAAAGCACACCACGAGGCAACACTGTACAATATGCATTACAGACAACACCGGCAAACACCATCAACATGGACAGCAGGGGGACTGGAGCACACAACTGCACCTCCCAACACAGTCTCGCCCTTAGCATCCTGGTGAATGCAGTCCAGTTGAAAAGCTTACTTCTGTTACCGTTGTCGTGTGTCACCTAGGTTGGTGCAGGTCAGTGCTGTGAATCTCTAGACACGTGTGTCGTGTTATCCTCCCACATCAGTAGGGGTAAGATACATTGTGATCGGTGTCCACTGAGTAAGCTGCCAGATTCTACTCGGGTCTCTGTACCTCTCCCTGCCCAACTCAGGTGAAACACCTCAGTCACATGACAAGTAAGCATCATGACTGATCTGCATATACCAGAATGCCAAGGGGTGAACTGTGCTGGGAGGTGAAGCAGTGTGCTCCCATCCCCCTAATAACATCATCATGGACATTACGGAAGTTGTCACAGATCACACAGCGCAGAACAATGAAATCCTTAGCAGTGTGCCCACAAGAACCAGCATCACAACACATCCTGTCATGTGGACGATGGTAACATTGTCGCATTCACACACTCAAGTACTGTCGCACAAGGATTTTCAAGTGACATGTACGGTCTATGCATGTTTACCCACATGTACACCAGTCCCTGACAACATACCCACGATAAACCTGTTTTACAAACAAAGTTATCTTCTCCTGAATGGGCACAAGTGCTGCGGTCACAGGGCAGGCATCGCGTATATAGGAACTGTTGCACGCCGTGTTCCTTGCTGTAGCAATGTCCTCCTCACTCCCCCATATGTGATTATGGATATCCATTTGTGGCCTCACATTCCCACAGCGAAAGCGGACTTCAATAAGTTTGCAGGCACAATGGGCTTCTGTTTCAACAAGTAGTCGCTCCCACATCAGCCCTGAGACCTTCGAACTCCAGGTGCCTTGACCGTCCCGCGCGATTCAGTCACTGCTGAACACGGCACTCCCACATTTTTCCGGGAGACTGACACAAGAATCATCAAAAGCCTCTGATACTGAAGGCCGTTGCACACTTTTTTGAAACATGTGGGCTCTGGCCTTGTCCCTTCGTTTCATGCGATTTCTGGAGTTCCACCGGGTGTCATTCCTCCAATTTCCCGACTATATTTAGCGGTTTGATATCACTACTCGTGGCTGTACAGCTGAGCGCTGGTTCTAAGAGTGCTCTCCTGCCATGTCTGCACGTCCTGTGGTCCAGTCGAACCCCGGTCAGTTGCAACTGTACCATGACCGCATGCAGCTCCTCTTTGTATGTGTCCCATTAGCTGTGCTACGCATCAGTTATAGGCTAACCTTCCACTATGCCTATTTCACCTGCGTGCAGCCTGTGTTCTACTGCCGAAGATGCCCCTTTGACTGGGCCATGGATGTCTGCCTTTCCAACACATCCCTTGCTGCCCTGGATCATGAGCTGTGGGTGAGTCTTTTGTTGGTCCATGATCACTACTGCTCCGGTGATACACGTTTGTGGGATGCCTTCCAATGTGTCAGACAGGCTGACAGCTGCGCCTGTGCATTTGCTGAAAGGCTCCTGTGCCATGCCTACATCGAACCTCTCCCCGGGTGCCATGGGATGCTCCTTTCATCCGCGTGGTGCGAGGAGCACATCTGTTCCATCATACTGCTGGATTGGATGGCGGTCCTTTTTGCTGGAGATGATTTGGATCGTCTTTTGGAACTGATTGCCTTCGAGGCTACCTGTGCCCTCTTGGATTCGTAACTACTTAACAGCAACAGGAACTGTTGGTGACCAATTCAATGTCCTTTTAACTTTTTCACGTCTACTAACAGGAATTGTCATTCAGCTCTCTGACTTTTGCCCTATCTGCATTTGCTTTGACTCTGCTGAACTCTGCGGTTTGTTTCGCTTGGTACCACAGACCTGAGCAACGGGGAGGCTGTCATCTGACCGTCATGGAGATTGTCGACTGGCATGAGCCCGGCTTCCATCATGCAGCTGTAGCGCACGAAATTCACATGGCGTAGTCGTTTTGCAAGAACATTAGTATTTGTCTGTCACATGAGAAGTGTCTGCAGAGCTTGTTCTCTGTGCAGTCCAGGAGCACTGCCTGTACATTCTGTCCGTGATCGGAGGGGATTGTCCGTTGTCATTCTGTTCTGGTCAGGCCCTAGCACCCCCACTCAACAAGGTGTCACTGCTGCTAGAGGACACGGGTGCCTTTTAGATGTCATGGGGAGGCGGGCTAGTTGCCCCACACTTTGAGAGTGATCCATCCAGTGATGTGAGCGACACAGCACATGGGATGTACATTTCACCATGTACTGGCTGAGCAATGGGTCTGCTGGCAAAGCCCATAGACCTGGGACATCTCATTCAACTCCTCCCAGCAAGGGGTGAGGGGATATGCTTGTGGGTCTTCGTCCAGAGGGATTATTGATATGACATCTTGCTTCATGTGTTATGGATGTGTCACTATGGAAACTGTATATGTACTCATGCATTCTCAACTTCTTGTGGCACATATGTTGCCTGTATTGCAACTGTAGTAAAAAAAGCACATTTCAAAGCGTGTCTTGTCTGCAACTTATCGACTTGTGTACACGCGCTTGCAAACCTCTGAGTGTGTGGTAGAGCTAGTGAGGCACTATAGCAATTGGGTCCTGTGCTAATGGGTGTTTCTAGGTGCTTAGTCCCTGCCTACCCAAGTTCTCCAATCCCGTGCATAGTCCTGTATGTGTACAAAATGCCAGTAACAGATCTCAAAGTTTGTTAGACAACAGCAAGACACGCAGACACAGTCATAGTCGCTCATTGTTCACTTACACTCAGCGGAAGTAGTTGACGATGAGCTGTTGTCGCTGGTCAAGGCCTTCTTCCTCACCACTGTCATCGTCACTGGCATGTGCGCTTTGGGTGCGGGGGGATGCTGCTGTTCATCGTCGGCCAGAATCAGGGGGATCCTTCTGCGCATGGCCAGGTTGTGTAGCATGCAGCAGGCGACTAATATCTGGCATACCTTCTGTGGTGAGTACTTAGGTGCACCACCAGTCTGGTCCAGGCACCTAAATCTTGACTTCAGCAGTTCAAAAGTGCGCACCAACACACGACGTGTCCTCCCATGTGCATCATTGTATTGGACTTCCCCCGGCGTTGTTGGATCCCGCAGTGGGGACAGCAACCACTGACGATTGGGATGCTCAGAGTCACCTAGTTGTGAGACAGACAGGCAAACAGTGTGATCTGAATGCGTGGGGAGAGCAGCATGTCACACATACATCACAGTCATTGACACAGCCCACTCACCAACAAGCCAGGCCCGCTCGGGGTGCAGATTGGCCATCAATTGGTGTATGGTGCTGTTCCGCAAGATGTAGGAGTCATGTGCTGACCCAGGATATCTTGCACACACATGTGAGATGATCTGATCCGCCTGGCATACCACTTGTATGTTGATGGAGTGGGAGTGTTTGCTGTTCCTATAGATGTGTTCACTTGCCTGTGGTGGAACGAGGGCAATGTGGGTACCATCAATGGCTCCCACTACATTTGGAATGCCTCCCAGGTCATTGTACTCCACCTTCACAGCTGCCAATTCATCCCTCCTCGGGAAGTGGACAGGTCTGTCCTTGTAAGGCATCAATGCTGACAGGACGTCACGCACCACCATGCTGAACATGGGCTGTGACATCCCCTCGGCGCTAGCCACAGTGTACTGGAAAGACCCAGTACCGGAGAAATGCAGTGCAGCCATACCCTTCACTGTAGCAGACAATGCAGCTTCAAATGGGGCTCCAACTGGGCACATGGGTTTCGTAATGTGTGGCGATCCAAACGGAATCCCCGGATGATTTCGATGTCCTCCATCGTCGTCAGGTCGGGGACAGGGTGAAAGATGGGTGGTCTCCTCCTACGTATGTCGGGGGACACAGGCATGGACTGAGTTCTAGATGAAATGTGGTGCACAGCTTACCCAGAGACTCGCACAACCACAACATTGACATGCCTCATGGTCACGTGAAATGCACAAGTGACCTGCATTCAGCTGTTGTTTTTCTTCACTCACTCGACATACTGACACTACGACATCCAAATAAGTTGATGTGTATGGCATGTAGTACACTGCTACATCAAGGATGAGCTGCCCTGTGGTTAGATGGCACGGCACTAGTGTTTCCCAGCATCAGTGCTGAGTTGCATGTTGCTGCTGTCACTGCACAAGCGCAAGCTTCAGTACCACAATATGCAACACCATTACGGAATGAGGGCAGTGAGTGTCATCTGGACAACGCTACATGATTGCTCAGCACGGTGGACAGACACATGTGGACATTATGGGGTCAGTCCTGCGTGAGTGTGTGGAATTTGCTTAACAGACATTGTAATGTTCACCTGAATGAGGCACAAATGCACATGGATTGTGTATACATGCCCACATGGCTGCCAATGAGCGATGATGTTGGTCAGAGCTATGTTTGTTTGTTCCACATGTGCCCTCCTATGACGTGTGTGTGAACATTAACCAGCAATGGCAGCTGTGCACACTGCACGCCACACCAGTACGTGTGTTGTGAGTGCTAGGGGTTACAAGTATGTCTGATTTGCAGACAGTGGACACCTCTGATTGTCTGCCTACGTCACTGGCCCTTCACAAGTCGACCCCTGGCCAAGGGACGCCAGTCAGTTGTCATGGGATGTACAAGCGATGTTCACAGGTTGGATGTTTCATTACACAACGTTGGTACAGTGCGAGAGACCTTTGTCCTTTTAGACTCCTTCCCTCATTTCGGTCCATGCTGGCCACGGGGCATGACTATGTATGTACTTTCACTCTCCTTTTCTTGGACATGCCATGTGTGTGTGGACTTGACTCAAGGGTCACACTCTCTCGTACCTTCACAGTGTAGTGAGCAGATGGTCACTGTTCTAGTTAATCTGATGTACCATCCACTCCCAGAGGGCTGGCTTACCCCCCACCCCACAGCCACCCAGCACAGGCGTCACTGGACATGTGACCCTGCCAACAGACGGGGCCAGACGCACGTGCCCTGGGCCAGTTCTCCTATACATGCACGGTGTCTGTGTGGTTACTTGATATGCATGGGGGCCTCGTGCCCCACAACATTACATACGGGGTGCACCAATCACTTTAGGCAAATGAGTTGTGATGGGTGATGTAATTCGATTGGCGCCAATGCAAATGCAGTATGTGTTCGCATGCGCGGTAGCTGGCATCCACGTCGACGACACGCATTGGCCCCAATTGGATGATGCAGGGTTGCGGTCACAGCTTCCCGGCAGACGCAGTGTGGCAACCACTATGCGAATGAGCCATCGGCCATTGGGTCCCTTCGGCGGCGTACATATTTTGATGTTGCGGTGTGCGCGTTCTGCTACTGCGGGGCTCGTCATTGGCCCCAATTGCCTTCAGGGGCACCGAGGGTTAATCATGGGGATGGGGTGGCCCTCGCACTTTGCATTTGGCAGGTTGCCACATTCATCGTGTTGCATCCACGCTTGCTGGGAGTTGTAGTTATTCAGGGGTTGCATGCGTGGCGATGTTTGGTACGTACCTCTGCTGTTGAGCGCTGCGGCGTCTTGTCGGCGGGAGGTGCAGCAGGTAGTGCAGCGGGAAGGCCTGTAGCGCTGGATCCATGGTGGTTTAGATGGGTGCTGTATCGGCTCTTCCTCTCCGTTGTTGTGTTTCCGCCATCCGCAACGTGGTGTTTGTACGCAGCGGTGGGAAGGGCTGTTTGCCACATCGTAATCTGGTTGGCGGACGTAACGTGTTTCCGCACGCCGGTCCTGCTCTATTGGCTCCGTCCACCACCCTTGCGTATGCAAAAAACGTGGGGAGCCTGACAGACCGCGGCGGACGGTAAATGTCCTCTGTAGGACCATTGTAATTTGGTGGTCGCAATGACCGCACCTGGGGCGGGAAAATGAACGTTTTCCACCACCGCCACCAGCACGGATGGGCTTCCGTCCGGCATCGTAATGGGCCCCATAGTTGTTAAAAATATTGATTTATTAATTAGTGTTATGTATTTTAGTATATGTTTTAAATGTATGTGATGTATGTTTTTTGTATAAGAATTGTTTGTATTTTTAATATATGTGTTACATTTTTAGTAGTTATTAATTTTTTTATTTGAATTTTGCATTTTTAGTTCCGTAGCGGGTTGTGGATTTATAGGGGAATAAGGTGAGAAGTAATTTTATTATATTAAATTAATTGTTCATTTTTTATTTATTAATATTTGTTTAAGTAAGATGTTATAGTGTTAAATGTGTAAAGTAATTTATTATTAATTAATTAATAAGTTGTTGTTAATTAATAATAATTATTTAATTTGTAATTAATTATGGTAATTGTTAATTAATTTTAGGTGTGTGTTGGTGTTTATAGGTGTAAAGGGTGGGAAGTAATTTATTTTTAATTGATGAATTAATAATTGGTTGTTATTAATTTTAATTAATTAATTGGTAATTAATTATGGTAATTGTGTAATTAATTTTAGGTGTGTGTTTTTGTGTTTATAGGTGTGAAGGGTGGGAAGTAATTTATTTTTAATTGATGAATTAATTATTGATTGTTAATGAATTATATTTAATTATTGGTAATTAATTATGGTAATTGTGTAATTCATTTTAGGTGTGTGTTTTGGGGTTTATAGGGATAAAGGGTGTTAAGTAGTTTATTTTTTATTAATAATTATTTGTTAATTGATAAGAATTAAATTGATTGAAAATTTATTATGGCAATTGTGTAATTAATTTTAGGTGTGTTTTGTGGTGTTTATAGAAGTAATGGATGGGAAGTAGTTTGTGTTTAATTAAATAATATATAGTTGTTAATTAATGTTAATTATATGATTTTTATTTTGGGTAATGTTTTATTTTTTTGTGTGTTGTTTTTACTTTTAAAGGGCTAAAGGGTGGGTATTAAATACATTTTAATGACTATAATTAGTTGTTAATAGTAATAGTTTTTAATTTAAAAATAAGTTTTAATTGTGTTTTATTATTTTATAGTTTAATTTAGGTGTATGTTGTAGACATTATAGTGTTAAAGTGTGTGTAGTTAATTCATGTTTATTAGTGTTTTTAATATTATTTTTTTAATTGATTATTAATTATGTTAATTATGGAAGTAAATTTAATCTAAAATGTTGAAGTGTGTTGTTATTGGTGTGGTGTTATAAGGTAGGAAATAAAATAAATACATTTATGTATTAATTCATGTTTTTGTAAATATTTTCTAGTTTAAAATAAAAATCTTTTTTAAATGTATTAATTATTTAATTTTATATAATATTTGTAGGTATTTGTTATCTGTAATTAATGTTATAATATGTTTTCTTTTTATATATTTAATACATATATATATATATATTTTTTCAACCAAATCGCCCGAAAGCTTGAGAAGGCACTGGACCAGCGTGCCCACCTTCCGGTGCTTGACAGCAGCTCGTCATAATCCTCCGGTCTTGTTCTTGTTGCCGACGCGTTTTGAGGCTAAAAGCCTTTTCTTCACAGGCTGCTTTCACCAATCGTGGCTTTGAGAGTTCTCCTTTTATTTACAGCATGCACTAATTACTTAATGGCTCCCAGTGGGCCTCGCACAGTGCGTGATTTTACCTATTGCTTGCTGGGACATGTAGTCCAAAAACGAGTATAGTCTTCCCTTGGTAGGTTCAAAGTGCACTTGGTGAGTGTAAAAGCTTTTGAAAAATTCCTTTAGTAGGATTCGAAGGATTAAGGCGGGCTCATTTATGCATTGGCACACTGTGCTGCATCGGTGTGGAAAGGTTCCATTCCGCAGCCTCTCTGCATATTTAGGATGGTGCTCTTCTCCTACGGCAGGGCAACCGCGTAATAATTTTCAACCAAATGGCCCGAAAGCTTGAGAAGGCACTCGACCAGCGTGCCCACCTTCCGGTGCTTGACAGCAGCTCGTCATAATCCTCCGGTCTTGTTCTTGTTGCCGACGCGTTTCGAGGCTAAAAGCCTTTTCTTCACAGGCTGCTTTCACCAATCGTGGCTTTGAGAGTTCTCCTTTTATTTACAGCATGCACTAATTACTTAATGGCTCCCAGTGGGCCTCGCACAGTGCGTGATTTTACCTTTTGCATGCTGGGACATGTGGTCCAAAAACGAGTATACTCTTCCCTTGGTAGGTTCAAAGTGCACTTGGTGAGTGTAAAAGCTTTTTAAAAATTCCTTTAGTAGGATTCGAAGGATTAAGGCGGGCTCTTTTATGCATTGGCACACTGTGCTGCATCGGTGTGGAAAGGTTCCATTCCGCAGCCTCTCTGCATATTTAGGATGGTGCTCTTCTCCTACGGCAGGGCAGCCGCGTAATAATTTTCAACCAAATGGCCCGAAAGCTTAAGAAGGCACTCGACCAGCGTGCCCACCTTCCAGTGCTCGACAGCAGCTTGTCATAATCCTCCTGTCTTGTTCTTGTTGCCGACGCGTTTCGAGGCTAAAAGCCTTTTCTTCACAGGCTGCTTTCACCAATCGTGGCTTTGAGAGTTCTCCTTTTATTTACAGCATGCACTAATTACTTAATGGCTCCCAGTGGGCCTCGCACAGTGCATGATTTTACCTATTGCATGTTGGGACATGTGGTCCAAAAACGAGTATAGTCTTCCCTTGGTAGGTTCAAAGTGCACTTGGTGAGTGTAAAAGCTTTTTAAAAATTCCTTTAGTAGGATTCGAAGGATTAAGGCGGGCTCATTTATGCATTGGCACACTGTGCTGCATCGGTGTGGAAAGGTTCCATTCCGCAGCCTCTCTGCATATTTAGGATGGTGCTCTTCTCCTACGGCAGGGCAGCCGCGTAATATTTTCAACCAAATCGCCCGAAAGCTTGAGAAGGCATTTGACCAGCGTGCCCACCTTCCGGTGCTTGACAGCAGCTCGTCATAATCCTCCGGTCTTGTTCTTGTTGCCGACGCGTTTCCCAGGCTAAAAGCCTTTTCTTCACAGGCTGCTTTCACCAATCGTGGCTTTGAGAGTTCTCCTTTTATTTACAGCATGCACTAATTACTTAATGGCTCCCAGTGGGCCTCGCACAGTGCGTGATTTTACCTATTGCATGCTGGGACATGTGGTCCAAAAACGAGTATAGTCATCCCTTGGTAGGTTCAAAGTGCACTTGGTGAGTGTAAAAGATTTTTAAAAATTCCTTTAGTAGGATTCGAAGGATTAAGGCGGGCTCATTTATGCATAGGCACACTCTGCTGCATCGGTGTGGAAAGGTTCCATTCCGCAGCCTCTCTGCATATTTAGGACGGTGACGGCAGGGCAGCCGCGTAATAATTTTCAACCAAATCGCCCGAAAGCTTGAGGAGGCACTCGACCAGCGTGCCCACCTTCCGGTGCTTGACAGCAGCTCGTCATAATCCTCCGGTCTTGTTCTTGGTTCCGATGCGTTTCGAGGCTAAAAGCCTTTTCTTCACAGGCTGCTTTCACCAATCGTGGCTTTGAGAGTTCTCCTTTTATTTACAGCATGCACTAATTACTTAATGGCTCCCAGTGGGCCTCGCACAGTGCATGATTTTACCTATTGCATGCTGGGACATGTGGTCCAAAAACGAGTATAGTCTTCCCTTGGTAGGTTCAAAGTGCACTTGGTGAGTGTAAAAGCTTTTTAAAAATTCCTTTAGTAGGATTCGAAGGATTAAGGCGGGCTCATTTATGCATTGGCACACTGTGCTGCATCGGTGTGGAAAGGTTCCATTCCGCAGCCTCTCTGCATATTTAGGATGGTGCTCTTCTCCTACGGCAGGGCAGCCGCGTAATAATTTTCAACCAAATCGCCCGAAAGCTTGAGAAGGCACTCGACCAGCGTGCCCACCTTCCGGTGCTTGACAGAAGCTCGTCATAATCCTCCGGTCTTGTTCTTGTTGCCGACGCGTTTCGAGGCTAAAAGCCTTTTCTTCACAGGCTGCTTTCACCAATCGTGGCTTTGAGAGTTCTCCTTTTATTTACAGCATTCACTAATTACTTAATGGCTCCCAGTGGGCCTCGCACAGTGCGTGATTTTACCTTTTGCATGCTGGGACATGTGGTCCAAAAACGAGTAAGGCGGGCTCATTAATGCATTGGCACACTGTGCTGCATCGGTGTGGAAAGGTTCCATTCCGCAGCCTCTCTGCATATTTAGGATGGTGCTCAGCAAACTGATTATCGGGACGCCGAGAAGAGCGAATATGAATGCCAGATGGCAGGCGTCCAGCCGAGTGCCCTCCCAAGCTCAAGGGCGATTGGAAAAAAATTAAAAATAAAATATATATATATTTATATATATATATATATATCACCACGAAAATCCCAGGAATGTATCCGCTACGGCAGCAGCAGCAGCGCAACACCACAGGCACAGACTCCAAAGGCCGAAGTATTCAACAGATGGGTTTATTCACACATCTATGTCCAAAAGTGACGCGTTTCAGCCACCAGACATATATTTTAACTGTTGTAGTATGAATAGTAATTTTTGCCTCTCCTCTATCCAACACTTTCCCTACTGTTGCACTCATTGGAGTGGAAATAGTAATTTTTACCCCTCCGCTATCCAACACTTTCCCTACTGTTGCACTCACTGGAGTTGGAATAGTAATTTTTACCCTTCCGCTATCCATCACTTTCCCTACTGTTGTACTCACTGGAGTGGGAATAGTAATTTTTACCCCTCTGCTATCCAACACTTTCCCTACTGTTGCAGTCACCAGTTTGGGAATACATTTTTTTACCCCTCAGCAATCCAACAGTTTCCCTACTGTTGCACCTACTGGAGTGGGAATAGTAATTTTTACCCCTCCGCAATCCAACACTTTCCTTACTGATGCACTCACTAGAGTGGGAAAAATAATTTTTGCCCCTCCACTATCCAACACTTTCCCTACTGTTGCTTTCACTGGAGTGGGAATAGTAATTTTTGCCCCTCCACTATCCAGCACTTTTACTACTGTTGCACTCACTGGAGTTGGAATAGTAATTTTTACCCCTCCGCTATCCAACACTTTCCCTACTGTTGCACTCACTGGAGTGGGAATAGTAATTTTTACCCCTCCCCTATCCAGCACTTTCCCTACTGTTGCATTGACTGTATTGTAAAATTTAAGTTTAAATATATTTTATAGTTTAATGTTTTAATTTATTATAGATTTTTGTTTGTTTATATTTTAAATCATTGATATATATTTTTATTTTTTATATAATTTTAAACTTTTAACATAAATTAAAAATAATAGTTTAATAATTGTTTTAAAGTAAATATATATCTATAAATAATTATGTTTGTGTTTATCTTTTTTTATTAAGTTTGTTTGTTATATTGTATTGAAATGTATATTAAATTTATTTTATTTTGTTAAAATTAAATTTAATATTTAATGTATTTAATATATAATATTTTATTTTACATTTTTATGAAAGTCGATATTTTATACATCTATATTTTTTAGTTGATATTTTTGTACTTACCTGTTTATGTACAGGAGTCGATATTTTTGTTGTCTATATTTTTTACTCAATATTTTTTACATCGATATTTATTTTATTTTTATTTTATTTTATTTAATGAGTTTTATATAGCACTGGCTAGACCCGGAGGAATCAGAGCGCTTTACATGAGGATCGGAGAGTTGCAGGTTACAAGTTACATTTGTTACAAGAGCATAGACAAGCATAGGATAAAAAAACAATGTTAAGGAAATTCGTCAAGAGAGGGGGAGGAAGGAGACAGAACAGGGAGACGGGGAGAAACTGTGTCCAATGTCCGACTGGGTAGGTGACGGCCGGCAGGATTAACCATAGACAAACATAGGATAAAAAAACAATGTTAAGGAAATTCGTCAAGGGAGGGGGAGGAAGGAGACAGAACAGGGAGACGGGGAGAAACTGTGTCCAATATCCGGCTGGGTAGGTGACGGCCGGCAGGATTAACCAGGGCCAATCTCCTCTATAGCTGTCAAGGCAGCTCCACCGGGCATTGGCCATAATGCTCGGACTCCGCTGTCTGGATAGTGGTCAGGTGTAATCAGAGAATGTCGTAGTAGAGCAGAGGAGTTGGAGAGGTGAGAAATCACAGTCCGAGCAAAGTCCAGACGACATCTTGAGGTAAGGCACTGTCCTGAGAGGGCTCTACACAGAATATTTCAGCTTCGAGCAAAGTCTCCAGGGCCAGATCGTTTTGTCAGTGGGGGGTCCCAGAAAACAACCCACTGCTATCATTGAAATGCTGAAATGTGTCACACAGGGCCGGACTGGCTACCGGGCGTTTTGGCATGCTGGCGAGGTGGGGGCTGATGTCACTGCGGTGGGGACTAATTTCGTTGATGGAGACCTGCGTGTGCTTCGAAATAAACAAAGCAAAACGAATTTCGTTCAGCACACGCAGGTCCCCATCAACGAAATCAGCCCCCAGCTCGGCAGCATGCCAAAACGCCCGGTAGCCAGTCCGGCCCTGGTGTCACAGCCGAGAGGGGGGACTCCCGTTCCGGACAGGCGGAACTCCACCATAGGAGGGAGGCCCGCAGATAGAGCAGTCTCCGGAGGGAACTAGGGGAGGACGTCAGGTTTCAGGACCCCAGCTTTGAATGTTAAGGTCATGCTGCCTTTTCTCTCCCATTTTCTCTTTATAGCCTTTACTGTGCCTTCCCTACGGTGTGCAGTCCTCCCCTCGTCACAGACGTCTCAATGGCCGCCATTTTAGAATCAGGCAGGCCGCTTTGGAGCCTTGTTGCATGTCTGGGCATTGCGGGGCCCCGTCGTACACCACAATTTCCTCCCGGTGCGGGTGATTGCGTTTGCGCCCTGCCTCACCGGATAAACACTGGTGACAAAAGATTCTATCACCGCTGCTTCGTCCCGGTCCGCAGGGTTTCGCCGCTGCGGCACTCCATGTGCCGTTTGCAGGCAGTCACTTCCCTGCAGCCACCACCAGATCACATCGATATTTATTACATCGATGTTGTGTCAGTGAATCTCCAAGAAGCACTGGATGCCTTTGCTCAGTCGCAACCCAGCTGTCCAAGACAGCTGGGTTGAGAGGTTTAAAATGTGCATATCTGGTTGGCCACCGCAAGACGGCCGGTCGGCCAAAGAGACATGTGCACTTTAAAGTGTCCAGCCCAGCACTGTTCTCTGCCTGTCAGCAGCGGCTCTTTCCCCTTCCTGAGACTCAGCTCAGGACAGGGGTTTGCAGAGTCAATGAAAAATAAAATGGTAATAATGTCTGTTACCATTTTATTTTTCATCTTCGGGCATTTTAACTAGTGGGGTGACGCTCCTCTGCCTTAACGGAGGAGCCGCCACTGAACAACACCAAATTCCATCGTCTATATCCTCTGAAGTAATCTTCCATTACCTTTACAAATTTGATTCCTACAGTAATTAGGTGCAAGAGGATGTTTCCCAATGCATCACTGCATAAGTAAACATGTGTATTTTCCAAATCTTTTTGAGCTGACCAGAAATTAAATATTATCGATGTCCTAGAACCTGTATCTTATCTAGGCGTGTGTGAAATTTGCAAAAATTGCCTTTTGTCAGCTTTGTGATTTTTTTTTACTTTTACAACTGTAGAAAATTGGTGAAGGTGTAAAAGATATCGCAGGTGAAAAATCCCACGTATTGTAGGATGTACTGGAAATAATACCTGCAAAACATATTTTAATGCAAAAGAAGTCTCTTCTAGAGGTTTTGTGTGACCAATGTCAAAAATGTTTTTTACGGAAAGATTTTGAAACTGAAAAATTTAGCATCTTCGTGACACTGCAACGTTTGTCATCTTTTCAACCTCCATTGAAATTTTCCAAAAATGTGTTTTTAAACAGCATCCAGTCAAGAAATTATGTATTTATATTTGTGTTTCTTTCTCAAGCTGAAAACATACACAGTACTCATATAACTTCTTCGCAGGCACTGTATGTATGTGTGGACAATGCCATTTTCACATCCAGTGCAAACAAAAATGCTATGACACTTTAAATGCTCCATATCTTAATGGTCAAGGTGTCGTTACACGTGAAATATATTCACTCCATCGGATTACATTACAGAATTTAAATGTCAAATTTACATCTCAAACATGTTAAAAAACTGATTAAATTCTTTAAATGTCACATTTATGTCACATTCGTATTCTGGAAATGTTGAAAGATGCTTTAAATGCATTGAGAGTTTAACAAGCTTCTCCATCAATATTAAAATCAACTTGAGAGCAAGTTATATCCATTCTCTAGCTTCAGGGTTATTCACCGTCCTATTTTTCAGAGTTATTGTACATTGGCACTGAAGAGCACCATGTAATTTGTAATTCGCCTTTCAGCAAGAACTCTAACTTCTACTTGAAATGGCCCTTTTCATAGGTCAAGAAGGAACATATTGAACAAATGATTGCCACTTTAAAGACTTTCCAGGAGACTGGTCAGCTTATATTGTAATGAAGGAGGGAACTCAGAAAGAGTTGAGTATTTAAATGTTTTTCACAGTAGCTGCATTTCAACTAGTCTGGAGATTATTTGCGCACGGTTTATTCTGTGATTTTAGTAATTTTAACAAATGGAAAGGTGGATATGACATATTTGTGTAACTTGATACTCAATTTGAATAGTTCTTATTTTTATGATGAGGAACCAATATTTAGGGCCTGATTTAGACTTTGGCGTGCAGGTTATTCCATCACAAAGGTGACGGATATAACGACCCCCATGTTACAAGTGATACAGGTTATAATGCACTTGTAATAAGACAGCATGGCTATTTGTCATATTTTGATGGAGTAACCCGTCCGTCAATTTCTATATCAGGTCCTTCTTCCAGAAAAGCTTTCACCTGTAACCAAGCAATGTGCTGTTAGACATTTATTTACACCATTGTGTATCAATTTCCTAATTTTAATGTGCAAATTCCTGCATGTAGAACTTTATTGTTATACTCCCCACTTCCCTCACTCAAGAATTCTTGAAGTGGTGTCGACTGAAGTACACATGCTGTAATAGAAAAGACTGATCGTTCCCATATGCCATATAGTTCATTATAATACACTGAGTTCTGCAATCCCTGTATAAAAACCTATCACTAACCTCTTTATAATTGGTGACTTGTGATATACCCAGTCACTGATTATAAAGAAATTACATCAGAACTTAGCTAGAATACCTTATTACAGTTGAGGTCTGATGTCACAAGGCAGGTCAGGTCAGGCAGGTCAGGTCACAGAGCATAATTAATGGAGAGGTTTAAAGAATGAAAAACAAAATGTTGCTTTTCTTTCTTCTGCTCTGTTTATCTAGCTGGGCATTGACAAGAAGAAATTAGATATTTTAGCAACATGTTTATTTTTTGCATTCCTTGGGTAACTATAGAAAAGTCTTTCTGCATGCTTCTACTGCACCTTATTTTAAACTAAACTTTTAAACTCAGAGGTCCACAACATTATAACAGAACTCTGCCTTCAGATTCGTTCCTCTATATGGTCATTTAACTCCTTGGTCACTTGCAATATCCACATGATGTACGGCAGGGGATTCATTATCACATATATCCTTGTCCACCTCGAGAATACTCGTCTGTCCTTGCCTACTGTGAAACTAATCATTTTAAGGCATTTTATTCATTTAAAGATCAGGTTGCTTTTCTCACAAAAGTGCTATATTTTGTGAGAAAAATGTGAAAGCTCCTTAAGGAGATGTTATGTTATGTTATACTAAAGGCATTTGATTTAGCACTTAACGAATCACACCCGCTAGCAACCAGAGGCGGAAAGTGCACAAAACCTGTTAAAATAACCATGTTTTTAGAAGTTTTTTGAAAGTAGAAAGATCCTGATTCATACGAAATTGCAAAGGAAGCTTGTTCCAGTGAAAAAGGGGAAGGTGGGAGAATGTTCTGCCACCAAATTTAGCAGTGTAAATGCGGTGAGTTTTTAAAAGAGCTTGGTTTGTGGATCTGAGCAAACATGTTGGCTGGCATAAGCTGAGATTGTTATGCAAGTACGAGGGAAGCTCTGCAGTTAATGCTTTGTGTGTTAGATAGCACAATTTAAATATAGCCTGTTTCCTGATGAGACACATTGAAGGGTCCTCAAAATGGGAGCAGAGGCGGAACGGGAGGGGAGGTTGCAGATTAGGTGGAGTTCGGTCAGCAATAACTCGTGTGCTGCTACTAGCAGAGCATTCCCATAGTCCAGGCAACTGGTGATAAGTCCCTGGACAAGGGATTTTCTTGATGACACAGGGAGCCATGAGATGGTTGTCCTGAGCAGTCGCAGAGTGGAAAAGCAGGTGCCGCATATGGTGCTGATTTAGTCCTTCATATAAAGTGTCTGGTCTAGTTTAACACCAAGATTTTTTACTACCACTTTGGAGTATGGGGCAAGGTCTAACTTGATGGGCCACCAATCTGCTGGTGAATACTCCTGAGCCTTGCCAAGCAGCATTATCTCAGTTTTTTCGCTCTTCATTTGGAGACAGTCGTTAGCCATCCAATCAGCAATTTTCCTCATGAAGTCCGCAAACGTAATTTTCGTCATGTCCGGAGCATGCCCGAGAGAGATGACTAGTTGGGTGTCATCAGCATAGGACACGATCTCAAAGCCACAGGATGTGACAATCTGCGTGAGCAGGGCCATATAGACATTAAATAATGTCAGGCTCAGGGAAGAACCCTGCGGTGACTCCTTTGTTAACCCACATAGAGCAGGAACTGAAGGAGTCTAACTTGATGGTTTGGGTACGATTGCTAAGGCATTCCCTGAGCCAGTGTAGTACTCTGCCATGTATACATTCTTCCTGCGGATTAGAATGGAAAGTGAGACCGTGTCGAACGCTGCAGACAGATCTAGCAGAACCAACATTGCTAGAATACATTCATCCAATGAGAGTCTAATGGTATCTGTGACTGCCACTAGTGCGGTTTCCGTACTGTGCATTGCTCTAAAACCTGATTGCAAAGGGTTCTAGAATTGTACGCACTTCCAAATATGCAGTTAGTTGTTTGTTTATGTGGGACTCGAGGCACTTACCTAGCAGAGGAATTAGAGATAGGGGATGAAAATTGGAAAGAATGTCAGGGTTGGCATTTGATTTTTTTAGAATAGGAATTACTCGAGTTGACTTCCACTCATCAGCAAGAGAGGCAGAATCTAGAGAGAGATTGAAAAGATCAGTTACTGACGGTGCAATACAGAGGGCTAAAGAGGAAGTGACTTTAGGAGGGCAAATGTCACATGGACAGCCAGATTTGGTGCCAGCTAGCAACCATTGAACATGCTCCAATGAACAAGGCTCACATTTTTCTAACATGGCAGTGGTGTTCAGAGAAGGCCTGTTGAAGTCTATAGTCGTATCTAGTTGGCTATAGGCAATAGGGAAGTTAGCATAGATGGCAGCAATCTTATCTTCAAAGAAGTTTGTCAAAGAGTTGCACAAAGGTTGGAAGCAGGGATAGTGTGATAGATGCCCATCCGTCTTGTGCTTCCTCACCCTAGTGTCTCCAAGTGAAATATTTCAGAGTTTAAAGATAAACCAGGTGTGGATGAAGCACACAGAAAAAAGAAAGGGTACTAGTTAGGCCAACTTTGGAAATGTATTTGATGAAGCCTAAAACCTTTATTGAAACTTTAACTGTTTGCGTGACGCGTGATTGTGATGTTTGCTGATATAGAGATGAGATTTCTGAAGCAACTTTTGAATGTTCTAATGAGCTATAGACAATATCTGCTCAGGGTCAGGAGAGAAGCGGATCTATAATAAATCAAAACGCCAAATGTGCTGCATTTTGTCCCTTCCAAGATAAGCAAGGCATAAGGTCATCATGGGAATTTCAGCTCCTCAGTGGGAAGCACACGCTGCCTGACAACTGTCTTCTTTAATCTCTGTAAGAGCTCTTAAGAGGTGCCTTTCTGCAGCAAGGTTTTCTTTACTGCATGACTGGGAGAGAGACGGTGCAGCACGGAAGGGGCCCTACACAGCCCAGATTTGGGAATACATTTTGTCTTTATAGATATTAATCGGGAAAGTAAGTATCTACAGTTAAAGAGTTATGAATTTGTGACTGAAAACCAACCTGATTCAAAGTGTTCACATATTGTCAGATTAGAGCACAGAGGCAAAGAGAGTGAATGGTTTGCCCAAGATCCAACATTCGGGTAAAGGTGAAGACCCAAGACTGCAGATTAGTACTTCTTGCTCGAAAGAATATAACGATATAAAAACTTTCCATTTGGGTAAATAGACAACGAAACTGGGTGCTGAGTAGCCCCCTTCACCCTTCCATCAACACTGACATAATATCCAGTTCAGTTAATTCTTGTAATCACACACTTCATAAGAGCTTTTATAATAGTTCTAAAGAATGTCAAATTTAGAGAAAAATGAGAGCAGGAGAATATGTTTAAAAAGTAATTACCCAAGGGCATACTGTTTGACAAAATGGGGAGTCAGGAACCAAAACAATGTATCCTTTTTCCATAGTTTCCAAGCAGTGCACTAAACCACTACTGGGGTGGCAGTGATTCTGATGGGGAGGCCAAAGCCATGGCCTTCCCAGGGAAATGTCTCTGTGTTGTGTGTCTCGGCCCAAATTTATGAGTGCTTATTTCTAGCATATTTAGTGGAAGTGGTAACATTGAGATTAACACCGTCATTGCAAGTTTTTCAGAATATGGTGGGGTATCTACCACACATCGTACATGCCATTACCCCTTCATGAGGTATTTACCACAAGTGATAAATAACTCCTATTCTGAGTTTTTAAAAGGAAAATAGTGCACAACCAGCAGAATTGTTTTTTAATACAAGAAATTGTACATGCTTTCATTTTTCCCAGGGCTTTTCCCCCAATAAATTTTGCCAGGTTTGATATGCTGGAATTTATCAGGGGAAAACTGCGATTATGGGATAATTAGCACTGAACTTGTAAATTCGTTGCCTGTCCAAACACGTGTTTACACAGGGATCGTAATTTAGCCCTCAACTCGTAATGAGGGCCTGACTGTCAAGTCTTCGAGTTCCTTGGCAAAATGCCTCCGCACGCAAAAAGTGTCCTGCAACGAGATAATGAAATATTGGCCAACCTAATTTAGTGATGCAAATGAACCGAAGAAGTGATTTGAATATTTAATTTATTTGGGAAAACTTTAAAGAAGAGCACAAACAGCTTTCAGTGGAAACAGAAACATATACAGTAGAGGCATATTTGTCGTTTGAAAAAAAAGCTGAGCTTGAAAGCTATTTAATGACTGGGTGGAAAGTATATGGGGCATTCATTGTTGGCACATTTAGGCCTTTTGCAACCACGCCTAGCAGTGAATACCTCATATGTCAGTGATGACTTAACTTGAGCAATAACTATACTCTTTTAGGTCTGGCTAGGCACAGGTTAAAGGGCCTTCTAGAGCTTATATTATCACTAAAAATGCTGTATTTAGAGTGATATTTAGGTTCTGCCTGTAGGTAGAACTCTACATTATGGGCATGTGATTGGGCAGCAGTTGTGTAAGCTTGGCAATGGGGTAGTGTCATAATTAATAGAGGCATTGTAAAAGCAGACCCATGAGTTAACATTTGAGGTAGGATTAGAGCGATGATGTTTCCATTGTTTACATTTGAAATTTAAAGTTTAGTATGTATTTTGTGTGAAAGAAAGTATTTCTGAGATCTGGATATAGGCTGCTCTAGATGTTTATCAGAGCTCATGTAATCTCCCCCAAAAACTTTAAGCAGCAATATTGAGCAAGGGAGTTTGGATGCCCCCCTGTGATAATCCTCTTCTCTACAGGAATTTGATTGGCCAACAGCTGTGTGATACCGCTTCTTAGAGAGTTCCATTGTGATGCTTGACTGCAGAAGTGTACATGTAATGCAATGTAGTTGTACTGAATTAATTTATATTCTCCTCTGACAACCTTAAAACAAACAATCCATGATTAATATTACAAATTGTCACAGGTGTTGCATTGAAAACAATATTACATGTTGCATAAGTCAGCAGCATGCTGGCTTGATGCAATATGACTTACTGAAGATACCCTGCATTAAAGATGACCTTCATGTTTAAACGTTATGACGATGTAATGCCATTGAGTTTCTTGGACCATGTATCATCTAGAGCATAAACGGCAGTGGAAACTCATTGGATTTTAAAGTGAATCCCCTGATGCACGTTTGGTGCAACTTCAACATGGCATGCCAGCCGTTATAGGTGAGAAGATTCCACCCACAATGTAAGATCTCTGGCCAAGTCCAGAGAATCACTAGCAGCTTGTACACCATCCTTTCCCGATCTCCATAGTGTTTATATCGTTAACCTACAAGTTACACATTGATTTCTGCAGCTTGGCTATAATCCCCTTAGCTGTCTGGTTGACATTAAAAATGTTTCGCTTCTTAATAACCGACAATTTAACCAATTTGAAATTCTGTGGTGCTGCTTTTAGTTGACAATGTCGTCATGTGTCGTAACAATGTACACAAACCATACAACGCGAGAAACATAATTGGATGTTTGTACCAAAAGGGTATTGCGAGTCAGTCACCATACAAACAAACACAAGTTCAATGAACAGCATGAAATAATTTCAGCTAGAAGAGGGGAGGGGTTGAAACTAAATAAAAAATGTAACGGAGACAACTATATAATCAAAGAATCATAGCAGCACAAGGTAGCCAGTTTTGCAGAAAAGCAAAACTGTTCTACATCCACCTCAGAAGTAAAAACATGCAGAGTTAGTTCTTATGACCAACAGGTTCCACCACCACATACCGTCAGCGAGCATTTAACTCGGAGTCATTCTGCTGCCTTGCAACAAGCACCAACTTCCAATGTGTTCTTCTCAAGTAGCATAGGTACAACCAAGAATCAAGGAGTTCAGGTGTGCAAAATGCAAAAAACGTAATTCAATATTCTAAATATTCTGTAACTCTCTCATTCCAACTAGGCCTGGGTGGTGGACTCTGCTCCATTTGCGGAGTTTTCAGCACTCCGCGGACCATGCAGAGTTCCACGGAGCAGAGTTTTTTTCCTCACTCATGCTCACCAACGTTAAGTTGACGAGCGTGAGCGAGGAAATTCCAATGCTAGAGCACCTCCCAGCAAGATTTCTTAACGCAGGCGGTCACGGATGGTCACGACTGCTCGCGTTGAGAAACCAGCTGTTCACGTTTAGGAAGCTGCAGCTCAAGTAGAACATCTGCTCGAGGGGCAGAAAGAAGCAGCGCCTCTTGCGCTGCACATGGTGGCAATTGCGCTGATTTTCCAGCACGGGACAAACACCTAGTGCTAAAAATCAGCATGAACGGTGCAATCTAATGTGCTCCAAAGCTTGCGGAACTCCGAGTAGCGCATCAGAGTTTTTGGGTCACTTCACGGATTTCTGCATAGCGGAACTCAGCGAACTATGCCCAGGCCTAATTCCAACCGTGGCATGAAAGGCTGTGTGTCTCTGATGCATGCAAACACTTTAAGCCCATGCAGCTGGCAGATGGAAGCCTCAGACACTGATTTTATGACAAATATTTTTGATGTCATGGAGAGTAAAAAAATAGTGCAGCCATACAATGTGTTTTCAATAAAACATTACTCTTGCTTGTTTGGTGGCATCTGAAAAGAGCTTCCATATGGCAGTTTATAGGTAATAATTGGTATACAGAAGGTTCCACGGGGAAGTATATAAGTAATAACTGTGTGCTCGTTTTCTACTATCCCTCAAAAAGGAACCTCTAACGATATCATTGCAGCACCTCCACTGCTACTCTTTTATTTGCTTGACATTTTTTTTTCTATTCACGAACAAGTTACATCTCCATGTTATCACAGATTAAAATAGATTCTGTGGAAGTGAAGCTATCAAACACACAGCACAGGCACCAGCAATATTTATTTGATATAAAATAAATGACAGCATAAGAAATCAAATTACCTTATCAATAAATCATACTGTCTTAGTTGTTTTCAGCACAAGCTGCAAGGTGGAAATAGCTGTTAAACGAAGCCAGTAGTGACCCAGAAGACTGCTGTAACCTTGGCTAGATACTAACATGAAAACTGGTGAACCATCTTTCACAGTCTTTAAATCTGTGATATGAGCAGACTGTTGCTCTGGATATCCAGCTACCAAACTTTAGGATTAACCACGTAGAAGAAAAAAACTGCATAGATAATAGATATATTTGTAGCTGCAACTTCGACCATCAACTGGAAGGAGCCCCAATGTCCCATTCCCAGAGGTACTGGCATATTATGTTGAACTCAATTTTTACAAAACAAAGAACTACTTCAGATCTGTGAAGTTTAAAAAAAAAACTTTATTTATAATTTTCTGCAACAGAGCAAAAAAAAAAGAAACAGAAAACCACATAGTGGTACGTCACATAGCAATGAATAATACAGCAAATTTATATGGAAGGCACAATAACATTTGCAAGTATAACAAGTATGAACTGATGGGGGACCACAGACCGGGTGGGAGCCGACTGAGGAGAGGCAGTACGAAGGGGAGGTATTCCAGTCTATGAGGTGGGGCTCTGGCTAGTAGGCTGTAAGGCATCACCAGATGAGAGCGATTCGGCATCCTGGCTTCGATCACCCGATTCAAGAGATAGCAAGTAGCCACGGAGAGGCTGCCAAATGTCTCTCGGCCTGGCAGTAGGGGGTTGCATTGTGGCATACACCTTGCTAGTCATTTCGCAATATGTCATACTATTTAGCCAGGCTTTGATGGTGGGGTGAATCCTGCTTCCCCAATGTAGCTCTATCTCTCTCTTCACCAGAAGCAGGGCAATAGCAGGAAATCTGGGGGTACTCTTTAGAATGTCAGCCACATACCCTAAAAGTGCAATCAATGGGGATGGCTCAATCTTTCGGAAATAGTGTTGAACACTTCAGTCCAAAATATGGAAATTGGTGGGCAGGTCCATGTCAAATGAGGGAAGTCGGCATCCAGGAATCTACATTTGGGACAATGAGAGGAACTTGAGGGATCAAGTTTGGCCAGTCTACCAGGGGTTGTGTAGGCCCTATGTAGGAACTTAAAATGGATTAGTTTTCGATGGTGATTGGGGGAGACCATTTTCATATGCAAACAGCAGTAGTACCATTCTTTGTCGGAAAGGGAGCGGTCCAGGTCGTGTACCCATTTTGCTATCTTGTGTCTGTTTGAGGGCTATACATGCATGATAGAGTTTAGAGATCTTTTGGCTCCCCCCCATGTCCGTAATTAATCATTTCAGGGGGGTGAAATCGTCCAGGGCCGGTGGATAGGATGGGATGGGATGTATGTCTGTAGGGTCCCATGCATACGTCAGAGGATAAAATGATCCATATGAGAGGCGTTAGTGAACTTGGTGTTTTCTGCATGCATAAGAATGTGACCATCTGGGAAGAGGTCACCCATCGTGTGGAGTTTGTGCCTATTCACTTTGCGTTGGACCACTTTTTCTAGGGTCAAAGGGAACCACTGGCTGTGTGCTAGCAGAAGTACAGGGAAATATAAGAGGTCACTACCCATAACTCGACAGAGTTTCTTCCAGGCCCAACTCATGATAGATACTGTCTGAATATCGGAGGGATCTAGTTTAAGGCCCTGCGGGTAGCAGGGATGCCAGAGGGGTTGCCCCTGCTAGGTCATGTTCATGTTTAGCATGTGGTAAGCAAGCATCCGGTGGAACCAAAAAGTACGCAAACTAACGCTGCACCACATGGAAATATATCTGCAAATCCGGGACCATGAACCCACCCTGATCGTAGGGCAGGGCAAGTATGTCCCATTTATCCGGGGTCGAAAGCCCGCCCAAATTAATTTCAATAACATTCCACACAATGTAAGAAAAATTGGTCAAGGGGATGGGTATATCTAAAAACAAATATAAGAAATGGGGGAGGACAACCATTTTAATAATGGCGATCCGGCCTGCCATGGTACCAGAGAGACAGATCCATCGATCAATTTGTACAGTAAGCTTGTCAATGGTGGAGCCATAATAATTAAGGCTGATCACTTGTTTTTTTTTTGTCGATGCAGAATTATGCCAAAATACTTAGTGGAGTCTTTGCACCATTTGTTATGTTATGTTATGTTAACAGGTTTTGTAGAGCGCACAGCTGCCTCAGCAAAGAGGCGTCCCAGCGCAGAAACATGGAGGCTGATGGCGGAAGAGAGACACTAAAGCGAAGGGAAAAGGTGAGTTTTGATGGCCTTACGGAAAGCCAAATAGTTATTCATGGCCCGGATGGATAGTGGCAGAGTGTTCCAAAGTTTGGCAGCCAATAAACGGAAAGAGCGCCCGCCCGACCGAGCCCTCCTCATTCGGGGCACAATCACCAGGTGTTGTCCCATAGAACGAAGTTGGCATGAGGGAGAGTAGAATGAGAGCAAATTTGACAGAATGCCAGGAGAGGAGGATTTCAGAATTTTGAACGCGGTACAAAGGGCCTTGAATTCCACTCGATTGGCAACAGGCAGCCAATGTAGCCGATGAATCGCACTGGAGGTGGGACATGTTCTAGGGAGGCCCAAAAGAGTTCTGGCCGCAGCGTTTTGGACTCTCTGCAGTCTCAGGACTTCAGACTTGTTAACCCCTAGATAGAGTACATTGGCGTAGTCCAGTCTTGACAAGATGGAGGCCTGAATAATCATCTGCCTGATGGGAGGGTCAAAGAACCCCAGCAGCGGTTTGAGCCCCCGTAATATGCCAAAACAAGTCCCTGCAACTTTCTTGGTTTGAGACTGAAAGCTGAGGGCCGAGTCAACCCAGACACCTAGATCCTTCACCACCTGCTTAGGGGTGGGTGCACAGCCCAGTATGGCCAGCCACCAATGTTCCCCCCATAGCACCGGGTCTCTCCCTACCAGTAGAACCTCCGACTTACTGGAGTTTAGTTGGAGACAGTTGGCAGTCATCCACTCGGCGACAGCCGTAAGATTGTCCCGAAACTTAGAGGCCTACCCCACGGAGTCGTCAGAGAGAGCGACTATCAACTGTGTATCATCAGCATATGATACAATTGTGAGCCCTCTGCTCCTTGCCAGGACTGCTAAAGGTTGGACATAGAGGTTAAAAAGCGTGGGGCTCAAGGCAGATCCCTGAGGAACCCCTTGTTTGTTGGAATGGGTCGTGGACACGAATGGAGGGGCCACAACCTGGAAGATTTGAGAGAATATTCACATGCTGTAGGTTTTGTTACATCTATGAGGAGGAATCACTCCGCTCAGTTAACATGGAGGCCCAAAAAACCACCAAACCTGATGATTTAATGTACAAGAGGGGCATGGTTGTCCAAAGGGTGATGGATACATAATAATATGTTGTCTGCATACATTGAAAGAAGTAATGGGCCAGGGCTAAAATGTAGACCACGGTGCATATATTTTTCTTGTAAATAGCATACCATTGGGTCCATGGCGATTATGACTAGGAGAGATGACAGGGGCAGCCCTGTCTAATGCCTCAAGCAATTACAAAGGTCTCAGAGAGGGAGCCATTCACCCGTAACCAGGCCACAGGGTTGGAGTACAGCAGCATGATCAGGGCAATCAAGCCCCTGGGTAGTACCAGCTTCTGTGTTGTTACATGCAGAAATGACCACTCGAGGCAGTCAAAAGTCTTCTCTGCATCGAGAAGGGCAACGTCCGTGTGTACCTCCAGGTAGACTCTGTTAAGGACTGAGGTGAACAGCGGGGGACAAACCCAGTTTGAATGGGAAAAATTATCTGGTCCATCAACAAGGACAGTCTATTTGCGACCACTTTCTGCTGCTGCATCGCTCTCTCCTGCTTTTGCCTTATTTGACTGCTTTCTCCTTCCTTTCCCCCATTTTTCCAAGTGTTTCCTCCTACTTTCTGCCTAATTTTTCCTGCTTAATCCCTCCTTCCTCCCATTTTTCCAAGTTCTTCCTCCTGCTTTCTGCCTCATTTTTACTGTTTTTTCCCTCCTTTCCCCCCGCTTTTTCAAGTGTTTCCTCCTGCTTTCCGCCTCATTGTTTCCACTGCTTTTTCCTTGGTTTTCTCATTGCCTGTTTTTCCGCCTCCCACCTAGCTCCACCCACAACCTCCCATTGCCCCTCCCTCCTCCCAGGACTCCTTAATGGAGGTCGCAGCTCCAAAGGCATGCCCGTCTGTGCCCGTCCGTATCTGGACAGGACCCAGCACCAGACCACTGGTCCTTCCACTCCACAACAATACTTCTCCGCTGACATCTGAGCCCTGGACCCAGGACGCACCAAAAACCACTGCTGCCGCACATCCCTGTGCACCACCAGAGTACTGTTCTCCTGCCAACACTGCTGCCTCACCAAAGCACCGAAGCAGTCAACGTCACCAACAACACCACAAACACGGCCGCACCTGCTACATCAACCGCGACCACCACGTCACAACTCCAGTGCATCCTACTCAACGTAAGTTCACTCAGGCAACGCACCACAGAGATCTGGGACATGATCTCCTCCCTCAACTCAGTTGTTATCTTCCTCACAGAAACCTGCCTAAACCCCGCCTCCGAATGAGACATCGCCACTGCCATCCCCGAAGGTTACAAGATAACAGACAGGGACCAAACCAACAAGCACAGAGGCAGTATAGCCATCATCTACAGGGACAACATCTGCTGCATGACATCCCCTGACAACCAAACACCAGTAATGGAACACCTCAACTTCCAACACCACACAGACGGAAAAAGCACCATCAGAGGTACCCTTGCCTACAGACAACCAGAACCACACCCTAGCTTCTGCAACGCCATCCCAGAACACAATCAACTCAGAGTGCTACATCTCCCTAGTGGACCTCAACTACCACCTCAATGACCCCAGCGACGCCAACTCCACCGACCTACTGTAAAACATGAGCAACATCGGCCTCACGCAGCTTGTCACCGACCCTACCCACATCATAGGACACATGCTCGACCCCATCTTCACCTCCAGCGACAGAGTCAGGTACATCCACACCACACGATTCACCTGGTCCAACCACCACAGTGTACACTTCCCCATCTGAGGACCCACCTCGGATCCACACAAAGAGACTGGAGAAAGGTATCAGAAGACCATTGGAATGACAGTCTCTGCTCCTAACTCCCAGACTCTACACATGACCCTGAACAAGCAGCTAAGTGCTTCTCCCACTGGATCACAGACTGTGCTGATGCCATCGCCTCCGCTAAGACAGACAGGAGCAAAGAACAAAGCAAAGCAGCAAGCTGGTTCACCAAGGAACTGCACTCCACCAAATGGAAATGCCTACAACTTGAAAAGAAGTAGTGCATCAGCAAAATGACAGAAAACCACACCGCCTCCTGAAAGAAACCAAGAAGAATGCCCTAACAGACCGCATCAAAGCCAGCACAAACCACAGCAAAGAACTCTTCGCCATCGTGAAGGAGTTCACCAATACCACAGCCACCGAGAATGACATCACTCCCTCCCAGGAACTGTGCGGCAACCTTGCAGACTTCCTCCACAACAAGATCTCAGCCATCTATGAAAACTTTGAACACCAACCCTCTGCCGCAGAGAGCATCAAACAGCTCACACCCACGAACACAAACCATGAACACCTTCTCACCCACTACATCATGAACTCTGTGCACTAGGGAGCACCCACAGACCCAGGACCCAACCACATCTTTAACCTCGGAAGCAAGACAATCGGCGACGAGCTCAGGAAGGTCCTGAAACTTGCATCACTGTAGCCTCCTTCCCTGAGGATTGGAAACATGCTCAAGTGAGGCCCCTCCTGAAAAAAACATCCGCCAACCCAGCTGAATTGAAGAACTACTGGCCCATCTCTATCCAGCAAAAGTCCTCGATAAAGTGATCAACCAGCAACTCACCCAACACCTATAAGACCACAACCTCCTGGACCCCTCCCAATCTGGATGTTGAGCTAACCATGGTACCGAGGCAGTCCTGATCGCAGCCACCGATGACATCAGAGCCATCCTGGACAGCTGGTAAACAGCAGTCTTCATCCTCCTGGACCTGTCCGCCGCGGTTGACACCGTCTCGTACTACATCAAAAGACTCTACCACATCGGAATTCAAGCAAATGCCCTCAAATAGATCACCTCATACCTCATCGGCAGAACCCAAAGGATCCTCCTCCCACTCTTCACCTCAGAGCACAAGAAGATCTGAGGAGTCCCTCAAGCATCATCTCTCAGCCTGATCCTCTTCAACACCCACAACAACCCACTGGCCACCACCGTCAGATCACATGGACACAACATCATCTCCTACACCAATGACACACAGCTCATCCTCTCACGGTCTGAAAATACCTCCACTACTAATGCTAACTTCCACAGATGAATGATGAACATCGCTGACTGGATGAAGGACAACTGTCTCAAACTCAACACTGAAAAAATGGAAGTCCCCATCTATGGGAACAACACCTCGCCATGGACCAGTGCATGGTTGCCCGTGGATCTCGGCATACCCCCAGCCCCAAAAGACCACACCATCAAGCACTGCATCATCCTGGATAGCAAGCTATCCATGGAGAAGCAAGTTAATGCAGTCTCATACGCCTGCTTCCACACCATTCTGATGCTCCACAAGACCTTCAGGTAGCTCCCAGGCAGACACCAGAAGGACCGTCATGCAGTGCCTCATCACCAGCAGACTGGACTATGGAAACACGCTTTACGTGGAAATAACTGCACGCCTCCTGTAGAGACTCCAGACAATACAGAACTCAGCAGCAAGACTAAAAAAGTAAGGAGAGGGGCTTGCACGAGGTGCAGAGATGAGGGTCCTTACCAGGTTTAAGCCAAAGGGTAATCACCGCCTCACGCAGTGAAGACGATAGGGTCCTAGTGTTGCAGGCCTCGGTGTACATATCCAATAGATGTAGAGCAAGGATTTGTTTATATCCCCTGTAAAAGTTGCCTGTAAGGACGTCCAGGCCAGGGGCATTGGAGCCATCGAGGGAGTCAATCGGCTGGATAATCTCATCACTAGAGATAGATTCGCTCAAGAACTGGCATTGTGCTTGTGTGATCCAGACCATTGATTTTTCCTCTAGATATTCCTGTCCTGCATTATTATCATTATCCAACCTAGAGGTATAGAGATATTTATAATATGAAAGTCATTTGCAGATGACATCCTCATTAGAAGTGGCCTGGGCGCCTCCATCTAAGTGGAGTTCTGAGATATGTTCTGGGCCTAGGTTAGGTTGCAAGACAGGCCAGAGATTGGCCAGAGTATGGCCCGGGCGCTCACCCTTCCCTAATCAGAGCTTTGATGTTTAACAGGTGCATGGGTGAATAACTCCTCAACTCCGGGTTTACTCATTCATAGGCATGCATGACTTAAAGCACCAGAATCCAAAGTAAACACTGGTTTAGAAGCACTGCACTGCCTCATGCTTCCAACCCTGAAGATGACGAAGAAGATTTTCAAATGGCTCCCAATCAGCACCTGGATAACTGTCACGCAAGCCTGGTCACAAGCAAGCCGGTCTATGGGAACAACCTGTATGATGTGATCAACTAAAAACTCACTAGAAAGCTGAAGACCACTCCGAACTTGGTGGCCAGAATCACTCTCAACCTCCCACTCCACTCACATCATACAACACCGAAAGGAGTTCCACTAGCTCCCCAGTCACAAACAAGCACAATTCAAACTCCTCACCCACACTTTCAAGGCCCTACATAACACTGACCCAGCATACCTCACACATCGGGTCTGCTTTCACAAACATCCCTGACACCTCCGCTCACCCGGGCTCACACTTGCTTAAATTCCACACAGATGGAAAACCAGATCTGGCAGTTAACCCTTCTCCTACATTGCTTCTTAAGCATGTAGCCTCTACACATAAGACCTTCCTCTTCACTCCTTAAATTCCACAAGAAGCTGAAGACCTGGCTTTTCGAGTAGTCCCACTAGGCCCTAGGTGTGCCTGACTCACACCTGCTCAGGCCAGGATACCTCCTTGGGTGATAGTGCATAACATATCATCTCATGCATCAAAGTAAGATAAGTCATTCCCTGCAGTCTCAACCACTCTTCCCAAACCACATAACAATTTTCCCTAAACTGCTATGTAATTGTAAATTGTTGCAGTGCAAAACAATACCACTTTAAAGACAGAAGTTACAATGGGGCTTATTGACAAGCCCCTTGCGCCACCGGTGAGTCAATTTTAATATGGGAAAAAGTGATGTACCGGCGGCGCAAGGGGCTCGTAAATAAGCCCCAATGTTTGTTACTTTTCTGTCTTTTGTCTATTTACTGTATTTGAAATCTTGCCTCATTAATAGTCTAAAAGAACAGGCGTTTTTAGAACCTGACACCATGCCATTTGGTTTCTGACTCTAGCAAATGACTTCAGTAATTTGCAAAGAATACATAATCATACACCCAAGATTCCTTCTTGGACTGTCATTAGGCCTCCACTCAGTATACGTAATCAAATATTCCTGCAGTGCAATGCATTAATGGTGTGTGTACCAGTATACAAGAACTGTTTGTGGTGAGCTCTGTATGCGTGCGCCAATGCTGTGTTTTATCTCCTTTATTATTTAGTTTATTTTTTAACAAAATAGTTTGCCACATCGAAAGATTAGGGGGCATATTCTCAAGCCCCCAACGCCACCACAACGTCACTCTCAGTGACGTTGTGGTGGCGATAGGGGCTTAGCCCTATTCACAAGGCAGCGTTAAGCCACATTAAGGGGCCGATTCCGATTCGTGTCGGTAATTTCTCCGACCGAGCCGGCCTCGGAGAGATTTCTGACCGAATCGGACCCGTGCAGTCCGACCGAACGAGTCCGATGCATTCGTATGCCACCGGACACGAGTCGGTCGGACTCCCATTGAACTCAATGGGAGCCGGTCGTACAACGCGTACGCGGGCTCACATTGCCTCAATGGGTGCGAGGCAGACAAGGGCGCCCCCTACAGCGAGTACGCCGCAAAGCGCTTCGCGGCGTACACGCACAGGTAGGGGGGACCCATGGGTCCCCCTGTGTGCGCCTCGCACGGGTACGCGTAGCAGAGGGGTCCGACACGGACCCCCAAAGTACGGCTCCGACAGCGAGTTCGAGTCGGACGGCGCGAGTCGGTCGGAGCGGTCGAGGTGCGCATCGTACTTACCCGGCCGGAAAACGTCTCCATTGCGCGGTGCGAATCGGGTCCGAGCGAGTCGGTCGGAGCGGTACGATCCGGGAACCAGTCGGTCGGAGCGGTCGGGTCGCCCGGACGAGTCGGTCGGCGAATACGCATCGTACTCGCTCGCCCGGACGCGCGTACGACTCGGTCGGAAAATAGGGCTCCGGATCGGATCCGGTAAAGCCGAATCCGATTCGGAGCACTACCGGCCGAGATCGGAATCGGCCCCTAAGTGGCTTAACGCGGCTTAACGCTGCCTTGTGAATAGGGCCCCCTTCACACTGTTTTTAGCGTGAAGGGGGCGTGCAGTGGGTGTTGCGGTGGGCGTTCCACCCCAACACCCATTGAGTTTGACGCTACCTCCTATTCACAAGGGCAGCGTAAATAGGAGGTAGCGCCAAACTTAAGACCAGGATAAATCTGGTCTTAAGGTGGCGAAACGAAGAGAAATGCTTGATTTCTCCTCGTTTCTGGATTTTCCATGTGTGCTGCCTTGTGCAGCACACATGGAAAAAGCAAAATGCCATGGTTTGTTCATGTACAGGAAGGTGTCCCTTCCTGTACATAAACAAACCTTTTTTCAAAATGCCGTTTTGTAACTTGCATGTGTGCTGCATGAAGCAGCACACATGTAAGTTACAAACTGGCATTTTAGGTTTGTTTATGAGCAGGAAGGGACACCTTCCTGTACATAAACAAAGGTGCCTGCGTTGGCACTAAGTTGTGAAACTTAGCGCCATCGCAGGGGGAAGCGCGAGGCTGCACCATATCCTTGGGAATAGGGTGCAGCCTCGCGTTTCCGAAGTGGCGGAGAGAGGCGTTAAGCCAAGAAGTCTAACGCCTCTCTCCGGCACTTCCTTCAGAATATGGCCCTAGGAGTCGATGTCCCGAAAGTGTGCAATGAATAGACACCAACAGTGTTATTTGCAGATAACGCTGTGCTTCTATTCCCAACAGCAACATTTAATAATTAAATTAGTAGCTTTGTAAAATATTGTGGCGATAAATCTATGTCAATTAATGTTGGAAAGACGAATATGATGAATATGAAAAAAGCTTGTTACACCAGAAGATCATTTCTGATTACCAACCCCTGGAAAGTGTTAGGCATTTTGGTGACCTGGGGATGCGTTTTAAATACACATTGAATCGGTCCGCCCATGTAACAAAGCATCAAACATATTAAGACAGACTCCCAATGCCCTGTTACATAGACTAGTAAATCGATCGATATCTACGATTTTACAAATCTACAGACAAGGTGGCAGCAGCTGCTATATATGAAGTGGAACTGCAGCTCTGAAAAAAGATCCAGATGGTGGAAAATAAATACTTTCCAATAACTGTTAGGATTGGGACCTTGAAAGACCTGCTCCTTGAAATGGAGCTCCATATTAGATGCGACAGCAGTAGCTATATTCATTCCTCTTTTTAACGCATGATTATAACTGTCCAATTTTGCTGTATAATTGTTGGTCAGCAGTGTGCCTAAGCGAAATTTCAGATATATCAATATCGTGCCACGTGATAGACCCAATCTAAATAGATCCCAGCCCCCTGGTATTCTTTATAAATTAAATAATTTCTAAGCATTAGAGTATGTTAGGCCAACTGTATTGTATCATAAGTTTCCAATGCCCATTAATCCTCTTTGATCATTTATACTGTGTCTTCCTGAGGAGGGCTAGGTTAGACCATAGCTCGCTTATACTGACCCTTGCAAATATACTTCTCACATGCATGGGCCAGGTATTCTGGGAGGCTCTATCAAGAGTAATCACTTTCCCCATAGATTTTATATAAATACTTGTTTGACGATTCCTATTAATCCTTTCCGAATATACCTCTTTTAAACGCATGCTTTTTCCCCGCAGGGAATTACTACGCGGTCGGTATGCGTGGTTACAACGACGACCGCGTTGTAATTCCCTGCAGGGAAAAGTTTTCGTGGTAAACGATGTTTACCGAAGTGGCTGTTTCCACTTTTTAGAAAGTATGAAATGACCAAAAATGTGGACTCAGTCACCCTTTGTTACAGCTCATCCGACATAAATATTTGTATTGCAGTTTTCTCATACCTGTGGCACGTTTGGCCACAAAGAGTAAACTTTATTTGAGGATCATTGTTAGAGAGAATTTTTATTTTGCTAATGTGGTTTGTAAAATTGAGTGCAATATTATGACTGCCTGTATGAATAATGATTTATGTGCAATTATGCCTTTAATAACATTTTTGTTGAGATCTAACTATGCCAAGCTGTATTTTTGTGTAACTATATATTTTTCTCTATTTGGTGTGGCATTGTATAGTATAATGCTTCATCATTAGTACTAGAAGAATGGATTTTTATTCACAGATACTGTTGTTGTGTTACCATTCCTACCTGATTCAAACAGATGAGACACACCTGACATTTTAGAATGGATACCACTATATCGAAATGTCACTGGAGTTTCTTTTATCTCATACACCGTATTTTACTCTAGTACCGCAGGTCACCTAATACTTCATGGACCCATCACCTGCAGAGATGACAGCAAAAAGGGTCCTGTCACTGTCTAATCACTGCAGATGATTCGACTCCTGTCTTCATTCTCCATTTAGCATATTCCGCTACAAGGAACTTGTTAAGTCATGCGTTCAGACTACAATCCATTTTGAGAACCAGTACAGTAAGATTCATTGTTCGTGGAGAAATAAAAAAAATCCTTGAACTATTGAGTAAGGCAATGAAAAACGAACGTCTTGTAATGAGAATCCTCCAACACCCAAGTAATTTCCTATGTGGTCACATTAAAGTGAGTTAAATAAAAAAGCATGAAATTAAGCTCATTGTTCTTGTCATTAGACTCAACATTTCTAATAATTATTAAAGGTCTTCTCAATATCATAACTCAGCTATCAGCATATTGAGAGACCTCACAGGTTTTTGTAAAATTATTGCTATTTCCTAATGAGTTATCTTAGGTCATAATGGGGCGCAACCCATTTTAGGAAACCTCTACCCTTTTTTTAATCTTTCCTTTCCAATGAAGTTCATGATACACTGCTTGAAAAACACGACATTCCTAGATTTGTGCTATACAAATGGACCACTGACACAATATCATGGTAAACAATATCATTGACAAAAATATTGTGTCAAAAATATTGTAGTCCAAAAATATCAGAAAAAAAATATCGTTGACACTGATATCGTCCAACAATAGACAAAGATATCAATCTTTTTAAATATAAATAGTGTTTAAATAAGTAAATGTTAAACATTTTAATATATCATTTTAATATAATGTATTTTAAATATATACCACTAATATTTAATAATATATATAAATATATACTTATATAAACATGCAAACATATATATAAATATATATATATATATATGTATCATTAACATAATTAATAAAAATATTCATTTGACATTATATTACGTTTTTATATTGTACATTACTATGAAAAAAGTATATATACATATATGTATAATATAATTCATGAAAATATTTATTTTCCATCATATTAGTTTGTGTATATTTAAAACGTATTAATATGAAAATATATATCTAAAAACGTATACATTCATACTAAAAAAGGTACGTTATTATTACAATTAATATAATGTACAATAAATATTTGTATTAGAAATATACATATATTCACTGAAAAAAACAAAGGTTACAGGGACTTTATAGTTAGGCTCAGACTTCACTCATACAAAACCATAGAAATTCAGCAGTTATAGTTACCTGAGCTAACTATAACTTACGCCCCGCAATGCACTGCTTATGACCTCACATATTATATCACTCATTACATGGTGAGTGACATCACTGATAACATCTCAAATGACATCACTGATGACATCACCCACAGAACCACTCACACCCCCATACAACCTCTCGTACGCCCACTCACACACCCACACAAACACTGACATACCCATTCAAAGACATATATCAGCACTCACACACCCATTCCCTCCTCCATAAAGCCACTCACACTCCCACTCACTCACTCGTACAGCCACTCACACAACCATTCACTCACCCATACAGCCACTCATACAACCAGTTACTCACCCATACAACCAGTCTCATAACTGCACACTCACCAATACAGCTACTCAAACACCCACTTATTTACCTACAAAGTCACTAACACACCCACTCACTCACCCAATCAGCCTCTCAACACAGCCACTCACTTGCCCATACAAGCCCTCACACAATCACGCACACTACCACTCACATACCCATTCACACATCCATACAAGCACTCACACATCCCTGTACTCACCCATACAGACATTCACACAGACACTCACTCTCCAATTCAGCTGCTCACACACTAACTCAATTAACAAAACACCCACTCAAACAGCCACTCACTCACCCATACAGCCACTTATACACCCAGTCACTCACTCATATAGTCATCCAAACACCCACTCACTCACCCATACAGTCACTACAGACCCAATTATGCACCAATAGAGCCACTCACACTGCCACTCACCCACCTATACAGTCACTGACACACCCACTCACTCACCAATACAGCTAATCACACAGCATCTCAATCACCCACTCAGCTACTCACACCCCCACTTATACACCTATACATCCACTCACACACACATACGCACAAGGATACATACAGTCACATAGCCACTTACATGCTATATATTAAAAATAGTATCACTCATTAGTAGTACACCTAGTATACTACTTTAACTTTTGTAGTACCTTAGTATATATGTTTAACAATCATAACCTCTTACAAAATAAACTCTTACAAAACACTTGTAAGGGCACCCAGTTTCTCAAGTTGGGGGCTACGGGGGAGCCTGAACGCCCCACAGTCCCTGCTGGCTCCCGCATCCTGGGGGGAGCCAGCATTGCGTTTGGACAGAGAGAGCTGCTGAACAAGCAGCTCTCTCTGTCAAAAAGCAATTCTGCTCTGCTTCTAGTATGCAAGAGCATTTTTAATGCTTTCGTTTGCTAGAAGCGGAGCAGAGTTTGCTATGGCTTGCCAAACCATAGCAAACAGCTACCTCCCAAGGGTGGGCACCTCAGGAGGTAGCAGAAGCCAGCACTGGAGGGGGTCAGGATCCCCAGGGCCATGTGGAGGGGGGCCGTGTGGCCCCCTCCATTGTTTGAATTAGGCATGGGGAAGTGGTGGTCCTTGGTGCTACAGGGGGCTGCATGGCCCCCCACTTTAATTATAATCATTTGCTCCAAGGAGGTGGCAGTTCCCAGGGCTGAGAGGGGGTCCACAGACCCCTCACATTAATATTTCATTGAGCCCAGGGGAGGTGGTGGTCCCTGAGGCTGCAGAGGGGCCGGGTGGCCCCCTGCATTTGTCATATTTAGCCCCGGGAAGGTTTCAGTCCCGGGGCTGTGGGGGGCACACGGGTCCCCCCACAACAATATAACATTTGGCCTGGGGAGGAGGCGGTCCCCAGGGTACAGGCGTTTTCAAGGGGAATCCGCGCATACATGAATCAATATGCCCCAGGGAGGTGGCAGTCTCTGGGGCTTTAAGGCTCCTAGGAGGGAGGCCCCTTGCACCCCCCTCCTACATATTATAGACATGCCCCTCCAGCGCAACTCCCACTGAAAACTGCTTAAAAAAATATTTTTGTGGTCTTGCGGAGTCCCTGTGGGACCCCTCCAAGAAGCCTAGGGGGTCAGGGTGGTTATACCCTGCCCCCTTTTCTTTATTTTTATGTTTGTTCCTGTGACTCGGTTCAACCGATTAACAAGATGGCTGCCAACACTTCCTGGTTTGAAGTGCTTGCAGCCAATCAGATCTCAGCATGCGATCAGGAGGGGTCGCGATCCACTGCGTCCCTATATATACAACTGGAAATTTCTTTAAATAACTCTGCATTTATGAACATATATATATATACATATATACATATGTATATTATATCAATTTATATATATATATTCACTGAAAAAACCATAGGTTTCAGACACGTTATAGTTAGAAATTAGCCTTTAAAAAACCTTTGAAATTCACTGAAAAAAACATAGGTTTTAGGGACAGTTATAGTTAGTTGGACATTTCACTCGTACAAAACCATAGAAATTCCCCTGTTATAGTTAGTTCAGCTAACTATAACTCGCGCCCCATAATGCACTGCTGATGACGTCACATGTTACATCACTCATGACATGGTCAGTGACATCACTGATGACATCACTGATGACATCTCAAATGACATCACTGATGACATCACTGATGACATCATCCAGTGACTGTGTGTTTCTGTAAAGTTTAAATATGTTTAATATATATAGGGAAAGGCATATTGAAGAATGAGTGGGTGTATAAGTGTCTGAATGGATGATTTAGTACGTGAGTGACTGACTCTACAAGTGAGTGATTAAATGTATCTTACTGAATGCATGGGTTAGTGACTAAACTATGTGAATGTCTGTATCCGTCTGTCTGTTGGTTTGTAAGCGGCTGCATGGCTTTCTGAATAGCTACATGAGTGTCTACATGGGTTATTGATTGATTGTCTGAGTATCTGTATGGGTGCCTGAGTGTTTGTGTGGGTGGGGTGTGTGTGACTCTGTGCATAGATGTGTGAGTTGGTGATTCACTGGGTGCATGGTTTCAAGAGTGCATCTGTGATGGACTGTATGGGTGGGTGAGTGTGTGTATGGGTGTGTTAGTGATTGAATGTATATCTCAGTGGTACATGTGTGAGTAACTACATATGTGAAAGGCAGTATATATGTGTGTTGGAGTATATAAATGGCTATAAGTGAGAGTGTGTGATTGTGAGAGTGGCTGTATGGATGAGTGTGTACTTGTATCAGTGATTGTATAAGAGCGTAAGAATGTGCTAGTATTTGTATGAGTAAGTGAGCTGGTGTGTGTATAACTGTATAGGTGAGTAAATGGGTGTGTGATTACGTTTTTTGCATGACTGACTAGGTGTGTGAGTACCTCTATGGATGAGTGGCGGTGTGTGAGTGTTTATATAGGTGTATGAGTGCATATGATAGTCCTGTACTGAGTGACTAAGTATGAGTGACTGTACGGGTGAGTGAGTGGATGTGTGTGTAGACCTAAGAATCAGTGAGTGGGTATGTAGTTTTTGGTGTTGGAGTGTCTATGGTTTTGAGAATGGCAGTCTGTAATTTAGAGTGGGTGTATCAAAAGTTATATTAGGGTGTGAGAAGATGCATGAAATTATCACATGGATGATGTCATCAGTGATGTCATTTGAGATGTCATCAGTGATGTCATCAGTGATGTCACTGACCATGTCATGAGTGATGTAATATGTGACGTCATCAGCAGTGCATTGCGGGGCGCGAGTTATAGTTAGCTGAACTAACTATAACGGGGGAATTTCTATGGTTTTGTACGAGTGAAATGTCCAACTAACTATAACTGTCCCTAAAACCTATGGTTTTTTCAGTGAATTTCAAAGGTTTTTTAAAGGCTAATTTCTAACTATAACGTGTCTGAAACCTATGGTTTTTTCAGTGAATTTCAAAGGTTTTTAAATGCTAATTTCTAACTATAACGTGCCTGAAACCTATTATTTTTTAAGTGAATTTCAAAGGTTTTTTAAATGCTAGTTTCTAACTATGCCTACAGAGGTAGGACATGTGAAGAAAGAAGAAAAAATGCACAGAAAGAAGCAAAAGATGTGCAGAAAGAACCAACAGAGGAGCAGAAAGAGGCCTTGTTGCAAAATCATCCTGTGCCCACAACGTTTTCAGACGGGTACTGGTGGTAACTGACTCTGACTAACAAGAGCCAGTGCTATGCTAAAAGACACTTAGAATACAGTGAAAACACCTACATACACTAGGGAACACTATGCGTTGGGGTACCTCTGTGATTAGCATGACCTCCTCTGCAAGTCCCTAGTACATAATAGGGCAGGGGATTAAAACTACTTCTTAAAACGCGCTACAGGGCGCGTTTGCACAGTGGTGAAGGGAGGGGGCCTGAGGTGACATGTGTGCAAACGCACCCTGTGGCGCGTTTTAAGTTGCGGGATTAAGTCCCCTTGAATTCTGAGGGTCCCTGGGGCCCAACTAGCCCCCAGGTAGCTACAGTTAGGACCACAGAGCTGAGTTGCAGAGAGGCGTTACGAGGCCACGCACCTTTTTCACCTCTCTGCAACGCAACTCTGTTGTGCTTACTGAAGGTACCTGGTGGGCTAGTTGGCCCCAGGGTCCCTCAGGATTCAAAGGGAATTAATTCCCCAACTTAAAACGCACCACAGGGCGTGTTTGCGCACATGTCACCTGAGGCACCGCCCCCTCCCTTCACCACTGTGCAAACGCGCCCCGTGGTGCGTTTTAAGTTGGGGGATTAGGTCACCTTGAATCCTGAGGGTCCCTGGGGCCCAGCTAGCCCACTAGGTACTTCCAGTAAGCACCACAGGCCTGCGTTGCAATGCCTGTAACAAATTGTGCAGTTGTGTTTAGGTAGTGAAGAGGGTCGTGCTGGGGGTAGTGTTTTAGGGTTTAGGGTAGTGCAGTGGTGTTTGTGTAGTGTAGGGGGTCATGCTGGGGGTAGATTTAGGGTTTAGGGTAGTGCAGTGGTGTTTGGGTAGTGTAGGGAGTCGTGCTGGGGGGAGTGTTTTAGGGTTTAGGGTAGTGCAGTGGTGTTTGGGTAGTGTAGGGGGTCGTGCTGGGGGTAGTGTTTTAGGGTTTAGGGTAGTGCAGTGGTGTTTGGGTAGTGTAGGGGGTCGTGCTGGGGGTAGTGATTTAGGGTAGTGCAGTGGTGTTTGGGTAGTGTAGGGGGTACTGCTGGGGGTAGTGTTTTAGGGTATAGGGTAGTGCAGTGGTGTTTGGGTAGTGTAGGGGTACTGCTGGGGGTAGTTTTTTAGGGTTTAGGGTAGTGCAGTGGTGTTTGGGTAGTGTAGTGGTTCGTGCTGGGGGTAGTGATTTAGGGTAGTGCAGTGGTGTTTGGGTAGTGTAGGGGGTACTGCTGGGGGTAGTGTTTTAGGGTTTAGGGTAGTGCAGTGGTGTTTGGGTAGTGTAGGGGTACTGCTGGGGGTAGTTTTTTAGGGTTTAGGGTAGTGCAGTGGTGTTTGTGTAGTGTAGGGGGTAGTGTTTTAGGGTTTAGGGTAGTGCAGTGGTGTTTGTGTAGTGTAGGAGGTTGTGTTTTAGGGTTTAGGGTAGTGCAGTGGTCTTTGGGTAGTGTAGGGAGTCGTGCAGGGGGTAGTGTTTTAGGGTTTAGGGTAGTGTAGGGGGTCATGCGGGGGGTAGTGTTTTAGGGATTAGGGTAGTGCATTGGTGTTTGGGTAGTGTAGGGGGTCATGCGGGGGTAGTGTTTTAGGGTTTAGGGCAGTGCAGTGGTGTTTGGGTAGTGTAGGGGGTCGTGCTGGGGGGAGTGTTTTAGGGTTTAGGGCAGTGAAGTGGTGTTCGGGTAGTGTAGGGGGTCGTGCTGGGGGGAGTGTTTTAGGGTTTAGGGCAGTGCAGTGGTGTTCGGGTAGTGTAGGGGGTCGTGCTGGGGGGAGTGTTTGAGGGTTTAGGGCACTGCAGTCGTGTTCGGGTAGTGTAGGGGGTCATGCGGGGGGTAGTGTTCTAGGGTTTAGGGCAGTGCAGTGGTGTTTGGGCAGTGTAGGGGTAATGCTGGGGGTGGTGTTTTAGGGTTTAGGGCAGTGCAGTGGTGTTCGGGCAGTGTAGGGGGTCGTGCTGGGGTGGTGTTTCAGGGTTTAGGGCAGTGCAGTGGTGTTCGGGCAGTGTAGGGGGTGGTGTTTCAGGGTTTAGGGCAGTGCAGTGGTGTTCGGGCAGTGTAGGGGGTCGTGCAGGGGGTGGTGTTTCAGGGTTTAGGGCAGCGGTGTTCGGGCAGTGTAGGGGGTCGCGCTGGGGTGGTGTTTCAGGGTTTGGGGCAGTGCAGTGGTGTTCGAGCAGTAAAGGGGGTCGTGCTGGGGGTGGTGTTTCAGGGTTTAGGGCAGTGCAGTGGTGTTCGGGCAGTGTAGGGGGCGGAGCAGGGGGTGGTGTGTCAAGGTTTAGGGCAGTGTAGTGGTGTTCGGGCAGTGTAGGGGGTGGTGCAGGGGGTGGTGTTTCAGGGTTTAGGGCAGTGCAGTGGTGTTGGGGCAGTGTAGGGGGTCATGCAGGGGGTGGTTTTCAGGGTTTAGGTCAGTGCAGTGGTGTTCGGGCAGTGTAGGGGGTCGTGCTGGGGCTGGTGTTTCAGGGTTTAGGGCAGTACAGTGGTGTTCGGGCAGTGTAGGGGGTCGTGCTGGGGCTGGTGTTTCAGGGTTTAGGGCAGTGCAGTGGTGTTCGGGCAGTGTAGGGGGTCGTGCTGGGGCTGGTGTTTCAGGGTTTAGGGCAGTGCAGTGGTGTTCGGGCAGTGTAGGGGGTCGTGCTGGGGCTAGTGTTTCAGGATTTAGGGCAGAGCAATGGTGTTCAGGCAGGGTAGGGGGTTTTGCTGGAGGTGGTGTTTCAGGGTTTAGGGCAGTGCAGTGGTGTTCGTGCAGTGTAGGGGGTGGTGTTTCAGGGTTTAGGGCAGTGGTGTTCAGGCAGTGTAGGGTGTCTTGCTGGGATTGATGTTTCAGGGTTTAGGGCAGTGCAGTGGTGTTCGGGCAGTGTAGGGGTTGTGCTGGGGGTGGTGTTTCAGGGTTTAGGGCAGTGCAGTGGTGTTCCAGCAGTGTAGGAGGTCATGCAGGGGGTGGTGTTTCAGGGTTTAGGGCAGTGCAGTGGTGTTCGGGCAGTGTAGGGGGTCGTGCTGGGGGTGGTGTTTCAGGGTTTAGGGCAGTGCAGTGGTGTTCGGGCAGTGTAGGGTGTCGTGCTGAGGGGTGGTGTTTCTGGGTTTAGGGCACTGCAGTGGTGTTTGGGCAGTGTAGGGGGTCGTGCAGGGGGTGGTGTTTCAGGGTTTAGGGCAGTGCAGTGGTGTTCGGCCAGTGTAGGTGGTCTTGCTGGGGGTGGTGTTTCAGGCTTTAGTGCTGTGGTGTTCGGGCAGTGTAGGGGGTCTTGCTGGGGGTGGTGTTTCAGGGTTTAGGGCAGTGCAGTGGTGTTCGGGCAGTGTGAGGGGTCTTGCTGGGGCTGGTGTTTCAGGGTTTAGGGCAGTGCAGTGGTGTTCGGGCAGTGTAGGGGGTCGTGCTGGGGCTGGTGTTTGAGGGTTTAGGGTAGTGCAGTGGTGTTCGGGCAGTGTAGGGGGTCGTGCTGGGGCTGGTGTTTCAGGGTTTAGGGCAGTGCAGTGGTTTTCGGGCAGTGTAGGCGGTCGTGCTGGGGCTGGTGTTTCAGGGTTTAGGGCAGTGCAGTGGTGTTCGGGCAGTGTACGGGGTCGTGCTGGGGCTGGTGTTTCAGGGTTTAGGGCAGTGCAGTGGTGTTCGGGCAGTGTAGGGGGTCGTGCTGGGGGTGGTGTTTTAGGGTTTAGGGCAGTGCAGTGGTATTCGGGCAGTGTAGGGGGTCGTGCTGGGGCTGGTGTTTCATGGTTTAGGGCAGTGCAGTGGTGTTCGGGCAGTGTAGGGGGTCGTGCTGGGGGTGGTGTTTCAGGGTTTAGGGCAGTGCAGTGGTGTTCGGGCAGTGTAGGGGGTCATGCTGGGGGTGGTGTTTCAGGGTTTAGGGCAGTGCAGTGGTGTTCGGGCAGTGTAGGGGTTTTGCTGGGGGTGGTGTTTCAGGGTTTAGGGCAGTGGTGTTTGGGCAGTGTAGGGGGTCTTGCTGGGGGTGATGTTTCAGGGTTTAGGGCAGTGCAGTGGTGTTCGGGCAGTGTAGGGGGTCTTGCTGGGTGTAGTGTTTTGGAGTTTAGGGCAGTGCAGTGGTGTTCGTGCAGTGTAGGGGGTCGTGCTGGGGTGGTGTTTCAGGGTTTAGGGCAGTGCGGTAGTGTTCGGGCAGTGTAGGGGATCGTGCAGGGGGTGGTGTTTCAGGGTTTAGGGCAGTGCAGTGGTGTTCAGGCAGTGTAGGGGGTCATGCTGGGGGTGGTGTTTCAGGGTTTAGGGCAGTGCAGTGGTGTTCGGGCAGTGTATGGGGTCGTGCAGGGGTGGTGTTTCAGGGTTTAGGGCAGTGCAGTGGTGTTCGGGCAGTGTAGGGGTCGTGCTGGGGCTGGTGTTTCAGGGTTTAGGGCAGTGCAGTGGTGTTCGGGCAGTGTAGGGGGTCTTGCTGGGGGTGGTGTTTCAGGGTTTAGGGCAGTGGTGTTCGGGCAGTGTAGGGGGTCTTGCTGGGGGTGATGTTTCAGGGTTTAGGGCAGTGCAGTGGTGTTCGGGCAGTGTAGGGGGTCTTGCTGGGGGTAGTGTTTCAGGGTTTAGGGCAGTGCAGTGGTGTTCGTGCAGTGTAGGGGGTCATGCTGGGGATGGTGTTTCAGGGTTTAGGGCAGTGCCGTAGTGTTCGGGCAGTGTAGGGGGTCGTGTAGGGGGTGGTGTTTCAGGGTTTAGGGCAGTGCAGTGGTGTTCAGGCAGTGTAGGGGGTCGTGCTGGGGGTGGTGTTTCAGGGTTTAGGGCAGTGGTGTTCGGGCAGTGTAGGGGGTCGTGCTGGGGGTGATGTTTCAGGGTTTAGGGCAGTGCAGTGGTGTTCGGGCAGTGTAGGAGGTCTTGCTGGGGGTAGTGTTTCAGGGTTTAGGGCAGTGCAGTGGTGTTCGGGCAGTGTAGGGGGCGTGCTGGGGGTGGTGTTCAGGGTTTAGGGCAGTGCAGTGGTGTTCGGGCAGTGTAGGGGGTCGTGAAGGGGCTGGTGTTTCAGGGTTTAGGGCAGTGCAGTGGTGTTCGGGCAGTGTAGGGGGTCGTGCTGGGGGTAGTGTTTTAGGGTTTAGGGCAGTGCAGTGGTGTTCGGGCAGTGTAGGGGGTCGTGCTGGGGGTAGTGTTTTAGGGTTTAGGGTAGTGCAGTGGTGTTCGGGCAGTGTAGGGGGTCGTGCTGGGGGTAGTGTTTTAGGGTTTAGGGTAGTGCAGTGGTGCTTGTGTAGTGTAGGGGGTCGTGCTGGGGGTAGTGTTTTAGGGTTTAGGGTAGTGCAGTGGTGTTTGTGTAGTGTAGGGGGTCATGTTTTAGGATAGTGCAGTGGTGTTTGGGTAGTTTAGGGGGTCGTGCTGGGGGTAGTGTTTTAGGATTTAGGTTAGTGCAGTGGTGTTTGGGTAGTGTAGGGGGTCGTGCTGGGGGTAGTGTTTTAGGGTTTAAGGTAGTGCAGTGGTGTTTGTGTAGTGTAGGGGGTCGTGCTGGGCGTAGTGTTTTAGGGTTTAGGGTAGTGCAGTGGTGCTTGTGTAGTGTAGGGGGTCGTGCTGGGGGTAGTGTTTTAGGGTTTAGGGTAGTGCAGTGGTGTTTGTGTAGTGTAGGGGGTCATGTTTTAGGGTAGTGCAGTGGTGTTTGGGTAGTTTAGGGGTCGTGCTGGGGGTAGTGTTTTAGGATTTAGGTTAGTGCACTGGTGTTGGGGTAGTGTTTTAGGGTTTAGGGTAGTGCAGTGGTGTTTGTGTAGTGTAGGGGGTCATGCTGGGGGTAGTGTTTTAGGGTTTAGGATAGTGCAGTGGTGCTTGTGTAGTGTAGGGGGTCGTGCTGGGGGTAGTGTTTTAGTGTTTAGGGTAGTTCAGTGGTGTTTTTGTAGTGTAGGGGGTCATGTTTTAAGATGCAACGCTCCAATACCTGACCAGTCTGCACTACATAAAACTGCAAAAAAACTAAAAATAAAAAGTGTTTTGCACACTTTTGTCATTGGGCTACATGTGGGCTACATCTGGGTAATATTTGTGCTACATTTGGGCTCTTTTTCACTGGTGGCCATCTTGGAAGACTTCTTTGTTATGAAGTTTCCTAATTTCCTCATTTACTGCAGTCTCCTCAGTAGGAAATGCTTTCAGTTTTTACCTTTGATTCCATCAAGAAGGCATTCAGATGTGTCACACATTTGCCATAAATTCAGAATGTTAGCACTCTAGTTGTTCATTAGATCACTGTAGTAAAGCTACTGCTCACCAAGGAGTTAACTGGAAGTCTACTGCTGGTATTGAAAGTGATTGTTTCAGTCTGCATGTCAGAATTTTATAATGAAATAGAAGAGGATTTGAGATCTCACTTAAAACATGCACTAAATTTTCTTTTTGCAGCACTAACCATAATTTCTATGGCAAAATGAACCCTCTCATTTTGTTCCTTTTTAAATTAAATGTTTTAAGTGTTACCAGTTTATTCCAATAAAGATGGCTTCAGGTGTGCCATACTTTTGTCATAAGTAAGGCTGTTAGCACTCTAGTTGTTCTTTAGAACACTCTGGAAAGCTGCAGTAGAACACAAAGGCATCAACTGACAGGCTGCTCCTGTTGAAATATAACAGGAAGATATTTGAGATCTCACTTAAAACATGTCCTAATTTTTCTTTCTACAGCACTAACCATAATTTCTATGGCAAAATGAACCCCCTCATTTTGTTCCTTTTTAAATTAAATGTTTTAAGTGTTACCAGTTTATTCCAATCAAGATGGCTTCAGGTGTGCCATACTTTTGTCATAAGTAAGACTGTTAGCGCTCTAGTTGTTCTTTAGAACACTCTGGGAAGCTGCAGTAGAACACAAAGGCATCAACTGACAGGCTGCTCCTGTTGAAATATAACAGGAAGATATTTGAGATCACACTTGAAACATGTCCTAATTTTTCTTTCTACAGCACTAACCATCATTTCTATGACAAAATGAACCCCATCATTTTGTTCCTTTTTAAATTAAATGTTTTAAGTGTTACCAGTTTATTCCAATCAAGATGGCTTCATGTGTGCCATACTTTTGTCATAAGTAAGACTGTTAGCGCTCTAGTTGTTCTTTAGAACACTCTGGGAAGCTGCAGTAGAACACAAAGGCATCAACTGACAGGCTGCTCCTGTTGAAATATAACAGGAAGATATTTGAGATCACACTTGAAACATGTCCTAATTTTTCTTTCCAGAGCACTAACCATAATTTCTATGACAAGATGAACCCCATCATTTTGTTCCTTTTTAAATTAAATGTTTTAAGTGTTACCAGTTTATTCCAATCAAGATGGCTTCAGGTGTGCCATACTTTTGCCATAAGTAAGGCTGTTAGCACTCTAGTTGTTCTTTAGAACACTCTGGGAAGCTGCAGTAGAACACAAAGGAATCAACTGACAGTCTCTGCCCTTGTTGGATGTACATGTTTTACTGAGAATGTCAGACTTCATTCTCACATGACTGAGAAAGATAATGTGAATTTACAGAAAATATGCTCTTATTTTAGCTTCTGGAGCACCTTCCAAAACTGTATGGGACAAGCATGTGAAAATAGTTCTCTCAAACATGATTCATGATATCCCAGCAGAAGGTTTTTCACAGGGTAAAATCACCTTAGAACACACCACAATTCCTGAAATTAGTATGGTACCATCAACAAATGAATTCTAATGTAACTAAAGTCTGTTATCACCCTTTATAGTTCTCCTTTTGGTAACTCTCAAAATCTTCGATTCACTACAATGCATTTCAATGGGGTACTATCATTTATATTGGTCCCAAGATGGCTGCCAGCAATTCCAGGATGAAGTGCTGACAGCCAATCAGATCTCACGATGACATGTGTGGTTAGGCTCCGCCCAGATATATATGTGTTTTTACTTTTGATTTTCTCAGCAACTACTGAACGGATTTACACCATTTAACAAAAGGGTTCTTTCTGAACCAAGAACTACCTCTTTGCCAAATTTTGTGTAATTCCGTTCAGCAGTTCGGGCTGTAGCCGTGTCTAAAGTTTCCTATGGGAAAATGAATGGGGAAAACATGTTTTGGGACCCCCTTTTTCTCGGCCCCCGCTTGACGAATCACCCTGAGACTTTCAGGGTAGGAGCGGACCGGAGCGGGCCATAAAGTTTGAAAATTTCGCGAAGATTCGTCAACCGACGCAAGAGTTATTTCAAATAGAATGTCGCGGATTTCCTATGGAAAATAGGTCCTAACTATAACTATCTACTGGCGACCGCCAGTAGATAATATATATATAGATATATACACATACATATATATATATAGTCACTGAAAAAACCACAGGTTTCGGGGACGTTATAGTTAGGAATTAGCATTTAATAAACCTTAGATATTCACTGAAAAAACCACAGGTTTCAGGGATGTTATAGTTAGGCTGACATTTCTTTCATACAAAACCAGAAAAGTTCAGCCGTTATAGTTAGCTGAGCTAACTATAATTCGCGCCCTGCAATGCCCTGATGATGACGTCACATTTACATCACTCATGACATGGTCAGTGACATCACTGATGACATCACTGATGACATCTCAAATGAAATCACTGGTGACATCACTGATGACATCATCCAGTGACTGAGTGTTTCTAAAAAGTTTAAGAATGTTATATATATATATACACGCCAAGGTGTATTGAAGAATGAGTGGGTGTATGAGTGTCTGAATGGATGATTTAGTGGGTGCATGACTGACTGTATAAGTGAGTGATTAAACGTGTCTTAGTGAATGCATGGGTGAATGGCTAATCTGTGTGAATGTCTGTATTAGTCTGTCAGTTGGTGTGTAAGTGGCTGCATGGGTTGGTGAGTAGGTACATGAGTGTCTATATGGGTTATTGATTAGTTGTCTGAGTACCCGTATGAGTGCCTGAGTGTCTGTGTGGGTGGGTGAGGGGTTGTGTGACTCCCTGCATGGATGTATGTGTGGGTGAATCCCTGGGTATATGGGTTTATGAGTGCATCTGCGAGCGGCTGTATGGGTGAGTGAGTGGCTGTGTTGGTGAGTGAATGGATGTCTCAGTGGTATATGTGTGAGTAAATACATACGTGAAAGGCAGTATATGTGCATGTTGGAGTATATAAGTGACTATATATGAGAGTGAGTGATTGTGAGAGTGGCTCTATGGATGAGTGTGTGCGTGTGTCAGTGATTGTAGAAGAGAGTAAGTATGTGTTAGTATCTGTATGAATAATTGAGGTGGTGTGTGTGTATAACTGTATAGGTGAGTAAATGGCAGTGTGATTGATTCTTTGGGTGACTGACTAGGTGTGTGAGTAACTCTATGGGTGAGTGGCGGTGTGTGAGTGTCAGTATGGGTGTATGATTGCATATATCAGTGTCTGTATTGATAAGTGATTGCGTGTATGAGTGACTGTATGGGTTAGTGCCTGGATGGGTGTGTAGACCTATGAATCAGTGAGTGGGAATGTACTAGCTGGTGATGGTGTGTCTATGGTTTTCAGAATGGTAGTCTGAATTATAGAGTGGGTGTATGAAAGGTTATATTAGAGTGTGAGGAGGTGCATCAGATATTAAGTGGATGATGTCATCAGTGATGTCATTTGAGATGTCATCAGTGATGTCACTGACCATGTCATGAGTGATGTAATATGTGACTTCATCAGCAGTGCATTGGGGGCGCGAGTTATAGTTAGCTCAGCTAACTATAACAGCTAAATTTCTCTGGTTTTGTACGAGTAAATGTCAGCCTAACTATAACGTCCCTGAAACCTGTGGTTTTTTCAGTGAATATCTAAGGTTTTTTAAATGCTAATTCCTAACTATAACGTCCCTGAAACCTGTGGTTTTTTTCAGTGAATTTCTAAGGTTTTTAAAATGATAATACTAACTATAACGTTCCTGAAACCTGCGATTTGTTCAGTGAATTTTTAAGGTTTTTTAAATGCTAATTTCTAACTATGCCTACATAGTTGGGACATGTACAGAAAGAGGAAGAACAGTGCAGAAAGAAGCAAGAGAAGTGCAGAAATATGCAAGAGAGGTGCAGAAAAAGGAAGAAAGGTACAGAAAGAAGCAAGAAAAATGCAAAAAGAAGCAACAGAGGTGCAGAAAGAGGCCTACTTTCCACTGACTCATACAAAGAAGCCTGATCACTAATTCTTCTCCCACGATGTCTTAAACCTCACTTTTCTCTTGAAGGTTCACTATTCATCGACTGCTCAGAATGATAGGCCTACCAAATGTGAAACAGCAATCCTAACCATATCACTGTTGTAAGTCTGACCAAATTTGTGAAGGTATGCATGCATGTGTCTCTGCTTTTACCTAGTGACATGTTACATAAAAATAAACATACAAATACTTGAATACCTGTGTTTCAAACAGTATACTCTGTAAATCTGTGTACAAAAAGGTGTATGTATTTGTTTGTGCTCATAATAGAGGACACATGGGTATTCAATAGTATATTTGAGGGGCTCTCTAACACCTATATACATAAGACATGTCTGTCTGTGCAACCGAATGACAGATCAGAACTGACAACATTTACCCACCTATAAGAGAAGCTACCCGCTTTTTAGCTACCATCTTCAGATGCATAACACATGTGAGAATACATATACAACTAGACATATACCTCAGTCGCGAGAGCATGCCGACCTTTAAACTTGACAGCTTGCACTTCCCATTTGAGTACAGAAAGAGGCAAGAGAAGTACAGAAAGAAGCTAGAGAAGTGCAGAAAAAACAAGAGGGGTGCAGAAAGAGTAACAGATGTGCAGAAAGAGGCAAGAAAAGCGCAGAATGAGGCAAGAGGGGTGCAGAAAGAGGCAAGAGAAGTGCAGAAAGAAGCAAAAGAGGTACAGAAAGAGGCAAGAGAACTGCAGAAAGAGGCAAGAGAGGCGCAGAAAGAGGCAAGAGAGGCACAGAAAAAGGGAAGAAGGGTGCAGAAAGAAGCAAGAGAGATGCAGAGAGAAGCAAGAGAAGTGCAGAAAGAAGAAACGGGTGCATGAAGAGGCAAGAGGGGTACAGAAAGAGGCATGAGAGCTGCAGAAAGAGGGAAGACGAGTGCAAAAAGAGGCAAGAGAAGTGCAGAAAGCAAAAGAGGTGCAGAAACAGGCAAGAGAACTGCAGAAACAGGCAAGAGAGGTGCAGAAAGAGGCATGAGAAGTACACAAAGAGGGAAGAAGGGTGCAGAAAGAGGCAAGAGGGGTGCAGAAAGAAGCAAGAGAGGTGCAGAAAGAGGCAAGAGAAGTGCAGAAAGAGGCAAGAGAAGTGCAGAAAGAGGCAAGAGGGACAGAAACAGGCAGGAGAGGTGCAGAGAGGAAACAGGGGTGCAGAAAGAGGCAAGTGATGTACAGAAGGAGGCAACAGAGATGCAGAAAGAGGCAAGAGAGGTGCAGAGACAGGCAAGAGAAGTACAAAAAGAGGCAAGAGGAGTGATGAAAGAAGCAATAGAGGTGTAGAAATAAGCAAGAGAAGTGCAGAAAGAGGCAAGAGAGGTGCAGAAAGAGGCAAGAGAGGTGCAGAAACAAGCAAGAGGTGTGCAGAAAAATGCAAGAGAAGTGCAGAAAGAAGCAACAGAGGTCAAGAAGATGGCAAGAGAATTGTAGAAAGAGGCAAAAGAGGTGCAGGAAGAGGGGTGCAGAAAGAGGCAAGGGGGTGCAGAAAGAAGCAAGAGAAGTGCAGAAAGAACCAATGGAGTTACAGAAAGAGGCAAGAGGGGTACAGAAAGAGGCAAGAGGGGTACAGAAAGAGGCAAGAGAAGTGCAGAAAAGTGCAGAAAGAGGCAAGAGAGGTGCAGAAAGAGGCAAGTGAGAGGCAGAAACAAGCAAGAGGTGTGCAGAAAAATGCAAGAGAAGTGCAGAAAGAAGCAACAGAGGTCCAGAAGGTGACAAGAGAACTGCAGAAAGAGGCAAAAGAGGTGCAGAAAGAGGGGTGCAGAAAGAGGCGAGGGGGTGCAGAAAGAAGCAAGAGAGGTGCAGAAAAAAGCAAGAGAAGTGCAGAAAGAACCAATGGAGGTACAGAAAGAGGCAAGCGGGGTACAGAAAGAGGCAAGAGAAGTGCAGAAAGAAGCAACACAGGTACAGAAAAAGGCAAGAGAACTGCAGAAAGAGGCAAGAGAGTTGCAGAAACAGGCAAAAGAGGTGCAGAAAGAGAGAACAGGGGTGCAGACAGAGGCAAGAGAGGTGCAGAAAGAGGGAAGAGAGTGCAGAAAGAGACAAGAGGGGTGCAGAAAGAAGCAAGAGAAGTGCAGAAAGAAGCAAAAGAGATGCAGAAAGAGGCAAGAGAACAGCAGAAAGAGGCAAGGGAGGTGCTGAAAGAGGCAAGAGAGGTGCACAAATAGGGAAGAAGGGCACAGAAAAAGGCAAGAGGGGTGCAGAAAAAAGCAAGAGAGGTGCAGAAAGAAGCAACAGAGGTGCAGAAAGAGGCAAGAGGGGTGCATAAAGAGGCAAGAGAAGTACAGAAAGAAGCAAGAAAGGTGAAGAAAGAGAGAACAGGGTTGCAGAAAGAAGCAAGTCAGGTACAGAAAGAGGCAATAGAGGTGCAGAAAGAGGTGAGCGAGGTGCAGAAAGAGGCAAGAGAAGTGCAGAAAGAGGCAAGAGAAGTGCAGAAAGAGGCAAGAGAAGTCCTGAAAGAATCAATAGAGGTGTAAAAAGAAGCAAGAGAAGTGATGAAAGAGACAAGAGAGTTGCAGAAAAAAGCAAGAGAAGTGCAGAAAGAGGCAAGTGAGGTGCAGAAAGAGGCAAGAGAAGTGCAGAAAGAGGCAAGAGAGGTGCTGAAAGAGGCAAGTGAGGTGCAGAAACAGGCAAGAGGGGTACAGAAAGAGGCAAGAGAACTGCAGAAAGAGGCAAGAGAGTTGCAGAAACAGGCAAAAGAGGCGCAGAAAGAGGGAACAGGGGTGCAGACAGAGGCAAGAGAGGTGCAGAAAGAGGGAACAGGAGTGCAGAAAGAGACAAGAGGGGTGCTGAAAGAGGCAAGAGAAGTGCAGAAAGAAGCAAAAGAGATGCAGAAAGAGGCAAGAGAACTGCAGAAAGAGGCAAGAGAGGTGCAGAAAGAGGCAAGAGAGGCACAGAAAAAGGGAAGGGTGCAGAAAGAGGCAAGAGGGGTGCAGAAAGAAGCAAGAGAGATGCAGAAAGAAGCAAGAGACGTGCAGAAAGAAGAAACAGGTGCATGAAGAAGCAAGAGGGGTACAGAAAGAGGCATGAGAGCTGCAGAAAGAGGGAAGACGAGTGCAAAAAGAGGCAAGAGAAATACAGAAAGCAAAAGAGGTGCAGAAACAGGCAAGAGAACTGTAGAAACAGGCAAGAGAGGTGCAGAAAGAGGCATGTGAGGTACACAAAGAGGGAAGAAGGGTGCAGAAAGAGGCAAGAGGGGTGCAGAAAGAAGCAAGAGAGGTGCAGAAAGAGGCAAGAGAAGTGCAGAAAGAGGCAAGAGGGACAGAAACAGGCAGGAGAGGTGCAGAGAGAGGAAACAGGGGTGCAGAAAGAAGCAAGTGAGGTACAGAAGGAGGCAACAGAGGTGCAGAAAGATGCAAGAGAGGTGCAGAAACAGGCAAGAGAAGTACAAAAAGAGGCAAGAGAAGTGCTGAAAGAAGCAATAGAGGTGTAGAAATAAACAAGAGAAGTGATAAAAGAGACAAGAGAGGTGCAGAAAAAAGCAAGAGATGTGCAGAAAGAGGCAAGTGAGGTGCAGAAAGAGGCAAGAGAAGTGCAGAAAGAGGCAAGAGAAGTGCAGAAAGAGGCAAGAGAGATGCAGAAAGAGGCAAGTGAGGGGCAGAAACAAGCAAGAGGTGTGCAGAAAAATGCAAGAGAAGTGCAGAAAGAAGCAACAGAGGTCCAGAAGGTGGCAAGAGAACTGCAGAAAGACGCAAAAGAGGTGCAGAAAGAGGGGTGCAGAAAGAGGCGAGGGGGTGCAGAAAGAAGCAAGAGAGGTGCGGAAAAAAGCAAGAGAAGTGCAGAAAGAACCAATGGAGGTACAGAAAGAGGCAAGAGGGGTACAGAAAGAGGCAAGAGAAGTGCAGAAAGAAGCAACATAGGCACAGAAAAAGGCAAGAGAACTGCAGAAAGAGGCAAGAGAGTTGCAGAAACAGACAAAAGAGGTACAGAAAGAGGGAACAAGGGTGCAGACAAAGGTAAGAGAGGTGCAGAAAGAGGGAAGAGGAGTGCAGAAAGAGACAAGAGGGGTGCAGAAAGAGGCAAGAGAAGTGCAGAAAGAAGCAAAAGAGATGCAGAAAGAGGCAAGAGAACAGCAGAAAGAGGCAAGGGAGGTGCAGAAAGAGGCAAGAGAAGTGCACAAATAGGGAAGAAGGGCACAGAAAAAGGCAAGAGGGGTCAAGAAAAAAGCAAGAGAGGTGCAGAAAGAAGCAAGAGAAGTGCAGAAAGAAGCAACAGAGGTCCAGAAAGAGGCAAGAGGGGTGCATAAAGAGGCAAGAGAAGTGCAGAAAGAAGCAACAGAGGTGCATAAAGAGGCAAGAGATGTGCAGAAACAGTCAGGAGAGGTGCAGAAAGAGAGAACAGGGTTGCAGAAAGAAGCAAGTGAGGTACAGAAAGAGGCAACAGAGGTGCAGAAAGAGGTGAGCGAGGTGCAGAAACAGGCAAGAGAAGTCCTGAAAGAATCAATAGAGGTGTAAAAAGAAGCAAGAGAAGTGATGGAAGAGACAATAGAGTTGCAGAAAAAAGCAAGAGAAGTGCAGAAAGAGGCAAGTGAGGTGCAGAAAGAGGCAAGAGAAGTGCAGAAAGAGGCAAGAGAGGTGCTGAAAGAGGCAAGTGAGGGGCAGAAACAAGCAAGAGGTGTGCAGAAAAATGCAAGAGAAGTGCAGAAAGAAGCAACAGAGGTCCAGAAGGTGACAAGAGAACTGCAGAAAGAGGCAAAAGAGGTGCAGAAAGAGGGGTGCAGAAAGAGGCGAGGGGGTGCAGAAAGAAGCGAGAGGTGCAGAAAAAAGCAAGAGAAGTGCAGAAAGAACCAATGGAGGTACAGAAAGAGGCAAGCGGGGTACAGAAAGAGGCAAGAGAAGTGCAGAAAGAAGCAACACAGGTACAGAAAAAGGCAAGAGAACTGCAGAAAGAGGCAAGAGAGTTGCAGAAACAGGCAAAAGAGGTGCAGAAAGAGACAAGAGGGGTGCTGACAGAGGCAAGAGAGGTGCAGAAAGAGGGAAGAGAGTGCAGAAAGAGACAAGAGGGGTGCAGAAAGAAGCAAGAGAAGTGCAGAAAGAAGCAAAAGAGATGCAGAAAGAGGCAAGAGAACAGCAGAAAGAGGCAAGGGAGGTGCACAAATAGGGAAGAAGGGCACAGAAAAAGGCAAGAGGGGTGCAGAAAAAAGCAAGAGAGGTGCAGAAAGAAGCAAGAGAAGTGCAGAAAGAAGCAACAGAGGTGCAGAAAGATGCAAGAGGGGTGCATAAAGAGGCAAGAGAAGTACAGAAAGAAGCAGGAAAGGTGCAGAAAGAGAGAACAGGGTTGCAGAAAGAAGCAAGTGAGGTACAGAAAGAGGCAATAGAGGTGCAGAAAGAGGTGAGCGAGGTGCAGAAACAGGCAAGAGAAGTGCAGAAAGAGGCAAGAGAAGTCCTGAAAGAATCAATAGAGGTGTAAAAAGAAGCAAGAGAAGTGATGAAAGAGACAAGAGAGTTGCAGAAAAAAGCAAGAGAAGTGCAGAAAGAGGCAAGTGAGGTGCAGAAAGAGGCCAGAGAAGTGCAGAAAGAGGCAAGAGAAGTGCAGAAAGAGGCAAGAGAAGTGCAGAAAGAGGCAAGAGAGGTGCTGAAAGAGGCAAGTGAGGTGCAGAAACAGGCAAGAGGGGTACAGAAAGAGGCAAGAGAACTGCAGAAAGAGGCAAGAGAGTTGCAGAAACAGGCAAAAGAGGTGCAGAAAGAGGGAACAGGGCTGCAGACAGAGGCAAGAGAGGTGCAGAAAGAGGGAACAGGAGTGCAGAAAGAGACAAGAGGGGTGCTGAAAGAGGCAAGAGAAGTGCAGAAAGAAGCAAAAGAGATGCAGAAAGAGGCAAGAGAACTGCAGAAAGAGGCAAGAGAGGTGCAGAAAGAGGCATGTGAGGTACACAAAGAGGGAAGAAGGGTGCAGAAAGAGGCAAGAGGGGTGCAGAAAGAAGCAAGAGAGGTGCAGAAAGAGGCAAGAGAAGTGCAGAAAGAGGCAAGAGGGACAGAAACAGGCAGGAGAGGTGCAGAGAGAGGAAACAGGGGTGCAGAAAGAAGCAAGTGAGGTACAGAAGGAGGCAACAGAGGTGCAGAAAGATGCAAGAGAGGTGCAGAAACAGGCAAGAGAAGTACAAAAAGAGGCAAGAGAAGTGCTGAAAGAAGCAATAGAGGTGTAGAAATAAACAAGAGAAGTGATAAAAGAGACAAGAGAGTTGCAGAAAAAAGCAAGAGATGTGCAGAAAGAGGCAAGTGAGGTGCAGAAAGAGGCAAGAGAAGTGCAGAAAGAGGCAAGAGAAGGGCAGAAAGAGGCAAGAGAGATGCAGAAAGAGGCAAGTGAGGGGCAGAAACAAGCAAGAGGTGTGCAGAAAAATGCAAGAGAAGTGCAGAAAGAAGCAACAGAGGTCCAGAAGGTGGCAAGAGAACTGCAGAAAGAGGCAAAAGAGGTGCAGAAAGAGGGGTGCAGAAAGAGGCGAGGGGGTGCAGAAAGAAGCAAGAGAGGTGCGGAAAAAAGCAAGAGAAGTGCAGAAAGAACCAATGGAGGTACAGAAAGAGGCAAGAGGGGTACAGAAAGAGGCAAGAGAAGTACAGAAAAAAGCAACATAGGCACAGAAAAAGGCAAGAGAACTGCAGAAAGAGGCAAGAGAGTTGCAGAAACAGACAAAAGAGGTACAGAAAGAGGGAACAGGGGTGCAGACAGAGGCAAGAGAGGTGCAGGAAGAGGAGTGCAGAAAGAGACAAGAGGGGTGCAGAAAGAGGCAAGAGAAGTGCAGAAAGAAGCAAAAGAGATGCAGAAAGAGGCAAGAGAACAGCAGAAAGAGGCAAGGGAGGTGCAGAAAGAGGCAAGAGAGGTGCACAAATAGGGAAGAAGGGCACAGAAAAAGGCAAGAGGGGTGCAGAAAAAAGCAAGAAAGGTGCAGAAAGAAGCAAGAGAAGTGCAGAAAGAAGCAACAGAGGTCCAGAAAGAGGCAAGAGGGGTGCATAAAGAGGCAAGAGAAGTGCAGAAAGAAGCAACAGAGGTGCATAAAGAGGCAAGAGATGTGCAGAAACAGTCAGGAGAGGTGCAGAAAGAGAGAACAGGGTTGCAGAAAGAAGCAAGTGAGGTACAGAAAGAGGCAACAGAGGTGCAGAAAGAGGTGAGCGAGGTGCAGAAACAGGCAAGAGAAGTCCTGAAAGAATCAATAGAGGTGTAAAAAGAAGCAAGAGAAGTGATGGAAGAGACAATAGAGTTGCAGAAAAAAGCAAGAGAAGTGCAGAAAGAGGCAAGTGAGGTGCAGAAAGAGGCAAGAGAAGTGCAGAAAGAGGCAAGAGAGGTGCTGAAAGAGGCAAGTGAGGTGCAGAAACAGGCAAGAGAGGTACAGAAAGAACCAATGGAGGTGCCGAAAGAGGCAAGAGGGGTGCAGAAAGAGGCAAGAGAGTTGCAGAAAGAAGCAAGAGAGGTGCAGAAAGAGGCAAGAGAACTGCAGAAAGAGGCAAGAGAGGTGCAGAAAGAAGCAACAGATGGTCAGAAAGAGGGATGAGGGGTGCAGAAAGAGGCAAGAGGGGTGCAGAAAGAGACAAGAGAGGTGCAGAAAGAGGCAAGAGAGGTGCAGAAAGAAGCTTAAGGGGTGCAGAAAGAGGCAAGAGAAGTGCAGAAAGAGGCAAGAGAGGTGTAGAAACAGGCAACAGGTGCAGAAAGAGGGAAGAGAGGTGCAGAAAGAGGGATGAGGGGTGCAGAAAGAAGCAACAGAGGTACATAAAGAAGTAAGGGAAGTGCAGAAAGAAGCAAGTGAGGTACAGAAAGAGGCAAGAGAAGTGCATAAAGAGGCAAGAGAGGTGCAGAAGGAGGCAAGAGGGTGCAGAAAGAGGTCAGAGAAGTGCAGAAAGAAGCAACAGAGGTGCAGAAAGAGGCAAGAAAGGTGCAGAAGAAAGAAGCAAGAGACGTGCAGAAAGAAGCAAGAGAGGTGCAGAAAGAAGGGAGGTGCAGAAAGCAGAAGATATGTGCAGAAAGAGGCAAGAGAAGTACAGAAAAAGGAAGAAAGGTACAGAAAGAAGCAAGAGAAATGCAGAAAGAGGCAAGAGAGGCGCGGAAAGAAGCAAGAGTGGTTGGCGCACCATTAGTACCAATTTAACACTCACATTTAGCAATAAGTAACCAGTGACCATTCCAGGTTTGCAAAGGGCCTTCCACCACGCTGTAACACTTGTCTCTGCATTTTTGGTAACGTTTTAGCCGTTTGAGCTAGAAACAAGGTTTTTTTTAATTCAAATCTGCAGATTATGCAGCAGATGATGGATTATGTGGCAAATGCGGAAAATGTATAATTATGCAAAAATCGGTGGAGCCGAACAGTCACATAATTCCAGTGGCCCTGATCATACCTCTGACTAGGTCGAGAAGTGCTCCTCAGTGGTTCCTTCTTTTTGTCTCATTGAGTTTATAGTTTAGCTTCTATTGAAATGAGGAAGACTAAACCTGCGGTTACCACTCCACAACACAGACTACCATACCACATAATTACTCTCCATAATGCATAATCCCACTCTACATAATTCCTATACACTAAATACCACATACTTTCTATCTTCATAATTTCACTGCACAACATACCACATAATTCCACTACATACAACGTACATCCACTCCAAAAAACATTGGTAAAAAACTTTTACATTTACAACGCCAACAGCCCTAACTTTCACAAATGCAAGACCTATTACATTGCAAATGCTTTTTTAACTAGTAGTCGCGTTTGCAGAGTGGTGGAGAAAGGGGGCTGGGCCTCCGAACAGCGCTCATGAATTCTGCTGCATAGGGCTTACAGGAGGTACCAGGAGGGCTTCTTGTCCCCCAAAGTCCCTCAGGAGTAAAGTGGACTTCACCCCCCAACAATTAGTGTGCCAGAAATCACATTTGCAGAGTGATGGAGAAAGGGGGGCGTGGCCTCTGAAGACCTCTTGGCAATCCCAGTCTGTGGGACTTACTGGAGGTAAGTGCAAGGAGGGGCCGGGGCCTCCAGCGAGTTGCTGGTTTCTTTTTTTTTTGTTTCAGGAAGGGAACTGTGTGGCCCCCCCTTCCCTTGACCCTTTTGGGCCCCGGGGACCCAATACCCCAGGGCCGGAGCCATTTAAAAATATATATATATTATTGACCCCCCGAAGCCCGGTGAAAACTTTTTTATGGAAAGGGGGCCACGTGGCCGCCCTTACCTGGGCCAATTTTGGCCTCAAGACCCCATCCCCCGGGGCCTGCCCTGCCTTTTAAAAATATTTTGGAGGGGGGCCACGTGTACCCCCCTCCTGAGGCCAATTGTGGCCCCCCGGGGCCGGTCCTTATGTTTAAAAAAAAATTAAAAAGGGAAGGGGCCGAGTGCCCCCCCTCCAAGGCCATTTTTGGCCCCGGGGATCACCCGGGGCTTGGCCTTACTTTGGGGACTGTAGGAGAGTAGGATCTGCTTCACATGGGTACCCCCACTTTTTGCTGATGCTTCACTGTTTTTCGACCTTAGTCTGGCTGGGGCCCTGCTAATCAGAACCCCAGCCTAGCTGCTTCCTCTCTAAAATGGTTTCCATGTGCCTTAGGCACATCTCTGATTGGAATCTGGAGTGCCCTTATAAGTCCCTAGTATATGGTATACTATGTACCCAGGGCATAGGTACCTCAGAGGCCTACCAGGGGCTGCAGCATGTATTGTGCCACCCCTGGAAGGCCATCCAAACTGATACCACAGGTCTGCTACTGCAGCCTGGGTAAGGTGGTGCATGCACCCCTTACTGTGATATAGGCTACCTATATCACTATATACATACACACATATAAACCTATAAGTCACTCCTATGGCAGACCTTATCAATCCTGAAGGCAGAGTGCGTGGTTCCTATGTGAGAGGGTGCCCCTGCATGAGCAGGGCCCCTCTGCAGCGTTCGGAGACCCTTCTCTGATGCTGTTTGTAGTGCAACCTGACCATATACTCTTAAGCGCATTATAACCTCGCGTTAAATGCTAACTTTGGGATGGCTGCACGGAAACATGTCGTGTTTGGTGTCAAACATCTTGGAATACTACCCCCCGCCAGTTCTGGCAGCGGGGGTAGCATTCCACCCTTCTAGAGGGAAAGACATGTACACACCGGTATGCCCGGTACTGACTTTCCAAGCCCTGGCATCACAAAATGGATGCCGCTGCCACAGACACGAGTCTGGCCTCCTGCTGCTGACCGAAACTCCGGCAGGGGAGGCCTGGACAATGGGTTTCCTGTCCCAGGGAGGTGTGACCACCTCCCCAGACAGGATAGTGTGTATTGGGGCTGGGCGGGAGCACTCTCTGGTGCTTTGAAGTCCTGCACTGGGGGCACACTTGGTGTCCCTGTGCATACCCCAGTTCAAACCGGCTCAGGGGCTTCCAGCCCTGCTCTGTGACGAAACTGGACAAAGGGAAAGGGGTGTAACCACCCCTCTGCCCTGACCCTCCCATAGGTGGGGTCACAGAGTATGTCCAACCCCCTACCTTAGTATAAGTAGGGGAACCCAGTCCTTAGGACTTTAGATTTACCTGGACAAAACTCTGATACAGAATCCTGGACCTTTGACGCTCTACTTTAAGATTAGAGGACTGAAGATTCTCCCTTGGGGTCAAGGAGTGACTCCCCTGCTTGGCAGGCACCAAAGAAGCAATTGTCCGGTCTGCATCGCTGAAGCTCCCGTCGGACGCCGAAGTTTTTGCATCACCAGAGGTGGATTTCCAGACTTCACCGAGGCTGCCCTGAGTCCCCAGCAAAGCTGAGGCCCGTAGCTGTTGTGGGTAACGTGGAACCGTGACCCCTGGACATCAAACGCATTTGCAAGTGCATCCTCTTCTGGGTCTCCCACGAAGTCGTGCTTTGGGCTTCGAGTAGCCCCAGCCTCCAGCACCAACTGCACTGAAGATCACTGGCCTCCACTCCACGAGTGTCCTGTGAGCCAGCTCCACGTGCACCATCTTGAGGCTCCTTCGCAGTCGCTAGTCCGTTGGCTAGTAGGCTCTCCCGAAGGCCAATCTTTTTCTGCTTGGGCTCCCTGGTTGCTCCAGGTGTGCCCTGACTTATCCTTGCTGGGTGAGTCCCCCAGACCTTGCTGGTCTGCGACATCGTCCTTCTTTGATTTCCACGAGACTTGCCGTTGCCAAGGCTTGTTGGGTCCAATCCGGTCGCCGACACCCTTGCAATCGACAAACGTCGTGGGACAGCTCGAATCCAGCTCCTGGTTGTCGTCGACGCCTCCTGGACCTCGTAGCTGAAGAGTCAAGATGACTGTCAACCTACCTGAAGCACTCGACATCGGTGGGCATCTGCTCATCGCCTTCCTGGTCACTGGCTAGTGACCCAGACTCTGTCCCCTCTGCTTTCAGGTTCTTCAGATCTTCGATCCACCTTTGGATCCACCCGAACACTTTCGACTTGGCCTCCAGCAGCACTTTGCAGCAGATAGTCATTGAAAGCGACGACGAAACCTGACCCCGAAAGACACCTATGCACCCGGCTTCCCTGGGTGAGGTAACTCGAGTACTCCGGTGCTCCCATGGGTATTGACACTAGAACAGCCTAGTTCTCAAAGGGTTTGCTCCAAGTCCTCCTCTAAGTGTCCCTTTTCTTTTAAATTCTAATCGCGACTTTCCCCATAGAAGTTAACAGTGGTTCGCGGTTGTGTTCATACACTGCACGCGTCCCCCGTGGGTCCCCTGTGTCACTGCCTTGGGTGGTTCCTTGTGGTCCAAGCACTTCTACAGGCTCTAGGCCTTGTGTCTAGCTCCGTCGTGGTTCTTATACCACTTTATTGGTATATGGTTTGGTACGCCCCTGGGGCTCAAACGTGTATTTGTGCTATTAGTGTAGATAACTAACTCGTAACGTATGTACTTCGAACTCTAGCCTCATAAAGAGACTAGAGGGGTGTGTTTAGTAATAAATACATATATTTTGAATATATACCTGGTGTGGTCCTCTTTCATTTGGTCACTCAAGAGATTATAGACTGGTAAAACAAGCTGCTTTACATTCCTTCAAGACTTAGCCTGAAGGCTGCTCTCCATAGCTACCACTAGGATAGCTTTCAATAAAGGTTGTCTTTAACCTATCTCCAATAAGGGGTTGTTTGGACTGGTGCAAGGTGCCCACTATAATTAGTGGACAGCATATGCCAGGCCAACTTCTCACAGGGACCGTGGGGGAGCCCCAATGCCCTCACGGTCCCTTCCGGCTCCCCGCCTCCTGCGGGAGCCTGCATTGCTTTTGGGTAAAGGGAGCTGCTGATATGCAGCTCCCTCTACCCAAAAGCAATTCTCTTCGCTTCATGGAAGCGAGAGCAGTTTTCCTGCTCTCGCATCCATGAAGCAAAGCAGATGTTTGCTATGGCAGGTCGGAGCATTGCTCCCGCCCTGCCATAGCAAACCGCAATGTCCTGAGGGTGGGCACTCCGGGACATTGCTGGAGCCTCCAACATGTTTAAAGCCCCGGGGAGCTGCCCCCCGCATATCATTAAAATTGCCCCTGGGGAGGTGGCGGTCCCCGGGGCTTAATTAAACGAAGCGACGGAGATCACACTTTATTTTCTGTAAAAAAATGTTGGTGGGATTCGCAGACCATACGCGAATCCAGCCAAAAATATTTAAAGAAAATGCTTTTTGGGCCCTGGGGTCCCTGTGGCAGGCCTAGGGGCTCAGGGTGTTTCTACCCTGCCCCCTTTTCTTGATTTTAATAATTTATTTTACCTTTTTTCTTGTGACTTGGTTCAACGGCGGCACATGATGGCTGCAAACACTTCCTGGTTTGAAGTGTTGGCAGCCAATCAAAGTCAAGCTCGTGATCGGGAGTGTTCGCGGATCCACCGCGGTCACCAGATACTAATATTTTTTTATATATGAATTTCTCAGGAACTACTGAACGGATTTACACCATTTAAGAAAAAGGTCGCTTTCTGAACCAATAGCTACCTTTTTGCCAAATGTGGTGTAATTCCGTTCAGCAGTTTGGGCTGTAGCCTTGTCTAAAGTTTCCATGGAAATTAAAATGGAGAAAATGCGTTTTGGGGCCTACCCTTTTCTCAGCCCCTGCTTGACGAATCACCCCAAAACTTTCAAGACAGGGGTTGACCGGAGCCCCCCATTAGTTTTGAAAATTTCGCGAAGATTCGTCAAATGGCGCCAAAGATATTGGCAAAAGAAAAACAGCTTTTCCTATGGAAACTAGTTCCTAACCATAACTACCTACTGGCGATATATATATATATGGAAATTATTTATTTACTACTAGTTCCAGAATGCTTTGGCCACTCACTGGCATGTGACCATCGAAATAAAAGAAGGAAAATACTAGTGTGTAATGCTTGCTGTTCTTCTTGAAGTCAGTCCATGATTAAGGGCGCTGGCCCGAAACGCGTTGGGCTGTGGACATTATAAGGAAGCATGTCTGTGAGCAGCGTTCACATGTGAGCTTGCACTTACCTGATGGCGTGCTTTCACGAGGGGCAATTCTGTTTTGGTGATGTGTATATATATATATATATATATATATATATATATACACATTTATATATATATAAGAAAGACTCCGCCAGGACATGGATTGCTTTCCAAGTAACGGAGCACGGACCTCAGTTTTAGTGCAGCAAGGAATAAAATGTATTGCTCTCCAACCTTTACAGCCATGGCGCGTTTCAGCCCTTCCTCGGGCCTTGATCACATGACACGCTCTGTCAGGTGGGTAGTTTTTTTATACTGTTTTTTTAGGTGAATGCTTAAAGTGACAGTGACACAAAGTTACCATTGACAGCAATAAATAGTAAAATGAAACTATTTGATAGTATAAAACTGGTGTCAACACAATAAATACCATCATAAATAGCAGATAATATTTGAGTAAAATTGAATAAAATTGAACACCAGAAGAACAATAGTAAAACAGTAAAATAACAGTACAAAAGAGAGTCCAGGTAAAATACCAAAGCAGTCTGTTGTCCTGAGCAATCACTAATTTGCTCACAAAATTCTCCTCATTATTCTATTCACTGTTAATATATCTGCTAGGTACATTCCGGCTTAAATGCCCAATTGTGTTGACAATTCCAAAAAGAGACAACATTCTCATGGTAATAGTGTAAGAGTTGTCAATTGCTGTACAAACCTAGTGTCGAAAAATGCATGTGCTTAGTGTTAAAAAATTGTAAAAAGTGTTAAAAAATTACTAAAACCACCTATAACTTCTAATAAAAACACCCAATGTGTGCAGCTTTGATTATGCAGCATATTATAACTAGTCCCTCAATATCCAAGTTTTTCTATCATGTTCAGTTAGACTAATGAGGAACCTAAAGGCCTGACTCTAATTCAACTCATCCTTAGTAGCCATGTCAGTTTTATAGGCAAGTATGCATTTCCTCTGTGGCATTCAAACCCCGTGGATACTTAGTATCGAGGTTGATGATATAGTTAGACTCTAAAAGTCTTAAAGTTTTGACCCTATCACCTCCTCTCTTGTTTGGCAACACAGCATCTATTAGAAAGTAACTCAAACCCTTGGGGTTCGATCCGTGTACCTCACTGAAATGTCTGGCTACTGGATAGGACTGATCTTGATTTTTTATCGCTCTTAGGTGCTGGAGCACCCTCTTGTGTGCCTGTAAGATTGTGCTACCAATGTAGCGTAACCCGCATGGGCACTCCAGCACGTAGATTACATGATCAGATTTACAGCTGAGCGATTTGTTAATCAGAATTTCCTTCTCGTTGAAAGGGGTTTTATATGAGATGGTATTGCTGCCATATTGGCATGCTTTACATGTTTTGCATTTGTAAAAGCCCTTTCTTTGAGATAGCCAGGAGGTAGTACTCGGCCCACTTGGGTCATTTTGAACCAAAATGTCTTTCATTGATCTCGCTCTGCTGTAGGTGATGGCAGGTCTTTTTGGGAGTAAGTGCCCTATCATTGGGTCGCTTAATACTAGAGGCCAGTTCTTAGTTAATAGTTTTTTCACTTGTCTTTCCTGACTATTGTATTTTAAAATGAATCTGAAAGTGTTTCCTTCTTCTTGTTTAATGTTGTTTTTGGCTGCGGTACCATGTACCTCCCTGCCCTGACTGAGGAGACACTCCCTTAATTTGGTCCTGCTCTTTTGAATAGCTTTATCTATGCAGGTATTAGTGTAGCCCCTTTCTTGAAATCTCAGTTTGCTGGTTTCTTGTGCAGTAATTAAATCCTCATTGCAGCTACATATCCGTCTCAACCTAAGCATCTCCCCATATGGGATACTACGGATGAGATGCTTAGGATGAGCGCTGCCCGCGTGTAAAACTGCGTTACCAGCTGTGGGTTTTCTGTGCAGTCTCGTTTCCAATTTACCGTTTTTAACAAACACTTGCACATCAAGGAAATTAATAGTTTCATTACTGATGGTGGCTGTGAAATGTAAATTCAGTTGGTTGTTATTCAGACTATCGATGAACCCCTCGGCCTCACTGAATGAGCCATCCCATATGACAAAGAGGTCATCAATATATCTCCACCATGCCTTGATGTTCTTAGTTACAGTGGGAATATGTTCTTTTGAAAGGACCAGCTCCTCCCACCAGCCCATGTGAAGACAGGCATAGCTGGGGGAGAAGCTGGCCCCCATAGCTACCCCACGTAATTGTTGGTATATGCTGTTTTGGAACAAAAAATAATTGTTATGCAAACAGAATTCCACCATGTTCAATAACATGAGATTATGTTGGGCATAATCTTGACCCCTTCTGGCTAGGTAATAGTTAAGAGCCCTTAGCCCATCCCTATGATTGATAGAAGTGTATAGGGATGTTACATCCAATGTCATTAATAGATGTTCAGCCTGCCAGGGGTAGTCCATCAATTTTGTTAAAAAGTCACTTGTATCTTTTATAAAGGAGGACAAGTAGTGGACGTGTTCTTGTAAGAAATAGTCAATGTATTTAGAGGTGTTTTCAAGTAAGCTTCTGCGAGCTGAAATAATTGTTCTGCCTCGCGGTGATAAGGGATCCTTGTGGACTTTAGGAATAAAGTACAGAATAGGGGTCACTGGTTTATCATTTTTCATGAATTTGAATTCATCCGGCATCAGTAACCCTGCATTTTTCCAGCCGATCAATTTCATGTTGAAATCATTGATGGTTTTGCGTATTGTTGAGTGATCGCTGCGGCGGTAACATTCTGCATCCTTAAGTTGTTTCATGGCCTCCGCAATGTAATCAGCTTTTCTCCACAACACTACGTTTCCGCCTTTATCAGCATTGCGGATCACGATGTCTGGATTTCTTTTCAATTTCGACATCAGTACATGAAATTGCATTTGCTGTTTATTAGCTTTTTGATTTGTAGTATTCTGTATTTTATAATTCAAATCCTTTAGTCCGCTCACGATGTTGTTGTGGAAGCTATCAATGGAATCTTTAATCATCAGAGGATTAAAAGTGGAGGGGGGTTTGAATGGGGTTTTCAATTTCAACTGGGTCGTTTTGTCGCTTGTTCCATCGTTGTCAGATATGCTTGGGCTGAGTGTCATGTTCTCCTCCAATAGTTCCTGCATGTCTGCCAGCAGAGGCAGATCAGATTGAGTGAGATTGTATTGGAGCATATGCTGTTGTGTTATTGGATCTGTGTCACTTTCTTTTGTTTGTTGATCGTGTTGTATAAAGTGCTTCTTGAGTTTGAGTTTTCTTATGCTTTTATAAATGTCAAAACGTGTAGTCGCGTAATTAAAAGAGCTGATCGGACAATAGGAGAGTCCTAACGACAGGAGTTGCTCTTCCGCTTTATTCAACACAACATCAGAAAGATTTATGACAGTCGGATTGGCACATATGGAATTGTGATTCATCGTCTCCAATTTCTCTTCGGCTGTCTCTTTGGTTGTGGTTTGCCACTTGCAGCTTCGTTTCCTTGCCCGCCTTCTTGCCTGGCGTTTAGATGTTCTGTTTTTGATTTGTTTTGGTGTGGTCTTGGGCGCAGGGTCTGCCTGCGCTCCTCCACTAAAAAATCCACCTCATCTGCTAATGAAAGTGACGCCGGAATCTGTTGAAGCATTTGTTTGCGTGCCAGTGTCAGTTTCACTGTCGGCTGCTGAGCTCAAATCTGATTGCGACGAGCATTCAACCACATTAGTCTTGCCCCCTGCTGTCTTAGAATCCTGATTACCTCCTCCATATTTAGAGACCTTGAGAGAATCGTATTTTCTAGCAAAGGTGAAAATGCGTCAGTTTTCATAGTCATTGCGGTCCCTATGAAATTTAAAAGCTTTTCTTTCCCTTATCACGTCTTCCTCTTTTTTAAGCCTTTTAGACATTTCTTCCTTTAATTTAAGAATTTCCTCTTTAGTCCCCATATTGTCAATTTCTTCATTGAGTACTTCAATTTGTTCTGAAAGCTTTGCCCTGTCTTTTACTGCATATTTGACTAGGATGAGCAACAGCCTGCGCGATGAATCTAGATTGGCCTTCATCATGTCCCTGTCTGGCTCTCCGTAACTGGGAGACAAGAGTATTCTGAGGCCACGGGGCACCCTTTCCACATCAATATATCGCTGAAGGGAAGTTGCCTCCCACCACTTCTTTTGTTCCGCCCTCATTAGTTTTTCCAGAGTCTTAATTTTGTCCCTTAAACTTATGTTACGGGGCCCGGCTGTGGTATTGTGGGATATGGAGTCCGTTAGTGGCCTTTTAGAATCGTCGAACATGTCTACTGCCGCTGCCTCTCTTTCTCGGAGCGAGTCGGCTGTCATGGTTGTCAGAGCACTGGTAAATTAGAATAACTTTTGGATACAAACTAGCGAGCACTTGGCAATGTTTGACTCGCGTTTGTTTCGTCGCACCACCCCGCCTCCCGGCTACTGCTCGCTGCCTAGCGGTACAACCCCCAGCCATCAGCTGCGTGCCGGCTAAGCGCCCCCGTGTCCTACGACTCGTGGTCGCCTACCTGACAGCTGCTTCTCGGCCAGTAGGTGTTTCCGCTGTGTGTTCTCCGCTTGCCGGGGGGTGACGTCAGTGGTAATCCTCCCGGATTCTTTGAAACTGCCCACTCGCGTGAGCGATGGATCCTTTGATGGCGTCTCACAACGTGGCGAGGGGGTCTGTGTTGAGCTGGAGGAGTCCAAACCGGCTGTTAAGATAAGAAAGACTCCGCCAGGACATGGATTGCTTTCCAAGTAACGGAGCACGGACCTCAGTTTTAGTGCGGCAAGGAATAATATTTATTGCTCTCCAACCTTTACAGCCATGACGCGTTTCAGCCCTTCCTCGGGCCTTGATCACATGACACGCTCTGTCAGGTGGGTAGTTTTTTTATACTGTTTTTTTAGGTGAATGCTTAAAGTGACAGTAACACAAAGTTACCATTGACAGCAATAAATAGTAAAATGAAACAATTTGATAGTATAAAATTGGTGTCAACACAATAAATACCATCATAAATAGCAGATAATATTTGAGTAAAATTGAATACAATTGAACACCAGAAGAACAATAGTAAAACAGTAAAATAACAGTACAAAAGAGAGTCCAGGTAAAATACCAAAGTAGTCTGTTGTCCTGAGCAATCACTAATTTGCTCACAAAATTCTCCTCATTATTCTATTCACTGTTAATACATCTGCTAGGTACATTCCGGCTTAAATGCCCAATTGTGTTGACAATTCCAAAAAGAGACAACATTCTCATGGTAATAGTGTAAGAGTTGTCAATTGCTGTACAAACCTAGTGTCAAAAAGTGCATGTGCTTAGTGTTAAAAAATTGTGAAAGTGTTAAAAAATTACTAAAACCACCTATAACTTCTAATAAAAACACCCAATGTGTGCAGTTTTGATTATGCAGCATATTATAACTAGTCCCTCAATATCCGAGTTTTTCTATCATGTTCAGTTAGACTAAATATATATATAAGCTCTCTAGCCTCAAATGCAGGGGAAGTTTATTCAGAAGGACCCAGGAAGGAGAAAGAGCGCCCACCAGTCCTTACCCTATTCACTCTCAGCATGCTTCCTAATGCTTGATTCGAGGACTGGAGACTGGAGACTCTTAGCAGAGCATAGAAAATGGACTCTACAAAACAAGTAGCTTGGGCCAATGTTATTTAAAGCATGTTATTTAAAGCATGGAAAGTCATCAGCAGTGCCTTGAACAGAATTATCTTCTTAACAAGAGGCCAGTGCAAAGAGTGAATATGATTAGAGGTCCTGGTTCGCCGAAGAAGATTCAATAAAAGTAATGTTTCAGCATTCTTTGCCACCGGAAGCTTATGGATGACGTAGGCCAGAAGTCCAAGATAAATGTGTTTGCATAATAAAAGCGGGAAGTCATGAGCACCTAAGAACAATTTCCCTAGCATGGAAAGACAGAAAAAACAGAAACTTTTTCAATGCCTGCAAGAGCCCAAAACACATTTGTCTCAGTGGTCAGATTCCGCCTAAAGTCTGACTGACTAGGATTTTGGAGATCGTTAGTCTCCAAATAGCAGGAGAGTTGCCTATTAACAATTTTCTCTAAGATCTTAGACAATGCAGGGAGCAAGGAAATGGGCCTATAGTTACTCAGCATATTGGGGTCAGCCGAAGACTTCTTCAAGAGTGGAAGAATTTTTGCCTGTTTCCAGCCTGCGGAGACCACCACCGGCGCAAGAGAATCATTGAGCAGCTTGTTGACCTGTGGATTGATTACCTTTGCTGCCATAATTATCAGATGCTACAAACCCCTGCAAACCCCTACAAACCTAACAGCCCATAATTAACATCTAATGAAAAATGAATTAATATTACATAATTTACATTATAAATATCAATCATATTTTTTTTTAAAGTATTAAATAATTCATAATTATTATGAACTAATTAACTACCCACCCTATCCCCTTATGAACCAAATAACCCACTACAACACAAGAAATTGCTATAACAAATTAAATAAATAATTCTAAATCATTTAGAAATAAAAGCTATATTTAAAAAGAAAATAACCTTTATATAAACAATAGTAACACATAAAATGAATATGTCCACTAAGACACGTTCAAATCATTTAAAATCAATATTTGCAACCACAATTTTTTGAAAATTATATTAAAAACATCGATATTTAAAATGATTTACTTACTCTAAACAATTATATTCTTGTCAACAATTTATTTTCCTATATTTCTGTCTTCCAATATTTTTACATAAATATTTTGTACAAACACCATACAAATACCACATACATGCATACAATGATGGCCACTAATCAACTCCAATAAGCATACTGACGAGGACCCATTTTAAATCAATCATCAAGCAGCCAGTCTTTCACCCTCTGCATGACACAAAACCTTCATTCATTAACCCTCTCCCAGGAAAAATGACATTAATTCTAATACTAATGATGTATTTGGCGTTTTCAAATGCCACTAAGAGGTATGAAATCATTGGGAAAAAACAGCATCTTAACTTAGTAGAGCGGGCACAGCAATAGCCTAGACCCAGTTATTCTCACAAAATTGGAGTCAGCAAGTGAAAATTAAAATGTATTAGGCTAATGTCAGTTTGTTTTGGGGATTTTTTAAAGCAGAACCCCATGCTTTTTCTATATAATTTACGTGTCTCCACTGGCTGAAATGATAATTCAGGATATCCTGAAGTTACAGAAGTATGTCAAGGGTAACTGAGAAGCCATTCAAATTATGAAGCAAAAGCCTACAATTTTTTCAAGAATATATTTAGGAGACTTGTCTGCCTTTCAATGGAGAAAACTCAGAGAGTATTCCACATTTCACCAACTGCATGGCCATGGTAGCAGACTGGATGCGAACCAACTGCCTGTAGCTCAACTCTGGTCTTTGGCAACAAAACCTCCCCATGGGACTCTACCTGGTGGCCATTTTATCTAGGACCAACAGCCACAGACTACGCACAAAATCTAGGGATCATCCTAGACTACTGCTCAACATGACGGCTAAATTCAACGCAGTGCACACCTCCTGCTTCAACATCCAAAGCATATTTTGAAAGATCTTCTAATGTTGTCTCAGAACACCAAAGAGACCATAATTCAAGCACTCATCAACAGCAGTCTGGACTATGACAACACCCTATGCTGGAATCTCCAAACAACTGCTCAGGCCCTAGACACACTGCTGCAAGAGTCAAACTCAACCTCCCATGCCTCACCCACATCACACAGCACTTCAAGAAGCTTCACTGGCTCCCTATTCACAAGCGCAGCCAATTCAAACTTCTCACGCACACATACAGAGCCCTACACAATACAGGACCAGATTACCTGAACAGCCCATACACTTTCACAACCCACCAGACACCTATGCTCTGCTTCACTCTCACTTGCACACATTCCCTGAATCAGCAAAATCAAAACTGGAGGTCCCTCATTCTCCTACACCTCACCCAAGACATTGAACAACCCCCTTCAACACATCAGAGCCTCCTCCTCACTTTCTTGAGTTCTGCAAGAAGCTGAAGACCTTGCTCTTCATATAAGCACCTTGGGGAATCACACACCTACACACCTGCCAAGTGCCTGGATACCCTCTCGGGTGAATAGTGCACTATACAAATCAACCAGCATAACATAGCACAACAAAACATAACATAATCTGATGCCCTTCTCTCACAGTGCTGAAAACCAAGAATCTGGACATTATATTCATCATGTTGACTGAGACACAGTTTATGTAACATCTGGACACAACCAAGTCTGATAGGCTGTGCAATCTTGTAGGAGCGAGACATGAATTCCAGAAGCTCATTCCCTATGCTACGTGAGCCCTGCAATCACCTGAAAAATAAAGATAATTCCAGACAGCACCCAGGGGAACTGGAGAAACAAAAGACAGCATATTCGGGCCCTTCAAGGTGACTGCATAAGTTCTCCTCGCTTCAGATTCCTTCAATGTCTAGTATTGTTGTGTACCTACAAGAATACAATATGCATTTTAGGACTTGTCTTTATAAGGCATAAACTTAAACATGTATGGGCTGAAATGGTAAATGTTTGTACTTACCTAACACATCCCACTTTCCCACTAGGATCTATCAGCTGGAACCTTGCATATGCAGTGTAATCCTAAGAAAAGAAAGTAAATACAGAATATAGGTAAAGTACATACTCAACAAATCAACTTCTAGGACATCAGTGTAGTACCCATAGTTACCTAACAAATGAAAAGATAAAGGTCTAGCACAGGCCAGATATGCAGTGGAATTAAGTCCTTCCTAAAAAGTCTTGCACAAATCAAATATCCATAAAAGTAGTGCTTGGGTAATGTCCCAGGGATCACCAAAAGAGTCTCAAGACCTTGGGCCCGATTCACAAAGGCAATCTGAGACAAAAGTCTAACTTTGCGACTTTTGGTATTCACAGAGGTAATTTATGAGTCGTATCTTTACGTCCGCAGTTGGGCCGGAATCTCCGGCTCGGGCCGTACTCTCTGGCTTAGGCCGGATGAAGTGTAATGAATGGGCCAGAATGCAATTTTTACAAAAAGGAACATTAGGAACGTATGATAAATGGTAAAGGAGGTCATGAAAATCAGTTTGGGCAGGTAAAAGGGAACGCCTGCAGATTGTCCAGTTTCTCAAAAGTAATTTGCCTATCTTTGTATGTAGTTTTAAAAAAGCATGGATGTAAGAAACCATATCTTATGTTTAAGGACTTCAACTGAGGTTGCATCTCAAGGAATCATTTCCTCTTGGCGGCAGTGGCGCTGGAAACATCTTGTGTAAAATAGACTCTGTGTCCAGACCAATGTATGGTGCCAATTTGCTTAGCTGCTGACAGTATTTGCATCAGTTCGATAAACTGTCAAAAGAGATCAATAATCCCTATGGGTTTAGAATTTGAAATGCTTGAAGACTTTGGGCCCCAATGATAAGCCCGTTCAATACTAAGAGGACTTTTAGTTTGTAGATGAACTATTGAAGGAATAGCATTTAGCAGGAAGGTAATCATAGTAATTCCTTCAGAGTTTTATGCTGTGGCATATAGCCTCAGATTGGTTGTATGACGGAACCACGAATCCCTAACCACGCCTGTCTTAACAATGCAGTCTTAATAACGACAGCGTCTTAACTACGCATACCTTTACCATGCATGCCTTTACAACAAATTAAGTAGTAATGGCATAATTGGGAAAATCATATGCGTGGTTAAGATTGTGCCCTAACACCCACCCTGAGTTCTAAAACCCAGTCATCTGCCCCGAGTTCTACCCGACCCCAGTCCTAAAAGTACTCCAACACCCTGCCCTAACTCCTAACAATGGACCCCAGCCCTAAAAACAAACCCCACTCCAGCACTAGAAACACCCAAGCCCCCCTGTGCCCTGAACCCTAAAACCACACCCTGAGCCCTAACACCCCTGCCTGAGCCCTAAATCCTTGACCCCATATTTTAAAAACATCCCAGCACCTGCCCTGAGCCCTAAACTACCTCCGACCCACCCACCAGCCTAGAAAACTACCCCCGACCCACCTCAAGCCCCCAAAACTATCCCGACACCCCCAGCCCCCTCTAAAAACAAATCTCAGCAAACTTCCCCTGAACCACCCCAACCCAACCCATAAAATACCCCGATCCACACCCAGTCCACAAAACTTCCCCGACCCACTCCAGCCCAGAAATCTAACCCCCGTCTCTAAACCCTAAAACCTTGACCCCATATTTAAAAAACATCCCATTCCCCCACCCTAAGCCCTAAACTACCCTCGACCCACCCCCAGCCCTTAAAACTACCCCTGACCCACCCCCCAGCCCACAAAACTACCCCAACATCCCCAGCTCTCCACCCTAAAAACAAGACCCAAAAAACTACTTCGACCCACCCCCCGGCCCACAAAACTACCCACGACCCACCCCAGCCCACAAAACTACCAACGACCCCTCCAGCCCCCACCCTCAAACCAAAGGTACTCACCAGCTCACTTACGACCCTCCGCCCAGCTCACTTCTGACCCACAGACTGCAGACTAGAGTGCTAACTACCAGGGACGTCTGAACCACGCATATGTTTTGTAAAGGCATATGTGTGGTTTAGAAGTCTGTGGTTATGCCTGGGGTGTTCAGCCACGCGCAGAACAGACTACGTGGTTTAGGCTGTTTCCCCTCAGATTGTTCCTGTGATTTCCATTTTCCAAATCCTCAGTAGCTTTCCTAGTTACTTAATTTATTTTAATATGTAAATGACATTTGGCATAGAATCTTCGACATCAATAACTCGTTGTTCAATGACAGAAATACACTGATCATGAGAGGATGATGGCAAAGAGTTTTAAGGCTCTAATTACCTCTATAATATCCTCTAGAGTAAAAGGACAAGGTGACTTGGAAGTTGATTCAACACATTTGTTAGGATGTTTGACTGACACAGATGGCTTCTTTGAAATGGCTCCTGTCGCAGATGCAGAAGAAGCCCCTTTATACTCACCATCACTCTCAATAATAGCTGAGAGATAGTCTTGGTCAAGATCCTTTTGATGATGAGGTTTGGCAATTACATGTTTGGCAGTAGAGAAAGATGACTTAGTTGTAAATTTCAGTTCATGCTGCTTGACCATGAATGATGAATGGAGCAGTAACCCCTACTACTTTGGAGGTGTTTATCACGCTATAACACGTAAATTGTGAGCACGAAATTTGATGGATAGGATGCTTAACTGAAAAAGGGTTAAGACAAACAGGGAGAAGGTCAATAATCCAGTGGAGAGGAGAGTAAGGGATGAGGACATACCAATTGATAAGTCACTTTAAAGTCCTCTTAGGTAGCTGCAAATCATGAGAATCCTGTAAATAGATATAAATGAAGAGAACCAACTATTTTCAATCAGGCAAATAGGGGATACAAAGGCAGCATAGATCACCAGAAAGCTTGAGTATGCAGTGAAATATAACAAACATCTTATTCAAGGGTAAAGTTTAGCATTTAGCAGGCTCAAGGGGCTCCTGCGTATCCATTGTGACTTTATTCTTAGAGCCTTTGGTAAAACTACTTTGCCCATCTAAAGTGATGAACTTCCCATTTGTTTGCTGACTGAAGATATACACAAAAAAGTCCTGCATTGCCACTACAAAATTAATTAAATTACCTCAGAGTGGAACAAATTCCAAAATGGCGGCCGCTAATTCTGAGGAAGAGAGCCCATAACGATATTGAAAAAATATCTCTTTCAAAATTATGAAAGGAGTTTTAAAAAGGCATTGTGTGATAGTGCCCGCCTTCCAACGCCTAAATTCATGCCATTTGTCTGGAAACAATATCGGGAGCAACCGTTCTCCATCCGCCTGTCAGAGCCACTCAGGAGTCTCAAAGGCAGGCACGCCTTCTAGATGAGTTTTTTAAGAGAGTGACCACAGTGCCCAAATCACTAAAGTCTGGAATTTGATAGCTTTCTCAACTAGCACCATTGTTGGGAGCTGCAGTAAAGAGTTGGGTACTGCTGAACAGCAATGCTGCAAAATTATGTTAAAACAAAAAAGGTGATTGATGGAATGCTTGAATTAATCTCAGCCAATGGCAGTCGCTCGGGCCACATCCCAATCTAGCATTTTTTTGCCCACCAAGCCATGCCACTTTGGACCCAGCCATATCAAATCAGTCTTGACCCTGCTTCCCATGGGAACAGTCAAGTCCAAACTGCCAGGCCAGATCCTTCATGGACTGGAAAACAAGAAGTCCTGGGACCGGTTTTCAGGGTATAACCCCTCATCAGCCAGGCTAGCTTGAAATCAGTGGCAGAGTGAGCCCAGGACCCACATCTGGGCATACCTGACACAATTAGGGTGGTAAATGCAAAAACAAGGTGAAGGATGGAATGTCTGAATGAATCTCAGCCACTGGCAACCACTCAGGCCGCATCCAAATCCTCTGTTGGTTACACCCTAATACTTTTTTGAAAACTTTTTTCTAAGAACAATAATTGTGACAAAGGTTTTGTTTTTAAAGGATACCATGCCAATGATAAATAGTTATTAGTTTGCCATTTGACTGTAGCAGGAATACAGATTATCAAAGATGTTGGATTATTGTCAACCAATATACCATAGGATGACTGTGTGAAAATACTGGAAAAAATGTTGAACTGTAGAAATATAACTTCAAAGGATACTGTTAGACCTGACTTTCTTGACATGGTATCCCCCCAGACTTTTAGCCTTCAATCCCATTTTTTCTGAACTCATTTTTGTTGGCATTAGGACTTTGTGTAATTTACCCCTGCTAACTAGTGGTAAAGTACTTGTGCTCCTTCCCTTAACCCGTTCGCTGCTAGGCCTTTTCCCCCTAGAATGCTGAGCCTTTTTTTTGGTTATTTGGGGTAGCTCACGCTTAGGCCTTTATAACATTTCTCCCACATAAGGTATCCGCACCAAATGTGCGTCCTTTTTTTCCAACATCCTGGGGATTCTGAAGGTATGAACACACAAGGGGGAGTAGTGTGTACGGGTCCCTAGATTTAGTAGTGGCACGTGCTCTGTGAAAAAATACTGCCCTCACTCACAAAATTGTGACATGCTTCATCATCGGGCTTGCTTCAATACACCCCTGTGCAGACCAACGCCTGGGGTGGAGCAGAGGGGAGGACAATACAAACACATATAAATAATAATATACGTGAAGGATCCTGGGATCACCGAAAGAAAAAAGTGCAGTGAGAGTTAAAACTAGTTCAGTGGTATCTTTTTGCAGGCAATTTTATTCCTAAATCCACTGACTAGGGTTAAAAACCAAACAGGATGGTGGTGATAGGAAAGAATTAGGAGTTCCTACACCCCTCCTTACTGCCAATATGTCGACATGTTTCGGCTGCTTTTTAAATGCCTCTAATTCCAGGTCATCACAGCCTTCATCAGGATCTTTCAGATCCCAGAACTCTGCAAATTGTGGACCCCCTTTGACCCATTTAGTGTTGGGTCTCTCAAACCAATCGTTCGCAGAATAAGGGGTTTGGTACAATAACTTACTCCAGAGAATCTATGGGTAAAAAAAAAGTGAAAAAAGGGAGAGTAGCGTCAGTCGTACGTAGGTGTGTTGTTGTAAAATACAACCATTCCTATTTTATTAAACCAACCCACTCTCTTTTTCATGTCCCCAATTCATACCTCTTTTAAGGCGTTGCCACTTCTGTATGTCGTATAGGCCACCTATATGGTGCCTGACTTATGTCCATGATCGGACCTTGCTCTTCCACTCATTGGTGCGATTATATCCATATATACACATATACGCAGGTCATGCGAAACGTGCCCCACTCGGGCTTTTGCCCATCACTCTATCAGTTCTCTCCATAAAATGAGAATCAGGCCAAGTTAACACTCACCGAGTTTATATATGAGCCATTCTCAAACTGGCGAGTTTAGAGGAGGAGACCCCCTATTGTCACACTCTGCGAGATGGAGAGATCAATCAAGAAAAGATAGTTCAGGTAAATCTGTGCACTTGTTACTGTTTTTTTCCCCTTTTGTGCTATCAATATGTCACTGCTTTGTATCGCCCCTACTTAGATCTCGGTAGCTGTGTCTGTCTCGATATATTAATTATAGCTAAAAGATGCCCAAAGTTTGCCTCTTGTCCTCGATCGGACATTTCTCGTTTCACGTAAGGTAGATCTGTGCCCAAGTCACTGTTTTTTGCTGAATGTGCTATTAATATGCAGCTGCTTGTTTGTCACCCCTACTTTGATCTTGTCGCTGCGGCTGACCGTATGTATTAATTATAGCTCCAAAACGTGCCCCATGGTTCGCTTTCTGTCCTAGATCGGACTCGCACTCCCTTCGCAATACTCTTATTTTACTTAAGATAGTATAATTATTAATTCCAATCCCTCCCGCTGCACAGTGCCCCGCCCGTTCTCCTTACTACTCCAAGGGTGGTGCTCCGCCTCGACCTGTTGTCTCCAACTCGCCGTGTAGATACAACGGCGCTCGGTAGGCACATCCTTATGAGTTTACACTTAGTCACATGACCACGCAACGTAACGTACCAGCGTTAGCGTGTCACGTGACCCCGTTGTCATGCCGACGTTGATACAATCCTTTCAATCCTTATCTAGCCGACGTGCTTTTTAAAAAAAAAAACTTTAATGAGTGTCTAAAAGGAGATCCTGAGGGAACCCGTGCATAATTGTGTTATATTCCCGCTATTTCTCGAGTCCGTCATATGGTTCAGTCCTTGTTTATATGTCCCCATGTCATACAGTACCAGAGTCACGTGCAAACAGCAAATAATGTATACTGTATTGTATTTCAATATTTGCGTGCATGTTTACAAACAGGTCACACTTTTGTCACTATAGAGAAGATACAGGGGCAGAGGGTTGTGGGGGTGGTGGGGAAAAGAGAAAATGTAGGGTAGCCCTATGCATAGGCCTCCCTGGAATTCTAAATTGATCCCAGCAATGTGAGATGTGAGGTGTGCAAAGTAAAAAAAGAGACAGGCTGAGGGCAACTTCATAGTTATGTGTGATGGTAACAAAACCAACCCCGGGAGGTGGGCTCTCTGGGGGAGGCTGATCATACTCTTTAGCTAAAAGTGTGGGGATAGTGTTCACATGGTTCTAGGCCAATATTGTCCAAAGCCAGTATATATGGAAATTACTGGTTTACTGTGTTCCATGGAATGTCTTCATTCAGCCCTTTGATATGGCTTTTTAGTCTATACACCCATTTTTGTTCCCGGGTAAAAAGGGACTTCTTCTTATCCCCCAAGTTTGGATGAAACCTGGGTTTGTCCAACACAGTCCATGTGAAATTATTCTCTGTGTGTGATTTTTCTAGGAAGTGTGTTGTTAGTTTCGTATTTGTTTTTTTACACCTAAGGGTGCTTCTGTGTTCAGTTATGCGTGTCCTCACCTTACGTGTAGTCATCCCTACATATTGCTTGCCGCACAGACAGGTAATCAAGTAGAGAACGTGGTCAGAGTTACAATTAGTGTGGACCCGTTGTTCCCAGGGGGATCGCAAGCCTAACTCTCCCATCTTGGTGTTATTCGTCAAATGGCAAACCTCACAGGAGCCACATCTCGTGTGGCCTATGAACCGGGGGAGCATACCTTGATAGTTCACTGGCGCTGGTCTAGTCGTAGTAGGTCTTGTATGGACTAACATATCTTTTAGGTTGGCACTCCTTTTAAATGAGAAAAGGGGTTTCTCCAAGCTCAGTCCATTGGAATTAAGAATCTGCCAATTTTTCAAGATGAGTTTCTTTATGTGGTGAGATGCCGTACTAAAAGTAGTTATGCACACGGTTTTGTCAATCCTTTCTTTTTCCACCTGTTCCAAAAGACTCTCCCTGTTGGTATTTGTTGCCCTTTTCCGTGCCTTCCTGACCACTCTTTTGGGGTACCCTCTGTCCTGTAGTTTATCCGCCAAAAGGTCTGCTGCTTGGTGGAAGGTGGTGATTTCTGAACAGTTTCGCCGAAGGCGGAAGAATTGTCCCACCTGTAAGTTCTCCCTCAGCGATTTAGGATGGAAACTTCCGAATGCGAGCAGGGCATTCTTATCCGTTGGTTTGTGAAATACCCGTGTGGAAAGTTTTCCATTGTTGGGTTCTATCACCAGATCTAGAAAGGGTAAGTTCATCTTGGTTATGGTAGAGGTGAAGTGGAGTAGGGGGTTCCTGTTGTTTAACCACTCAAGAAATTCCTTGACCGAGTTTTCATTGCCCCTCCAAATCAATATGACGTTATCGATGAATCTCCTCCATAGTTTAATGTTGTTCGACCAGGGATTATCCTCCTTGTTGATGGTGTTGTTTTCAAATGCTCCCACATACAATCCTGCTAGGCTGGGAGCAAACGTACTCCCCATTGATGTTCCGTGGGTCTGGAGGTATAGTTTGGCTTTAAATTCGAAGAAATTCTTTGTTAGTGCTATTTCTGCCAGACTTAGTATAAATGCTCTGGGGGTTTGCTAAAGCCATTCTTCCTCGAACAGAATCCCCTCCACAACTCTCAGTGTCTCCTGTTGTGGTATGTTAGTATACAATGCCTCTATATCTAGGCCCAGTAGGAAGTCCTGTGTTGGGTCAAATGGTGTCTCCTTGATGAGATTTAACACATCCCGTGTGTCCTGTAAGTAAGCTGGTAATTTCTGGACCAGAGGTTTGAAAAAGAAGTCGCAAAATTGCGAAAGGGGTTCCAGAATGGACCCTATCCCTGACACAATTGGTCTTCCAGGTGGGGGACGTGTTGGTTTATGGATCTTTGGGAGTGTACAGAAATATGGCGTAACGGGTGTGTCATTAAGAAGAAAATCCGCTTCATGTTTAGAAATCCAGTCATTAGTAAGCCCTTCTTCCCCAAGGGATGTAATATCCTTAGCGATGTCACCGGTTGGATCTTTACTCAGAACTTTGTAGTTTCTCTCGTTCGAGAGGAGGCGCAGGCACTCTTTAGTATAAGCTGTTTTTTCTTGTAGGACGATCGCGCCCCCTTTGTCTGCAGATTTTATGATTATAGAATCATTTTCCTTGAGCCCCTGTAATGCTTCTTGCTCGATATTGGAGAGGTTCATAAAGGGGCATCCTTGCCGACTCTGGAGGGTTTCAAAATCATGTATTACTGCTTGTTCAAAAGCTGCCACCTCTATTGGTAGTGCTGCAATTGGAGGTGTGAACAAAGATTTCGGGCATAAAGGTGTGTCCCCAGTCTCTTCATTTTTGTCAACCTTCCCTTCGAAGAATACTTTAAGTCTAATATTCCTAAAGAAGGCTGCTAGTTCTTGTCTGGTTTTGAAGTTGTTTGCCATATTTGTGGGAACAAAGCCTAACCCTCTATTCAATAGTCTCTCTTGGGCTGTTGTTAATATTGTGTTTGATAGGTTTACAATCAGGGAATTTCCCTGCTTGTCACCGGTGTCAGTTGTTGTGCCATGCTCCTCGTTACACGTTGGTCTAAGTCCTCCCACGTCACCCCTTGCTGTCCTCGTTGCTTTCCCTTGCCCCTTCCCCTGCCTCTGCCTAAAAAAGGGGGGAGTGATTGTTGGAACTGGGGTGGTGCAAACTGGGGGTTCTAATATCCCATCTGTTGGGGGTAACTCATGTTGGGCCAGCCGTACCCATGATTCTGGAAGTTCTGGAAGGGTCCTGGAAAAAAGGTATGGTGGCCTCTCTGCATCCCTCTTCCTCTCCCTCTCCTTCGCTGTTGGGGCTCTGTGTCACTTCCATTGCTGCTACTGCTCCAAGTGTCTGTGTCTTTCCTGCTGGGCTGTGACCCTCTCTTTAGTTCAGCCTGTTTCCGCTGAATGTACTCATCATTAGTGTAGGGATAGACTTTCTCCTTTGAGAAGCATTTTAGATCTTTTTGGAGCTTAGTTATTTTTGATTGCATAAGGTATTCCTTATATTCTCCCAGCTCTGTGTGTACTTCCTCCAGTTTCTTTTTATATGTGGCCAAAATTACACTGGTTTTGATCCCTTGCTCACTCGCTAGATTGGGATGGGGCCCGAGCGATTCTGAAGGTACCCAGGGTTTGAGGATTCCTCAGGAGGGACTGAGAAAATAGGCAAAATATAGATACAATTTGTTTTTTTGGGGGAGAAGTAGGAAACAAATCCTCAAAATAGTGTCTGTTTTTCCCTAAAAATGGCATCAACAAAGGCTTTGCTGTGCTAAAGTCATCATCCTCCGGAAACTCAGGAGAATGCAGAGCTGAATCAAAAAACCTATTTTTTTACCACAGTTTTGCCATTGTTCAAAGAAGTAGCCCCTTTTCAAAATGTTTGTACTTTCAATCTACTTCAAATTTGTGGTGGAAACCGAGGTGAAACCCCTTGGTAATCTGGAAAAATATAGATTTCTGAAATGTAGACACTATTCTGAGTTCAACAAGGGGTCAATTGTGTAGATCCCTCAAGGTTTCCCAAATAAACTAACTATTGAAATAAATAAATATTGATAATGAGTAGTAAAAAACATCCATTTGTGACAACATTATAATTTGTAACTTCTTGTCGCGAAGGCCAAATTACAAAAAGAATGTACCAATACGTCTGCTAGACCCTTCTGGTTGCTGGGATGTATAGGGTTTGTAGGTTTTCCAAGAACAGGAGGTACCCAGACCTAACAACTGGACTGCACCTTACAATAGTTTTTCCTTGTGCACGGGGTAAAGAGCAATTCATATGGTAAAATATAAAGAGTAAAAGTTGGGTGTCAAGGAAACCTATGTATTTCTGAAATAGAAACCAGATACAGAGTTTGGGAGCAATGGTAGTTTGTACATCTCTGAATTGTGGGTACCCATACTAGTATGTGATTCAGATGGCATTTTTAAAATGTCTTCTTTCTTATGCACTGGATTATATTTGTAAGACTCAAATGCAGAGAAATACGATTCATAATAACAAATGTTCTACTATTCTGTATTCCCATGTGTCTCCTGATAAAAACAGTGTCTCACTTGTCTGGGTAGACCTAGTTCCTGTCACAGGAAAGGGACCAATATGCAACATGGACACATCACATTTTCCCCACTGAAGACTAACCCTTTTTTGACAATGTAGGTAGCTGTAGATTTTAGGCCCTAGCTCAGTGGGCACCTAGGGAAACCTAGCAAACCAGTACATTTTTAATACTGGACACCTAGGGGAATCCAGAGAGGGGTTACTTGTGTGACTCCCACCATGTCTTTCTACCCAGAAGGCTGTGCTAACCTCAAAGTTTGACTAAAAAACACACACATTTCCCGCACATTTCTGTGAGGAAAACTTCTGGAATCTGCAGGGAGCCACAAATTTCCTACCACCTATCATTCCTCTAATTCTACAGATAAAAATGGTACCCCACTTGCGTGGGTAAGGCTAGTGCCTGCAACAGTAAAGCCCCCAAAACGTAACATGGACACATCACATTACTCCATGAAAACGGACCCTTTTTAGTAATGTGGCTAGCTGTGGATTTTGGGCCCTAGCTCAGCCAGCACCTAGGGAAACCAAGCAAACCTGCACATTTTTTAAAACTAGACAGCCAGGGGATTCCAGGGTGGGATGACTTGTGTGGCTCTTCATACCCATAAGTCCTTGCTAACCTCAAACATTGACAAAAAAACACACATTTTCACCACATTTCTGTGATGGAAAGTTTTGGTGTCTGCAGGGAGCAACAAACTTCCTACCACCTGCCATTCCCCCAAGTCTCCTGATAAAAATGGTTCCTATCTTGTGTGGGTAGGCCTAGTGCCCGTGACAGGAAATACCTCAAAATAATATGTGAAAACATAATTTCCTGTTATAAAATTGATCTGATTTCGCAATGGGCATAGAACCGTTTTATTGGTCAGGTATCTACAGCCACCCACGGAAATCTACCAAACTCAGACATTTCTGAAAACTAAACACCCAAGAGAGACAAGCGTGGTTGGCCTCTCAAAGATCCGACAATGTTTCCTTACCTACAATACCCAGCAAACTTCAAACTGTGCCTAAAATGGCACATTTTTTTTGTACTGCTGTGACATACACTTCCGAAATTATCAAGAATCCACAAAATTCCTACCACCGAGCATTCCCCCACTTTTCCTGATAAAAATTCTGCCCCACATGTGTGGCTGGGCATAGTGCCAGCAACAGGCACATATCAAACCATGGTCAATGGGAGTCTCGCTGAGCAACTTTCTTTGACCATGGTTTGGATTGTGCCTGTTGGGGGCACTTACCTCAGCCACAGTGTGTTATTTTAGTCAAAGTTTGAGGTTTGCATGGCATTGTGGGTAAGTAAATGTTGTGGGTACCACGTGAGGCCACCACTCTGGACTCCCTCAGATGTCTAGTTATCAGAAATGTCTGTGTTTGGTAGGTTTCCCTGTGTGGCCACTGAGCACGGGCCCAAACCCCGGAGCTACATGTATTGCTGATTTGTCCACATTGCGCTTTGATGCATTTCGTATTACAGAGGCTAGGCCCAGCCACCCCAGTGGGGTAACAAGTGACAAGTGAGGGAAGGCAGGGTGGTAGACATTTTGTGTATCTCAGTGGTTTCCAGAAGTTTACGTCACAGAAATGCAAGAAAAATGTGCAATATTAGTTTCAGAAAGACTGATGCACCTAGTCTAAGGTGGGAGCACAGCATGATGTGTTTCTGTCCCCAGATAGAAGATATTGGGCAAACACTCTCAATACACCCTGGGTGAGCCTCCCCCACACCCTTTTTGTGCCTTGTATCATGCCTTGCTCCTGCCCCAGATTAGGTACATTAGTCTTTCTGCCCCTCTGGGGTGGATTGAGAATATTTACTTAAATTCTTCCTCTGGGGCACAGAAAGACCACTAGACACAAGGGGACACCAGGGTACACATATACCTAAAAATAAAAAAGAGGGTAGGGCGGCTCACCCAAGCATAACACCTTGCTCCAACACCAGAATAAGTGCATCAGTCTGTCTACCCCCCGCTTCCCTGGTTGGGTTGAGGGTGTTTGCCCAAAATCTTCCTCCGGGGGACAGAAAAGTCACTAGACACAAGGGGAAACATAGTACTAACAATTAAAAAGGGTTGGGGCAGCTCACTCATGCATCGTGCCTTGCCTCTAGCCCAGAATGGGCATAACAGTTTTTCTGACACCTGTGGGGAAGATTGTTGGTGAACACCCTCCAAAACCTTTTCTATATGGCATTGGAAAAAGTCTCTGGTGTGTAGTGGACTTTATGCCCCCCAGCAGGGTATATTGGAGTTAAAGACTTCTTATCTGTCCCTGGGGGGCAGAAAGACTGTTGGGGTAATATTGGAGGTGGGGGCTGGGCCCGAGGCCTGAGTGGGCCACCACCCACCCATTAATGCCTCTATTAAAGTTCCTGGTGTCTAGTGGGCTTTCTGCCCCCCCCCCGGGCAGATTGGAGGTAGCACCCTCTAATCTGCCTCTGGGAGGGCAGAAAGATTTCCGGGCCTGGGGAGAAGCATTGCATAATCCATTGCGAGGGGGCTGTTCTCCCCTCACAGAATCGTCACTGGGGTCTAGTGGATGGATCCTTGCTTGGTGATCACCTTCATGCAGTGATACCCAAGCAGGGATCCACTAGGGAAAGGTACAGTTGGAAAGGGATGATTCTCCCCTTTACAATGATACCCCTCCCATTTGAAGCGGTGCTCAGGGCCTGAGATAGGCCCCAAGCACTGAAGCGGTGAAAGTGAAATGAGCCGATCAGCTCATATCACTTTCACTTTCAATTGTAATTACGTCAGCATGCCATGCTCACCGATCATCATTACAAAATGTAAAAAATGCCTTGGGTTGCTGGGGAGCCTCTTCCCCAGCAGCCCGAAGATGTAATTTAATAAAGTAAACCGCTATGGTGCTCGCACCAGAGGAATTTCCTGCCGCAGGTGCTGTAGCCATCCATAGCACATGAGCACTGGTGCTATAGACGTCTCCAGCACGTTCATATCACCCAAGCAATTAAACATGGTGAAATTGGCCTACACCAGAGTGGCACATTTAGTTTACTTAAAAGTCCCTGATAAATGGTACTACATCTACCCAGGGCCTGTAAATTAAATGCTACTAGTGGCCAGCAGCACTCAATGTGCCACCCACTAAAGTAGCCCTGCAAAACCTGTCTCAGGCCTGTCACTGCAGCCTGTAGTGCTGTTTTAAACTGCTATATTGACATGGCTTTGCCAGGCCTAAACCTCTCTTTGTAATACTAATAAGTCAAACCTAAGGTGGGTCCTACCAGCTAATAGGGCAGGGTGCCTGATATTTAAAAAGTAGACATGTGCACTTAATGTTTACATGTCCTGGCACTGAAAAACTCACAAAGTCATTTTTCACTGTTGTAATGCTATCTCTCCCATTGAAAAATACTGGGTTACCTTTTTACACTTAGTAAGAGATAACTTCAGTTTGGGAACAGAAAGAGAAATGCTTCTTTCACTCATTTGAATTGTAATTTGAAACCCTCTTTAATGTTAAAGTTGGATTTTGAGTTACTATTCTGAGAATGCATATTAAGAAAGTTGGCATCTTTCTGATTAAACTAAATGTGTCTTTCTGCCAGTGTGCAAAGTCACATGAAAATGGCTATCCTGTGGTGTGTTTTGTATTCCTTTCAGACATGGGAATAAAGGGCAATGGGTGTCAGATAGGTGTCCCTCTCCTGAGCAGGATGCCCTAGAGAGTTGTACTCAGCCTTCCTCAGCTTCAAAGGGTAGCCTCAGGGCTATGCCCACCTCTGTCCTGAATTCCATAGGGTGCCTGCCCTGCCACTGATAAATGCAGCTCACACCTAGGCCTACCTTCTCTTTATTACCCTAGACAGTTTAGCGCCAAACTTAGGAACAGGAGATGGTTAGACAAATGGGGCATCCCCCACTACATGCTGGCACTGGGGATAAGAACAGCACCTTCAGAAACTCTCATCAAAACACTCCTGGACCTGTGGAAGATTCAGACGAAGGACTGCTGTCTGAAGAAGGAAGATTGGCCCCGCCTGCCTTGAAACCGGCCCCCCAGAAGTGACTTCAAGGGTCAATTGGGTTAGCTGGCTGACCTCCTGTTTGAGCTACAGAAACACAACAAGCTTCCATAGGCCTACCTGCAAATGCCCAGCAGACCAGCACCAGCTGGACCTGCCAGAGCTCTGCTTTTGGCCTCTGCTGGAGTGAGTCCTGATCCACAAGGAGTGCCCCCCAAATCCTAGAGCCTTGGCTGGCATCAGAGTGCACTCCTCCTAAACTCCAGATGAAAATCCAAAGGTTTTGGGCTTTTTGCGACCGTGAGTGGACTCTTTGTGCTGAGAAATGTCCATCAGCAATGCTCGCCAAAGCAAATCCCCATCAAAGACCTGCTCTTCGCATCAGCGATGACCATCCATGACAGCCACGACGGCAGCATCTTCTGCCAATGCGAAACTCCAGAGATGACCTGCTCTTCATGAAAAACAGCAACCGCCCGCATCAACCATCAATGCCAAGCTTAAGGGGCAACCTGCTCCTTACGTTGACAATGACCACCTCACGGCCCCCTCCAACTCAAAGTTTCAGCTGAGGTTCCTCAAGTGGGCTTGGACTCTGAGAAGGTAAACTCCTCATGGGGCAGTCCTTTATCTGACTTATGCTCCAGTGCAGATGGCTTGAACTTGTGACTTCTACCAGGTTCAGGGCACCCCGATATCCGCAAGTGGCTCTTTGTGCTTTTTAGCGCTATTTTTACGTAAAACTTTAAAAATGCATAACCCTTATTCTAACTATTGGACTGTTGTCATTTTGGTGTTATTTTATTTAATAAAATGTACTCTATTTTTCTAAATTGGTTTGGTTTCTTTTTTGTGTTGTGTTTCCACTTTATTACTATTTGTGTTCTGCATAAATAATTTACACATTGCCTCTAAATTAAAGCTTGACAGCTTTTGTACCAAGCTACCAGAGTGTTAAGAACAAGTTTAAATAGTGACTTTTATGGTTTACCATAACAAGGATTTTGTTTATCATTTGAGTGGTTCTTCCATCCCTCTTAACTAATAAACCAATTTCTTACAGACACCTACTGAATTCAGCGGTTCCTGTACGAGCTAGCTCTAAGAACAATTTCCTTGATAAATATCAAATATGCTGACATTTCCATAGTACCATCATGAGTGTGATCTTCATGCCACGCATCACAAAAAAGACACATATTCAGATAACACATTTAAAAATGTTTGCCAAAGAGTGGTCTTCCCATTACATTTTCCTTCTTCACTCACTCCAATTAAAGACCATATTGGACCGAAAATATTTGCCTGCTTAAATTTTGAAGATTATTTATCTGCATGTCAGAGCACTGTGGAAAGATTGTGTCGCTAATCCTGTCTTGGATCTCTGGGACTAAAAGGCTGCTTTGGGAGCTGTGGATTATAGCTTGCTTGTTGCTGTCCCCCAGGTACACAGGTATCCAGGTCCTTCCAGAAAAGTCTGTTTGTCCTGTTGATCTTCCATTCCGAAGCTTAGAAGTTAAAGAGGTCTTGAAGACAATGGAAGAGACGTCCAACTAGAAAAAGAAATTAGACCACTTGTAACTAGACATTTCCATACATGTAGCAATTTAAATGTCCTTCTCTGTCTAGGGACTAAGCACTAGTCCTGTCAACAAGGAAACTTGGTGCTGATGTAGATGAATCTCAAGAACCAGAGGCAATACGGGATTTTGCTGTGAACATGAAATCGAGTTCTGGGGAGCCTTTCTGAAACTTGAACTCATTAAAGGTCATCAAATGAACCTCTCTTAAATGTTAGGGTACTTTTAGACATGAGTAAAATAAGTTATAAAGGGGCAGATGTATCAAGGATTGCATTTGCGATTCCTTAATAGCGAATTTTAGCGAATTGCTATTAAGGAATCGCAAAATGCTATGTATGTAGGAATCGCAATAATAATTGCGATTCCTTAATATTCCTTAATTGCGAATTGCAAATTGCGATTCGCAATTAAGAATACCTTCCCATTCATTCCTATGGGCGTAGAGGCCCATAGGAATGAATGGGAAGACATTCTCAATTTGCGAATCGCAATTAGAGAATCGCAAATTGAGAATGCAATTTCAAGGGTGCCAGGGTGTCCTTTTGACACCCTGTTGCACCCTGAAATATGTATGTGTGCACATGTGGCGCACATACATGCCCTAAAGGCCGGTATGTGCGCCACATGGCACTTTGAAAAATGCTAAAAAGTGCATTTTTCAAAGAAATCGCATATTTTTTTTTTTTTTTTAAAAGTCCTCATTCTACAAAACATGCTCGAGATTCAAGAATGTAGAGCTGGTCAGTCCGATATATCACAGCCCAGTGTAACCATGAAAAATTTAGGGAAATAGGAGGCCCGGTCGCTTCTCATTGAAGGATGGGAAAGTTTAACCCCCGGGCACTTCCCCCTTCTCCCCTTTTCAACAAGGCTTATCGGAAGTTACCAAGGCCCCTCTTCTTCTTTAATGGGCCGTTCCCCTAGCCTTAGCTAGTTTCTCAACAACTCGGCCACACAAGCAGGTTCATAATCATTGGACCACCAGAAAAAGTATAAAACTTAGCAAAAGCCGGATATATCTGCACCCAAAGTTAGTTTAAAAAGAAAATGAAAAGCATATTCCCATAAGGGGTGACTCCAACTGAATTTACCCGCTATAATAAAACAACAATTTTAACCAAACTAATTAAAAGCGAAAATTGTGAACCAGCTTTCCCAAAGATCCCAGAACTTTGTTTTTTGGTCCTACTACTTGCTCGATCAAGGGTTGAAATACGTTGTACCGAGCTTATCCATTCTAGTTTAGTCGGTGAAACAGATGAGATCCACTTAATGCAGATCTCCCTGCGTGCCAAGAGGATTAAGACAAAAAGTAATGCCCTCTGGTTTCTTGAAAAAACAGTATTATCCATCTCACTTGAAATTACCCCAAAAATAACTAACGATGCTGTTAACCCAACCTTTCTCCCCAGAATTTCAGAGATGCTGTTACTCACGTGTACCCAGAAGAGCTCGATCGAAGGACATTGCCAAAACATATGCACCTCGTTTACATTGATGTCGTCACATTTCGGGCACTTCCGTGTCGCTCGACTCCCCAACTTAGACAGCTTCAGAGGCGTCCAATAAGCTTTATGAAGAGTGAAAAGATGATTTCTTTTTAACGGGGCAGCTTTCACATATGACCAAAGGGTAGACATAGATACTTGCCCGAGAATCTCGGTGTCTTCATCCGGCATGTCCTTCTTCCAGCTCTCCGTGAATACATTCGAGTTTTTATCTCCAGTCTCGATCATTTTCCAATACCATACTGCTACTTCCTTATGTGTTGGTCTTGCACGGATTGTTTTTATTGAATCTCCATCCCCGGCTAGTTCTTTACTTAGTGATTTTGTCCAACCAAGAAGTTGCAGATATTTAAATCTTGATACTGCATTATTTGTTAAAGCAGATAGACATTGCCATGGAATTAATTCTTTTTCCACTATTAGTTCTCCCCATCTTGCTATCCCTGCTCTGCGTAACGGGAGAGCCAGGGCATCTTGCAAACAACTCGGTGTACCCGGGGAGTCCCAGATTGGTGTTTCTTGATTGTAATAGGGTATATCAAATAATGTCCTCAGTTGTATCCAGACTCTAATAGCGGCTCTCAATATCTTCAATCTAACTTTCTTGAAAAATTTGGGGTGGCCAAACTTTAAAAGAAAAAAAGTCAGCATGTGTGTTATGTGCCTTTGTTAGGGCTTTAAATAGAGGTTGGTAAACCTGACCATCATTTAAGAGTTGTCGTGAGTTTTTAAAGTGGAAAGCGCAATAATAGAAGTATAGGTCAGGTGTAGCTATACCGCCATTGGGTTTTTTCCTCCTTAGTTTTTTTTGAGAGATTCTAGGGTTCTTCCTACCCCATATAAATGAGGAAAATAGCCCTTGCGCTTTCTTAAACCAATTTTTAGAAAATTCTAAGGGAATGGTATCAAAGAGAAAGGTAAACTTAGGCAAAATAGACATTTTTAACAAATTGGATCTCCCTATGATAGAAAGAGGTAAAAGCTCCCATACCTGTAACTGTTGTCGTACACTAACCATGGTCTTATCAAAATTTAATTGAGCAATTTTATCTATGTTCTTGGTAATTTGAATCCCGAGGTATCTTATTTGTTGTTTTTCAAGCATGTTTTTATAAAGAGAATTCCATAACATCAGCTCGGTCTTCTGCTGATTTACAGAGTATCCAGCAATCTTCCCAAAATTCTCCAACTGATTGCAGATCTCTGGAAATGCCTGTTCTATATTTCCTGTCAGGATCATGAGATCGTCTGCATACAGACCTATTTTCTTTTCCCAGCCCGCACATCTAAAAGGGGAAATAATATGACTTGATCTCAATTTACATGCCAAAGGCTCAATATAAAGATTGAAAAGAAGAGGGGATAGGGGGCACCCCTGTCGAGTCCCTCGCGAGATTTTTAGTTGTTTAGTCAAATTTCCATTAACAAGAATGCTAGCTGAGGGGTTCTTATAAAGAGCCTTTACTGCCGCCACAAAAGTTTCTCCCAGATTGAAGCGGTTAATTACCTCAGTTAAAAAAATCCAATTAACCTTGTCGAAAGCTTTGGCAGCATCGAATGTTAAAACTGCCAATGGAGTTTGATATAAACTTGCCAAGTCTATAGCCCCAATAAGATCGTGCGTTAATTCTTTCAACTGTCTTCCCTTCATAAAACCCTTTTGATCAGAGTGTATAATGGAACCTGCTACTTTATCTAGTCTTCTGGTGAGAATATGAGTATAGATTTTATGATCGCTATTTAAAAGTGAGATGGGTCTATATGATTCACAGTACTGTGGATTTTTATTTGGTTTTAAAATTATTGTAATTGTTGCCTCATTCCAAGATGCCGGTACCGCCTGTGCACCTAAGTACACTGAGGTAAAAAGTTGGAGTAAAAATGGTGCTAGTTCCTCTTTCAAAATAAGATACACTTCATTTGGAATGGCATCGGGGCCTGCCGCTTTCCTTTTTTTAGCGATGTAATAGCTTGCAAAACTTCTTCTAAAGTGATGCATTCGCTCAGTTTATCCCTGTCGGTAGCTGATAAGGTAGGAAGTTGAAGATCCCGAAAGAAGGCTTCCATCATATCTTCAGATGGAATTAAATCTTCAGAATATAAATTTGAGAAGAAATGAGAAAAAGCCTCCTCTATCTCCAGATCATCTTCAATAATCCTCCCCGTGTTTGGACATTTCAGACTTTTCACGGTATTTCTAACGAGGTCAGATTTTGATTTCCACGCTAGAAATTTTCCGCACCCTTCTCCATACTCATGGTGGGCAAGTCTACTTGCCTCCCATTTTTCTTATTTAATGCCTCTAGATAATCGATCAATTCATTTCTAGCTAAAGCTAACTGTTGTATTTCAACTGTATCGGTTGGCATAGATTCTACCGCTATGGATTTATGGGCAATTTTTAATTCCATTATTTTAATGGCCTCCTTTATTTTTTTATTGTGTATAATAGAAAGGGAGGTTAATAAACCTCTTAAAAAAGCTTTGTATGTGTCCCAGACAATAGGGTGAGCTGCTGAGTTTATGTTAATTAAGAAAAACTCTTTTGTCGCTGTTTTAATCTTATCAATAATTGATAACTCAAGAAGTATTACCCGGTTCAAAGTCCATCTAGGTGGAGTAGAACAGTGAGTTAAGGTAATTTCTAGTAAGACGGCAGAATGGTCGGATAAATGTTCCGGCAGATGAGTGATTTTAGTCGTGTCTCTGCTAGTAACACGATCCACCAGAAAAAAATCGATTCTAGAACGGTGAGCATTTTTCTTGTTGTGATAAGTGAAGTCCCCCCTGTCAACCCCCGAACCTGCCTTTTTTCTCCCCATACATCGAATAGACCACCCTCTATCATTAACCGTTTCAAAATTTTTCGGGTTTTTGGTGTGGCCTCTGCAGCTTTTTTGACGTGGAGTCAAAGTTGGGATTTAACACAACATTAAAATCTCCTCCTATTATAATTTGGTCGTTTACCTCTCCCAAATTAAGAATTAGGGACTGGAGACAGGACGGGTCATCCGTATTAGGGCCATAGTAACTAACAAAGGTTACCCAAGTTGCATTGATCTTAGCCCTAACGGTTACCCATCTGCCATGGGTATCTGCAGCTACCTTGCCGATGACTAATCGGTTGATTCTCCTAAAAATAATAGCAACTCCCTTTGTCGGTACCGTCTGTGTTGAGACAAAACAATGTTCTATCCATTTATGTTTTTTAATATTCCTGCCCACTCTTCTTTTACAAGATGCGATTCTTGAATGAGTATGATATCGTAATTTGTGTATCGCAGATATTCCAAGATTTTCTCTCTTCTGGCGGGAAACCTAAGCCCGTTCACATTCCAGGATAGGGTCTTTAAAGGTTGGAAACTACCCATAACCACTTATAAGACAGATTTTAGTCAAGAAACCTTCCAGCCATAAAAACCTACTTCTTAATGTATTATGTGAATGAGAACTCTTTTTTATTTTTTTTACCCAAAATGCTCCCCCACCCTGTGATCCATATTTTTTCCTAGTGTTTTGTCTTTGGTGCTTTCCCTTGACCCTACCCTCCCCTTCCCTCCCTGGGGAACCCTCCCTCATCTCTAGAGGCATACTAAAGCCTCTCTTTTTTGTCTCTCACACTCTCAAACGGATGAGGAAAATGAGAAAGAATTTAAAAGAATCTTATTTGGATGAGCTTTTAACCTGCTGGATCCAGGAGCCAACCTCTACAGGATCTCTGAAGGTGTACATTTTATTCCTCCACATCACCTTCAGGGAGGCGGGAAATTGGAGTTTTGCATTGGCTCCTAGACTATTCAACTCCTGTATCTGTTTCCCCAATTCCCACTGCCTGTCCTGTGTGGTGCGTGATATATCTGATCTTATGCGAAATGTCCAGTCTCCCCTATTGTACGCTCCCCTTTTTAGCCCCTGAGAGAGAACCGCCTCTTTTATAGAGTATGACTTAAAATTCACTAAGATTTTCCTAGGGGTTTTCTTTCCTACCCGTCTATTGAAAGGGTCCCGGTGGATCCTTTGGATATCATTTTCGAGGGTCGCCTTCTCAATTTCTGGATGGAGGTCATTTAGGAGATCAATTATAAAGGTTTTGATGTCTCCCCCTCAAGATCTTCAGGGACATTTAAAATCCGAATGTTGTTTCGTCTGGCGCTATTTTCCAAGCTTTCCAGCTTGTCTGCCCAGAGTTTATCTTTCAATTTTAATTTCTTGATCTCCTCTGTGTTTTCAGTAACCTTTTTCGAGAGATCTTCTACTGTGGCTTCTACCACCTCCACTCGGCCCATAATATCGTTTATTTTAGTTTCCAGTGCCTCACAGGCCCCTTGAATCTTCAATTGATTATTTTCAGAGATTGTGAATTTTTCTCTCATCTCCGAAATCAGGTTCAGAAGTAAGTTGTCTGTTATGGAACTGGCCCCCGCTGTCTGTTCTGCTGGCCCCTCCCCTTGGTCAGCCAGTTGTGTTGACGGTCCAGCTAAAGTGGAGACAGTACTAGAGGCGATATTCAAAGAAGTAGAAGAGAGGGAGCTAGCAGTAGTTGTGGTAGTATTTGCAATAGTGGAGGTTTGCGCAGTTTCTAATTGCATACAGTCATTTTTGATAAGATCATATCCTCTGCTAAACAGGAAAAACTATTCTCCAATAAAATTAAATTACTACCTTGCTCCATGACCCCTAAATCTCTACTAGTACTAGATTTTCTAGTAGATACTATGAGTGGTCTCTCGGGATTCTCCAGATTTCGGGTTGACTGTATACCTGAAGTTTTAGTTTGGGCTTGTACCTTAAAATAAGTACGCAGGGAGGGTGTGACACGGGAACTCCCCGATTTAAGTGATTTATCTTGTTTGTTTTTTGCTTTTATAGTTTTTTTGCCCCTCACTTGTGATCTGGTGGTCCCTTTCTCCACTTGTGTTACTTTGGGCTGAGTACTACCTAAGAGGCTCTCTGTAGGCAGCAAGTCCGGCCCCCAAATGCCCTTACTGCGAAGGGTGTATCTGTTTAAGGTATTGAGGCTGCTACTGCTTGTTTGAGGTGTATTATAGCCCCCACTAATACCTTCTAAAACTTTCAGACAACTCTCTTGCTGAGGTGGCCCGGGGGGAACTAACTTGCTCACACTGGTACTGTTTTCCTCTAAAGAAAGCCCCCGCATCACCTTCTTCTTTCTCCTTACCGGGGTCATCGGTGGGGGAATCTCATTTTCCGCTGTCTTTGCCTCTTTTCTGCCACCAACCGCGGCCAAGATCGGTAACGGGCTTCCCGTGCAAGGAAAACCCACTCTAGCCGCCGCCCGCCGCCCTCTCGCGAGTTGCAGTACCGCTTCCGCCCAGACTCCACCCCCACCTCGCGGAGAGGACGAAGCAGCTTCAGCGTCCACAGCTGCGAACACCGCCACCCTCGTACTGTGACAGGGTTCTGGTTCCAAGCCGACAGCCCCCCTGGGAGTCAGAAAAAAACAAAAATCCAATTTAGCCAAAAAAGATCGTAACCGCTGATGTGCCGCTTGATTCCGACGTTACTCCGCTTCAGATGCGCCCATCCTGCATGCCTAGCTCCTCCTCATTCGCTAGAGAGGTGAGAGTCCCGACCGGTCAGTGCTTACTGACGGCCGCCATGTTCCCCCTCAGCTATCACCGCGCTGATGCCTTTCGCAGCTTCATCAGGTGTCTTGACCGCTTCCCCATAGCATAAGTAACGCTCTCCAAGAAATCGCATATTACCACCAACTTGAAGTTGGTGGTAATTTGCGATTCCTTAAGGCCAAATTGCACTTTTTTGGTGCTTCTTACATTGGATTTAAGGAATCGCAATTTGCGATTCCTTAAATGCAATCGCAAAATAGGGAATCGCAAATTTTGCGATTCCTTATTTTGCGAGGCAGTTTTGCCTTAATACATACCACTAAGCAAAATTGCGTTAGCAAACGCCGAAATTCGCAGAATTTCGGCGTTTGCAAACGCAATTTTGCTTGATACATCTGGCCCAAAGTTTCTTAAACAATTGTGATTTAGAAAAAGCTTTCCTCAAAAGACATAACTACTTTCGCCATTTCAGCAACAAAGTTACCCACCTAAAACTGCCTTACACTTCATCGATTAATGCAAAAGAAACAATTGATGGACGGAATGCTGGACAATGCAAACATTCACCCCCAGTCACAAGGATCTGGGTTAAATCCATCATTCTTTTGCTCACCACACCACCCCAGTTTGGACCCAGCCATATGCAAATCAGTCTTGACCCTGTTCCTTGTGGGAACAGTCCAGCCCGAACTGCCAAGCCAGGTCCTCCCTGGACCGAAAACAAGCATCCTAGGACCGGTTTCAGGGCATCACCCTTCTTCAGCCAGGCTAGCTTGAATCCAGTGGTGTAGTGAGCAGGGGACCCACGTCTGGGCATACCCTTCCCACTTAGGGCGACAAATGCAAAAGAAACAATTGATGGACGGAATGCTGGACAATGCAAACATTCACCCCCAGTCACAAGGATCTGGGTTAAATCCATCATTCTTTTGCTCACCACACCACCCCAGTTTAGACCAGGCCATATGCAAATCAGTCTTGACCCTGTGCCTCATGGGAACAGTCCAGCCCGAACTGCCAAGCCAGGTCCTCCCTGGACCGGAAACAAGCATCCTAGGACCGGTTTCAGGGATTCACCCCTCTTCAGCCAGAATAGCTTGATTCCAGTGGCACAGTGAGCCCAGGACCCACGTCTGGGCATACCTGGCGCACTTAGGGCGAGAAAGCAAAAGACACACAATTGATGGACGGAATGCAGAACAAATCAAAACATTCACCCCCAGTCAAGAGATCTGGGTTAAATCCATCATTCTTTTGCTCACCATGCCACCCCAGTTTAGACCAGGCCATATGCAAATCAGTCTTGACCCTGTGCCTCATGGGAACAGTCCAGCCCGAACTGCTAAGCCAGGTCCTCACTGGACCGGAAACAAGCATCCTAGGACCGGTTTCAGGGATTCACCCCTCTTCAGCCAGAATAGCTTGATTCCAGTGGCACAGTGAGCCCAGGACCCACGTCTGGCCATACCTGGCGCACTTAGGGCGAGAAAGCAAAAGACACACAATTGATGGACGGAATGCAGAACAAATGAAAACATTCACCCCCAGTCAAGAGATCTGGGTTAAATCCATCATTCTTTTGCTCACCATGCCACCCCAGTTTAGACCAGGCCATATGCAAATCAGTCTTGACCCTGTGCCTCATGGGAACAGTCCAGCCCGAACTGCCAAGCCAGGTCCTCCCTGGACCGTAAACAAGCATCCTAGGACCGGTTTCAGGGATTCACCCCTCTTCAGCCAGAATAGCTTGATTCCAGTGGCACAGTGAGCCCAGGACCCACGTCTGGGCATACCTGGCGCACTTAGGGCGAGAAAGCAAAAGACACACAATTGATGGACGGAATGCAGAACAAATCAAAACATTCACCCCCAGTCAAGAGATCTGGGTTAAATCCATCATTCTTTTGCTCACCATGCCACCCCAGTTTAGACCAGGCCATATGCAAATCAGTCTTGACCCTGTGCCTCATGGGAACAGTCCAGCCCGAACTGCCAAGCCAGGTCCTCCCTGGACCGGAAACAAGCATCCTAGGACCGGTTTCAGGGATTCACCCCTCTTCAGCCAGAATAGCTTGATTCCAGTGGCACAGGACCCACGTCTGGGCATACCTGGCGCACTTAGGGCGAGAAAGCAAAAGACACACAATTGATGGACGGAATGCAGAACAAATCAAAACATTCACCCCCAGTCAAGAGATCTGGGTTAAATCCATCATTCTTTTGCTCACCATGCCACCCCAGGCCATATGCAAATCAGTCTTGACCCTGTGCCTCATGGGAACAGTCCAGCCCGAACTGCCAAGCCAGGTCCTCCCTGGACCGGAAACAAGCATCCTAGGACCGGTTTCAGGGATTCACCCCTCTTCAGCCAGAATAGCTTGATTCCAGTGGCACAGTGAGCCCAGGACCCACGTCTGGGCATACCTGGCGCACTTAGGGCGAGAAAGCAAAAGACACACAATTGATGGACGGAATGCAGAACAAATCAAAACATTCAACCCCAGTCAAGAGATCTGGGTTAAATCCATCATTCTTTTGCTCACCATGCCACCCCAGTTTAGACCAGGCCATATGCAAATCAGTCTTGACCCTGTGCCTCATGGGAACAGTCCAGCCCGAACAGCCGATACTGAGCCTCTGCACATCCTTTTATAGGATATCTCTTATAACATATTTTCTGAAAACGACCATGACAAAAAGTCTGTAACGTTCTTTACCTTTGCCTCTAAATAGGAAAGTAGGTACCGTAAGCATGTAACATTTTGTTATTCCATAAGCCCCACATTAGATAGACAATATTGTTGTCCCTTATAGAGACCAAGTAGCAGAGGACATACTTGTAATTGTCTCATTATGGGCAAAGGCAGGCTTTGAAGCCGTTTTGCAGAGTTTAATGGATGCAATTCTTTTCAAGGTTTAACTTGATTGTAGTGTACTAAATCCCACATGACGGCCACAATGACGGATTTGCAGAGGCTCAAATATTGGTGCCAAATCTGACTATACTCGTAGTGCTTAATTTGTAACATAATAAGTCCTGGGCCCAAACCTTTGCTTAGAAGCCGCTTCCACGTTGCAGAAGGTCGTGGTGCGGAATAGCAAGGCTAGATGGTCTCGATTCCACCTCACGCCTCCTTAATCCATCACCTGACACTTCCTGCCTCAGCTTTGTCATTCCTGCACATTCTTTTTTGTATCCACGTTCCATTGTCACTGTTTTTCCATCTTTTTCTTTCTCCTTCTTTCAAGCTTTTGTGTTTTTCTCTCTTTTTTTCTGACTCAAAGCCTGCTGAGGAAAAATAAGTGCAGGTGTCCAAAATTTAGTGCAGGTGGTCCCAATCTGCAACCAGATGCTCAAATCAAGCACTGTATACTCAACACATAAGAAGCATGCTTCAATGTCCCACCCTGCACTGTGGTACACACTAGGTTAATAAACATTTATCTAGCCAGTATGAGGTTTCAGACGGAAGGCATTAGAGTGGAAAGAGAAATAAATAAATCCTGGTTGACAGAAGGCAGGACAATCACGAGTATACACCACCTGTAATTGCAAACCTCAAACACCCACTGTGAGAAACTGAGTTGTTGGTTGAATGTGGCGTGAGCCCTGGTCAAGCAGCAGCCACAATCCCTTGAAGGGTAAACCTCAGAAAGTCACTAAATTAACTTGTGCTTAACCCTGGGTAGCTTTGCACGAAAAGCAGTCGTGCCTAACTTAGAGGCAATGTGTAAAGTATTTATGTAGCACACAAAGAGTAATAAAATGAAAACACAAAACTAGAAAATTTCCAATACAATTTAGAAAAAAGACTACGGCGCATATTAACAAGGGCCATATCGCCGCTTTCCCGGCACATAGCGCCGGAAAAGCAGCGATTTACACATCGCACAATCATCAAGGCAGCGCTAACATGCATTAGCGCATGTTAGCTGCCGTTCACGAGACGCCTCGCATCTTAGCGATATACCTCGCTAATCAGATGCAAAATAGGCGTTCCCTCGAAAACCAACATGAAAAAAGTCGCTAAGGAAACACAGCGGTATTTACAACCCAGCCCCAAACACGCGAAGCGATAATTAAAGCCGCGCTAACCGCGGTTTTTGCCAGATTCCTACGTCTGCAAAAATCCCGACTTAGCTATAAGTTAAATGGGAGGTGGATTGCATGGTTAAGTCCACATCTCCCGATTTGCAACATTCTCATTAGCGCTGTTCTTATTTCGCTGTATTCCGCCACTATTGATGTGTATCGCCATCTATCGCCGGGTTTCATATCGCCTGTCAGCAAAGTGTTACAAATACGCCGCTAACATGGCGATAGACGGTGATAATGCAAATCGCGCTAAGCGCGATTTGCGATGATTACTGCGGCCCCTTGATAATATGCCCCTACATTTTAATAAATTATTTAACACCCAAACCATAAAAATCCAAGCAGTACAACCGGAGTTTTGAATTTCCAAAGAATAACCTGTAAAATAGAGCCTAAAAGATAAAAGCATCAACCGCAGACATCTGGTTGTGCTAGATGAGGGCAAAGTCAAAAGTTAAGGCTGACCATGATGCAGTGTGGATCAGATTAAAAAATTGGATGGGGTCCAGTGAGCGCTTACCTTCCGATGTAGAAAATTTTGGAAGAAAAAGTGTCTGAGAGGTAGAAGTTCAGCAGGGCAAGGCTGCAGAAGTGTCCGATGAAGGAGTGTCATCATGGATAGCCATGAAACGAAGCCCCAATGAAGATTTTTACCTTTGTACTTAGCTGTCGAGATGGAAGTTGAAAATCTCCAGCAGGATGAAGCAGGATGCTGTAGCGGAAGATAGTTGCACGCGGTTGAATAGCACTTTGCTGAAGGACTACTGAAATGGATTTGCTGCTGAAGAGAAGAACATAGCGGAAGACGCGGCAAAGTCAATTTGACTGGGGATGACCTTGGGCAGATAGGTGATCAGGTTGGTCCTAATCTCCTCCTGGTTCTCAGAGTACTTTTTGGGCAAATTTTTTTTAAGTCCTCAGTTTTGGAAAATGGCCATCTGGGTACCTTTAGCACCACAGCCAAGGATCTAGGAGTGGATGGAGACCTTTTGGGGGTTCAGGACTCACTCAGCTGGAGCCAGGTGCGGGTTCAAGATGGTGGGAGCCTGTTATGTCCCTGTGACTCTGAACAGGAGTCGCTTCTATTAGTCCTGGGTGCAGGTGTAGGAGCACGTCTCAACAGCACGACTGGCCTCTGAGGGTGCAAGGCAGGCTCCAGGCAGCAAAGCAGTCCTTCCTTCCAGGTACAACAGCAGTCTGGCTGAGTGCACAGCAGGTCAAAGCAGCAGGCAGGCCTCTGATAGTCCTTCCGCAGGACAAGTAGTGAATTCATGAGTGGGTCTGTGAGCCCTATTTTTATATTCTGGTGCCCTGCTACCAGAAGGTGGGAGAACTTTGTGGTACGGTCGTTTGAAGTTCTGGGAGATTCCTGAATCCCTAGCCCTGGCTTCCAGATGGCTGCACTGAAAATACAGTGTTGTTAGGCCTATGTGATGAGACAGGACACAGACTATTCAGGGTCAAGTGGGGCTGGGCTCGTTTCCGCCACCCCTCCCATAAAGCCAGTAAATGGACCATTGAGGCTCAGCTAATACCACTATTGTGTGACTTTCTGGAGGGTAATTACAAAGTCTAACTCTCAGCTACACCCAGCCATGTGACTTAAGGAAGGCTGCAGGCACCAAGGGCAAGAAAACGCCAACTTTCTAAAAGTACGGCATTAGAACACTGGGTTAACTTGGTGGACACTGACTAAATGCTGGTTAAACATTGACACCAACATCATGTCGGGGTGGAAAAGCACAGTGTTTGACACCAAACATGAAAGAAATCAGCCAGGCCATTATGAGCTGGACATGTAGGTAATGCCCACATGCCAGCCGATGTTATCACATGGACCAGCGGTCACTTGCGGTAGAATTACATTTAGATTGCTACAACAGGGCAATATATGCTTGGACATATATTCCTACAGATATAATATGATGCACCCCACCTCCTGGGGTATAGGAGGCCTACTTTAGGGGAGACTGACATATATTAAATGAAGTGAGGTACCCTGTCACACATGGTGTGTGTTGGGTCGAACTTGAGCAGACAAGCTGCTCATGCAGGGCTGTCATGGCAAACCTGCAAACTTCAGTTTTACTGGGTCACTCAGGGTGGCACAATAAGTGCTGCAACTCTTGTACCCCTTATACATCCCTGCCCTGGGTACCACTGGTACCATATACTAGGGCTTTAACAAGTACTTGTTAATAGGGTGTACCAATTCACATTTACAGTTTAAGGGAAAAAGCACAAGTGCTGGGCCTGGTTAGTAGAACCTAACACACTCGCTTATTAATTACCACCGCATCAATCAGTTCAAAATGAGGCAAAAACTGGGGGGGGGGGGCATCTGCAACAGCCCAGTTTACTACACAACCCTCTCCAGGCCAACGCGCCCAGGAGACTCAGCCCACCCCTGGTAGACACTTCCTGGCTTGTCAGGCGAGGAAGAGTAAGAAAATTGGCTGTATTTTTGCGGGGCCTACTCTGCCTCACATCCTCCTATTCAGATCATTTCCTTTGGTAAGCTGACCCAGCTCAACAGTTATGGGATCCATTTTAACTTTGAACTTTACAACAGCAGTATAGTTTTCTCCCTCCCCCATTTTACCTTGGGTGGTGAGGTGCCTACCTCCTCTAAAGCAACACCCAGGTTACACACAGAGGTCACCCAACAGTTGAGCAACCCCACCTTGACCAACAGGGTCAGGGGGCCTAACTTGCTTTTGGCTATGGGGTCTGCCTCCCATGCCAAGAACAGGACAGTCATAAAGCCCAGCATCCCCAAAACACACCCTAAGCTCTCCACTAACAGGTGGGAGCTGCTTTAGTGGCAAACGTGGTATCTTGGAACCTCTTCTGCTGTTCTTAGTGAAGGGCTACCACAACCTGTGGCAGGCACCCTTCTTTCTCTCTCTCTTCTTTCAGATCAGGGACAACATTCTTTTCCTGCACAGCTGTCTGACTGCTCAGGACTCTTGTAGGAACAGGTGAGGCCTCACCAGTGCCAGCTCTGGGTTTCACCCCTACTGGGTCAGAAGGCCCTTAGCTTACTGGATTTCCATTTAAGAGTGGCTTCCCTTCAATCAGGGAATTATAAGCGCGCTACTCACCCATGAGGGTCTCAAGGTGCTGAGGGGGTGGGTCCGCAGATCTGTTTAGCTGAGGAGCCAGGTCTTGAGGGTCTTCCTGAAGGTGTTCAGGGAGGGGGCGCGTCTGATGTCTGCCGGTAGCTCGTTCCAGTTCTTGGCTGCAATGTGAGAGAAGGATCTTCCGCCTGCTCTGGCTCTGTGGATGCGCGGGGTTTCGGCCACTGCGAGGTTGGAAGATCGGAGGTTTCTTTTGGATACGTGGAAGTTGATTCTGTCGTTGAGGTATTTGGGTCCGTTGTTGTGTAGGCATTTGTAGGCGTGAGTGAGGATTTTGAAAGTGACTCTTTTCTCCACGGGGAGCCACTGGAGACTTTGTATCTGTTGGCTGATGTGTTCGTGTCGGGGGGTGCCGAGGACGAGTCTGGCTGCGGTGTTCTGTATTGTCTGGAGTTTGCAGAGTAGGGACTCGTTGATGCCGGCATAGAGTGCGTTTCCATAGTCCAGTCTGCTGGTGATGAGTGTGTGGGTGACTGTCTTCCTTGACTCAGGGGGGATCCACTTGAAGGTCTTGCGGAGGATGCGGAGGGTGTTGAATCAGCTGGAGGTGACGGCGTTGACCTGTCGGTTCATGGTGAGTGTTGAGTCGAGTACGATGCCGAGGTTCTTGGCGTGGTCTAAGGGGGTAGGTGGGCTTCCGAGGGCAGTCAGCCACCAGGTGCTGTCCCATGCAGAAGGGGTGGTACCGAGGACGAGGACTTCTGTCTTCTCGGCTTTGAGCTTCAGGCAGCTGTTGGTCATCCAGACTGCGACGTCTTGCATTCCTTTCTGGAAGTTGAGTTTGGCAGTGATGGGGTCTTTGCTGAGGGAGAGGATGAGCTGGGTGTCGTCGGCGTAGGATACGATGTTGAGGCCGTGTTGTCGGACGATGGCTGTGAGGGGGGCCATGTAGATGTTGAAGACGGTGGGGCTCAGTGATGAACCCTGTGGGACTCCGCAGGTGATTTTCGTGGGGTCGGAGAGGAAGGGTGGGAGTCTGATCCTTTGGCTTCTTCCGGTGAGGAATGATCGGATCCAGTCCAGGGCTGTTCCTTGTATGCCTGCGTCGTGTAGTCTGGCGACTAGTGTGCGGTGGGAGACGGTGTCGAAGGCCGCTGCTAGGTTGAGTAGGATGAGGGCTGCGGAGTGGCCTTGGTCCAGGAGGGTACGGATGTGGTCTGTGGCAGCGAGTAGGGCGGTCTCTGTGCTGTGGTTGCTTTGGAATCAGGATTGGGACGGGACGACGACGGCGTTCTCTTCAATGAATCGTGCCAGTTTCCTGTTGACTGTTTTCTCTGCAACTTTGGCTGCGAAGGGGAGGAGCGAGATGGGCCGATAGTTCTTGATGTCGGTGGGGTCAGCTGTGGGCTTCTTGAGCAGGGGTATGACTTCTGCGCGCTTCCAGTTGTCTGGGAAGGTGCCTGTTTTGAAGGTGGTGTTGATGGTGCATTGTAGTTTGGGTGCGATGGTGGCCACGGCTCTGTGGTAGATAGATTGGAATGGTCCCTTTCCCTCTATTTTTCTTTTGGGATCCCGGTCTCCTAGCTACAGTGACGGGACCCTCAGAGTCTGTGGGTTGAGGGTATCCTGGGTGACCACCTTGTACCAGCTAAGGTTGTCCGCCCTCTCTTGTGACACTAGTGCTACTGGTCTAACAGTGACCTCCACAGGGACTACCCTTACTGTCTTGGTCTTACCCTGCACATACTGATCTGGGGATGCCAACCTGTCCACCACTGTGGTGTGACTGGCACATGTGTCTCTCGGGCCTGCGGTAGGGATCCCATTCACCAAAATGAGGTGGAAGTGTCTACTACCACCCACAGGGATCACCAGCTTACCAGCTTACCATCTGGACCCTTCTCCCAGTTAAGTGCTAAGAGCACTTCCTTATCCAAGGAGTCCTCCTCTATTGCTACACTGGACAGTCCAGTGCTAACCACCCTCTTGCAACAGTCTGGATCACCACTCTTGCGCCCAGACTGCAGACAATCAAAGCAGTGCCAGCATTCCTGGGGTCCCAGGATCTACCCTGATACTCCTTCCCTTTGGACTGGGAAGAGTCTCTGGGCCCACCCTCCTTGGAAGTCTTTGAGGACCTGAAGAGATCTCTGACTTTTTATCTTGGTCAGTGCCTTTGTCTCTCCACTGGTGAGAAGACTGTACACCCTTCTTGGAGTCACCCCCACTGTTGGACTTGGCCCTTTTTGGCAGGGTCATCCCTAAACTTTTTGCCTTTCTCCTAGCCTTTTCTCTGACATGGTGTTGGTGGTTTTAGGCCTCTGGGCACTTTAGCACTGCTGTCCAGTGTAAAGTGCGTGCACTCTCTGTGTTACATTTGGTAAGATTGGTCTACACCTGTTTGGCATATTTCATTTACCTGTCAGTCCCTTGTAAAGTGGTATCTCATATACCCAGGGCTGGTAAATTAAATGCTACTGGTGGGCTTGCAGCGCTGATTGCGCCACCCACCAAAGTAGCCTTTCAAACCTATCTCAGGCCTCTGCCATTGCAGGGCCTGTGCGTGCAGTGTTACTGCCGCTGTGACGTGGCACCTAAAGTGTGTGCCATGTCTGTGACCCCCCTTTTACTGCATGTCAGTCACCCCTAAGGTAGGCCCTAGCTAGCCCTATGGGCAGGGTCCATTGTAGGTAAAAGATAAGGCATGTACCTTAAGTGTGTGACATGTCCTGGTAGTGACAAACAGCCATTTTGGTTTCTCACCACTGTGGGGCTGCCCTCCCATAGGAATGCATTGGGGATTCCCTGATAAGTGTTTCAGTGGTAATTCCTGATATGAGAGTAGCAGCGTGGTCAAGTTTAGTATATTTGGAATGGTCATAATAAATGCTGCGCAATGGTGTGTGCAGATTTATTATAACTATTTTAGAAACGTCACTTTTAGAAGTTGGCATTTCTGTGTGCTATGTGTCTGCCTGCCTGATGTGAATTGCATGTCTGGCTTTTTAGTGACAGGGGCGGGGAGGTGTGTGTGGCTCCAGGAGGGGCAGGGTGAGTCAGCACTAGGCTGAATGTGACATCTGCATTGGGAGTAGTGGGAGGAGTAATCCCCTGACCCTGAATAGGTCTGTGCCTAGCCTGGACAATGCTGGCTCCACCCCCTGTGGTGTGTCTGATCACTGAGCCCCCACCTGACAAAGGGGAAGAGGAGCATGGTACACAGAGTGCTCCAATTCCCCCCTGAACCAGTTGCATCTGGTTCCCCCAAACCCTGTGCTGCAGACAAAGAGATTGTGTGGTATAAATGTAGGGGCTGTGACCCCATGTGCTTGTGCTGTTCCTGACTTGCTGGGGCTTGCTGCTGCTGGGGCCCAGGAGGAACCGCCATGGGGGCTTGCCTCCCTGCTGGAGGGCCCTGTGTGCTGGCCTCCCTGGGACCAGCTATGCTCCATGGACCCTGGAAGACTCTTGCGCCGTGTGAGCGCTTTTTCTTTTCCAGGACCTTAAGGACTTTTAAATGCAGGACTCTTGCTTCTAGCGCCTTGTGAGCGCTATATTGTCACTTTGCCAAAAAGAGGAGAGCGGGGGCTTCGCAGCGCGGAGCTGCAGCCCTGTTAGAGGGAATCCCGACGCAGGGATTGCCCCGCAGTTTGTGTCTTTTCGGCGGGAGCCCACCCCGCATTGTGATGCTTAGCGGGAGCCTACCCCGCTTTATGATTATTTAAAATAGCGGGTGCCCACCCTGCATGATGGTGCCTTTTGAGCAGGTGCCCACCCCGGTTTATGTTTTATTTTTCGAGCGGGTGCCCACCCCGCATTGCGGCCGGGAAACTGAGCCGCCGGCCCGACCCGGAAGCCAGGCGGTCTTGCCTGACTCTGGGCGGGGCCCAGAACAGGAAGAGGCTGCCGAGGCCGCCAATGGCAGTGCGGCCGAGTGGAAGCCTGCGGTCAGGCGGGGCTCCCGTGAGCAGAGGGAAGCCCCGCGTGCAGGAGAAATGCTGGCACTGGTCAGCGGGGCTCTCGTAGTGCAGAGAGAGCCCCGTGTGTTGCTGAGCTGCCAGGAGACTCGTCTGGAGCCTCGCAGGCCCCACGTTGAAGTCCCAGTCCCAGGAAGGGGGACTGGGCAAAGAGAGGAGACGGAGCCTGCAAGAGAGAGCCCGCGTGTTGCTGTGACGCCGCCGGGCAGAGGAGACCGGGAGAAGAGCCCCCGAGAGCAGGGCCGATCCCAGCACATTGCCGGTGCCAGTCCCAGCCAAGCAGCGTCCCGAGAGAGGAGACTTCTCCCCAGCAGAGAGCCCGGTGAGTGGGGATGGCTGGTGGGGAGCGAGATAGAGGCACAGTGCCAGTGCCTATTTCCTGAGCGGCCCCGCCTGATAGAGGGCCGCTCCAAAGTTGGGGGAACTTCTGTCTTCACTCCCAAACCAGGGGGTGTGTCGGGGCACATTGTCGGTGCCCTCCCCATGTGGTTACGTCGCCAGAGCGGGGCCCCAGCGTGCCAGGGCCGCCTGATGTATTTGGGACAGCTGCCCCACCTGATAGAGGGCAGCTGCAACAATGGGGTCATTGTGTGATAGAGTCCCAGTGGGGCTGGAGAGGCACAGATGTGCCACGGCCCCTTTACTTTGTTTATTCCCAGCTGCGCCGCATCAGTGCGGGCAGCTGCAACGTTTTGCGCGCATTTATTTTAGAGAGTCCCAGTGGGGACCCACCCAGAGGGCACAGTGAGTGCCCATGCCCACATTTGATTTCACAGCTGCACGGCAATTAGCGGCAGCTGCAACGTTTAGGCCATCGTTTTTTTGGGGGCATTTTGGATGAGACAGGAGTGAGATACACTCCTCTGCCCCAGCGCAATTGCGCACTTCTGGATTCTGCTGCATTGGCAGCCCAAGCCCTGACATTATGGACATAGGGCATTTGAGCCCTCTGAGAAGGCCAGTTGGCCAGGGGGACTGTGTTAAGTTGATAGGGCGCCAGGCCCTAATGTGATTTATGTGGTGCGCAGGGAATATGATTTATGCACCGTGATTTATGCCTTTAATGTGGTTTATGATTATGAGGTTTTGCATACTGTGTTTGTGTTTATGAGGTTATTCTCTACTGTGATTTATGCCTCTAATGTGGTTTATGATTATGAGGTTTTGCATACTGTGTTTATGCTTGTGAGGTTATTTTCTACTGTGATTTATGCCTCTAATGTGATTTATGATTAGGAGGTTATGGTCTAATATGTTTAGGCTTATGAGGTTGGCGCAGAGTGAATTTTACGCCTAAGGTGATGCTGATTGCATACTATGATTTATGTTACAGGATAATGCGGAGTACGGTATTTCGCCAGTTATTACTGGTTATGTTCTACATTTACTATTCGTGCTTGTGATGGTTTTGACAGTGGCCCAATTGGCCCTGTCATGTGTATATAATCCCCTGTAAATATTGTCTAGTGCCAGTTGGCACAGTGTATATTGTGTGATTACTATTCTAATGTGTTTATGATAATACAAAGGCTATTTTATATATATAACCTTGTGTGGAGTTCCTTTTGTGGTGTGCCTAGTGTGTTGCTGCTGTGTGTGTGTTGCGCAAACGCTTTACACATTGCCTCTGGGATAAGCCTGCATGCTCGTGCCAAGCTACCAAGGGGGTGAGCAGGGGTTATCTTCAGCGTGTAACTCCCTTGCCCTGACTAGAGTGGTGGTTTCTGCCTGGCTTAGGCGCAAGCCCTAGCCAACCAGAAATCCCATTTCTAACATTGGTTGTCAGCGGTGAGGATAGGACTTGCGTTTGCGCAGTACCACAGCGACAACTGGTTGCACTACAAACTCTGCATTTAGATAGTCACAGGTTTGGGGATTATTCTTTCTGATTTTGTTTTTAAGTATCATTTCTTTGAAATGTGTTTTCTTGTTGCACTATGAGTTGGGGTCCTGCCAAGGACAGAAACCAGAGAATCTGGAGGAGTTTTGTACTGCCCTTGTGCAGACTGCTATTTCTGGGGTGGCCCTGCAGCGCAAGCTGGAGGTGGTAACTGCCCCTGTGCTGTCTGCTATTTCTAGGGTTGGCCTACAGTGGTGACTTAATTGGCATGGAGAAACTAGCTCGGGGGATAGATTATCCCCTAAGTGCAGGTTTAGTTTTCTGGATTCCCCAGGAAGGGTGGGATCCAGTGGTGGCAGCAATATGGAGTCCAGTGCAGGAAGTCCCATTCCCAGTTCCCAGAGTATGGTACCTGGTTCCCAGTTAAGAGGGTTACAGGTTGAGATTCAGGGGTAGTAAGATACTATCTCACCAGTCTTGGGGGGAGTGTGGATGAATGTTGTGGTGCACTGGACGTTTTGGTGATTGGTTAGCAAGGCAAATGGTGTTAAAGGGCTGTTCAATCCGTTTTGTCAGAGTGCACATGCCCCGTAATTGTTTTCAGGAGTCGCGCCAACACCTGTTGGAGTGTGAGTTCTTTTGATTCTAGGGAGCTTGCATTGGGGAGTGATCCTAAGAGGAATGGTGCAGGTATCTTCCAACCCAGAGTGGTGGAAGTGGTTCAGAGTAGCCCAGCTAGGTACCCTTATAGTAAGAAGGTTGCAAGGCCTCACATCCTGTCTTGCAGGGGATGGAGTGAGACTGGGCCGTATTCCGAGCCTCAACCTCAGTCTCCAGTACTGGGTGGTTTTTTAAGGGAACACCAGGTAGGGAGCCTAGTCTGTCCTGTTGGACCGTCCTTTGAGGGGGATCTCCCCGTGTTAGGTGAGCTGGGAGTGTCTGTAATCAGGCTTCCATCAGTTCTGGTGTCTGGCAGTGCCACTCCTAAGTGGAGGGTGCAAAAGTCCAGATTGAGGGGTGAGAGGGGGAAAGAGTCCCCAGTGGAAGAACCATTGGGTCAGGGGCCAGCCAGAAGGGCTGAGTCACCAATGATTGACCATAGTGACGCCACTTCTGTCCTGGGGGATCTTCACGCACTGTCAAGTGGACAGGAGGTCGTGAGATCTGCGCCAGGCAGACTGTCACATGACACATTAGTTATGTGTCACCCTCGGGGAGGGTATATATACTCCCCAGGAAGTCCTGGTTCGCCGGGCAATTGTCCAACCAAAGGGTTCCGTCCCTGGGTTGGGAGGCCAGGTTCAGGTGTTGTCTGACCTGGAGGGAGGGACAACTGTAATCAGTGGCCTGACCGGTTTGTCTTCTGGCAGTGCCACTCCTAAGTGGAGGGTGCAGAAGTCCAGATTGAGGGGTGAGAGGGGGAAAGAGTCCCCAGTGGAAGAACCATTGGGTCAGGGGCCAGCCAGAAGGGCTGAGTCACCAATGATTGACCATGGTGACGCCACTTCTGTCCTAGGGGATCTTCACGCACTGTCAAGTGGACAGGAGGTCGTGAGATCTGCGCCAGGCAGACTGTCACACGACCCATTAGTTATGTGTCACCCTCGGGGAGGGTGTATGTACTCCCCAGGAAGTCCTGGTTCGCCGGGCAATTGTCCAACCAAAGGGTTCCATCCCTGGGTTGGGAGGCCAGGTTCAGGTGTTGTCTGACCTGGAGGGAGGGTTTAGATCCCAGGTGGGTAGACCAGTTGATGGAGAGAGGTCCTGAACTGGTGGGAGAGTTGTGTTCTGGGTGTGCTTCTCCTGGGAGAGTGCGGAACCCCAGAAAGAGAGGTAGGGGGGAGAAACTTCGCCCATGACCTCTGGTCAGCCTAAGGGTGCGGACCCTGGGTTGGAGGATCAGTGGCAGTTTGGAACTACACTGAGAGGAAGAGTGGAGAATGGCTATTATATGCCAGGGGTTACTGCCCCCCACTCTGTGGATTGGCAAGGACCAGTGACATCTGGGTGGCCTAGGGCCTGGTCCTGGCCGTGGACAACTAGGGAGTACCAGTGGGGTAGCATAGTTGGGCCTGAGAGTTTTTTTTATACAGAGGGAACCACATGGGTTCAGAATGGCGTAGAAGCGGAGGGTGTCCCTGCAGTTGCGGGCCCGCGTCCGTGTTCTAACGCCCAAAGCAGGGAAGCCCATCAAGGTAGTGATTGGTCTACCCTGTGTTTTCGCTGGAAGGGGGTTGTGTTGGACTTGGCCCTTTTTGGCAGGGTCATCCCTAAACTTTTTGCCTTTCTCCTGGCCTTTTCTCTGACATGGTGTTGGTGGTTTTAGGCCTCTGGGCACTTTAGCACTGCTGTCCAGTGTAAAGTGCGTGCGCTCTCTGTGTTACATTTGGTAAGATTGGTCTACACCTGTTTGGCATATTTAATTTACCTGTCAGTCCCTTGTAAAGTGGTATCTCATATACCCAGGGTTGGTAAATTAAATGCTACTGGTGGGCTTGCAGGGCTGATTGCGCCACCCACCAAAGTAGCCTTTCAAACCTATCTCAGGCCTCTGCCATTGCAGGGCCTGTGCGCGCAGTGTTACTGCCGCTGTGACGTGGCACCTAAAGTGTGTGCCATGTCTGTTACCCCCCTTTTACTGCATGTCAGTCACCCCTAAGGTAGGCCCTAGCTAGCCCTATGGGCAGGGTGCATTGTAGGTAAAAGATAGGACATGTACCTTAAGCGTGTGACATGTCCTGGTAGTGACAAACAGCCATTTTGGTTTCTCACTACTGTGGGGCTGCCCTCCCATAGGAATGCATTGGGGATTCCCTGATAAGTGTTTCAGTGGTAATTCCTGATATGAGAGGAGCAGCGTGGTCAAGTTTAGTATATTTGGAATGGTCATAATAAATGCTGCGCAATGGTGTGCACAGATTTATTATAACTATTTTAGAAACACCACATTTAGAAGTTGGCATTTCTGTGTGCTATGTGTCTACCTACCTGATGTGAATTGCATGTCTGGCTTTTGAGTGACAGGGGCGGGGAGGTGTGTGTGGCTCCAGGAGGGGCAGGGTGAGTCAGCACTAGGCTGAAAGGGACATCTGCATTGGGAGTAGTGGGAGGAGTAATCCCCTGACCCTGAATAGGTCTGTGCCTAGCCTGGATAATGCTGGCTCTGCCCCCTGTGGTGTGTTTGATCACTGAGCCCCCACCTGACAAAGGGGAAGAGGAGCCTGGTACACAGGGTGCTCCAATTCCCCCCTGAACCAGTTGCATCTGGTTCCCCCAAACCCTGTGCTGCAGACAAAGAGATTGTGTGGTATAAATGTAGGGGCTGTGACCCCATGTGCTTGTGCTGTTCCTGACTTGCTGGGGCCCAGGAGGAACCGCCATGGGGGCTTGCCTCCCTGCTGGAGGGCCCTGTGTGCTGGCCTCCCTGGGCCCAGCCATGCCCCATGGACCCTAGAAGACTCTTGCGCCCTGTGAGCGCTTTTTCTTTAATTTTCTAGGACCTTGAGGACTTTTAAATGCAGGACTCTTGCTTCTAGCGCCTCGTGAGCGCTATATTGTCACTTTGCCAAAAAAAAGAGGAGAGCGGGGGCTTTGCAGCGCGGAGCTGCAGCCCTGTTAGAGGGAATCCCGACGTGGGGATTCCCCCGCAGTTTGTGTCTTTTCGGCGGGAGCCCACCCCGCATTGTGATGCTTAGCGGGAGCCTACCCCGCTTTATGATTATTTAAAATAGCGGGTGCCCACCCCGCATTATGGTGCCTTTTGAGCGGGTGCCTACCCCGCTTTATGTTTTTTTTTCAAGCGGGTGCCCACCCCGCATTGCGGCCGAGAAACTGAGCCGCCGGCCTGACCCGGAAGCCAGGCGGCCTAGCCTGACTCTGGGCGGGGCCCAGAACAGGACGAGGCTGCCGAGGCCGCCAATGGCAGCGAGGCCGAGTGGAAGCCTGCGGTCAGGCGGGGCTCCCGTGAGCGGAGGGAAGCCCCGCGTGCAGGAGAAATGCTGGCGCTGGTCAGCGGGGCTCTCGTAGTGCAGAGAGTGCCCCGTGTGTTGCTGAACTGCCAGGAGACCCGTCCGGAGCCTTGCAGGCCCCACGTTGAAGTCCCAGTCCCAGGAAGGAGGACCGGGCGAAGTGAGGAGACGGAGCCTGCAAGAGAGAGCCCCGCATGTTCCTGTGACGCCGCCGGGCAGAGGAGACTGGGAGAAGAGCCCCCGAGAGCAGGGCTGATCCCAGCACATTGCCGGTGCCAGTCCCAGCCAAGCGGAGTCCCGAGAGAGGAGACGGCCCCCAGGAGAGAACCCGGTGAGTGGGGATGGCTGGGGGGGAGCGAGATAGAGGCACAGTGCCAGTGCCTATTTCCTGAGCGGCCCCGCCTGATAGAGGGCCGCTCCAACATTGGGGGCACTTCTGTCTTCACTCCCAAACCAGGGGGTGTATCGGGGCACATTGTCGGTGCCCTCCCCATGTGGTTACGTCGCCAGACCGGGGCCCCAGCGTGCCAGGGCCGCCTGATGTATTTGCGACAGCTGCCCCGTCTGATAGAGGGCAGCTGCAACGATGGGGGCATTGTGTGATAGAGTCCCAGTGGGGCTGGAGAGGCACAGATGTGCCAGGGCCCCTTTACTTTGTTTATTCCCAGCTGCGCCGCACCAGCGCGGGCAGCTGCAACGTTTTGTGCACATTTATTTTAGAGAGTCCCCGTGGGGACCCACCCAGAGGGCACAGTGAGTGCCCATGCCCACATTTGATTTCACAGCTGCACGGCAATTAGCGGCAGCTGCAACGTTTAGGCTATCATTTCTTTGGGGGCATTTTGGATGAGACAGGAGTGAGATACACTCCTCTGCCCCAGCGCAATTGCGCACTTATGGATTCTGCTGCATTGGCAGCCCAAGCCCTGCCATTAAGGACATAGGGCATTTGAGCCCTCTGAGAAGACCGGTTGGCCAGGGGGACTGTGTTAGGTTGATAGGGCGCCAGGCCCTAATGTGATTTATGTGGTGCGCAGGGAATATGATTTATGCACCGTGATTTATGCCTCTAATGTGGTTTATGATTATGAGGTTTTGCATATTGTGTTTATGCTTGTGAGGTTATTTTCTACTGTGATTTATGCCTCTAATGTGATTTATGATTAGGAGGTTATGGTCTAATATGTTTAGGCTTATGAGGTTGGCGCAGAGTGTATTTTACGCCTAAGGTGATGCTGATTGCATACTATGATTTATGTTACAGGATAATGCGGAGTACGGTATTTCGCCAGTTATTACTGGTTATGTTCTACATTTACTATTCGTGCTTGTGATGGTTTTGACAGTGGCCCAATTGGCCCTGTCATGTGTATATAATCCCCTGTAAATATTGCCTAGTGCCGGTTGGCACAGTGTATATTGTGTGATTACTATTCTAATGTGTTTATGATAATACAAAGGCTATTTTTTATATATAACCTTGTGTGGAGTTCCTTTTGTGATGTGCCTAGTGTGTTGCTGCTGTGTGTGTGTTGCGCAAACGCTTTACACATTGCCTCTGGGATAAGCCTGCCTGCTCGTGCCAAGCTACCAAGGGGGTGAGCAGGGGTTATCTTCAGCGTGTAACTCCCTTGCCCTGACTAGAGTGGTGGTTTCTGCCTGGCTTAGGCGCAAGCCCTAGCCAACCAGAAATCCCATTTCTAACACCCACCTAGGGACTTAGGGCCAGATGTACAACCCGTCGCAAATTGGTATGCACAACAGTGTCTGAGACACTGTTTGCGATTCCCAATGGGGTAGCAAATTGCGAGGCTCATGAATATTCATGAGCCACTCGCAATTTGCGACCCCATTGGGAGTGACGTCTACTCTCAGGGATGGTGGCCTGCTGGGCTCAGAAGACCTCCATGCCTGGGACGGCTTTTAAATAAAGCAGTTTTAAAAAAAAAATGCAGCCCCTTTTCCTTAAAGGAAAACGGGATGCATTTGAAAAGAAAAGAAACTTAAACGTTTTCGTTTCATTTTTTAAGGGCAGGAAGCGGTCCCTGGGACCACTGCCTGCCCTTAAAAAATATTTTGGGGGCAAGTCACAAAGGGGAAGGGGTCCCCTGGGGACCCCTTCCCATTTACGACTCCATTACCACCCTCTTGAAGAGGGTGGTAATTTACAAGTGTTGGTCGCAAAACATTCATACATGGCTTTGCGGTCGCTATTAGGAAGGGAACACCCCTTACTAATAGCGACTCACAATTCCTAAATAGCGAGTCGCAAATAAATTGTGACTCGCTATTTAGGAATTGTACATGGCCCTGTGTACTTCTGCATGGGCAAACGGGTCGCAAACCCGTTTGCGCCTGCAATTTAGGGTCGTACATCTGGCCCTAAGTCTGGGCAAACCTGGACCTGACCCACTTCTCAGCTATCTTCCTCAGCTCTCAGGGAGATGATAACTCAGAATCTACCACATGCTGTCGTAATTTTTCTGTGGAACAATTTGTTAGAATATGCGCTATATTCGATAGATTATACAACTCTTCATATGTTACACATCGTTACCTTTAATACAGCCTTCCAGTGCCTTGACTGAGGAGTCAACAAAATCTACCCAAGATTGGTTTAGGTTTTGTCCTTTATGGGTCTCTCTAAATCTGATTCTGTACTCCTCTGTAGTGAATTCAAATCCTTCATGAGGGGTGTCTTTCATGTGATGATAGCACTCAGCTACCTGTGCAACTAGGGTCAGAAGTCTAACTCTCCCCTTAACTGATAGTAATTTCCACAGTAGTGAGCCCCAGTGTTGGCAACCTCCTCTTCTCAAGGTGCAGGCTCTCTCAAAAGCTGCAAACCATTTTGAAATGTCATCTCTATCTTTGTAACTGTGGACTATACCCTTTGGAATCTCAGAATCACAGGATTCCTCCCTGGCCCTATTTACTTTGCTGCCACCATCCTTGGGCTCTAGGCCCAGATCAGCCCTTCTCTCTTCTAGGGGTAGTCTCTTATCCTCAAGTTCAAGCTTTCTCTCCTCTAGGGAGCTTGGGCAAGCTTGTCCTCAAGGTATCCCACTGCCCTACTTACAGTTCTATTAATAGAGTGGCCTCTGCCACTAACTGCAAGTGAGGGTGGTCTTGGGAAGGCCAGGAGATATTGGTGCTGATCCTCTTCCCCTACTTGTTGAGCTAAGGCATCTTCCTCTGTGTCATGCTCACCTGATGAGATGTCATCTGCTTTGTCTTGCTCATCCTCATACTCTTGGAGGGCCTGTATTAGATATTCCTTTCTGGCAGTGACTCTGTAGCCATGGCCCTATGTTTGCACAAAGCTCTAAGATCCTGGATCCTAGGAGCTGGCAGAGTGACTACCTTGAGATTCTACGCATTCTTGATTGTGCTTACTTTATCCAGAAAGTGGGTATCTAACATTTTTGTAAATACTTTGGCCTACTTTCTAAAATACAATTAAACTTTTGACTTTTTATTTACCATTGACATAGGGATGTAACACAGGGCCCTGGCAATTTAAATTAAACTTGATTTTTAGAAAATCAGAAAAAATCCTGTTTTGTATCTAGAGTCAATTGAGAATGTCTTGTACATTAAAAAACATCCTTATGTCTAAGTGGTGAAGCAAAACACAAGTTCAGGAATCCCACTGCTGAGACACCAATGTTGCAAGGTGAAAGTATTATGTGGTATGGCAGGAGTACCTTACCATGTAGCACTAGCACAATTCACAAATATGGACCCTGGAAACTCTTCTTGATATTAGGCCTGGGCAGTAAACTCTGCTTCGTTCATGGAGTTTGCGTAGATTTGTGCACTCCGCGGAGCACGTGGAGTTCTGAAAAATGCGGAGAGGAGTTTTTTCAACACTCGTGCTTGCCAATGTCAAGTTGGGGAGCACTAGAGAGGAAAATCCACCTCCCAGCAAGATTTCTCAATGCAGGCGTTGAGATTTCTCAATGCGGGCGGTAGCACATGGTAGCGACTGCTCACGTTGTGAAACCTTCCGCTCATGTTGAGAAAGCTGCTGCTTGGGTAGAAAATGTACTTGCCCTCTTGTGCTGTGCATGGTGCCATTCGTGCTGGACAAACAGCCGGCACTGAAAATCAGCATGAACAGCATGACCAAATGGATTCCACTGCTTGGAATTCCACCGTTTATTGGTCACTTGGGGGAGTCCCGCATAACGGAGCTCTGCATACTTCACCCAGGCTTACTTAGTATCACGCCAAATCTAAGGGTCTGGTGTTTGGGGTGCCCCTTAAAGCCTGGATTTAGTGGTTGTTAGTTGGTGTGAGGACTAGTAGCCAATGGGCAACTAGTCCTGCGGCAAATCTGTCCCAGTAGTGACAACATCCTGCAGGTGCATTTCACTAAACTAGTCAGAAGCTGAGTTCTAGCCTTAATTCAAGATGGCCAAAACCATCCTCGCCTACACACCTCAGCTGCAACACCCCAGAGGTCTGGTCAGCCTTGTGGAGGTGGATGCCTCCTGCATAGCTGATTTCCCGCCTTCCCCTGGAACAGTAGTGCCTGGGGAAGAGGGAGGCATTGTCCTTGAGTGGGGGACAAGTTCCTTTGTCCAGTGGCACTGGTCTAGTCATCAGTCATCCTGTGTGGGCAGCGGTGTCACCTCCTGCTCACACAGGTCTTTGTCTCTGGCCTCTTGGAGCAGCACACACTCCCCAGCATGAGGTCAGGCTTCTGTCTTGATGGCAAACCTTAGAAAAAAAACACCAAGGCACAAGAATACTGGGTTAACTTTGTGGACACTGACTAAAGTGCCACCTAGGTACATGCCGGTTAAATCTCAACATCCGGTAAACAAAACAGGGTGCACACAGGGAACAGCCTGTGTGGCCCAAGGGTTGAGAGGTCTCTTCAACAGTTGAAGAGTGGTGGGGGGATACATCCTCTCTTTAATGCTCAAATCTACAAACAAGTATCCCGCCTATGGTTACAAGGGAGCTAGTATGTATTGCATAAGGCACGGTTGGGGTGGCTTTCTGGTAAACCCCTAGTGGGAAAGCTAGCTCCGCATGGCTGGAGATTCCTTTCCCCAGCAAACTAAAGGAAAAAGGATACCCACACAAAGTGGTGGAACAAGCACAGAAAAGGGCACAAAACACCCTACGAGCCGCATTACTGGAAACAGTACCAAAACCTCAGTCAGATGCTCTCATATGCGTCACAACATATTACACACATTCCAATGCTATCAAAAAAATCATAAAAAAGAATTGGAGAATACTCACTTTCAACAAACTCACTTTTTAAATCTCCCCTATTCTCCTTCCGTAAGAACAGGAGTATTAGGGACATGTTGGTACATAGCTCCATGGAAAGACCTCACGAAGAACAACAGTTGACCCTGTAGAACCAACCACTTGTTAAAGGATATTTTCCTTGCGGTTCCTGTGCAGCATGCGCTTTTACGACACAGAGTAAATTCATTGATCTAGATCTTCCCACCCCTTGGGAACAAAGGGGTCATACTAACTGTAATATCTGCAATGTTATATACACTATCATATGCCCATGTAACATGCGGTATATTGGAATGACGACGAGGAAAGTAAAAATCAGGATTAATGAACATAGGAGCACCATTAGGTGCAAGAGAGGTGCTACCAAATTAACTACACACTTTCTGGAAAAAGGACATACCGATATAGACCTCAAATGGACCATAATAGAAAAAATAGATGACAACAGGACAGTGGCTAAGAAATTACTGACAAAAGAACAGCTTTGGGTGTACAAACTAGGGACTCACAAGACGGCTCTGAATGATGAAATCCCGTGGGCCCAGGTAAAGTACTAGGAACGGGCCAACAAAGCTGTGATATTTCTGTATACATGTGAAGGGTTTGAACACGCTGTAAAATGTCAAGGATATGGAAAGAAGAACACGCTAACCTCACTCCTATAGTCGCCTGTCCATCATAAACATACCTGTAGGGTCTATCCACACCCTTTATAGCAGGCCTTTAGTCTAAACATGCACTGCGTCCAATCCAACAAGAGAACTCAATAAAGTTTTTTTTTTAAACTCACAGCATTATATCAGGAGAACTACGGTGATAAACTTATGCACATTACTACTTCCAAGAAAACCCCCAGTTGTTTCTGAGTGCCGTTAATTTGAACTATGATGTTCACAACCACTTGATATTTGATATGTAATCACATACGAGCGTCACAAATGCACATAACTTCTTCCAAAGAAACCCACCGTTGTATCTGAGTGCTGGTAATTTGAACTATAATGTTCACATCCACTTGACATTTGATATGCAATCACATACGAGCGTCACAAATGACCAATCTGTGCTCTTTCACTCTTATAACTACTGTTTCCACCCACACCCGCTGGGGTTTGACTATGTTGACACCTTGAATAACACAGGGACTACAATACCCATGACACTATGGGGTTTAAGTCATCCGATGTGCACGCATTCGGCCTGCACGCGGACCACGTGACGCGGAAGGAACCCGCGAGGATGCAGCTTTTAAATAGCGGCGTCCTCTCGGCATTTCTCCACCAAAGCCGGGAGGATGAGGGCGAATGCAGGCAAATAGCTGGGGTAATCCCTTGACGAAGTAAGTGTTGAGACGTGAGGCTGGCAATGGAAGTAGACAGTTCCCTGTGAATCTAACAGGGTTTCTCTTAAACACGTTCACCCGATTGCTAACTTTCTTCATTTCTTCTTCTTTTTACCTCACTCCCTCCCACATACAGTGTGTGACTGAAGGGCGCCCCTCCCTCACTCTTGAGTTGTATTATACCCATCATTTGTGGGTGAGTATCGGTATACGGAACTAATATATACATTTTGGAAAACAGGAGGACAATATATGTGTATATATATATATATATATACTTTTAACTGTTTTTAACCAGTGTGGTGTCTGTCTTTAAATGTGGGTCTAAGTATGTGTCATATGCTGTATGTCGCAAATCATGCATGATGTACAAGGATAGGTACGAATGAACTATCACATAGAAGGGCGTTATTAGACCGGCCCCTAGATATATCTCAACATATAGTGTGGATGATGTAGGATTTACTAATGGAGAACCACTTGATACTCCATAGTACTAGCAATGAAGGTGCACAAGGAACTCAAGCACAGACCTCCAGTCAAGGCTGATGCAGTAAACATGCTTGCAGTGGGATATGCTTGCATTCTTTTGATTACAATATATATTTTTTATACGTTCACCTGTAACCCTGCTGTAATATTTCTCTATACAAAAATGTATCATGCGTTTTTCTCTTACAGGTGAGACAAGAAAAACTGAAACACAGGAAGGACAAGTATTACCTTTGCCCAACTAATGTGAACCCCCCAGCTTTACTCACCAAAAGCTCACATAATGAGCGTTGATGGCTTGAGGGAAATGTGAAAGAACGGAAGGTTAAAAGAAATGAAAATGGTATTTGAGTGAAAGGGTGGGTGCGTGGATGGGTAAAGGGATGGTTGGGCAAAAGGATGGTTGGGCAAAAGGGTGAATATTGAATGGATGGATAATGGATTGGACATTTTGGTGAAAGACTGGATGAGAGAAAGTAAAGCTTAATCATGGTGGCTATGGGTGAATTAGAATGAAAGGATGAATTAATATTTGGATTGTTTTGATGAATAAGCAAGGCAGCTCTTTTCATGGAGAGGGGCATGCTCCTCACCTATTTCGCTTACTTTGTTTATGTAAGGTTATCAAAGCTATGGTTCAAAATGGGGAGTATTTTTTTTTTGTTCTACTCCGTTGACTCACTGTATTTGTTAAGTGAGCCAGATGTATCCCACCCATCATTCATCACCTCTCCTCCCATGACATTTTGCCACCTATGACCGAAGTACAGCATGGTTCTCTTTTGCTGTGTTGGCCGTGCAATGTGTGTCTGCTTCAGTTAATGCAGCAATTACAAAGTTTTCAATGCATTGCAAACCGAACACACACAGTGTGTTTCCCTTCGCCCACTATGTCACCTCTTAGCAGTTCACTCCTTCTGTCCCAGCCTACCAAAAAATTGGAAAATCCATTCTGTGGCATGTGTCCCATTTGATTTTATAACCATGTGAAATGAAGTGATTCCATAATATATTACATGGGTTCCCATAACAGATTCATTTTACATCTGTCCAGATTTTTCCCTTTCGACTTTCGTCGAGTAGTACAGTGACTGAATGAGCCAAAAATGATGAATCGATGATCAGTGTAGTGATCCCTCTATTCTATATCAAAAGCTCTACCCTACTCACCTCTCCTTACTTACTGCCCAGCGAATGAATTTGTTGGAAATAATATGTGGTGGTTACAGGAGGCCAGTGAGCAAAGTGGGAGTAATTGCATGATTGGATGTAAAGTTTGGCATATGGGATACACTGTGATGAATGTGCCAAATACAGTCTATATAACCCATTCCTTTCCCTGTAGTGTAGTCCATTATTTTCCCCAACGCCTACTTACAACAGACAGGATAATATCTGCATTTCACACGTAAGGTGTGTGACGTAGTATCTTATTTATTATTCATATGCCTCTTTGGGGGTCAGGGTAGAAAGAGAAATGCATTTGGAGAAGAGCAGGGCGATTGGAATTAAATATAGATAATTGTCAACTACAGCTGCCCCAGCTGCAAACTGTAGCAAAATACCCAATGCGCCGGCTAGCAATGAGCATGGCTCCATTATTTTAGCACATCACACAACTTGTACTCCATACTGCATAATGCTGTACTCATTAATGAGAGGTAATTTAATTTTACACTCAAAGTGTTTGTTATATTTACTTGAAAAGCCTTTAGACGAATAAAAATCAAATCATTGCTTTTTAATCCAGTGTCATTCGGCCCTAATACTTTCCTGCCACACAATCAGTGTTTTTTATGCAAGGCATGTGTGGGTAAAATAAAATTGGCTTTGTGACTCTGCTAATCATAATCACATAAAATTCCAATGGCCCTAGGAGACCAGCAATGTACTGCTACTGTGTCACCCAGTAATTTAAAACAATTGTTTGCACAGAGCATTATTACAAATGTTTTCTTTTTGTTTTTCTCAATATAGCTGCTCCTGCTGGTCCACCTGTAGGACCCAATAGGCCCAGTAGGCAGGAGATAGCGTCCCCTTCAGAAAAAGAATGAAAAGATTGAAAGTGGGCATAATTTTTTTGCACAATGGATCAAGTAGTGTGGCACAAACGTACCCTTTGGAATGCGATGATGTCATGTTGTGTTGCGGGGATTCTGCACCTACACAGAACTATTCGCAGGAAAACAGGACCTCGGTGTATAGGGGTTGACCTTCCTACCACCTTAGTACCCAAAATCCCAAAACCGACTAGCTATAGTGCCTCATTCATTCTTCTACATAATCACGAAGCTACAAATGATTAGACAACCCAGAACACAACACTCCCGAATCTCTCAGGAATCGTGGTAGCAAGACATACCCTTTCGCTCACTCCCTCGTACTTGTGCACAATAAGAATGGTCAGAGTCACTGTTATAGTTCAACATGTTTATTTTAACTATCGTGCTCTACAATGCAGTATACGAGCCACTACCAGCAGCGAAATGCGTAAACCTAGAACGATTAGCATTGTTACAATTCCATAGAATATAAAGGCAGTGGAAAAAGGACTATAAGGCCTAACCACCCTCCCCTTGGTAAGGTGAAGTTTATTATATAAAGGAAGATCTCTGGGCTTTGTCAGCAGACACCATACCTTAGTGCCTGGATGGAAGTTTTACATCATAGGAACAGCATAGCTCTTCTCTCTGGAAAGGACCCTCTCCAAGTGTGTGTCAGAACAACACGCATCCGCGTAATATCAAAGCACGAGTTTTCAGTAGCGCAGCTGTGTTAGCATGTTTTGTCTAGATGCTAGGGACTGACCAGAACAGAATAACAAGGGGCATTGTTTATCAACCTTGCACATCGTGTTGAGACTAAACTCCAGGAACAGGCAGAGAATGCAGAAAGCAGACAGTTCTCATGTGAAAGGCACAAACAGAGTCTTGCAAAACAAAGTCATGTAGTAACGTGCGTAAAAGCAGCATCATGGCAGCAGAGCTCATGCTAACTTAGCAATGTCGACAATGACTCTAATGGCCATATAACAGTTGCAGCCTTGTATTACAAGCCAAACAAAGGATTAAGCTCTCGACCAAGGCATGCGCTTCTGTCTCATCATTCACACCTGCAGGGGAAAACCTTTCAGACACCTTCTTTACCTGGTCCTGTAGCACATAGAATAATGGGATGCCTTGGCCAATCGTAGTGTCCTCCTTGCTAACTTCCCATGTGAAAACCTCAAAAGGGAGTAACATCTGTGTCAGGCATTTGACAAGGCCCCATTTGTCCACATCCATTGTCATAGCTTTCCTAAATGCATCTCCTCCTCTTAGAATGACATAGTCATTGTTCTGTTTCTACTGCTCACCGTTACATGCAACATGTAACGGTCGAGTTCTAGCATGTTGGCACCTCCTTATCAGAGCTTTAACTGGTGCTCTATTATTATGCTGAATAATCCACAGCTGCTTCCAGGCTTAAAAGGATGGCTGAAATGAGTGCAGATTCTTCTGCAGGTGGTCAATATGTTGCTGACTATGCCTTCTTTTTTGAGAAAGCTCTCGACCAAGGCATGCGCTTCTGTCTCATCATTCACACCTGCAGGGGAAAACCTTTCAGACACCTTCTTTACCTGGACCTGTAGCACATAGAATAATGGGATGCCTTGGCCAATCGTAGTGTCCTCCTTGCTAACTTCCCATGTGAAAACCTCATAAAGGGAGTAACATCTGTGTCAGGCATTTGACAAGGCCACATTTGTCAACATCCATTGTCATAGCTTTCCCAAATGCATCTCCTCCTCTTAGAATGACATAGTCATTGTTCTGTTTCTACTGCTCACTGTTACATGCAACATGTAACGGTCGAGTTCTAGCATGTTGGCACCTCCTGTATCAGAGCTTTAACTGGTGCTCTTTTATTATGCTGAATAATCCACAACTGCTTTCAGGCTTAACCCCTTCCATGCTTATGACGAGCTGGACTCGTCATGGCACACAGTGCTCGTGTGCTCATGACGAGTCCAGCTCGTCATAGATCACCCACGGGGAAGCGCTGGCGCTCCCCCGTGGGAATCCGATCGTCGGGGTTTTATTTAGGAGGCAGGGGAAGGACTTCCCCTGCCTCCCCCGCCCCGCCCCCCATCAATGACATCAGCGCGCGAGGCGCGCTGACATCATTGAGGGTTTCCCTTCTTCCCGACGCGCTGGAAGCCATTTGCTTCCAGCGCGTCGGGGAAATAAGGTGAGTTTTGGCTCGGGGAGGGGGGTTTGATTCAAAAGAGACATCGAGGGAAAGGAAAGGGTTTTCCTTTCCCCCGATGCCTCTTTTGTGCATTCCTGCTGCACGATCATGTGATCGTGCAGCAGGAATGCCCACTAGGCGGGATTGTGAGCGTGGAGATGTGCCTTCTCTCCATTGCCACCCTGTAAAGTTAGCTGTAATCCTTGATGGAGGTCTCTGCACCCTTGATTTTCTTGAGCGCAATCCTTCTCCTCGTCTGCCGCTGTGATCCTGCAATTCTTCTGGTCCTTTACGCAGCTGTAGTGTAGGAAAGGCATTATACATTTACCCAACGAGGTAGCACTTACTGATTAGCCAGTAGAAAGTACTCCAGTTGAGTAGAGGTATTGCACAAAACGGTGGCATCTTCGTGAGCGTGGAGATGTACCTTCTCTCCATTGCCACCCTGTAAAGTTAGCTGTAATCCTTGATGGAGGTCTCTGCACCCTTGATTTTCTCGAGCGCAATCCTCGTGTAGTTCCTGTGACCAGGAGGTTCCTTCTCCTCGTCTGCCGCTGCGATCCTGCTCTGACCCTTTATAAACAAGAGGCATGTGAACGGGCCTAGAAGCCCCGCCACACATACACTAGCGGTATGCAACGTATGCCCGCCCTTTCCCTACTATGACGGACAGCTTACTCAAAGGATCCCGGCGCTTTCGGCGCGGTGGCAAAGTTACAGACACACAGGTCACTGGAGACAATCCTTGATGGAGGTCTCTGCACCCTTGATTTTCTCGAGCGCAATCCTCGTGTAGTTCCTGTGACCAGGAGGTTCCTTCTCCTCGTCTGCCGCTGCGATCCTGCTCTGACCCTTTATAAACAAGAGGCATGTGAACGGGCCTAGAAGCCCCGCTCGTTTGGCCCCGCCACACATACACTAGCGGTATGCAACGTATGCCCGCCCTTTCCCTACTATGATGGACAGCTTACTCAAAGGATCCCGGCGCTTTCGGCGCGGTGGCAAAGTTACAGACACACAGGTCACTGGAGACAATCCTTGATGGAGGTCTCTGCACCCTTGATTTTCTTGAGCGCAATCCTTCTCCTCGTCTGCCGCTGCGATCCTGCAATTCTTCTGGTCCTTTACGCAGCTGTAGTGTAGGAAAGGCATTATACATTTACCCAACGAGGTAGCACTTACTGATTAGCCAGTAGAAAGTACTCCAGTTGAGTAGAGGTATTGCACAAAACGGTGGCATCTTCGTGAGCGTGGAGATGTACCTTCTCTCCATTGCCACCCTGTAAAGTTAGCTGTAATCCTTGATGGAGGTCTCTGCACCCTTGATTTTCTCGAGCGCAATCCTCGTGTAGTTCCTGTGACCAGGAGGTTCCTTCTCCTCGTCTGCCGCTGTGATCCTGCTCTGACCCTTTATAAACAAGAGGCATGTGAACGGGCCTAGAAGCCCCGCTCGTTTGGCCCCGCCACACATACACTAGCGGTATGCAACGTATGCCCGCCCTTTCCCTACTATGACGGACAGCTTACTCAAAGGATCCCGGCGCTTTCGGGCGCGGTGGCAAAGTTACAGACACACAGGTCACTGGAGACAATCCTTGATGGAGGTCTCTGCACCCTTGATTTTCTCGAGCGCAATCCTCGTGTAGTTCCTGTGACCAGGAGGTTCCTTCTCCTCGTCTGCCGCTGCGATCCTGCTCTGACCCTTTATAAACAAGAGGCATGTGAACGGGCCTAGAAGCCCCGCTCGTTTGGCCCCGCCACACATACACTAGCGGTATGCAACGTATGCCCGCCCTTTCCCTACTATGATGGACAGCTTACTCAAAGGATCCCGGCGCTTTCGGCGCGGTGGCAAAGTTACAGACACACAGGTCACTGGAGACAATCCTTGATGGAGGTCTCTGCACCCTTGATTTTCTTGAGCGCAATCCTTCTCCTCGTCTGCCGCTGCGATCCTGCAATTCTTCTGGTCCTTTACGCAGCTGTAGTGTAGGAAAGGCATTATACATTTACCCAACGAGGTAGCACTTACTGATTAGCCAGTAGAAAGTACTCCAGTTGAGTAGAGGTATTGCACAAAACGGTGGCATCTTCGTGAGCGTGGAGATGTACCTTCTCTCCATTGCCACCCTGTAAAGTTAGCTGTAATCCTTGATGGAGGTCTCTGCACCCTTGATTTTCTCGAGCGCAATCCTCGTGTAGTTCCTGTGACCAGGAGGTTCCTTCTCCTCGTCTGCCGCTGTGATCCTGCTCTGACCCTTTATAAACAAGAGGCATGTGAACGGGCCTAGAAGCCCCGCTCGTTTGGCCCCGCCACACATACACTAGCGGTATGCAACGTATGCCCGCCCTTTCCCTACTATGACGGACAGCTTACTCAAAGGATCCCGGCGCTTTCGGCGCGGTGGCAAAGTTACAGACACACAGGTCACTGGAGACAATCCTTGATGGAGGTCTCTGCACCCTTGATTTTCTCGAGCGCAATCCTCGTGTAGTTCCTGTGACCAGGAGGTTCCTTCTCCTCGTCTGCCGCTGCGATCCTGCTCTGACCCTTTATAAACAAGAGGCATGTGAACGGGCCTAGAAGCCCCGCTCGTTTGGCCCCGCCACACATACACTAGCGGTATGCAACGTATGCCCGCCCTTTCCCTACTATGATGGACAGCTTACTCAAAGGATCCCGGCGCTTTCGGCGCGGTGGCAAAGTTACAGACACACAGGTCACTGGAGACAATTCTTCTGGTCCTTTACGCAGCTGTAGTGTAGGAAAGGCACTATACATTTACCCAACGAGGTAGCACTTACTGATTAGCCAGTAGAAAGCACTCCAGTTGAGTAGAGGTATTGCACAAAACGGTGGCATCTTCGTGGATAAATATGCAGGGCAGATGTGCCTTCTCTCCATTTACACCCTGAAAAGTTAGCTGTAATCCTTGATGGAGGTCTTTGCATCCTTGAATTTCTCGAGCGCAATGCTCGTGTAGTTCCTGTGACCAGGAGGTTCCTTCTCCTCGTCTGCCGCTGAGATCCTGCTCTGACCCTTTATCCCCTTCGGTGCTTATGACGAGCTGGACTCGTCATGGCACACAGTGCTCGTGACGAGTCCAGCTCGTCATAAGACCACCCACGGGGAAGCGCTGGCGCTCCCCGTGAGAATCTGATCGTTAGGTTTTTTTGGGGGAGGCAGGGGAAGGGCTTCCCCTGCCTCCCCTCGCCCCATCAATGACGTCAGCGCGCTGACATCATTGAGGGTTTCCTTTCTTCCCGACGCGCTGGAAGCCATTTGCTTCCAGCGCGTCGGGAAATCAGGTGAGGTTTGGCTCGGGGAGGGGGGTTTGTATCAAAAGAGGCATCGAGGAAAGGAAATGGTTTTCCTTTCCCCCGATGCCTCTTTTGTGCATTCCTGCTGCACGATCATGTGATTGTGCAGCAGGAATGCCCACTAGGCACCAGGGTTTTTTTAATTTTTGTGTTGGGGAGTGGCCAAAAGGGCAAGGGTTGCTCCCCTTTTACGGGTGTGAATATTTTATTTATACTGTTAGGCCCAACTACCCCTTAGCTTGGCTGGTGGATTGTGTGTGGACTGGTGCATTATTTGCATATGTGATTGTAATGTTTTTTTCCTCCTTTTTATTCTAGTGTAAAGCTTTTGATTCCTGTTTGCGGTTTCGGCAGTTGTGGTTCTGCAGTTTTGCGTAATTGCATTTATTTGGTAAGAAAAATATTTTTGTTGTGTGTACTCCAAATGAGTATTATTGTCATGCATGAATGAATTTTTTTGTAAGTGGTGCCATAATGGCAGCATATTTGTTAGTGTTCAGAGCATGAAATTCTTTGCGATGTTTTGCATTGTCTTATGTGTAATTTTTTTTCTTCTTCTTTTTTAGTGGGATATTGTTGATCCTTACTGTGTCTGTGCAGAGTAGGTGGTGGTGAGTCTAGCTGCTTCTGTCACGTGAGTGGTATAGTGTTGGAGTATATAGGTCTTTGTGATAAAGCTACATTTTGTTTATTTCTTTTTTTTTTTTACAAAGGGTTTGTTGTTGTTGACTTGTTTGACAAGTAACCTTTATTAGTAAGCATTATGGCTAGCCGTAGAATTACTGCTCAGCAGGTGGTTGGTTTGCTTCTTGAATCTTCCTCTGAGCAGGATTATGAGACTGACAGTGCGTCTGAGGGAGAGGAGGGAGGGGAAGATTCAGGCAGTGAGTTTTCTCCACATGGAATCATCGGATGATGAAGGTACTCTCAGTGCAGATGAAGTGCCTGATTTAGAGGAGGATACTAATGTGCCGATGGTGCAAGAGGCATCTGGATTGCAGCCTGGGGCTGCTAGGCTTCCTACTGGAAGTGCTGGACTCTGGGTTGATCCAAACATGGTGCAGCCGGTGTTGCCTGCCTTTAGTGGTTATGCAGGGTGTAGAGTGGATTGTGAACATTATTTGCCTATACAGTATTTTCAGTTGTTTATGGATGATGTATTTTTGGGTGAGATTGTTGAGCAGACTAATTTGTATGCTGAACAGTTTTTGAGGGACAACAGTGCCAGACTTAGGCCCCATTCTAGAGCTACCCGGTGGAGTCCCACAAATCTGGAAGAGATGAAGAAGTTTTTGGGTTTGACTTTTTGATGGGTTTGATAAGGAAGCCGTCCATGAGTTCATATTGGTCTACCAGTCCCTTGATGGCAACGGCCATATTTCCTGCAGTTATGACTCGTGATCGGTATTTACTTTTGCTTCGGATGCTGCATTTTGTTGATAATGGTTTGGCGTTGCCACGAGATCACCCTGAATGTGACCGTCTTTTTAAGATTCGGCCTGTTCTTGATCACTTTGTAGATCGATTTTCAGAGATCTATACTCCAGGGAAAGAAATATCTATTGATGAGTCTTTGGTGCTGTTCAAGGGCCGTTTGGTTTTTAGGCAGTACATTCCTAGCAAGAGGGCACGCTATGGAATTAAGCTGTATATGTTGTCTGAGAGTAGGACAGGATATGTTTTTAATTTGCGTGTGTACACTGGTAGGGATTCCACTATTGACCCCCTGGTTGTCCGTCCACTTTAGTAGGAGTTTCAGAGAAAATTGTGTGGGAACTTGCTAGAGGACTGTTTAACAGAGGCCACCATTTGTACATTGATAACTTCTACACTGCTGTGCAATTGTTTAAGGAATTGTTCAAAGTGGACACTTTTGCTTGTGGCACAATCCGCTCTAACCGTAAAGGTTATCCAAAAGAGCTTGTTTGCAAAAACTTCAGAGGGGACAGTGCAGTGCCTTGCGTAGTGAGGAACTGCTAGCTGTGAAATTTGTGGACAGGAGGGATGTGTACATGCTGACTACCATCCATGATGAGAGTACTTCACCTGTGGCTGTTTGGGGTCAGATTGCTGAAGTGCGCAAACCTGTGTGCATTTTAGACTACAATAAGCACATGGGTGGTGTTGATAGAGTAGATCAGAGGTTGGAACCTTACACTGCTATTCGTAAGTCTTACATTTGGTATAAGAAGTTGGCCATCCATCTCTTCAATTTAGCAACTTTCAATGCTTTTGTTGTGTTCAAGGAGTGTTCTCCTGCGTCAAAGTTGACTTTTGTTCAGTTTCAGGAGTCTGTCATAGGCAGCCTTGTTGTTGTGGAACAGGCAAGTGTTCCTAGAGTTGGAGTGGTGGAGGATGTGGCTCGATTGAAAGATCGCCACTTTCCTGATCACATTCCTCCTACATCCTCAAAAGACTTTCCCACTAGGAGATGTAGAGTCTGTTGGCGAAGAGGTACGCGGAAGGAGACTCGTATGTACTGCCCTGAGTGTCCTTCTAACCCTGGGCTGTGTGTGCCTGCTTGTTATAGAGCGTACCACAAGCAAAAGAATTATTGGGAGCAACCATGAGTGGTAAAGTGAACTGCCTGGTCTGTAATGTTTAAGAATTGTTGTTCTGTTTCAAGGTTGGCATTAGTGCAATGTTTCTGATTTTGTGTTAGTAGATTTGTATCTATTTGCAATTTGTTTGTGTTTTCTTTTTGTATAAAAAATCCTAAATGTGATGGTGGTGTGTGTAGGCTGGTGCTTGGTTGGCGGTGTGCGTGGAGTGGCGCTCGGCTGGCAGTGTGTGAGTAGTGACTTGCTGCTGGTCACTACACACACTGCTAGCCGAGCGACACTCCACGCAATCCATCAGGTTGTGTTGTTGATGTGTTAGGAATGTGGGCGTGTGAAAGTGATGGGCCCTTGAATGGCGCTGTCTGCTGGTGTGAGTGTTGTAATGTGATGGGCCCGCGGCTGGTGGTGTGAATGGTTTTGTATTTGTCACACGTATGAAAGGTGTATGAATGGCCTGTAAAGAGGTTGGTGCCTTGTCGTGGCTTTACAGCTCACGAGCTGTGAGTCAATGGTTCAGTTTCTCGTCCTTTCAATTATTAACAGTGCATTTCATTTTTGTGAAATCACTTGTTAATACAATTGTATATACTGAACCATCACTCACCCTCGTGCCAAATCCAACCAGTATGTGTGTGTGTGCTTGAGGATTAGATGGTTGTGCAGTAATATTTTTTTTTGTCTTTCTCAAGCAGGGTGTACCTTGTCCCTTTTTGTGAATGTTGTAATGTGTTTGTTTTGTGCCTGGGGGTGTGAATGGTCTTGTGTGTATCACGTATGAAAGGTGTGTGAATGGCCTGTAAAGCGGTTGGGGCCTTGACGTGGCTTTACAGCTCACGAGCTGCGAGTCACTGGTTCCGTTTTTGTCCTTTCAATTATTGACAGTGCATTTCATTTTTGTGAAATCTCTTGTTAATAAAATTGTATATACTGAACCATCACTTGCCCTCGTGCCAAATCCAACCAGTATGTGTGTGTGTGCTTGAGGAATAGATGGCTGTGCAGTAATCTTTGTCTTTTTAGTCTGTCTGCCAAGGTGTACATTCCGTCTAAGAATAACCTACCAACTGTAGATATTGTCGTAAACGAAACACCCATGGGAGTACATGGTGATATCTCTCTTGTGGATCCCAACAAGTTATGGTACCCACAATGTCCTGCAAACCTCAAAATGTCTGTCACATTTTCCTTGCAATATTGTGCCAACATTTTCACGCTGCAGAAATAAACAACACATTATCTCATTATGACTTGGTTTTGCAAGGGGGTCACCTGGGTTTTTGGCCCGGGGCTCGGCGGCCACATAGGGAAACCTACCAAACCCACACATTTCTGAAAAGTAGAGACCCGGGGGCTTCCAGGGAGGTATGGCTTGCCTGGATCCCCCAACGTTTCCTTACCCAGAATCCCCTGCAAACCTCACTTTTAGCTGAAAAAATCACTTTTTTCACACATTTGTGTGTGGGAAAGTGTGGCATCACTGGCCTCACACAAATTTCCTACCACCCAGCGTTCCCCCAGGTCTCCCGATAAAAATGGTGCCTCACTTGTGTGGGAGGCCCAAGTACCCGCGACAGGCAAGGGCCCACAACGATTGAGGCGACCTCAAAATGGCCTTTCACAAAACCACCTGGTTTTGCAAGGGGGTCACCTGGGTTTTTGGCCCCGTGCTCGGCGGCCATCTAGGAAACCTACCAAACCCACACATTTCTGAAAAGTAGACACCCGGGGGCTTCCAGGAGGTATGGCTTGCGTGGATCCCCCAACGTTTCCTTACCCAGAATCCCCTGCAAACCTCACTTTTAGCTGAAAAAATCACTTTTTTCACACATTTGTGTGTGGGAAAGTGTGGCATCACTGGCCTCACACAAATTTCCTACCACCCAGCGTTCCCCCAGGTCTCCCGATAAAAATGGTGCCTCACTTGTGTGGGAGGCCCAAGTACCCGCGACAGGCAAGGGCCCACAACGTATTGAGGCGACCTCAAAATGGCCTTTCACAAAACCACCTGGTTTTGCAAGGGGGTCACCTGGGTTGTTGGCCCCGTGCTCGGCGGCCATCTAGGGAAACCTACCAAACCCACACATTTCTGAAAAGTAGACACCCGGGGCTTCCAGGGAGGTATGGCTTGCGTGGATCCCCCAACGTTTCCTTACCCAGAATCCCCTGCAAACCTCACTTTTAGCTGAAAAAATCACTTTTTCACACATTTGTGTGTGGGAAAGTGTGGCATCACTGGCCTCACACAAATTTCCTACCACCCAGCGTTCCCCCAGGTCTCCCGATAAAAATGGTGCCTCACTTGTGTGGGAGGCCCAAGTACCCGCGACAGGCAAGGGCCCACAACGTAGTTAGCGAACTCAAAATTGCCTATCTCAAAACCACCTGGTTTTGCAAGGGGGGTCACCTGGGTTTTTGGCCCCGTGCTCGGCGGCCATCTAGGGAAACCTACCAAACCCACACATTTCTGAAAAGTAGACACCCGGGGGCTTCCAGGGAGGTATGGCTTGCGTGGATCCCCCAACGTTTCCTTACCCAGAATCCCCTGCAAACCTCACTTTTAGCTGAAAAAATCACTTTTTTCACACATTTGTGTGTGGGAAAGTGTGGCATCACTGGCCTCACACAAATTTCCTACCACAAACGCGTTCCCCCAGGTCTCCCGATAAAAATGGTGCCTCACTTGTGTGGGAGGCCCAAGTACCCGCGACAGGCAAGGGCCCACAACGTATTGAGGCGACCTCAAAATGGCCTTTCACAAAACCACCTGGTTTTGCAAGGGGGGTCACCTGGGTTTTTGGCCCCGTGCTCGGCGGCCATCTAGGGAAACCTACCAAACCCACACATTTCTGAAAAGTAGACACCCGGGGGCTTCCAGGGAGGTATGGCTTGCGTGGATCCCCCAACGTTTCCTTACCCAGAATCCCCTGCAAACCTCACTTTTAGCTGAAAAAATCACTTTTTTCACACATTTGTGTGTGGGAAAGTGTGGCATCGCTGGCCTCACACAAATTTCCTACCACCCAGCGTTCCCCCAGGTCTCCCGATAAAAATGGTGCCTCACTTGTGTGGGAGGCCCAAGTACCCGCGACAGGCAAGGGCCCACAACGTATTGAGGCGACCTCAAAATGGCCTTTCACAAAACCACCTGGTTTTGCAAGAGGGGTCACCTGGGTTTTGGCCCCGTGCTCGGCGGCCATCTAGGGAAACCTACCAAACCCACACATTTCTGAAAAGTAGACACCCGGGGGCTTCCAGGGAGGTATGGCTTGCGTGGATCCCCCAACGTTTCCTTACCCAGAATCCCCTGCAAACCTCACTTTTAGCTGAAAAAATCACTTTTTTCACACATTTGTGTGTGGGAAAGTGTGGCATCACTGGCCTCACACAAATTTCCTACCACCCAGCGTTCCCCCAGGTCTCCCGATAAAAATGGTGCCTCACTTGTGTGGGAGGCCCAAGTACCCGCGACAGGCAAGGGCCCACAACGTATTGAGGCGACCTCAAAATGGCCTTTCACAAAACCACCTGGTTTTGCAAGGGGGTCACCTGGGTTGTTGGCCCGTGCTCGGCGGCCATCTAGGGAAACCTACCAAACCCACACATTTCTGAAAAGTAGACACCCGGGGGCTTCCAGGAGGTATGGCTTGCGTGGATCCCCCAACGTTTCCTTACCCAGAATCCCCTGCAAACCTCACTTTTAGCTGAAAAAATCACTTTTTTCACACATTTGTGTGTGGGAAAGTGTGGCATCACTGGCCTCACACAAATTTCCTACCACCCAGCGTTCCCCCAGGTCTCCCGATAAAAATGGTGCCTCACTTGTGTGGGAGGCCCAAGTACCCGCGACAGGCAAGGGCCCACAACGTAGTTAGCGAACTCAAAATTGCCTATCTCAAAACCACCTGGTTTTGCAAGGGGTCACCTGGGTTTTTGGCCCCGTGCTCGGCGGCCATCTAGGGAAACCTACCAAACCCACACATTTCTGAAAAGTAGACACCCGGGGCTTCAGGGAGGTATGGCTTACGTGGATCCCCAACGTTTCCTACCCAGAATCCCTGCAAACCTCACTTTTAGCTGAAAAAATCACTTTTTTCACACATTTGTGTGTGGGAAAGTGTGGCATCACTAGCCTCACACAAATTTCCTACCACAAACGCGTTCTCCCAGGTCTCCCGATAAAAATGGTGCCTCACTTGTGTGGGAGGCCCAAGTACCCGCGACAGGCAAGGGCCCACAACGTATTGAGGCGACCTCAAAATGGCCTTTCACAAAACCACCTGGTTTTGCAAGGGAGTCACCTGGGTTTTGGCCCCGTGCTCGGCGGCCATCTAGGAAACCTACCAAACCCACACATTTCTGAAAAGTAGACACCCGGGGGCTTCCAGGGAGGTATGGCTTACGTGGATCCCCCAACGTTTCCTTACCCAGAATCCCCTGCAAACCTCACTTTTAGCTGAAAAATCACTTTTTCACACATTTGTGTGTGGGAAAGTGTGGCATCGCTGGCCTCACACAAATTTCCTACCACCCAGCGTTCCCCCAGGTCTCCCGATAAAAATGGTGCCTCACTTGTGTGGGAGGCCCAAGTACCCGCGACAGGCAAGGGCCCACAACGTATTGAGGCGACCTCAAAATGGCCTTTCACAAAACCACCTGGTTTTGCAGGGGAGTCACCTGGGTTTTGGCCCGTGCTCGGCGGCCATCTAGGGAAACCTACCAAACCCACACATTTCTGAAAAGTAGACACCCGGGGCTTCCAGGGAGGTATGGCTTGCGTGGATCCCCCAACGTTTCCTTACCCAGAATCCCCTGCAAACCTCACTTTTAGCTGAAAAAATCACTTTTTCACACATTTGTGTGTGGGAAAGTGTGGCATCACTGGCCTCACACAAATTTCCTACCACCCAGCGTTCCCCAGGTCTCCCGATAAAATGGTGCCTCACTTGTGTGGGAGGCCCAAGTACCTGCGACAGGCAAGGACACAAAACGTTTTGAGGCAACATCAACATTGCCTATCAAAAATGTTTTGGGCCCTTGCCTGTCGCGGGTACTTGGGCCTCCCACACAAGTGAGGCACCATTTTTATCGGGAGACCTGGGGAACGCTGGGTGGTAGGAAATTTGTGTGAGGCCAGTGATGCCACACTTCCCACACACAATGTGTGAAAAAGTGATTTTTTCAGCTAAAATTGAGGTTTGCAAGGGATTCTGGGTAAGGAAACGTTGGGGGATCCACGCAAGCCATACCTCCCTGGAAGCCCCAGGTGTCTACTTTTCAGAAATGTGTGATTTGGTAGGTTTCCCTAGATGGCCGCCGAGCACGGGCCAAAACCCAGGTGACCCCCTTGCAAAACCAGGTGGTTTTGAGATAGGCAATTTTGAGGTCGCCTCACTACGTTGTGGGCCCTGCCTATCGCTGGTACTTGGGCCTCCCACACAAGTGAGGCACCATTTTTATCGGGAGACCTGGGGAACGCTGGTGGTAGGAAATTTGTGTGAGGCCAGTGATGCCACACTTTCCCACGCACAAATGTGTGAAAAAGTGATTTTTCAGCTAAAATTGAGGTTTGCAAGGGATTCTGGGTAAGGAAACGTTGGGGGATCCACGCAAGCCATACCTCCCTGGAAGCCCCGAGTGTCTACTTTTCAAAAATGTGTGGGTTTGGTAGGTTTCCTAGATGGCCGCCGAGCACGGGGCCAAAACCCAGGTGACTTCTGCAAAACCAGGTGGTTTTGAGATAGGCAATTTTGAGGTCGCCTCACTACGTTGTGGGCCCTTGCCTGTCGCGGGTACTTGGGCCTCCCACACAAGTGAGGCACCATTTCTATCGGGAGACCTGAGGGAACGCTGGGTGGTAGGAAATTTGTGTGAGGCCAGTGATGCCACACTTCCCACACACAAATGTGTGAAAAAGTGATTTATTCCAGCTAAAAGTGAGGTTTGCAGGGATTCTGGGTAGAAAGCGTTGGGGGATCCACGCAAGCCATACCTCCCTGGAAGCCCCCAGGTGTCTACTTTTCAGAAATGTGTGTGTTGGTAGGTTTCCCTAGGTGCCGGCAGAGCTAGGGTTCAAAAACTACAGCTAGGCACTTTGCCAAAAAGGGTCATTTTTCACTGCAAAATTGAGGTGTGACCACGTTGCGTTTTGCGGCGTTTCCTGTCGCAGGCACTAGGGCCGACCCACACAAGTGAGGTACCATTTTTCTCGTAAGACTTTGGGGAACGCGGGGTGGAGTGGAAATTTGTGGATCCACGCAGATTCCAGAACTTTCCACCACAGAAATGTGGGTAAAATGTGTTTTTTTGGACAATTTTCTATGTTTGCAAGGGATTCTGGGTAACAGAACCTGGTGGGAGGCAGTCAAGTCACCCCATCCTGGATTCCCCTGGGTGTCTAGTTTTCAAAAATGTATAGGTTTGCTAGGTTTCCCTAGGTGCCGGCAGAGGTAGGGTTCAAAAACTACAGCTAGGCACTTTGCCAAAAAAGGGTCATTTTTCACTGCGAAATTGAGATGTGACCACGTTGCGTTTTGCGCCGTTTCCTGTCGCAGGCACTAGGCCGACCCACACAAGTGAGGTACCATTTTTCTCGTAAGACTTTGGGGAACGCGGGGTGGGTGGAAATTTGTGGATCCACGCAGATTCCAGAACTTTCCACCACAGAAATGTGGGGAAAATGTGTTTTTTTGGACAATTTTTTATGTTTGCAAGGGATTCTGGGTAACAGAACCTGGTGGGAGGCAGTCAAGTCACCCCATCCTGGATTCCCCTGGGTGTCTAGTTTTCAAAAATGTATAGGTTTGCTAGGTTTCCCTAGGTGCCGGCAGAGGTAGGGTTCAAAAACTACAGCTAGGCACTTTGCCAAAAAGGGTCATTTTTCACTGCGAAATTGAGATGTGACCACGTTGCGTTTTGCGCCGTTTCCTGTCGCAGGCACTAGGCCGACCCACACAAGTGAGGTACCATTTTTCTCGTAAGACTTTGGGGAACGCGGGGTGGGTGGAAATTTGTGGATCCACGCAGATTCCAGAACTTTCCACCACAGAAATGTGGGGAAAATGTGTTTTTTTGGACAATTTGTTATGTTTGCAAGGGATTCTGGGTAACAGAACCTGGTGGGAGGCAGTCAAGTCACCCCATCCTGGATTCCCCTGGGTGTCTAGTTTTCAAAAATGTATAGGTTTGCTAGGTTTCCCTAGGTGCCGGCAGAGGTAGGGTTCAAAAACTACAGCTAGGCACTTTGCCAAACAAGGGTCATTTTTCACTGCGAAATTGAGGTGTGACCACGTTGCGTTTTGCGCCGTTTCCTGTCGCAGGCACTAGGCCGACCCACACAAGTGAGGTACCATTTTCTCGTAAGACTTTGGGGAACGCGGGGTGGGTGGAAATTTGTGGATCCACGCAGATTCCAGAACTTTCCACCACAGAAATGTGGGGAAAATGTGTTTTTTTGGACAATTTTTTATGTTTGCAAGGGATTCTGGGTAACAGAACCTGGTGGGAGGCAGTCAAGTCACCCCATCCTGGATTCCCTGGGTGTCTAGTTTTCAAAAATGTATAGGCTTGCTAGGTTTCCCTAGGTGCCGGCAGAGGTAGGGTTAAAAAACTACAGCTAGGCACTTTGCCAAAAAAGGGTCATTTTTCACTGCGAAATTGAGGTGGGACCGCATTGCGTTTTGCACCGTTTCCTGTCGCAGGCACTAGGCCGACCCACACAAGTGAGGTACCATTTTTCTCGTAAGACTTTGGGGAACGCGGGTGGGTGGAAATTTGTGGATCCACGCAGATTCCAGAACTTTCCACCACAGAAATGTGGGGAAAATGTGGTTTTTTGACAATTTTTTATGTTTGCAAGGGATTCTGGGTAACAGAACCTGGTGGGAGGCAGTCAAGTCACCCCATCCTGGATTCCCTGGGTGTCTAGTTTTCAAAAATGTATAGGTTTGCTAGGTTTCCCTAGGTGCCGGCAGAGCTAGGGTTCAAAAACTACAGCTAGGCACTTTGCCAAAAAAGGGTCATTTTTCACTGCGAAATTGAGGTGGGACCGCATTGCGTTTTGCGCCGTTTCCTGTCGCAGGCACTAGGCCGACCCACACAAGTGAGGTACCATTTTTCTCGTAAGACTTTGGGGAACGCGGGGTGGGTGGAAATTTGTGGATCCACGCAGATTCCAGAACTTTCCACCACAGAAATGTAAGGAAAATGTGTTTTTTTGGACAATTTTTTATGTTTGCAAGGGATTCTGGGTAACAGAACCTGGTGGGAGGCAGTCAAGTCACCCCATCCTGGATTCCCCTGGGTGTCTAGTTTTCAAAAATGTATAGGTTTGCTAGGTTTCCCTAGGTGCCGGCAGAGGTAGGGTTCAAAAACTACAGCTATCCACTTTGCCAAAAAGGGTCATTTTTCACTGCGAAATTGAGGTGTGACCACGTTGCGTTTTGCGCCGTTTCCTGTCGCAGGCACTAGGCCGACCCACACAAGTGAGGTACCATTTTTCTCGTAAGACTTTGGGGAACGCGGGGTGGGTGGAAATTTGTGGATCCACGCAGATTCCAGAACTTTCCACCACAGAAATGTGGGGAAAATGTGTTTTTTGGACAATTTTTTATGTTTGCAAGGGATTCTGGGTAACAGAACCTGGTGGGAGGCAGTCAAGTCACCCCATCCTGGATTCCCCTGGGTGTCTAGTTTTCAAAAATGTATAGGCTTGCTAGGTTTCCCTAGGTGCCGGCAGAGGTAGGGTTCAAAAACTACAGCTAGGCACTTTGCCAAAAAAGGGTCATTTTTCACTGCGAAATTGAGGTGGGACCGCATTGCGTTTTGCGCCGTTTCCTGTCGCAGGCACTAGGCCGACCCACACAAGTGAGGTACCATTTTTCTCGTAAGACTTTGGGGAACGCGGGGTGGGTGGAAATTTGTGGATCCACGCAGATTCCAGAACTTTCCACCACAGAAATGTGGGGAAAATGTGGTTTTTTTGACAATTTTTTATGTTTGCAAGGGATTCTGGGTAACAGAACCTGGTGGGAGGCAGTCAAGTCACCCCATCCTGGATTCCCCTGGGTGTCTAGTTTTCAAAAATGTATAGGTTTGCTAGGTTTCCCTAGGTGCCGGCAGAGCTAGGGTTCAAAAACTACAGCTAGGCACTTTGCCAAAAAGGGTCATTTTTCACTGCGAAATTGAGGTGTGACCACGTTGCGTTTTGCGCAGTTTCCTGTCGCAGGCACTAGGCCGACCCACACAAGTGAGGTACCATTTTTCTCGTAAGACTTTGGGGGAACGCGGGGTGGGTGGAAATTCGTGGATCCACGCAGATTCCAGAACTTTCCACCACAGAAATGTGGGGAAAATGTGGTTTTTTGACAATTTTTTATGTTTGCAAGGGATTCTGGGTAACAGAACCTGGTGGGAGGCAGTCAAGTCACCCCATCCTGGATTCCCCTGGGTGTCTAGTTTTCAAAAATGTATAGGTTTGCTAGGTTTCCCTAGGTGCCGGCAGAGCTAGGGTTCAAAAACTACAGCTAGGCACTTTGCCAAAAAAGGGTCATTTTTCACTGCGAAATTGAGGTGTGACCACGTTGCGTTTTGCGCCGTTTCCTGTCGCAGGCACTAGGCCGACCCACACAAGTGAGGTACCATTTTTCTCGTTAGACTTTGGGGAACGCGGGGTGGGTGGAAATTTGTGGATCCACGCAGATTCCAGACCTTTCCACCACAGAAATGTGGGGAAAATGTGATTTTTTTTGACAATTTTTTATGTTTGCAAGGGATTCTGGGTAACAGAACCTGGTGGGAGGCAGTCAAGTCACCCCATCCTGAATTCCCCTGGGTGTCTAGTTTTCAAAAATGTATAGGTTTGCTAGGTTTCCCTAGGTGCCGGCAGAGCTAGGGTTCAAAAACTACACCTAGGCACTTTGCAAAAAAAGGGTAATTTTTCATTGTGAAAATGTGGTACGTCCACGTTGCATTTTGAGCCATTTCCTGTTGTGGGCACAAGGGCTACCCACACAAGTGAGGTACCATTTTTATCGGGAGACTTAGGGTAACACAGAATTGTAGAGCAACTGTTATTACCTATTGACTTTCGATGCATTTCTGCCTTCCAAATGAAAGACAATGTGTAAAAAATAAGTCGTTTTGAGAAATGACCTATAATTCTCATGCTAGTATGGGTACTCCCAATTTCGGAAATGTGCAAATATCTACTGTTTCTAAAATCTACATTTTGTTCCCATTTCAGAAATACATAAGGTGTCTTTCATAACAATTTTTCCATGTATACATTTTCCCAAAATAATTGCTATATACCCGGTACTTAAAAAAAAATCATTGCAAGATGTTGCTCAATTATTGGCTCTGGGTTCGTCGGGTTCTTGGTGAACCTACAAGTCCTATATATCCCCACAACCAGAAAGGTCCAGCGGATATAACGGTATATTGCCTTCAAATAGCTGTCATAATTAGAAGAAGTTACAGGTGAAAACGTTGACACAAATGGCTGTTTTTTCAACTAATTTTCAATTTTTCCTTTATTTAACTGTTAGTTTCTATAAGGAAAACTTTAAGGATCTACACAAATGACCCCTTGCTGAATTCAGAATTTTGTCTACTTTTCATAAATGTATGGGTTTCCAGGATCCATTATTGGTTTCATACCCATTTCTACCATTAACTGGAAGGAGGTTGAAAGCACAAAAAATAGCAAAAATAGGCTATGTCCCAGAAAAATGCCAAAACTGTGTAAAAAAGTTGGTTTTCTGACAAAAGTCTGCTTGTCCCTGAAAGCTGGGAAGATGGTGATTTCATCCCCACAACCCCTTTTTGATGCCATTTGCAGGGAAAAATCAAGACGCTTTCATCTGTAGCCCTTTTTTGCCTTTTTCCAAAAAAAAACCAAAATTTAGCTGTATTTTGACTAATTTCTGGGTCCCCTCCAGGGGAACCCACAAACCCTGGGTACCTTTACAATCCCCATGATGTTAGAAAAAAAGGACGCAAATTTGGCATGGATACCTTATGTGGTCAAAAAGTTACAGGGGACTAAGCGCGCACTACCCCAAATAGCCAAAAAAAGGCTTAGCACAGGAGGGGAAAAGGCCTAGCAGCGAAGGGGTTAAAAGGATGGCTGAAATGAGTGCAGATTCTTCTGCAGGTGGTCAATATGTTGCTGACTATGCCTTCTTTTTTGAGAAAATCTTGCACCACCAGGTGGATGCACAGGGCCAAACACAGGACTCTGAAATAGCCTCTGTCTGAAATGGCCTTTACTATGTTACTGCTGTTGTCCGTGGCTACAATTCCAATTCTGAGACCTCTGCATCACAGCCTTGCTGTTAAATTAGTCCAAGATGTTGACCGCTGTATGTGATTTCTCCATGGCGAACATGGGCACCGTTGCATTCCGCTGAACGCTCTTATAACTTTCTTCAGGGTCAAGACCTGCAGATATATTTTGCTTTACCCCCGCAAAAGAGACCCACTTTGCAGTTATGTACATGTAATCCATTGCCTGACAACTGGTCCACTTGTCTGTCGTCAGGGCAAAGGTGCCACTTTGCTGCAAAGCTTGTCTAACCAACTGCAGCAGATCATGTTGTATCGCTGGAACAGCAACTCTGGCAAAATAGGTCAGACTTGGTACTTTCCATTTTGGGCACATGCCTGCCACAAATACTAAGAATCCCACTACTTCCACAAAAGAAAAAGGGAGGAGGTCCAGTGCTAACATTTTTGCCAGCTTCCCATTGTACAAACGTGTGGTTGGGTGGTTCCTCTCATAGGACGCCTCCTGCCTAAACATGTCTGTAATAGTAGTCTGGATTTTCTTCTTTTTGGGGGCCACTGTCACAGGCGTCTTTCAAGAAGTAGATGGTGGTGGTAGACTGAATGTGCGTCATGGTGGGGTAGTCACTGTATGCCATGGTGTCTCCTTCTCAATCCTAATCTTGTGCCATTGTGAAGTCACAGAGGTGGGTGATTCTGCTGACGCACTGCTGGAGACACAGTTGCTTTGCATCAAAATGTCACCCTCTTCTGCCTCACATCACCTTCCATCATGATTGAACTTGTAGCTGATATTCCCTGGCTTTCCTCATCACCACGACCACGTTCAGCAATTTTTTGAAGGTGCTCCTCCCACTTTATTGTGTGGTGTTTTTTCATGTAGGTCTTTTGGCCTCTAGTACCATAATGTGTACCAGGCTTACCTCAACGAACATTCGATGGCAAATGGTGCATACTGCAGAGCGCTCCCCCTCTTTGCTAACTGTAAAAATGTCCCAAACTGGGGAGAAGTACTTTTTTACTGTGCAACTGCCAATGCCTTAAGAAGAACTGGAGGTAGGTGGCCATGTTGTTGATTGCCTCTATGCTTCTCCTGAGGTAGGGGTTGGGGCAGGTCTCAGCTCGGGCTTTGCAAATATGGGAGCTGGCGGTTCTACCAGTGATACACTCCCTTGGAGCAGGTTGAATAAGAACGTCAGACTCCTCTGTGTTACCATCCACAATGACTGCCTCATCGTCATCATCTTCATCATCATCCCCTTTAATAAGTCTAAGTCTTTCAGGAACTTTTCTTTTCCCTTGCCTCTTCTTTTGTCTCCTGGACTCTGCCTGGGTCCATTCCATGTCTCTATCATCATTATCAGAAGTGGTGCTTTAAGAAGATGGTGGAATAGTACTAGGAGGTTCTTGCTGAGAAGAAAGCTCAACCTCTTTTCTGCTCCAACATCAGGAAAATGTACTATTGCTGGCTGGCGCTGCTGTCCACTGTGCTCTGTTTCCTGAAACAAGTATGTACTGCTTTGCGAAAGGGACAAATCCAATTCAGTGTCATTACTCGCTGCTGCCGACATGATTGCAGTGGCTGCCTCACTGACAGACAGGGTCCTGGGCTTAGGTTGGGGTGGTGCTGTTGATGCAGGAGTGCTGTGCTTATCTTGCTCCCTGGAGGTCAGTGCGGCAGGCACAAGACGTGGTGGTCCAAACAAAGATTTGGGGCAACATGACACTGGTAGGAAGCTGCTTCTTCTCACTGACCACTTTCTTGAAAGCAGCTTTCTTTGGAGCCATCTTAAAGCTCTCAGTTGGCAGTTGCACCAATCTGCACAAACGGAAGTGATTGGAGGACAGGCCTTCTGTTCGGCAGTGCTGCGGATGATATCTCTTCACTTGTGCACCTAAAGCAAAATCAAGCAAGAAAAACATTTAGGGCCCTAATACGAGTCTGGCAGTCTGAGGACTGGCAGACTTGTGGTGGTGTGGCAGTGGAGGATCAAGCTACCACTGCACCGGAGGTCCTACAGCCCAACTATGACTCAGGCAGTCAGAACGCCCTGGGACCGCTGGCTCCTCCAGGGAACTGGCATAGGAGCAGTGGTCAGAGGCCGCAGTATGCTTGGTGGGACCGCCATGGTCCCGCCAAGCATATTACGAGTTTCCTCTCCGCCAGGCTTTTTATGGCAGTTCCTCTGCCATTAAAAGTCTGGGGGAGAGGAAATAAAGGGGCCCTACAGGGCCCCCCTGTGCCTCAAACGCATGTGCATCCACACAAGGGGGCATAACATGTCCCCCCGTGTGCATGCACATAGGTTCCTGCACGGCATGGACTTTCGAGTCCATGCCGTGCAGGAACCCTGTGAGGTAGTCCCATTGCAGTGCCTTTTGAAAAGGCACCACTGCCTTTGAAGGGGCACCGCAGGGGGAACTGCCACGCCGCCCGCCTACCAGACCACTGAAAACTAGTTATCTGGCGGGCAGCGGCGACCTTCGGCAGATCGATGGCGCAGCAGTGTGCACCTCCGTAGTATTAGGGCCCTTAGTGTGAAATTTGACATTGTTTGCAGTTTGAATTAATAGAGACAAAGGCAATATTAGTGTGGTTGTTTTGTTAACTTATGTAACCACTGTAAAGTCAAATCACACCACCATACCATTCCCCATCAGAATAAAACACAATATACAGAATGATAGAGCTCTTTTCTTTATGTTCATGTATTCTAAAGGAGACACCTGTGGAACTCAGGGAACTAAATGGGTACATGGAATAGTAATCTTTAAAAAATTGAGGTTAGTGTGCGCCTATGGCTTGCAATGTGGTCCGGGGGGAATGGAAAATAATCATCATCATTAAGAAATGAATGATGCTAATATCTACTCTAAAGTGCACTGCAGCCAGGGTGTCCAGGAGGAAATTGAATTATATACCTAAAAAAACTGAATGCTGTTGCGTGGCTTTGCGCCTATGGTGGATGGATGGATTGACTTAAGCAAAATGGGAAAAAGGAATTTACATTAAAAAAATGAAAAAAATCAATTTAATGTTTTTAAAAATAGATTAAAATAAAAAGCAAAAAAATTTAATTAATAAAATACAATTAAAAACAATTATGAAACATTCAAATAAAAATAACAAAAAATTATGATTAAAATATTTTTTTTTAAAACAATAACATTAAAACAATAAAAAAAAAAAAAAAATGAAAATTAAAAATTAAAAATACAAACAAAAAATAACAATACGTGAAATTATCCTCAAACATATTATTAAACTGACATATCATTCTTCCATGCAAGCCCATGGCAAAGGCATACTGGCTGAATGCACAAACTGGTTGCCAGTCACATGGTCAGTCACAGCAACAACAACCAGCAAGGAGGCATGGCCACAACAAAGAAGACATGCAGGCCTATGGCAAAAGCTCACTGGCTGCCTACACAAAATGTCCACCAGCCACATGGTCACAACAACAACAACCAGTAAGGAGGCATGGCCACAACAAAGAACACATGTAGGCCTATGGCAAAAGCACACTGGCTGCCTACACAAAATGGCCGCCAGCTACATATTCACAACAACAAGCAAGGCGGAATGGCCAAAAAAAGGAACACATGCAGGCCTCTGGCAAAAGCACACTGGCTGCCTCCACAAAATGGCCACCAGCCACATGGTCAAACAACAACGAGCAGGAAGCATGGAAAACAAAGAATACATACAGGCCTACGCACGCTGATTATACAAAAAATGTCCCCTGGCCACATGCATGGGGAACAAAGACGAATGGTGGCCTATTGCAAACACATTCACACACTGGGCAGACAAAAAGGCATGGTAACACAGAAAAAAACAGCATTAATTCAGCAATGCCAAAAATGAAAATTAACATGGCTAAAGATTTTTACACCAACAGACATCCTCCAAAGGCATCAAATATAACTACCCCACCTATACACTGTGATTCAGTAAATAACCTGAAACACAAATACCCCCAAAAAACAGATTTTATAATTTAATTGAATGCCATCAATGGCCTAAATGATATTTCAATTCAACAGACACCACAGAAACATTAGTTTCATGCTCCCATGGCTACTACTAGGCCTACTGGCTGGAAGGCCCATTGGCAGACTTGGCAACCATAGTGAATTAAATGAATATTGCAAGTTTATAAAAAACATGGAGAATATGTACTAAACTGCAACATTTTTCCTTCACAAAAGAATAAAAATTACATGTAAGAAAATAACAAGGGGCCCCATGCCCGCCACCGTAACGGTAAACGGGACCGGCCGCAAGAGGTGCGGGGGTCCCGCTATGGCAATTAGGATGCGACCGTGAGCAGCACCCGCCGCAATGTAGAATATGCATGTTGTGCATTGGCATGCACAACGTGACAGGCACCGCGCGGTGCCTGCCACCTTGTGCATGCCAATGAAGGGGGATACCCCCCAAGTGCAGCCATCCACCCCCCCAACCTCCCCGGGGGCCCACAACGGGCCCCCAAAGCCATTTACCGTATGCCTTTCCATGGCGGAGTCTCCACCATGGAAAGGCATACACACCGCAGGCATGCTAATATGGATGGCGGTGCCTGCAAGGCACCGCCACCATATCGTCTGCCTTTTCCGCCCGCCCGGCAATCCGACCGGCGGAAAAGCGGCGGACGGACTTTCCGTCCGCCGCGGTACCCCTCGCCATACTAATATGGCGGGGGGTGAAACAGGACATTTGGCGGGCGGATCGCCACCGCCGGCCCGGCAGTGGAAATCCGCCCGATATCCTAATAGGCCCCTTGGCCCTTACTAAAACTGGAGGACACCAACCACAGTAAATTTTTTAAATCAATTACAAGTACAAATAAATTCTGGTGCATGGCCCCAATCAAACAAACAACACCATTACACACCAGTTTTTCAACTTACTTGTGAAATCTCAAATACAAAGACCTTAAATCCAATGGTATATATTCAGCAGACAAGGAGAGTGATCCCTCCAGCTCCAAATCCCACTACAAAGTGACCAGGAGATGGACAAAGTACAGGGAGGAGTCTGCTGGGCAGGAACAGGAAGTTGGAGTCTCTGGGGCACTTCTTTCCTGTTGGAAAGAAAATAAAAAAAATAAAGGCATCTTGCGCAAAAAAAATATTCCAACATCCAGCTGGAGAAGAAAATCCACTCGAAAAGCCTCTTAGCTGCTTCTCGAGCACAAGAGCTGCTAGAGCGGTCCATAACCTATTGCACAACATTGGCGCTGTCGCAGTCGGAAGTGGAGCAAACGAGCGCAAAGTATCGCCTGAGATTACTAGTTGCTCTAGATTATCGAGGCACTTGCGAGCGATCAGCAAAACAACCCTAAAGCGCCCGAATGAAAAGAAACTCTGCTTCACGCCCGGGAAGGCATAATTCAGGAACTCTGTGCTCCTCCGCAGAGCATGGAGTGCCCGAATTAGGCAAACTCCGCAAGCAGAGTGGATTTTTACACCGAAGCCTAGATAGGACCACGAAGGCATGACAGAAAAGGAGACGCTATCATACTCATAAGATCACATCCATAAGTTGATATCTACCCCCTTTCCTTTTACCTCAATAACACTAAGGGGCTTTTTACGATGTCGGGCGTTTCACCACCACCGGACCGGCGGTGGAGACCGCTCTGGCATCGTAACGCGATAAACCCCCCACCATATTATGATGGCAGTGGGTACCTCGGCGGACGGAAAGACCGGCCCCCGCTTTTCGGCTGGTAGCAATCGAAACAATTGTCCGGCGCAACGTTCATCGGGCTTATAATGGCGGCGGTGACTAGCAGGCTCCGCCGGCACGATTATGATGCCGGTGGTAGCCAGCCTTTCCGCGGAGGTTGTACTGCCTTTGAAAGGTAGGCGGTGAATGTCTCCGGGGGCCCGTTGCGGGCCCCCCTTGTGTTGGGGTGGGGGTGCACTGGGGGTTACCCATGGTACACCACTACATTTCACTGCACCAAGTGGCAGGCACAGTGTAGTGCCTGCCACGTAGTGCAGTGAAATGCACAACATGCTCCTTTACGCATCGCGGCGGTGTAGCTGTCAGCACCGGCCGCCACAATGATAAAGGTGCGGAATCCGACCGCAGTGGTAGCGGTCACATCCTAATTGCATTGACGGGACCGCCGCACGCATGGCGGTTGGACCCAATAACCGCTACGGTGGCTGCCAGATCAAATTCGACCGCTATCGTAATAAACCCCTAAGTTCAGCTGCGAAAAAACAAAATGAAAGCGAAAAACTCAGAAGAATGAAAACTCCATAAAATGCCAGTAATCTTTCTAGAGGATCCAGACTACAAAAAAGGATTCAGTTACATTGGAACTAAATGCAGTAGAGACTGGATGGTCCATTTGATTGAAACAGCACAAAGATTAGGTAAAAAACAATTAGCTGAAATAGCTTAGCTGTAACAAGCTATAAAAGACGGATCACTGACAAAATATCGAGTGGCAGAATATCGTGTTCCCAAAATATCGGGACATAAATATCGATGTCAAAAATATCGACATCCTATCTTCATAATGGTAAGTACTAAAATATCGGGAAAAAAAATATCGTTGTTAAAAATATCGAAGTACAAAATATCGTTTTATTTAAATGTATAAAAAATAATGTAAAATAAATTAAATAATACATATAACTTAAAAAATATTTAGAATTATTAGAAAATGTTAACAATTATAAGTAATAAATGTAATGTAAAAATATATTTAACATACATATATAAAATGTAATATATATATATTTACTTAATAATAATTAAGAAATAATTATTTTAATAAATTATAAAATGTTAGAAATATATTAAAAATTATAAATACATACATATATACATACACCTGTAACATAAAAATAAAAATATATATATATTATAAATTAAAATATTAAAATATTTCTTATTTTTTAAAACTACATTTTACACTACATTGAGTACAACAGTAGAGAAAGTGTTGGATAGCGGAGGTGAATAAATTACTATTGCCACTACAGCTTGTGCAGCAGTAAGGAAAGTGTTGGATAGCGGAGGGGAATAATTTACTATTCCCACTCCAGCGCGTGCAACAGTAGGGAAAGTGTTGGATAGCGGAGGGGAATAATTTACTATTCCCACTCCAATGAATGCAACATTAGGGAAAGTGTTGGATAGATGAGGGGATTAATTTTCTATTCCCACTCCAATGAGTGCAACAGTAGGGAAAGTGTTGGCTAGCAAAGGGGAAAAATTACTATTCCCACTCCAGCGAGTGCAACAGTAGGGAAAGTGTTGGATAGCAGAGGGGAATAATTTACAATTCCCACTCCAATGAATGCAACATTAGGGAAAGTGTTGGATAGCGTAGGGGTAAAAATGACTATTTCCACTCCAATGAGTGCAACAGTAGGGAAAGTGTTGGATAGCGTAGGGGATAAAATTACTATTCCCACTCCAGGGAGTGCACCAGTAGGGAAAGTGTTGGATAGCGGAGGGGTAAAAATTACTATTCCCACTCCAGCGAGTGCAACAGTAGCAAAAGTGTTGGATAGCGGAGGGGTAAAAATTACTATTCCCACTCCAATGAGTGCAACAGTAGGGAAAGTGTTGGATAGCGTAGTGGATAAAATTACTATTCCCACTCCAGGGAGTGCAACAGTAGGGAAACAAAACATTACAGCTATTGAACCTAAATCCCTAAACAAAATAAAAACAAAACAATTACTAACAATATTTATCAATTAATAAATGAATATTACTGATCAACTAATGATTAATTTATCTAAAGTATATTACTTTCAACCCTCTACCCCAATAAACACAAAAACACACACCTAAAAATATTTACACAATTTCCATAACTAATTTTACATTAATAAATTAATAACAATTAACAACAAATCATAATTAATTAAAAAAAAAATTCTGCCCAACATTTACAACTATAAACGCCACAACTCACACATCCAAATTATTCCACAATTAGCATAGTTAATATTTAATCAATTAATTAGCATTAATTAACAAATAATTAATTAATTATAAATATTTTACCTCCCACCATATTCCCCTATAATTGACACCACCAATGTCGTAAAACATGACACAATTAACATAATTTATTAACAATTAATTAATTATTTAATAACAACTAACAAGCAAAATAAAAACAATTAATAATAAATTAATTCACACAATTAACACTATAAAATAACATTAAATAAATCTTATATTATAAATATTTAAAAATGTATTAAAATTAAATTATTTCCCACCCTACTCCCCTATCAACCCACAATGCACTCCTAAAAAAATGACACAATTAACATAATTACCAATTAATTAATAATAATATTTTTTTTCTTTTTTTAAACCTTTATTGAAATTTTCAACAAAATAAAGAGACATGACTTCAATCAGCATAGTGTTAGGATAGTGCAGCAAGTAATCAAGCATGGTACATCAATATACATTCAGTTTGAGCCGTGGTTACCATGTGTTATTCATTATCCGTCTATATTACCAAAATTAGCATCATTGCCAGGGTCTTGAGTTGTAGCATAGGCTATCCTTATCCAATACATGAAGTGTTGGGCCTAGTTCAGTCTCGCCTCAACCGCACATAGCAGCCTGACAGCACATTTTCCTGCCACTTTTCTATCCCCTACTAATGTTCACGGTCAACCTCCTCCTCGTGCACACCAGCATCAGCCTCGCAACCAGAGGGCACCACTTTAGACGACAGGTATGTTTGGTATAAAGTCCAGAAGTTTTTAGGCCGACTGCGCGGGGGAGAAGCTCGCTGTAAGTCTCAGTTTGTGTGTTGCAGAACAACATGTCCCTGCTCCACTCCACAATGGTAGGGATCGGGCCTCTTGACCAATGTTTTGCCACGCACCGTCTAGCTATTAGCAAACCCATGTCTACTAATCTGCGGACTGATTTAGGGAGTGGCTTAGAGTACCCTAATAGAGCCAGCATGGGATCTGGCGCGATGTGCGTGTCTATAATCTGGCTTAAGTATTGAAACACCAGGCCCCAAAAACTATTAATCTCAGGACATAACCAAGCTAAATGGAAAAAATCTGCCCGGGGCTCAGCACAGCGATCGCAGTCAGCTGTGTCCCGTAGTCCGTAGCGACATAGTCTCTCCGGCGTGTAGTACACCCTGTTTAGGAATTTAAAATGGATAAGCCTGTGCCTCCCATTCAGCGAGACCCGTTTTGAGTTCTCGCAACAGTAACTCCAGGTAGCATCATCTAGTTCTCTACCTAGGTCCGTTTGCCACGCGAGTCGCGCCTTAGTGTAAGAGTTTTCCCTATGCCCCTGAGTGAGTTTGTAGATTTTAGATACAATTTTAATTGGGGAGCCAGTTTTGATGACGTACGTGAGTGGAACAACTTCGGGCGGTTCCTCTAGATCACTGCCCAATATGTCTGCCATTGCATGCCTCATTCTATGAAACTGAAATTTGTGTAGCAATGAAGCAGTAGCAACTGGTCCCTCAAGCTCTTCCCATGTTTTGACCTTCCCATCCTGAAACATATCTCCTATGGTCGTTGCTCCTAGTGATCGGAGTGCTCTAGTTACGCCTAGGTCCTTACAAGAGGGAATCCAATGGCACCACTCCAGGGGAGCCAGCGGGGAGTACAGTATCGCTCCAGCGTGTAACTTCAGCAGGTGATGCCAGGCATGTCTCGTTGCGTTTATAGAATCTAGGATCCCCTTCCTACGGTCAGGAGATGAGAATAACAAAGCAGGTAACTGTAAGTGCAGTGTATCTGGTGAGCCATGAATCCACTGATGAGCGTGCGCTCTTTGTGCCGCCCTATAGTATAAGTCGAGATCTGGGGCTCCCAGCCCCCCCTGGTTATACGGGAGAGTGAGTATATCCCAATGAACCCTGGCATGTTTACCGGCCCACGCAAGTTTGATTAACATCTTGGTAAGTGTGCGGAAAAAAACCCCTGGGAGGACCATAGGTATGTTGGAGAACAGGAAAAGAAAGCGTGGGAGAATTACCATTTTCATTATTGAAATTCGCCCTATTAGGGACAGCGGAAGCCAAATCCATTTTTCAATGTCATCTCCCAATTTATTCACAGCCACCCCAACATTTTCACGGAACACCACCTCCGAGTCAGTATGTATCCTAATTCCCAGATAGCGGACGGACTCTGTTGTCCACTGCAGTGGGTAGTCTGGTTGAAAAGGGACAGTAGCTGGGGTAAGAGGTAGGATCAGAGATTTCGCCCAGTTCACTCTCAGACCTGAGAGCGCACCAAACTTCACTACTTCCCTCAGGGTAGGAGTTAAGTGGTTTCCTGGGTCTCTAACGTAAAGAAGCGTGTCATCTGCATATGTGGAAACTATGAGCCGGTATTGCGGAAAACGTATACCCCTGTGATTGTGGTATTCGCGCAAAGCGCAGGCCAACGGTTCCGCCACTAGCGCATATAAGATCGGGGATAGAGGGCAGCCCTGCCGGGTACCTCTCGTAATAGGTATCTGACCTGTAACCAAAGAGCCAATTTTTATTCTAGCGGTGGGCGAATTATACAAGATTCCCATCATTTGAAGGAACATAGGGCCCATTCCCATTCTTGTCAGCACGATTTTCATGAAATGCCATTCGACCGAATCGAAGGACTTTTCCATATCTAGAAAGACCGCCACCACCTTCACGTCTTGTCTAGTGTGCTGCATCGCCCCAAAGACCGTTCTTAAATTGTAGGTCAAGTTCTTGCCTGGAACAAAGCCTGCCTGTTCCGGGGCAACCAAATGCGGAACCAACGGTGTCAGACCGGTAGCGAGTATTTTGGCATAGATCTTCGTATCCACATTTAGTAATGATAGGGGCGGTATGAGGAACATTCAAGGGGGGATTTGTCCGGCTTCAATATTGCTACTATGATCGCCTCCCTCATCGATGGTGGCATAACACCATCTACCACCATATCTTCGAATAGAGTGGTCAAGTGTGGAACCAGTAGGTCTCGAAATTCTTTGTAAAAAGCGACCTTAAGACCATCCACTCCAGGGGCACTCCACGACCTCATTCCCGCCAGCGCAGCAATAATTTCCTCCTTCTCCAGGGGACAATTTAGGTATTCGCGATGCTCTTTGGTTAGCCATGGCAATTTCACATGGGTCAAATAGTCTAATATTTCGGATTCCTCGCCATCGTGCCGGGAGCGATACAGAGTCACGTAATACTGACGGAACCGCTCTAGTATCTCTGTGTCTCCCGTTATTGCCTCCCCCTGCTCGCCCCTAATTTCCGAGAGCACCGGAGTTTCTCTACGTTTCTTCAGAAGGGAAGCCAGGACCGCACCCGGCCGCTCCCTCTCACCGTACACGCGTGCTGTAGCGTATTTGCCGAGGTGTTTCAGCTCCGCGTCTGCCGTATCATGGTATTCGGCCAACAGAGTTTTGAACCATTCCGAGTCCGCATCAGGAGCCCCAGCCACCAGCTGGTGCTCTAACAACTTGAGGGAACCCTCCAGTTCAGTTAGTTTCCCGCGAAGTGCCCTGAGCACCCCAGAATGTTTAGACATAGCCACTCCACGAATATAAACCTTAAACGCTTCCCATACCGTAGCAAATGCATCCACCGAGCCTATATTGCAGGAGAAAAATGTATCTATCGCTTCAGCCATTTCAGACCTAAATGCTGTATCCAGCAGCGAGTATGGGGGGAAGCGCCAGGTGAAAGGTGGGATCCGTTTCTCTGGGGTAGCTACCTCCAAAAGTACAGGGGAGTGGTCAGAGTAGGTACGAGGGTGCACAGTGCACTCCCGGACTCCCGTAGAGATGTGCGGGGAGGCTAGCCAATAGTCAAGCCGCGTGTGTAAATTATGGAATGCCGAGTAGTGTGTGTACCCACCCCGGTTCGGATGGCGTTGCCGCCAAACATCAATAAGATCTAATTGCGTCATCGCAGCCGCGATGGCACGAGCTGCCTCTGAAGCCCGCCGCTCTGGCCCACCTGATCTATCCAGAGTCGGGTTCAAAATACAGTTCAAGTCTCCCCCCCAGAGTTGAGGTCTCCCTGCGTAGACCCGCATCTTATCTGTAAGAGAGGTGAAGAACCCCGGATGATCGTAGTTAGGGCCATATATATTGACCACTATCAAGTCTAACCCCTTCCCTGTGCAGCGAGAAACCACATATCGGCCCCCAGGGTCTGTATCCAGGGGTTGTAACTTGAGGTGCGATTTAGGATTCACCCAGGTAATCACTCCCCACGCATGGGTGGTAAAGCCCGCCCCATGGGAGTTTCCCAGTAAACTACGGCTGCAAAACATGGTGCTATTTAGGGGTAAGTGTGATTCTTGTAGCAGGGCAATGTCTATACTGTGTCTTGTCAAGTAGGCTACGACCTTCCTTAGCTTTCTGTGGTCATTTAGGCCTCTAACATTCCAGGTCATGGCCCTCAACACATTATGTGTACCCAGATCCCGCTCGCTACAACTCATCATGCATGTAGGAAGTCAATAGTATGCAATAGATGCTGGTACGCAGGGCTATCGTGAAAGGAAACTTTGGTCGTCCAAACCTAGTGCTGCATAAACCTCTGCAATGTGTCTGTCCCAATTCTCCCCTTCCCCCCACCCACGCCAAGCTATACCCAACTGTGCATTGGCGAAATCCCCCCACAGAACCCCAAATTATCATAACAAAATCACATTAAACAGCTCAGTTATTACAATTAAAGGAATTAGACTCCAGATGCGGCGCACACACATGGGCGGATGTCGCCTGCCCGTGTAGATATGTGGTTACGGTAGATTAACTACACATTGCCGTCCGCCATATTAAATTCTAGTTGCTTAAGACAGAGGATCCTATGGCTCAGCCAGTCCCCCTTACTATGCAAAAGATGCAATGTTCGAACCACCCCCAATCGCACAACCCAGGCGCAAAATAAAGGCAACCTGAAAGGTCACCAGTCCCCAAATAGGCAGTAACACAGCACTCTAAAGAAACAGTCCCGCAGCAGACCATGCACCAATCCCATCCCTAGCAAGCCCCCCCTACAAATGTCCCCGTCTTATCTGGCAGAATGTTGGGGAGATACATCAGTCCTGTTCATCCAGACTACCACCAGTCGCTCCTTGCTCCACAGCGTGCTCCGGACTCCTCCGTCTCTCTCTCGCCCAGTCTTTCAGTGCTTTCTGCAACACTTTGGGGTCGGTGAAGATCCTGGAGTGACCTTGCCTGTTAACACGTAACCTTGCCGGGTAGAGCATGGCGCAGTCAACATTCTGTTCCCGCAGTTGCTTCTTGAGGGGAGCAAATTGTTTGCGAGCTTCCTGCACCCAAGCTGTAAAGTCCGGGTAAAGCGAGATCGCAGAACCCTCGTACTGCATGGTTTGCTTCTCTCTCGCTATCCGCAAGGCTGTGTCCCGATCCCTGTAGTTCAGGAGCTTTGCGATGATAGGCCGCGGTGGAGCGCCCGGAGCAGGTCGCGGGCCTAGCGAGCGGTGAGCTCTCTCCACCACGAACATGGACAAAAATTTGTCGCCGCCCAGTAAAGTGTGAAGGAGTTTTTCCACGAAGAGCTCCATATTTCCCACTTGCGTGGATTCCGGCAGGCCCGTTATGCGTATGTTGCATCTCCGAGAGCGGGCTTCGAGGTCTTCTGCCTTATCCTGAAGCGTTTGCAGCGCCTTGTTCATCTGCTTCTGAGTTATATCTAGCTCTGTCTGTGTCTCTTCAACGTCAGCTACTCTACGCTCTGCCATATCTAATCTCTCTACTTGTTTGTCCATGCGTTCCATCATCCTGTCCATCCGGTACGACAGGGAGTCCAACTTAGCGTCTATGGCAGACAGACTGGCCTGTAAGCTTTTCTGCATGGCTGCAATCATGGTCCGAATATCTCCATCCACCTGCTCCGGGCTTTCCTCAGGCGCGTCATGGCATTCCTCCGGGGTATTTTCTCTGGTCCGAGACTTGCGCTGATCGAAGGTGAGCTTCGGTTGAGTTTTGTCAACTTTCCCCGTTATGGGAGTGCAGGGAGTGCAAACGCAGCGCACTCCGCCTCCAGACAAATTTTAGATAGCTGCGTGCCCCTGCGCCGGGCCAGAGAGAAAAGTATGTCCGTTTGTCACCGTCCTGCAGGGCGCAGCAGCCGCAGCGTCACTATGCACCCCAAGGCAGGGCACCACAGCGCCTCAGCCCGTGCAGCACCTCAAGGAGCGCAAATCGCTATGCACCCACAACCAGGGGCGCACTCCAGTTGTACTTCGTTGTATGTTTCACTGAAATGTACACCCCACTGTAATTTATAAATGAGATTGTGGGCTTCTCTCTTGGAATGCGACCTTTCAACATAAGTCTTATCAAGCCCTTCTGGCGCTCCGGGGGCGCTAGAACATAGCAGTGAGTTCTGTCCCAGCAGGAGGGGGGAAGCAACAGGCACCTCGTTCCCCCGAGTTCGCCCCCTGTGATGTACCGAGTCAGAGACGGGCAGGATCCTCTTCAAATGCCCTCGTTGGGCACCGCCAGGAAGAAAGGACCAAAAGCTCGCTGCAGCGCCGAACACCCGCAGCCCTCGGCCGGAACCACCGTCAATAGGCCGCCGGTGTTGTTGGTAGGCCGTAGAGGGAACTCCAGGACAGCTGGGGGCAGGGTAGCACCAACCGCCTTCATCACCCACCGGAGGGCTCGGCAGTCAGAGCAGTCCCGCACAGCTCCTCAAGACCGGGTGTCCAGGATAAAGCCGGCGGCGCCTTCTAAGCTCGACCGGGCAGTGCACACCTTCCGCCGTACCTCTCCCGATGTCAGGCCAATCAAGCCCGCGATGTGCAGCAGGGTCTCCAGCAGCGCTCCACCGACAGCGCGTTCCCCAGCCGCCGCAGGTCAGCGCCCCCGGGCGAAGCCTCACTCTCAGCGCCGCTGCAGCCCTCCCTGCGCAGATCTCCGTCCCAGGGTCCGCGGCCAATAACTCGAGATTCCGGGCACCAATTCAGGCAGATGTGGCAGCAAAGTGAGGGGCAGTTCGTCCGACACACGGGGACGTGTATTTTCAGCAAGTTGCGCAACTTTTGCTCAGGATACTTGTCGGAGTGTGTGATGGCAAGACGGAGCACACAGCTTAGACGGCCATTTACGGTGCAGGCAAGCTCCGCCCCCATCAATTAATTACTAATAATTAACAATAAAGTAATAAATAATTAATAATAAATTAATTACCACAATTAACAATATAAAATATTAAATACATAAATATAAATTAATAAAACATTTTTTAAATTAATTATAATTAAATTACTTCTTACCCTACTCCCCTATCAACCCACAACCCGCTCCTAAAAAATTGCACAATCAAAATGATTACCAATTAATTATTAATAATTAACAACCAATTAATAAATAATTAATAATAAATTAATTATATAAACATTAATTAATAAAAAATATTAATAAATTAATTATAATTAAATTACTTCCCACCCTATTTCCCTATAAACCCACAACCCGCTACGGAACTAAAATGCAAAATGTTATTAAAATAAAATTAATAACTTCTAAATATTTAACACATAAATTAAAAAACAAATGCAATACTTAGACAAAAAAATAGAACACATACATTTAAAATACATACTAAAATACATAACACTAACTAAAAAAAGATATTTTTAACAACTATATTTTTGCAAAGCGATATTAATGACTTCGATATTTTTTAAAACGATATTAATGACTTCGATATTGTTAAAAACGATATTACTTACCTTAGACTCGATATTCTTGACCACGATATTCTGAGAGTCGATATTTTTGTATCACGATATTCTGCACTCGATATTAGTGCAAGTCGACATAAAAAACTCGATATTTAGACTGTTTACCATAAAAGACAATCAAACAATAACGGAAGCCAAGATGCTACTAAAGAAAATTGAAAACGACAATAAAGAATTTAAAGACCACACTATAAATAACAAAAGAACACCAAATTTGAGAAAGATATGAAGTCATTTACTTTCGTAGCAGTTTATCCATACCTACAAGAGGACTTCTACACTAGACCAGAATCAAAAAGATCACTTCCTGAATACCAATTACTTTCTCTGAAACTTCTTCTTCAGAATCAACTGGGGAATCGGATCCAGGCAAAGGACACTCTTATCAAAACCTTAATGCTAAAACACTGATGACTTTTTTAGCAAGAGGCCAACAAAGAGCTTGAGGAAGAATCAAACCCAATAATCTGCCATGGGAGATGCTTAGGAGACGCCAATTCTACAAGAACCAATAAAGAAGTCTACAGTCAATTTATCAACCAAATGTTTTTCCTCTGATTAAATTGCTATACTTGAAAAAGGCCTGTCCTATATTCCTGCTAAACATATGGACTTTATATGTTTAAAAAACAAAGCCCTGGAATTCTTCAGGAAGATTCAGCTAAAAGTTTATTTTTAAATCTTCCATACCGTGGAGGAATCATCAGGATTGGGAAACAAATAAACTTTCTGCCCCCCTCCAAATTAAATTCCAAAAGAAGTAGCAATCTTCAAACGAGCACCCTTTTCAACCATTAGCCAACGAGAGTGTAAGAGACACTTTTGCAAAAACACTCTATTAAAAAATCAACAAAAAGCTCTCTTTAACCCCTTCGGTGCTCATGACGAGCTCAGCTCGTCATGCTGCGCGGTAGCGCTGTGCGCATGACGAGCTGAGCTCGTCACGACCCCACCCGCGATCGGAATGTCCAGCACACGAGCGGAATTCCGATCGCGGTCAAGGGGTTAAAATATAAAATTACAAAACAATAGCCATTAAACAAGCACACAAGGGAGGAGCAGTGGCGGATTGGGCTAAAGAAAGTTACATTAACATTAAAGAAGGGATCAGGCAACCTCTAGATCAGGAATGTTGCCACAAGGTCCCTATGGACCCCACTAAAAGTGTTCAAGAGGAGATTTCCATAATACTTTAGCTTTTGACAGTGGCTACATAGGCCCTAAGGAGCTGGAATTTCTTAATAAATTGAGTCCTCAAAATACAGTCATGTATTTCTTGCCAAAAATACATAAAGAGGAGAACAATGCCCCGGGGCGACCAATCGATTCTGGATGTGATTCAGACCTAGAACCCACTTCACAATATGCTGATATTTTTTTTAAACCTTATGTTATGGATGTTTCATTGTATTTGCGGGTATCAACTGACTTCATTAATAAAATTGAAGGGCTAGAATTTGATCCCACCACACAGTGGTTAGTAACATTTGACGTTGTCTCCTTCAATACAAAAATGTGTCAAGATGATGGACTAGAGGCCATAAAACACTATTTGGAAACAAGACCAAGACCACACAGAGTTCTTACACAATTCATTCTTCAATTGGCCTATCCACCATTAAAAAGGAGCTATTTCAAATTCGAAGAAAAATATTTCTTTCAAATTAAGGGGTCTGCCATGTGTTGTTCTTTTGCTCCAGAAATATCTATACTGTACATGGCTTTGTTTGAAGACAAATTTGTGTACAATAATAATCCATTCAGAAACAATGTGACAAAGTGACTTTGATTCATTGACGATATAATGTGCATCTGGACAGGTGAAGAAGAATCTTTGGATGAACTCCATTATTGGCTAAAAAACAGAACACCAGACATAATATTCAGCTTGAAAAAAAGCGATAGTAGAATAACATTCCTGGATGTTGAAGTAGTGGCTGAAGAGATGCACAGTTGATAACTACTCTTTACAGAAAACTGACAGATAAAAACAATGCCTTAGACTTTACAAGCTTCCATCCACGCAATTTGAAAGAAAATCTCCTGTATGGTAAGTTTATAGGAACATGGCACAATTGTACGTTAAAAAGAGATTATTTTAAATATGCAGCATTTCTTCATGACAAACTGAAGGCAAATGATACCCCCACAAGCTTCAAAAATATTCTTTAAAATGAGTGCAATACACCCCAAGGTAATCCTTTCTTAAAAAGAAAATTAAAAACACTTTCGATCAAATGGATTGTTGTTTCCACATTTTGTCCACATACAAACCAATTCAAAATAATAATTTTACAATACTGCCACTTAATTTCAAAATTGGACACTACGTTTGAGCGATCAGTATTTGCATTAAAGGGAAATGCAAGTATAGGCAAGCACTTGGTTCGGGCATGTATTCCTCCACCGCTGATGAAAAGCAACCTAAGACTACATTGGAAGCTATCTCCCAAACAATGTTACCACAAATGTGGTACATGTGTAGCTAGCAATCATACTATAGAAGGATCAGAATTCCAGCTTGAGAACATTAAATAGAAACACACAGTTTTTTCCAACTGTCGAACAAAGAATGTAGTTTACAGCATTATATGCCCATTTCACAAATTGTACATAGAAAAAACAAAACAAGAGATACAGCAAAGGATTATCCAGCACAAATCCCAAATTCACCGAAAGGTCACTTCAGCATCTCTAGTGAATCATTTTGAGGAGATGGGCCATACAGAGAATGATTTTAAGTGGACAGTACTGATCATGATCCAGCCTAGCCCAAGAAGAGGTGATCTGGAGAGGACACTCATCCAAAAAGAAGCTGTAAGTGGTTTGCAATTAGACACCTGCACTGGCAGTGATTTGATATGGGTACCGATAATAATCAGCTTTTCAACCACTTAATCTGAAGAGAAGGGCAAGTATTCTAACTCACAAAAATGTGTATGTGAAGTGAATGATGATAATTAAAATCCAGGAACTCCACGTTCTCATCATAACATATGACTGCAAGAAATAATAGTTGAAGGTTCACCAAATCATGAGAATTCTCTCCACCAAACAAGTATTAACAGACAACTAAAACACAACAACTAAGATCAAAAGCATTATTCAAAAAGAAAAAGTGATAACAGGGTTTGACTACATGAATCTACATGCTGTGGTCCTGACTAAACACAGAAACTAATAAGAACTTTGAATAAAAACTTTTTTAACAGACGTACCACTTTGACTACAAGAACCAGCATGCCGTGCTCTCAATCATTTTTAAACTATTAAGGTCTTATGAGAGTTAGCATGGTGTATAGCAATGGCGGCATTCAAATAAGGAGCCCAGTGTGAGGCTGTAATCCACAGAGGCCTTAAGTGAGGTTGAAACAAGGTGCACCCATCGGCACACGAAAATGACACGAATATCGGCAAAAGATCAACAAGTAAGTCAAGCAAACATAAGCAGCATGTGTAGTTAGAATGGGCACCTTCGTGAAACCTAAATCAGACACCAAGAAAACCCGCTATACAAAACATACAGTGTTTTGTTTTCCTTAGAAGAGCCATTGGCGACATTGTATTGGACGATTTCGCAACAAAGGAGAATGCTTTGAAGCCACTTATCAAACAAAATAAAACATGCTGATGGAATGGGGTAAGCCACAAATGCTCACAGCTTGTCAAATATATAAAGAGAATGCACACACATAATAGCCCTTACAAGTTTCTTTCTTCATTTTTTCTCCAAGAATCACATTTAACTATACCGAATTGAAAGGTGATGGAATCGGTGGCCTGCCAAGCAAACACTCATGAACATTGAAAGATGACCAGCTTTTGAATTGACCAATTCCTCTTCCTCACTTATATTCCCACTAAGACAAGCCTAAGTAAGTGCACATCCACTTCTAGTTTATAACAACTACAATCGACGAGACAAAATTATGACTCTAACCATGAGCTTGTGTTCATTCTTTGAATTTTTGTTCAACAGCTATTTAGAATCTCCTGTCCATTTGAATTGGAGAAACAGAAGAAATATCAATCAAGACATAAAAGAGAGGTAATTATTTGCATAAAAAAGGAGAGATTTTGAGTCAACCAAAATACTGAGGATACCACATTCGATTCTTTCTGTTTTTACCCCTTTAGTGAATCCATCCCTGGTCCTGAAGAGACCCCACACCCACAGGGTTGAAAAACATCAACTTTAATGCATTAGGGATTTGTGGGATTTGACAACTGTATACAGGAACCTATAAAGTGGAGACAGGTGCCTGACACTCAAAAATAATTAGTTGGCACAACACCTTTGGATGCAAATATGTAGGAGTCCTGAAAAATGGGACTAAGAAGATTGGACTTCCAGTGCGTGAAAAAACTCAAGACTGGTATAAAAGCACACTATAGTGTTAAGGTTTATTCTTGCTCCAATACAATTTTGCAATGATGCAATATAATTTAGAGGCAATTTGAATATAATGTATGACTAATATAGCTACTTAAGTGCACAAAAAAACTGTCACCTTTGTACACAACAAAGTGTCAGTTTTTTATTTGATCAGCTAGGGCTAGATGGCCCATACAATTTTTGGTTTCCTTATCCAATCGTTAATGATATAAGAATGGTCATTTAATGTAAAAATCTATTCAAATCAACATGGTTATAAATAAACAAGGTCAAGGTAATTACATTTCTTTAACAAGGTATGACTAAGCAGTCACAAATCACTATCAGAAAAGTTATCTTGTTGGTATTTCAATTAAATGTGGTCTAACCTTAGCTGAGATGACAGACTCAGCCCCCATTGTTTAGAAGAACTTTCTAAAAGTAGCATTTTCAAAATTGTAATGATAAATTCGACTTTACCATTAGACAGGGTTTATCATTGCAAGTTGACAGGTACCAAATATGACATAGCCACCTCCTCTCATTTAGGAATTACAGCTTATTAAATGTAATAAGGAATCTTCAATGTTATCCTATGTGAAGGGTAGGCTTTACAGTAGTGAAAAAACTAATTTGGGCTTTGTTCACTACAAAGACTTGTAAAACTTAAAATTACCTTAGGGGTGACCTATATGTAATAAAAGGGGAGTTTAAGGCTTGGCAAGGGGTTTTAAATGCCACATCGACATGGCAGTGGGACACAGCCTTCAGGCTGCAATGGCAGGCCTCAGACAAGTTTTAGAGTGCAACATAAGTGGGTGGCACAATAAGTGCTGCAGGCCCTCTGGTAGCATTTAATTTTTAGGCCCTGGGTATATGGTATACCACTCTATAAGGGATGTATAAGTAAATTAAATATGCCAAACAGGTGTAAACCAATTAAACCATGTTTTTTGGAGATTAGAAGCACTTTAGCACTAGTTAGCAGTGATAAAGTGCACAGAGTCCTAAGGCCAACATAAACAAATCCAGCAAAAAGGGGAGGAGGCAAAACGTTTCAGGTGACCCTGCAGAGAGGGCCATTATCCAACACCCACCACCTTCTGCAGTTCCAAAGAAAGAAGGGTAACTGCAGATCCTCTTAGTGATAACTTCAGAGATGACTTCAACCTTCCTCATTCAGAAAATAAGACACAAAAGAAAAAGGGCAACAAGCCATTGAATTCAAACTATAACCTGTACTTTTGCAGAGTAAATAAACAGAACTTTAAACATATGTGACATTTGCCTAAGCCTAACAATCTCCCTATGTAGAACAGCATTAGCAAAAAGCAGTGACAAAGCCAAAAGGTTGGATTACTTAATTGAAAGGTGAGACCTATTGGCTGTGGTAAGTCAGTGCTTTAAATGGAAATACAGGCACTCCATATTTAGAGTAACTATTTGCTCCTGAGAAGTACCGGAACTTTCCCATTAAATGTATAGCAGCAGTGCTGAAAAGTGCATGTACTCTCCCTTTAAATTAAAGAAGTGCAGGTGCTCAGTACAAGAATTTCGCTCATCCTGCAACTCAATTACAACCCATTATTCTCACCCAAAACGAATGAATATTGTTTTTTTTTGTATGACGTATTGTTCACTCACGCTGGTTATCTTTATAATGTCACTAGTTCTATTAACATACTCCATAAACTGGCAACAATTGGAGTAAAACTTTATCCGAGTTGTAGATAACAAAGAATTTACACGTAACATTTTTAAACCAAACTGTCAGGACAACGAAAAGCGGCTAAATCCTTATGTAAGGGACGTTTATGAATGCTTTGTGAGTCCTTCTTTTTATTACCCTCATCTGATGACTTTCCCTTTGGCTGCTGTCTGTGCTTGACATGCTGCTTCTGTGGGATGGTCTCCATTGGATGCACGTGGACAGCATTTATGTATTTATGCATGTATATGTATTTTGAGAGTGCAACCCTAGCTCGAGAGTTGACAAAGCATTCTTTCAAGTCAGACCACATCTCATCCGTATTTGTTATGTGAAAAAAGAACAATATTTGGTTTAAATTATTTGTTTGTGTATTTTTGAAGCTGGTAGCAGGCATAGGTGCTGAAGGTAAGAGTGCTGGGGGTGCTGCAGCACCCCCAAAATAATCATGCTGGAGTTCAGAAGGTGAATGAGCAAAAAACATGCCTTTACATTTGGTTTCACCTAGTCGCATTTGCTGCGCCTTCAATGACAGAGGTCAAATGACAGGCTATGTCTTCTGATAAATTGCTGCTTGTTCTTTTAACATGGAGACTGATGTGTACTTTTCATTATCTCAAAGTGAAAGGATGTTATAATGTGAACTATGTGACAAAAGGCTGAAAGAGGTCAATTGTTTTCCAATTGTTTTCCAACACACAATAAAATGTAAGCAACTGTAAATAATCTGTGCAAATATTTCATAATATATCAGGAGTTAGAAAACACAAATGACGTGCATTGTTATGGTAATTGACACGGAAACAAAGATTTTAATAGGGTCAAAACAAATCGAGATACAACTTGATGATGTGCAAATGATATTTATTCACTGAAACACGATTCCCATACATTATTGTTTGTCTGCTGTATAGTTATATCAGTAAAACTAAGGGCCTCACTACTTGGCCCCTAGCATCACTTTTTTGACGGTCAGGTGGCACAATGTGCCACAGCATATTTACAAGGCCATACAAAGCCACTTTGCGTGGCTTTTCATGACATTATAAATATGTGCCCCCTTCATGCAGAACACTGCTTGAAAGGGGCGTTCCATGGGTGTTGCTGTGAGTGTTCCATGGAGCACACATTGAAAGAGGAAAACACCTCTCATGATTGTTTTTGTGCAGAAAGGTTTCCCTTTCTGCACAAAACAATCACCCCTACTACGCAGACACTCTTGCTCCAAGGGTGCCTGCATTGGCACATGGCAGTCCATTGTGCGCCATCGCAGGGGAAAAGGACAGGAATGCGCCGTAACTTGTAGACACAATGCACTCCTGCCCTTTTCTTTTGCCGGCACTGTCCTGCTTCAAAACCTCGTAAATGAGGCCCTATATGTCCGTACAAATTTAGTAGCCATTCCAATGGAAGATGTGCTGTCTGTACATAACAGTCTGCTATCACACTATGCTTTCCTAATATATTTTCAACAAAGTCTTCCAAAATGAATTGTTGGCTTGCCACTCTCCTGCTCATTTGCTACACTTGTTCTTTGTGTGACTCCTGGATTTTTCAGAGTCTCAATGAATTCAGTGATCTAACATTGATGGCATCACCCCCTATCTGAATATTGTTCCAGCACCACTGGTAGCAGGTTGTACATATGAGAGCTGATATTCTTGTGGATGTTCATTTTCCCCCATTCTGTGTTTGCATCTTGGTTTTCTGGGGTATGTTCACATTTTCTGTTTACTGTACACCATAGAAATGCTTTTCTTACAGGCTTAATTTCCTTTGCACAATACAGTGGGTAAAGGTGGAAGCTCTAATGCCAAAGAGGTTGAAACTTAAATTCATACTCAAGCCATGTTATTGTTTTTGCTCTATTTCTTTACTAAAAATCATCTTTCCTCAGTAAGTTGATCACAATCACTTAACAATGTTCATTCAATTCTGACATCGGTTTCATTTAGGATATGTCTTGGTGTCTGTATTTCCAGTTTGACCCTTGATAAATCATAGACACTAAAGCGAGGCTCGTGATGTATGCCACTTGCTAATGAAATATGACACAGACATATTGGGCCATGTCACACACAGTGAGCAATAGAAGTGCTAATTTAAGAAAGGATTTGGTCACAGTTTTAGGCTGGGCGGTATTTTAAATAGTTGACGAGCTCCTGCAGTAGTATTTTGCCACATTAAACAGTGGTAGATGGTTGCTTATCACTGGATCTTAAAGGCATGTGCTGCTTTTGACAGCAATGCAAACACAAGGAGATGATGGACGGAGTGCTGAAACTTTTCATGCACTCACCCCCAGTCACAGATCTGGGTTGAATCCATCATCGTTCTTTAGCTCACTTCGCCACCCCAGTTCAGACACAGCTATATGCAAATCAGTCTTGAGCCTGTGCCTCATGGGAACAGTCCAGCCCGAACTGCCAAGCCATGTCTTCCCTGGACCGGAAACAAGCATCCTGGGACCGGTTTCGGGCTAACAGCCCTCATCAGCCAGGCTAGCTTGAATCCAGTGGCAAAGTGAGCAAGAGACCCACGTCTGGGCATACCCTGCCAACTTAGGGCGAACAAAGCAAACACAAGGAGATGATGGACGGAGTGCTGAAACTTTTCAGGCACTCACCCCCAGTCACAGATCTGGGTTGAATCCATCATCATTCTTTAGCTCACTTCGCCGACCCAGTTCAGACACAGCTATATGCAAATCAGTCTTGACCCTGTGCCTCATGGGAACAGTCCAGCCCGAACTGCCAAGCCATGTCTTCCCTGGACCGGAAACAAGCATCCTGGGACCGGTTTCGGGCTAACAGCCCTCATCAGCCAGGCTAGCTTGAATCCAGTGGCAAAGTGAGCAAGGGACCCACGTCTGGGCATACCCTGCCAACTTAGGGCGAACAAAGCAAACACAAGGAGATGATGGACGGAGTGCTGAAACTTTTCAGGCACTCACCCCCAGTCACAGATCTGGGTTGAATCCATCATCATTCTTTAGCTCACTTCGCCACACCAGTTCAGACACAGCTATATGCAAATCAGTCTTGACCCTGTGCCTCATGGGAACAGTCCAGCCCGAACTGCCAAGCCATGTCTTCCCTGGACCGGAAACAAGCATCCTGGGACCGGTTTCGGGCTAACAGCCCTCATCAGCCAGGCTAGCTTGAATCCAGTGGCAAAGTGAGCTAAACTGGGGTGGCATGGTGAGCAAAAGAATGATGGATTTAACCCAGATCTCTTGACTGGGGGTGAATGTTTTGATTTGTTCTGCATTCCGTCCATCAATTGTGTGTCTTTTGCTTTCTCACCCTAAGTGCGCCAGGTATGCCCAGACGTGGGTCCTGGGCTCACTGTGCCACTGGAATCAAGCTATCGTGGCTGAAGAGGGGTGAAACCCCGAAACTGGTCCTAGGATGCTTGTTTCCGGTCCAGTGAGGACCTGGCTTGGCAGTTCGGGCTGGACTGTTCCCATGAGGCACAGGGTCAAGACTGATTTGCATATGGCCAGGTCTAAACTGGGGTGGCATGGTGAGCAAAAGAGTGATGGATTTAACCCAGATCTCTTGACTGGGGGTGAATGTTTTGATTTGTTCTGTATTCCATCCATCAATTGTGTGTCTTTTGCTTTCTCACCCTAAGTGCGCCAGGTATGCGCAGACGTGGGTCCTGGGCTCACTGTGCCACTGGAATCAAGCTATCCTGGCTGAAGAGGGGTGAATCCCCGAAACCGGTCCTAGGATGCTTGTTTCCGGTCCAGTGAGGACCTGGCTTGGCAGTATGGGCTGGACTGTTCCCATGAGGCACAGGGTCAAGACTGATTTGCATATGGCCAGGTCTAAACTGGGGTGGCATGGTGAGCAAAAGAATGATGGATTTAACCCAGATCTCTTGACTGGGGGTGAATGTTTTGATTTGTTCTGCATTCCGTCCATCAATTGTGTGTCTTTTGCTTTTGACAGCAATGGTAGTAGAATTTGACATATCTAATTAATAGAACATAACACAATAATAAAGAAACATGAGCGCACCGTTTAATCATAATAGGGCACAACACAAAAAAGTCATAATAGATGGCGACACAACATAAACAGGGATCCACAACATTACATTGCATTACTACAGCACAAAAAGCAACACAGCACATCACTGCCCCAATAAAATGACACACAACAAATAAGCCTAAATATTCTTGTCACAAATTGCCATCTCAAAAACACCTGCTTTCATAATAGGTGGCAAAAGGTGTTTGCACCAAGCACAACCGTACTCAGCACCAAGGACATGGGACAGTATCGGTCAATAATGTTTTCTAATCCGGCCCACTGCGATAGAGTTAACAACATTGAAGCTGAGGTCATCTAACCTGCAGCTTTGATTATATAGGATAATAAGATTAATACCTGACAGTCTTTAAGGTGTTTTAGAGATGAAAGTTTTTATACAATCATTGATTTTTTAAGGTTTGTATTATTGGTTTTCTATTGTATCCAAATCACGTGTCATGGCACATTTTCTCCTTTTGCTAGATTGCTATAAATAAGCGATCTGAATTACAAAAGTAAGCTTACAACTTTATGTAAATTTAGTCTTGTTTTGCTATTCACAAACTACTAGTTAATATTAAATTTACGACTGCGGAGACTATGCAGTCGGGGCGGAGAACTTCACACATAAAAACAAAGCCCTGTCGTATCTTTTTATGTGTGCAGTGTGGGGTGGGAGTGGACGTGGAGGGGGGAAGAACTCCACACATAAAAATATAGGCCTGGACTATCTTTGTATGTCTAGTGCACCCCCTCCCTGACTGCGGAGTCTTTCCAGTCTTAATCTTACTATAAACTTGTAGTTAGTGAATACCAAAACAAGAGTAAATTTGCGCAAAAGTGTAAGTTTATCTTTGTGAATCAGACCTAAAGTGAAGTCACATGCGTTGAGTATGAAATGAAGCATGGAAGTATGTTGAGCTAAAGGTGGTGATCACAGACGCGACTGCAGTGAAAATATGTAAATTCAAAATACTTGGTCATTTTCTAATGATCAATAATCCACTGCTGACATTTTTGGACATATCCTAGATTCGAAGACATGAATAAACGCCTGGCTGTCATGCATTCCCCAGAAGGAACTTCATAATTTTCCTGCTGCGACACATAAGGAAAAGGATCACACAGAGGGAATAGCAAAACAATTGCCTAGCATGTCAAAGGAGTCTGAAAAATGTGAAGATTAGATGTGAACTCAGAGTAAACTAAAGGGAATTGGAGCAGTTGATCTCAGTATGATTAAATTACACTTATTAGCCCGTTCATGCAGTTTTATTGTCTTTCTGGTGTTCATTTAGATGAAAACAAAACACTCTGTCAAACTTTAATGGAATCTCACAGCCACATTTGTCAGAGCCTTGAAAGACTTGTTAAAGTGTTCAGCAATAAATCACATAAAAGAAGGAATTCTTTCACCTATTTTAATAATGTGTCTAGCCTGTGTATTTTATCAATCATTAATGCTCTAACATAAAAGATGTGATTATGGACGGTAAGCGTCAGTGGCTGAATATTCAGCACATGGACAACTTTTTCTATGGTGGTATTTTTTTCATCTAATCTTTTTTTATGATAGCTAAACAAACCCTGTGAGTTAGGGGATGGCTGTGCGGTCATGTTAAAAGCGTACATAAAGTTTTTCTCTCCGCTTCTATGATCCTATTTTCTCAAGTATCTAAATTCATGGATTCTTAGAATCTGATCACGTATTCCTTTATTTGTGCTAGTGTAAAAAAAAACATTGGGACTGGTTTAGGGAACCCAACAGCCAGTGGCAGCTGCTGTGGCATTAAAGTGGTGAGGCAGCACGGGTGGAGGGGGGCTAGCGCGGTGGGCAGCGTGGGGAGAATAATAATAAAAATAGTGCTTACCTGCCGTCTGATGCCTCAGTGCTCTTCTGTGAATCTGTTCCTCGACTTCCGGCAGTCCACAGGCTCCCCTACGTCAATCCAGGAGCCGTAATACCAGCATGAGAGCAGTGCCGGGATTGGTCTGAGCACCTTGGTTCAGCGCTCACTAAGGGACTACGAACCTGTGCCTGTTCTCCACCCGGCTGTACAGCACAGCTCGGGTGAAGTGCGCACGTTGGTTTGGCTGTCCTAATACGGCCGCCAAACCGACATGCGCACTTGCCACAGTGCCATCACTCCTCCTCCTTGCTGCAGCTGTCCATCAGGATGGCCCGGCCTGCTCCGTCCTAGACTCGGCTCAAGTAAGTGTGGAAAAATAAAAAGATAATAACCTTTGTTATTATCATTTTATTTTTCATGTTTTCACTGCTGTGAGAGCACTGGGTGATGCTCCTCTGCTTTAATGGAGAAGCCTCCACTGTCAACAACCCGACGGCATGGACTGGACTGCCCTTCATACTTACAGATCTCTGTCTTGATGCCAGGGATCTCTCTGGCTGAAGTGTATCTGCTGCTGGCATGAATTCACTGGAGGCATGGCTGAATGCAGAGCCGGTACATGTTTTTGGCCCAATCTATTTTGCTAATCAAAATTCCCAAATGCTTCTTGCAGGCCAAAATGTGCTCTGATAGTATCTTTCGAATACACACTTCTGGTGAGCCCAATAATATGTCAGTTCTTTGTGGCTGTAAATAAATATTGAAAAGTTCCTGCGAGTGCGCTTCGCTTATCGGCAACCTAGGGGTGGTCTGTCTGGAGAACTATCTATGTGCGGCTTCACCCAAGACAAGAGGTGCGGCGGCTGTTGAATTGAGATTAGTACGGATATATATATATATATATATATATATATATATATATATACACGTACATACATATTGCCCATGTCATCATATATATTTGTCACAATTCTTTTTATGAATTATGTTGTCATGTGGAACAAATGTTTATGTGAATAAATAGCGCAGGTATATGACAATTGTGCACAAGCCATGGATGAATGCTATAACCAGTGTTCACTTCATAAACTAAAGCATTGTTGAGTGACAAAGTAGAATTGGCTTCAAGTTGTGAGCACCATGGACAGTAAATCCAAAAATGGATCATAACTTGCGTGTGTCACTATTATGCATACATCTCTGTGAGGATAGTGTGTTCTTTAGTTGTGTGACTGATGTATAGTCTCTAAGATCCAACTTCTTGTTTTGTAGGTCCAACTCCATCTTGACTAATAGAGGTTGCCATCTTTCCCGATTTATGCAGCATCTTTGTCATGTCTGCTTTTTGAGGCAGATGTAGTTTGACCTTATCTTTCCAAGAACTGTGATAGTGTTAAGTCATTCAACTAATGACATAGATGCAACACGTGATGCAACATACATCTGTGTCAAATATCTACTCTTCACCATGTCAAGAACACATACAAACTTATGGTCTAAATACTTTAGTCTGAATTCATGTCCTTTTACCTTATCTGTCTATAAGGAAACGTCTGGGATGAACACCTTGATGCACGTAATAATGTCAGGCATTCCTAAACTTATGTTGGAAATTACAATTGCTGATAACATTTCGGGCCTGATCATGATTTTGGTGGAAAGGCACTGCTGTCACTTTTTCTACGGTCTTCCCGCCGACTGCCTTGGTGGTCCGACCGACTGGTTACGATCCTGGTGAGGACCTGACTACAAGACCACTGCTGGACTGCTGCCCCCACCGAGACTCCTGCTACTGTGTCGATGGCAGGAACTCAGAGGCAGGGCTTGGAGGCAGTCCCTCCAAGGTTCCCACCATTTGGATTACAATATTCCTTTCCATTGACCTTTTCCTGGTGGGGACACCACCATGCGCAAGTCAGCTGAAAGGCACAAATGGAGGTACAAACTCACCTTTTTTCGGGATCCCAGTCTGGAATATGTGTTGGATACCATTGTTCAGGTTCCTTGTGTGCTGCTGCCACCAGCTCACGACGCTCTGCAACCCCGTTGTCGCTGAATGCAAAGGTAGGCTTCACCTTCACGCCTCCTATATAGTACACTGTAACAGTTTGTTATATTTAACATGCAACAAAACATGCAGTACACATGACCTACATATACATTATGACACATACACAACATATATATGTGTTTCAGATATGTACATGTTGTACTTACCTATCTCTCCAGCAGTGAAACGTCACTCCGCCGGGACACCGCCGCCAAAAGACCACCAGCCCATCAAGAACATTGTAATACGGTGGGAGGAAGACCGCTGAGCCGGCAGTCTTCTTGGGACCACCACCGTGGCGGTACAGCAGTGAGACAGTTAAACTCGTAATCAGGCCCTTAGTATGTAAGGACTGCCACTTGACCATTTGTCAGGAGAGGCCATTCATCCAGATTATCGTACGAAATTCTGCCAGAGACGGTCTCACCTACTGCAAGCACACTGTGCACTTTGCAGATGCTACAACTCGTCTGAAGCACCTGAAGCCGAGTCCTAGAACAAGACCTCAGAGTGTGTTTGCCCTTCATGGGTAACACTATCTTCATGTCTCCAGTGATAGAGACATCCTTTGCTGTCAACAAGTTATGCAATGAGTCTCTAGGCTGCAAGTTGCTCTGCCATTCATGCCCTCTTAAAATAGCACATAGAAGTAGATGTCAGGGTGTTAGTTTCTAGATGAGATTTTAACCATGTTAGGAATATTCATTTTATTTATGTTATTTATAACATATCTGATTTTCTGTTTTTATTATGTTCTGTGTAGTTATTTCAGATGTACTGATACATGTGTGAAACTGTGAATAATGAAATAAGGTTTGCTACTGTTACCACGGTGCCCCTGATCCCTTCATAGGGATAGTTAGTAGCCCAAAAGCAATACTTCTATTTCAATTTCATATTGAATAGTGTTCTGTGGGGTTACAATAATCTGTCTTTCACAATCATCGGCAGTGTACTGAACCAAGTTCACCAGTGTCACCAGTAAGCGCAACTTGTACGCAACATGACTGGACAATTGCATCAAGGACATCGGTACACCGTCTGAATATTGATTGTCATTAAATAGTAATGATGCTTTATTATGACTCACATTTCACTAGGACTCAATAGGGTTAAGTAAAACTGGTGGCCACAAATAGCTAAAAAAAAAGAAAAACCCACCGCTGAGTATGTACGCATAGTTCAGCGAGTCCTAGCAACAAATCTTAGGAAATTATTGCATGTTTGCAGAAATGCCCTATTGTGTATACAATGTCATTCACACTAATCATAAGTTAAATATCATACACTCGATATAATATTGTGTAACCATCACAGTGCTGTAATTGAAGCAGTCCTCAAAGTCTATCTTTGCATTTGTGAAAAAGAAACAGTTATAAAACTGAACGTCCATCAAGAACTTCGATGCTATGCCACATAGAGCATTAGAGTGGCTTACAGTCATCCTTGCAGCTGTTTGAAAGAGATATGACTAGTTTACCCTTCTCCTGTGCTATTCGGTGTTTCCTCAACCCTCTCTTTCCTTCCTTCTTTCTGCAATGCATTGCTTTCTGCTTTAGCCCAAAACACTACAGTTTTGCTCCACTGGGCCAGTGGGGGAGCCTGGGGGTTTTCCACACTAAGGTGATGGATGACTTAGCTAATACCAAAGCCAAGTCAATGAATTTCATCTCTGCTTTGTTCCTTTAGGATGTGTAAACAGCCCCAAAATATATCCCTATACGTAGAAGAGATCTGTATGTCCTGTAGTTCCCTTGTTACTCACTACCAGAAATTCACCATCTCTGGGCAGTCCCATATTGCATGTCAGAACCCTGCATCTGTGCTGTGATAGTGTGGGCAGAAGCACCAAAGTATATCTTACTAATTTGTTGTGGTGTATAGTAGGCCGCATGTAAGAAGTTAAATTGTATGTTTAAATTGGGCATCATAAGAGGCTATGTGGATAATCTAAACCCTCTCTTGCCATTCTTTGTCATTAAACATTCTTTCTAGCTCAGTTTACCACTAATTGTTAAGTGAATGGTTGAGTTAAAAATCCCCTCTTGTAGGTGAGAGAACTAAAACCTGTTTCAGATAAATGATGGCCAGCTAACCAGCGAGTTGCCCATTGCAATTGAGCTGCCAGGTAATAGATCTCATAATCAGGAGCACCTCGCCCTCCTCATTCCATTGATGGCTTTAATTTTGCCAAGGCCATCCTCCGCCTACAGAAACCCATGTAAGGTCTTCTAGTTAATTTTCTAAGTCCCTGAAACATTCCTTTGGCACTATCAAGGGTATATTACCAAAGCAATCGAGTAGGCACAGTAATGTGACCAATTTTGCTAATGTTATTCAGCCTATTGATGACAGCGGTAGGGTATCCAAAATGTAACGGGTGACCTTAGGGAACATAGTGCTGATCACAAATTACCAACTGTCAAATCAGCTACTTTGAGATCTTCATCCTTAAGCATCCTTAAACAGCGAAATGTGTCTTTCTTGTTTCTTGAAACATACATGATTTAGTCCATTTTGCCCCAACACGGATATCTACCTGAATTCGTCTCGGCTATATTATAGCAGTTAGGTCAGCTTCAACATCCTTAACATAGAGGAACAAGTGAAATAGTGTGGATGACCCCACATTCATATTCCCCACTCTTCATTCCCTTCACACATTCTAGCTTCTAGAGGTTCAGTAGCAAAGGCAGAGAGCAGGGAGGACAGAGGACAGCCTTGCCTTGTTCCTATACAAACCCCATACAATTCTGAAATGTTACTCCATTGGTTTAGTATAAAGTAATTTGATTCACTTGGTCATTCCTCTTCCAATATCAAACTTTTTGAAGACCTTGATTTTATAAAACCAGTTTAGAGTATCAAAGTTCTCTTTTCAATATTTAGAGCAAGACAGGCATAGACAAAGTTAGAAGCCCAGGATCACAGCAGAACATGGACTTCTATTGGTATTCTCAAGGGCATATTATCAAGCCCATTATCGCCGCTTTAGCGGCAGTTTCCTGCCGCTAAAGCGGCGATAATTTTAACGCCGTTCTTGCTAATATGCCCCAAAGTGTTTAAGAATGTACTTAACCGGGAATAAATCTGCCTTGGTCCCTGTGGATTAAAACTGATAATATAGTACTATTTTGCTGAAATCTTATACTCAGCACTTAGAACTGGCACAGTTCTGTCTGAAGCCATGTTGTGAGTAGGGGGAGCGATACTATAATGGCCTCATTTGTTGTTGGAGGGATGTGGCCATACTCTAGAGCCGATTCAACAAATTAAAAAATCTGGGAGTCGATTGGTTTGCAAATGTTGTATATAATTATGTTGGAAGCCCATCTGAACCCATGTTTCCCTATTGCTAGCTCTGATAGTGTGTACCTAATCTCCTATTCTGAGATGGGAGACTCCATTGCCTCTTCATGTTCAAGGGTCACCCGGGACAATATTATATCTTCTAGTAAGCATTTCATTTGTTTCATCACATATATTGCTTACATTTGTGTACATTTCTTTTAATATGTTTAAAATACTGTATTATCTCACTTGGGTATGTCATACTGGTCCTGACCTGTCTTTGATAGCTGTTATTTTGGAATCTGGGTGTTGTGGATTGATCAACAACGTCACTTACCTACAGGCTTTGTCTCTCTGTTGGTCTTTGCCATGTATAATGTATAACCTATGCACCTCAATCTCGGTAATAGTGTTTCATGTTTATCTTTAGCCTTTATTAATGGTGACCAATGTTCAGCACCTTCTGTTTCTGTCTAATCTAATTTTTAGGAGGGAATTTTCAACCACTTGAATTTTGTATTTGATTATTTTCCATGCTCCCACTGTAGCTCAATGCAAGTACTCCTAATCACTACATTGAAGGTACCCCATTTCCAGATGAAGCAATTGCTTCATTTTCTACGAATAATATGTATAATGTGTCCCTTGGTGTGTCCTTAAGTGTGGCATCTTCAGTCATCATGCAGTGTGGCCTCCATGTGGGTATAGAAGTTGGTTCAATCAAAGATAGTCATTCGATCTATCATTCGCATTTGACGAAGAAAATAGATCCAAACTCTGGCAGATTATGTCATCCATGGGGGTAGATTGGGACATTGTTTTATTTTTGAGGGACCTCCACAGGGACATGGTGACAGCGGTACGCTATTCGAAATACCTAAAGGTCACCTGCTATTTTAAAATTCAAAGAGGGGTGTGGCAAGGCTGTATCTTGGCCCCATCCTTTTTAACTTATACGTTAATAATTTGGAGCAGGTCCTATTTGATTCAAAAGTAGACTGTCCCCAGGTGGGGCCCCAGCGTCTGCCGGTCTTATTATATGCAGACGATGCAGTACTTATGGCCAGAACCGCCAGAGGCCTGCAGACCTTACTGGACTTGTTCGTTTATTTCATGGAGGAGTTGGATTTATCAGTGAATAATAAAAATTCTTTCGTAATGGTTGTAGGCCCCCAATCAACCAAATCGATTACTGTGGGTATTCTCCGGTGCCAAAGACCAGGGAGTTTTCCTATCTGGGTCTGTTGCTCGACTCCTCCTTGAGCTGGCATCCCATGGCTAACAGGAAAAGAGAACACCTTGAACGCCGCTGTATTTAATTTTGCTACATGACTAGGCAGCAGACCAACCGGTGGTCTCCTACAGATTTATAGGGCCATTTCTAAAGCAGTTTATGGGAGCGAAAACTGGGGTTACACTAATCAGAAGAAGTTGCAAATTGTCAAAAACACTTTTTTGAGACGTTTTCAGTGTGTCCCGCGAAGTATCTCAAGCTTCGTAGTTCATGAAGAATTGGGAGTGGCTTATCTAACCAATATTACTGCCTTTCGGCCACTTCGGCCCGGGATCAAACTGAGCAAAGAGATTATCAAGGACTGCCTGGCCCGGATCATTTCCTTCGCATTCCCTGGTTTAAATATATCGGGGATTGTTTTTTTAACTTAGGTAGGGGAGATTTATTTAGGAATCCAGGCATTATCTGCAAGCAGGACCACAAATGGGTGAAAGAACACTTTTTTAGAAGGAGGCGGTTGGATAAGGAGGGGGATGCTTTAATGAAGACTAGTGTTCGTCAATATGTCCTCTTGAAAACTGTGCTCTCTACCGAGCCTTACCTCTTGTGTGTTAAAAGTAGGTATGGCCGCTTTCTACTCACTAGGTTCCGGCTGGAACTATTGCCCTTCTTGTGTGCCTACCCGCGGGTGGGGGGGAATAGGGGTGTTAATCTTACGACCTGCAGCTGCGACAGTAAGTCTCCGCAGGACACGCTACATTTTATGATGTTTGTAGCTTCTATAAAGTACCCAGGAAACATTATATTCTCCCCGTACTGAAAAAAGACAAATTTTACTCAGGTTAACGCTGCACTCGTATACTTGCAAATGCTTTCAGGAGATCTTATTCTTAACGTTCTTAGTTTTTTAAAAGTCACTGTTAGGTTGAGAAACAGTTGCGATTAAACCCCCTTGGAGTGTAGGACATTCGTCATCTTTTATATCTTCGTAGGACCTTTTTAACTGTGTATTTATTCTATGTATTTTTAAATTGTTGATATTGAGGATGATTTTGAAGTGTGTGTCATGGATTGTTTTACTCTTATGGTTTTTATTTCAAAGACCGAATAAAGTTTATATTGATTGATTAATTGAACTCCACGAGTTGAGGTTATATATATTTGTTTGCAAACATAGGTTCCATGTATATATCAGATAGTAGGGAGTTAGTGCCCACAATACGGTGTAATCTCAATGAAATGTGTGAGGCACTGAGTAATAAGAATACCCTGTCACTGCCAGGAATTGAGTAAATAGAAGAAAACAGCAGGGAAACAAATTCCATAATGGACTATTTGGAGAAAGTGTAGCCTGCAGGCTTAGGAGGCCAATAGGCCAAAAGGAGAACAGGAGGAGCAGGGTCAGAGCTTCCAGTTTAGATTAAGTGGAGTCAGGTGGATGGAGGAATTTGTTTCACAATTTCTTTGTTGTGGGGCTCCCTTTAGCCAAAACGTTTCATTCACTGTTAGCACCCCCTTCATGTTCTCTGTGTCTCCCTTTCCTCTTGCTGGTTCCTTTCCCTTTTTGCTGTGTTGTTCCAAGATTCCCTTGAATTACATGTTTGCCGATTCTTTCCTCCAAGTCAATTTATATTCTGCATAGTGTCAACTGCTACTGCTCCTGAGTCTGGAGTGGGTTTCTGGAACTCTCTGGGATCGTTAACTTCCACATTCTTAGTGCATCAGGTAAGCATATTGTTATGAGTGATTTATAAAAAAAAAGCATGAATTTGTGGTAACATCTTCATACATGTTTTCAGTGCTTTAGAGGTGCACCCTTGAGAAGCCATAGGAAAGCCCTGAGGGGAGGAGATTGGATGTGCACCAATAAAAGACCAGACTGATCAGACTAATACAACTGTGTTTCTTGCTCTCTTTCTTCCCTAAACTCATTTTCTTCTGGAAGAGAGGTAACACAGTTGTTGTCAGTCTGAGTATGCGCTTTCTCTCCCTTGAGGACGATGGGATATAGGGTTAGATTAAAGTTTTTTTAAAGAATGTCTTAAGTGTGTTTAATAAGAGGCAGATGTTACAAAAAGGCACATATTGAATTGTTATCCCTAAGACAAGGGAGTGAGGATCTAGAACACTACATTAGCTGCTTCCAACAGCTATGGTCAGAAGCTGGGTGGGCCAATGAACTAGCAGCAGCTGCCATTTGTAATGGCTTGAAGGAAGAAATTAAAGATGCAATATCACTAGTAGTCAAAAGACCTACAGCTTTTGACCCATTAATACACATCCTATTACAAGCAGAAGCACAACAGAGGGTCAGCAAAGAACAAGAGACGCTGGCCTAATTGGCACTTCATGCCTACATCTGCTGTAGAAATATGTAATACAAAAACAGTTATACAAGAACCAATACAGATAGCTTCTGCAGTGAAGACATTAACAAGAGAGGAAAGAGATTGGTAAAGGAAAGAGGGGCTTTGCCTGTACTGTGGGAAAAAGGACACTCTGTTAGTCAATGCTGTTTATTGCAGGAATACTAGAAGACTTGCCTCTGCCCAGCAACGCCCTATCAAGCCTTCCCTCTAATTCAGGGTTTGACAAGACAACAAGTCATTTTTATCTACCAGTTCTTCTTACCATACCAGAAATCCCTCAAAGGACAATGGCTATGATTGATTGTGGAGCATTTAGTTATTTCATTGACTCCCAACTTTGCCCCAACTCAGCCTTCCCTTACTGGAAAAGACTGTGGTTGAATCCTTTTTATGACAGACTGAACTTCTTTGAGTTATAAGGATGTATATTGTAAGACCCAGCCTGTCATTATGGTGTAGGACAATGGACATGTTAAGTTTTTAGCCCTTGCTGTCTTTGCGTCATCAATGTTTCCCATAATCTTGGTTTCATACTCACAATCCTGAGATAGGTTTGCAGCAAGAAATGTTGACCATTGATCTTAATTTTGTGAAAGGCCTTGTTTACCAAGAAAAAACTTGAAGGTCCAGAAACATTTACTATGTGTTTTCACCTAGAATAAGTAAGATTCTTGTGAACCAGAGACCAGATGTAATGAATTGTCACCTTAGGAGATTTATAATTGTTCAATTGACCTAGTTTCAGATGCAAAGGTTGCACATGGCAGAATACACCCTCATACACACAGGGAAGAGCTGTTGTTGAACACCTGTGGAAGCCCCCAGATCCTTGATTACATTACCAGGTGAGAGTATAGATTGTTTGTGAACTATAGAGAGTTAAACAGCATACCAATTAGCAGCAGACACCCTCCACCCTTGACAGCTGTTCAGTTGACCAAGTAAAAATGGCAACAATATTTTCAGAATTAGATCTAAAAGGTGCATATAGTCTAGTCTGTATCAAAGAAGATGATGAATGGAAGACAGCCTTTAATACTACGTATGGGGCATTATGAGTACTTAGTCATGCCTTTTGGACTTTGTAATAGCCTGGCTGCCTTCCATCACGTTGTAAATGGTGTCTTCAGACACCTTTTGAATACATTTGCAGTGATTTATTTGAATGGCATTTTTTTGTGTTTTCAGAGGTTTTAGAACAATTTCCCCAACAGTTCTGAGGAGCATCAGACAATGTTCACCATATGAAATGCATTTTTCAGACAAACCAGCTGTCTTTTTTCTGGGTCTCATCATTTTGGGTCAGAGAAGAAGAATGGATGCCTCCAAAATAAAATCAGTCTTGGAATGGCTGTAACTTACTTTGTTTAAGCAAATTGATAAGTAAATGGGATTTGTCAATTTCAAGATTTCTCTAGGATCGTCAAACCAATTTCTAAATTTATGAAAAAAGGCCACTGTTTGTATGGAGAGAAAACAGGGAGCAGCATTTCAATATGCTAAGAAACCTTTTAAAAGGCAGTGGAGGCTAGTTGGGAGTGGGGGTGGCGGGGGTGACGGGGGGAGGTTTGAAAATATTTTAAAAAATGCTATTACCGTTTCCGCCGGCTGCATCTCTCTTCCGCTTCTCTGCTCTTCCTGACTCCAGTACGGAAGAAGCTGCAGGAAGCACCAGGGCACACAGGCTCCCTTGAGCCAATCACATCACTACAATGCAGCGTTATGATTGGTCTGAGCGCTCTGATCGGGACAGGGAGCCTGTGCATATTCCCTACCAGGCTGTCCATTACAGCCTGGTGGGGGATATGCAAAGTGTGCATGGCTGCTTGGCCAAAACGGCTGGCCAAGCAGTTATGCACACTTAGTGTGCATAGTCCACTCCTCCTCCCTGAGCCACCAGACCCTCCCTGCCCTAACACAGCCCCGCAGCTGCCAAAAATAAAATGATAATAGGGTTCAGTTATTATAATTTTATTTGTCACTCTTTTGCTGCTCTAATAGCAGTGGAAGAGTCGCCCGTATCCATTCTTCACCACCCAGATTGCACTAATACATTTTTGATACAGAGTGATGTCCCAGCTTTTGCTACTGGAACCATACTTTTTCGGAAACACCCAGAGACTGAAGATCTGAGTCCAAAGGCTTACTTTTCCTGTACTTTATCACCATGAGAAAATAACAATACAATATAGGATCAAGAGGGGAAATAGCATTTACAACGATGTCATTACATCGCAGTGCTATTACAACGCGGTCGTCACAACAACCGTGTTGTTAGTACGCGATACCTTTACATCGCAAGTCATTAGAATGACTTGCTGTAGGGGGCGCTAAGGTATTGGAAATGAATTCCAACACCTTCCCTACTGTTGCACAAACTGGAGTAGGAATACTAAGTCCAGCGCGCCCCCTACAGCAAGTCGTTCTAATGAGTTGCGATGTAAAGGTATCGCGTACTAACAACACAGTCGTTGTAAAAGCACGCAATGTAATAGCATGCGTTGTGACATGCTATATTCGATCAAGAGTTACTCGCAATCAAAGAGGCTTTTACTCATTGGCTACACCATCGAGAGGGTTCAGACTTCCCTGTCACAGTATGACTAGATGATAATAACTGAACTTTACTAAAATGTAAGCAGTGCTTCAATGCCCAGCATGGAAGGTGGTCACTTTCCTGTTTGAAAAATATCTATACAAACACATATTGGCCGGGAACCAGCCGAGGCAAAGCACATGCGTTAACAAGATAAGGAGATTATCAAGAAAATTTATAAAGCCCTCCCCCTGCAAATGAGGCAATATGTTCCAGGGCGGAGGGACCAGAGTAATTGCTATACACCAAATAAAAGGGGTTGTGCAGAAAATCAGTCAAGAAGAATCAGTTCAGGAATGCCTCACCAAAAGGCTAAAGAAACAAGAACTTATATTACATGAAAATAAGATTTTGGTACTAAGATCAGAATCACAGAAGATTCTTATAAAAATCTGCTAATGGCAGGACACTTATGCTCTGCTATCTACTAATGTTCATTGTTAATCCATTGTGCCACAGTTGGGTATAACCAAGCACGGACACACAGACCAAGGCATTTAGGGCCTTGTGGTGGTGGTCCAACCACCACAACAGGATCCCACAGCGGTCCAGATCTGCAATATGCTGGCAGTGCTGCTGCGGCACCGCTGAGCATATTACGAGTTACCTGCCTGCCGCTCCTTCCATGGCGTTGAGCCCGCCATTAAAAAAGAATGGTGCAGATGCAACCTGCTTCTTCATGGGACTTGGGGTACATTTGGGGGGAGGGGTGCATGTTGTGCCTCCCTGGATTTGTACCCCCGGTTCCCAGTTCCTGCATGGTGTAGCATGCATGCCACACCATGCAGGAACATGCAGTCGGCGCTGTTATGGCAGCGGGCTGCATGGTATGCTCTCCTATGAGCCTAACAGCCCACCCCTGTGAGACCACCTCAGCAGCGCCCACCCGACCAGGATTAAGCTCCTAATCTGGTGGGCAGGGGCACCACTGCTTTGGCAGTCCTCCAGCGGACGGAGAGGTGGCAGCATCACTGGAGGACCGCTGAAGTTCTAATAAGGACCTTAGTCTCCTCACATCATGCATCAGAGGTCATAATCGCATAGGTAAGTGGGCTGTCACTGTACTTCACAAGAGTGTTGTGTAAAGCATAGAGGGCTGTTGGATGCAGCACAATTGTGCCTTGCAAGGGGGTCTATGCACAGGCTTAAGTCTTGCTCCTATAGCCCAATCCTGCTCCCTGGCTCATGCCTTTGAACTTAGGCCGTGGTCTGCATGTTTGCAGCCAATGTGTGGCCTCACACTTCCCCCGAGCCATAGATTTGATAGATAAAACCCACATAAAAGACAGTATGCAGTCAATGATGACAAATGGAATATAACTCTGTCCACACATACCATCTTGATACACCACTGAAGGCAAAATATGATGTAACAGCAACCACATGTACCTGTCAACGAACATCAGAGAAGAAAAAAAATTGTCCAGTATGGTTCCATCTTGTCCAATGAGAACAGCATCTGCTTTTACCCAGCTGCTCAAAGGGCATTTTTTGTTCTCCAAATGGCTGATAAACACACTGAAATAGCTCTCAAATTCCTGCAGCAGGAAGATAATGTTGTGATAAGGGAGCTGTTAAAAGCACCCTCAGCTTTCCAGGGCTTAAGCACAGGGAAAGAGTTGGGGATCCTTGACATCACCATGATCTAGGGCTAAAGTGCAGTGGTGGTTTTCCTGGACAGGATGACAAAATGGGGTTGACGAAAGAGGCTCCATCATTGCCTCATCAGCCAGTGGTCCTTTCCATTCCTCCCTTGCTCCAAACCAGTATTTATTCCACCACAGCAGCTGAAAGTGTAATTTGCACTTGACATTACTGTGCTCTCATGTGCTCCCCCTACTGCATTCTAACCAAACCCCTTCCAGGTGATAGTTAGGTATGTCTTGACTAGGATGCAGAGTTTTCTGTGGGCATTTATGGAACACACTGGAAACTGGAACAGTTGAGTTGACCAAGTCTTTGAGTAAGGGTTGACTGCCATATAAAAGTCTCTGACAGCCCACATTGGGACTTAACATGCCTGCTGGCTGACCTCCTGGATACCGATCTTGTTGTCAGAAAAACTCACCCACTCCTCTCAACCAGTCTTGTTAGTAATCCTTGCACATAGAACCACACACCTCTGTTTTCTTGGTCTGATCCCACTTAGGAGGTACTGGGTCCAAGTTCCTCTGACCACCTTTATGAGCCCGAGGACATGGGGTCCTTCACTATCAATGAGGTGCATATCCAGGAACTCCTGCCCCTCACACAGAAGACCACAATTTCCAAACAGAAGGATTGACCTTTAGTTACATCATTATTTGCTGTGTTACCCACTGGATTTGTCTGTTTATTTCTTGTATTATTGGACATTGAAAATATATTAGACAGTTAAGTTTTGTGTTAATTACTTTTCTTTTTCAGATGTTTTCTTCACTTAGGCATATTGCAATATAGCTTGTTTGGGCTATTTCTTATAATATCTTTCTCCTTCTAAATTCCTTAGTCCTCTATGGTGAAAGGAATATACTTTTGTTGTTTTTTTTTTTTTTGCAACATCATTTCTTATAAAATTCTTATGCCCCTGTTGCAGGGATTCTTCACATACACAGAACTATGCGCAGGAATATGGGACCTCGGTGTATAGAGGGTAACCCTTCCCACCACCTTAGTGCCCACGAACCCAGGACCGACTAGCTATACTGTCTCACTGGCACTCCTGCACACTCATGAAGAAGCAAATGATTAGACACCCCAGAACACAACGCTCCCGGATCTCTAAGGAATCGCGGTAACAAGAAACACCTTTTTGCTCACACTCTCGTACCTGTCCACAATAAGAACTGACTGAAACACGAATATAGTTTAAAATGTTTATTTCAACTATTGTGCTTTAAAACGCAGCATATGAGCCACAACCAGCAGCAAAATGCATAATATCAATACAGTTAGCATTGCAGCAAGGCAATATCTCATAAACGGAGATGTCATCATATAAAGACAGTGGAGAAAGGACTATAAGGCCTAATCATCCATCCCCTTGGTAAGAAGAAATATTATTATATAATAGAAGATCTCTGGGCTTTGTCAGCAGACCCCATACCTTAGTGCCTAGATGGTATATCTACATCATAGGAACCGCATGGCTCTTTTCCCTGGAAAGCTCCCTCTCCAAGGGCCAGATGTAGGTAAATGCATGTTTGTGATTCCTTAATAGCGATTTTTAGGGAATCGCTATTAAGGAATCGCAAAATGCCATGTAGGTAGGAATCGCAATCTTTTTAGCGATTCCTTAATATTCCTTAATTGTGAATCGCAAATTGCGATTCGCAATTAGGGAATACCTTCCCATTCATTCCTATGGGCCAAGAGGCCCATAGGAATGAATAGGAATTGCTCCCGCAATTTGCGAGTCACCAAGAGGCACTCGCAAATTGCGGGCGCAATTTCAAGGGTGCCAGGGTTCCAGAAGGACACCCTGTTGCACCCCTGACATGTGCATGTGTGCACATGTGGCGCACATACATGCCCTAAGGGCATGAATGTGTGCCACATGGCACTTAAAAAAAAGCAAAAAAGTGCTTTTTTAAAGGAAATTACTAATTACCACCAACTTGAAGTTGGTGGTAATTTGCGATTCCTTAAGGTTAAAGTGCACTTTTTTTTGTGCTACTAACATTGCATTTAAGGAATCTCAATTTGCGATTCCTTAAATGCAAGAGCAAAATAAGGAATCGCAATTTCTGTGAATTTCAACGTTAGCGCTCGCTATTTGGCCACCTACATCTGGCCCCAAGTGTCTATTACCTAAATATGCATTCCCATAATATCAAAGCACGAGTTTCCAGCAGCAGCTGTGTTAGCATGTTTTGTCTAGGTGCTAGAGACTGACCAGAACAGAATAACAATGGGCATTGTTTATCGACCTTGCTCACAGTGTTCAGACTAAACTCCAGGAACAGGCAGAGAACGAACCAAGCAGATGGTTCTTATGTGAAAGGCATAAACAGAGTTTTGCAAAAATAAAGCCATGTAGTAACGCGCGCAAAAGCAGCATCATGGCTGCTGGGCTCATGCTAACTTAGCGACAATGTCCCTTTCGGCCACGTGACACCCCGCATGCACAGAATTACAGTTTTTTGATTTCCATACCATTCCCCATTCATATTTGTTTTTAAATCATTAGGTATTTGCCATTCTTGTCTGTTTTTAATGACAATGTCTGTTATCAATGGATTAAATGTGGAATTTTTATTACAATGGATACCACTACACACACATATGCACACACACTTATGTTGTGAACACGTCTCAAAACATACATCACACTTGTTCCTAAAGAAACACCAGGACACATTGCATGAGTCAAGATAGTTTCTTGCTAGTGTATATTTAATTACACATGGAGTGGAAGCTAGCAAGTGAGCAGTGGGACAATAACACAATAAATTCACTCATTTTTTTATGGGATGGTGTTTTTCAGTTAAGTTTGGCTAACAATGGATAAGTGATGCATGTGATCATGAGAGAGGTGCTGTCATTGTGTTCAGATGTGTCACTCACATCTCAGGATTTCCATGACAGGGTAACATTGGGCTACGGTTCTACACATAGAGAGTTCAGTAGTTCATAAGATTGTTTGGTTGGAGCAGCTGAGATTCGTGGTACATGACTGTGTCTTACAGGTGAGACTAGCAGCCTATTGACAGAATATTGGCCCCTTGTCCTGGTGTTCTTCAGTGTCACCATTGTCAAATGTTACCAGTGTAACTTGTAGGAAAGTGGGTTTCTGTTGCAGTAACCCTCCCACTTTTTGCCAGACTACTGATGCACTTTTACTTGGTGTGCCCTGGGTCCCTGCCAATCAGGTTCCCAGGGCCTGTGTTCTTTCCCCAAAACTAAACCCAATTGGCATCTCTGGCCACAGGTCAGCCCCTGGTAAATGGTACCACAGGTACCCAGGGCACTGTGACCAGAGAAGGCCTCTAAGGGCTGCAGCACTTATTGTGCCACCCTTAGAGGTCCTGTATCACCACACTCACACACTGCCTTTGCAGGCTGCGTTTTTTGGTGCAGAACAAAGTGAAGAGTCGACATGGCACACATCCCTGTGTGCCACGCCTACAACCCACTACCCTGGCAAAGGTCAGTCACCCCTCTAGTTGGGTGCACTATACCAGTGGTGAGGGTACAGGTGCATGAGCCCTGTACCCCTACAGTGTCTAAGTCCATTCTTAGACATTGTAAGTGCAGTGCTGCCATTAAGAGTATATGGTGCTGGGAATTTGTCATTACGAACTCCACAGCACCATAATGGCTACACTGAAAACTGAGAAGTTTGGTATCAAACTTCTCAGCACATTAAACCCACACTGATGCCAGTGTGGGATTTAATGAAAAATACACACAGAGGGCATCTCAGAGATGCCCCCTGAAAACTAACCCACCTCTAGTGTCTCGACTGAGTGGCTGCTTAGGCTGCCATCAACAGACATGTTTCTGGGCCCCTGGGTCGAGAGCCTGCTGCTCTCGGGGGCCTGAAACAATGCACATCCTGGGATGAGGTGCCAAGTCTCCTCCCCCAGGATGGGCAGGGTTCACGAAGGGGAAGCTTCAAGGGGAAGCTTCAAAGGCATGCCGCCTTTGTGAGCTTCCCCAGACCACTTGCTGCTTTCAGCAACTGGTCCCCACTGGTTCTACCCCCCACTTTGGGCAGGAGAACTGGCAGGAAAAACAAGTGAGGGAGAGAGGTGTGCCCACCTCTGCCAACTCCACCCCTCAGGTGGGGGAGGCGAGGTGAAGCACAACTCCGAGTCCCCGCCATCTTGAGCATGGGGGACCCAACCAACCAGGGACAGGCTCCTGCCCCCCTCCCACTGGAGGGTGGCACAATAGGGGATGTACCCACCCCAGGGAAGGGACCCATTGGTCCCTGCCCTCTACCTACCTGTAATGCCCCTAAATCTAGTATTTAGGGGCACCCTGAACCTTGCTTCCTCAGATCCAGCCTGACAACAAGAAGAAAAGAAGAAGAAGAAGGACCGAACATCCGTGCAGCCAGCTAACAAGACGAAGACGCCCACTGACTTGGCCCCAGCCCTACCGGCCTGTCTCCCCTCGAACCTGCTCCTGCGAAATCCCAGTGTGTCCTGCAGCCAGCAACCTCAAAAACCCCGGAGGACCTGCCTGCCTTCACTTCCAAAGACTGCTTCTCCCGTGAACACCGGATTTATTCAAACTGCAACCTCTGGCAGCAGCCGGAGACCGCGAATCCGCCCCACTCTGCACCCGCCATCCACGGCCCGAGCTCGAGTGGGCAAACACCACGAGGAGGTCACCCCGGCAATCCTGAACTGAGAACCGGTGACCCCTGACCTGCCTCAAGCCTCCAGCCGACGCCTGCAGTCGAAATCCAGAAGGCCCCCTAACCGCGACCCGGAGCTGGTAAGAAGATCCAACCCCAAAAGGCACCCCTGCACCCGACGCCCCACAGCCTTGTGTGCCCACACCGACGGTGCCTAACCAACCCCTAACTTCCCAACTTACCTCTCGAAGTGGTGGTCGCACCCAGAAGTCCTTCATCTCCCTGCCTCCAGTGCTTTTGCTACCCGGAGGTTCTCCATTGGAAACAACAGGGCTTCCGACGTCGAAACAGCACCCTGCACCCGGCCGCCCTAGTGCCTCTGAGGGTGCACCTTTGGTGCTAATCTGTTTTCCTATTTGCCCTGAGCTAAAGTCTAGGAGCTTTGCTCCCACAACCCAGTGGCCTGCTTGCCAGCAGCCACCAACCGGAGACCCCCTATCCTCCATAGGATAACATTGGGCCTCAACATTCTGCACCCGGCCGCCCTAGTGCTGCTGAGGGTGTAACAAGAGTGCATCACTGACCCTGGGGGACCCCTGAGTCTAACCCCAGAACCTTAACTCCCACAGTCGATAACTTACCATTGAACCGATAACCTGTTTTTCCTCCGTAGGATAACATTGACAATTTTCTTCCAAAAAGTTTCTAAGTGTGGAGTTTTGAAATCTAAAAATATTCTTTAAAAATCACACGAATAACCAAAACGTATTTACTTACCTGTTTGCAGGAAATGTCCCAGTGCTGAATCTAGGTATCCAGCACTGAGTTAGAAAAAGTAACGTGAAAAGTAACTTACCTGTAATTTACTGAAAAAGCCCATTCATTTCAATGTACTGTATTTGCTAAGTATTGCAACCCACTGCATCCCCTGTAAATCAAACAAAGTACAATTCCTATTGCATTTTCAAACTGTTCTACAATCAGCAACTTATTACTGTAAAGTATTTAATGCTTACCTGTGCCAGGCTTGCTTGGTTCTAAAAATAAAACAACAGTATATTTTTTTATACAAAAACAATTGGTCTAGAGTTCAGTCTTTGAGTGTGTGAATTCATTTGCTGACTGAGGGTGTACATCAAATGCTTAACACTGTCCTCTGATACTGTCTTACTGCTCGACCACTCTACCACAAATAGAGAGTAAGGTTCTATCTAACTTTAACCTCTGCCTACCTCTGGGGTCACCTGGACTCTATACACACTATATCTCATTTTGGTGTAGTATATATAGAGCCAGTTTCCTACATAACTTCATTGTATTGGCTAGGATAATTTTGATTCTTCAAATGTTTGTTTGGCCCTATATGTGGATTCTCAGTTGACAAGCACACATCACACTTGATTTTGCTTAGCCATTCTCGAAAAGCACTACCAACCAATAAAATCAATGCTCCATGCATGTCTGGGTTTGGCTCCCAAGTTGCCTATGGGACAGGAGGCGGAGAAGTGTCAAAAGCTGGTGTGCCATGTAGAGAATGTACCAGAGGTGATGCTCTTTGATGTTGTAGGGGGTCTTGCATGTGTACATACACATTAATTAAAACACAGCATGGAGTGTGTGTGAGGTAGGCAGACATTTTTCAGAAACTATGAGTGGGTAGATTCACCAGGTGAGATACTCTGTAGCTGGGATAATCATTTGTGGCAATGGTCTTATCATGTGTGGATTCACAACCTGCAAGAGTTCCAGTGCATAGACACTATGCGCTGACAAACTGCCAAGGTTGACTTGCATGGTGAATGAAACTTGGGTGGTATCATAGCCATCATTACTGTTTTGAGTTGTTTTCTCAAATTGTATTTATTGATTTTATCCGAGCACATACTGCAAAGAAATGTAGCACCTTCTAACCATATATCACAGTCATGCCATTATATTGAACAGTATCCGACAACATGGTTAATACATAATCCCCAATAAGGGTCCTACTGACTACATCCAGCCGTGTTCATCATAACCAATCCGTAAGACAGAGAAAACTAGAAACTCAATAAAATAATACAACAGTGGTGGAGTGTGCATACTCGGAGCATCAACAACCAGAACGAGTTACAAGGCTATAGGTTTCAGGTTGGGGTTTATACTGTTGCGGCCAGATTTGTCAGGGAAACATCGGTTACATTGCGGTGTTCACACCGCAATACCTTTACAACGCGGGCATTACAACGTAAGTCATTACAATGACTTGCGCTGAATGGCGCTCTAAGCTAAGGAATAGTATGATTTACTATTCCAACACCTTCCCTACTGTAACGTAGGCTGGAGTTGGAATAGTAAATCATACTATTCCTAACTCCAGCGCCCTCCAGCGCAAGTTGTTGTAACGACTTGCGTTGTAATGCCTGCGTTGTAAAGGTATCGCAGTGTGAACACCGCGATTTAACATCGTATATTCGATTTGTCATCTCATGATGTAACCATAGGGGCTAAGCACCTTGAAGTCTTAGGTCTGGAATAAATGGAGGGCACAGGTACAAGGGTGGCAGAAGAGCAGTGGTAGACCCCTCGACAAGAATTCCACCAGTGGGCCCCAAATATAATCAAATCCTTTCTGAGAGTCCCTGAGCTTATCAGTCAAATGCTCCATGGTTATACCCTGCCAGAAACGAACATGCCACTGGGACATGGAGGTGGCCGTCGGCTTTTCCCATGCCTCTGCTAATGCCAGCTTGGCTGCCCTGAAGCATAGCCACATTATGGATCTGTCTCCAAATGTTTGGTGTTTGAATGCAGGGTCCTGTAGCCCCAACAGGACGAACTCAGGTGTCAGAGGTAGGGGGTAGCCCAAGATATTCCTTATCTGGGCCAGGATCTCGTTCCAAAATGGTCTAATCAAGGGGCAGTCCCACCAAATATGCTTGAAGTCCCCTAAGAGTCCACATCCCCTCCAACAGCAGTCCGTGGTGTTTGGATAGATCCTGTGGAGCTTTGCAGGGTGGAGATACCAATCATAGAAAAGTTTATAGTGGGCCTCCTTTAAGCCTGGTGATCGGTTGTGCTTAGGTATATCCTTAAATAACCTGTTCCATTGTTTCACTGTAATTGAAGTGCCTAAAACCTTTTCCCAAAAGGCCCTATATCTCGGACTATGTGTGGGGATCGAAGCATTAAGGAGCGAATAGATGAATGAAATGGTCCCCCTAGGACCTCCTCCTCAGCGCACAAATTGTTCAATTGAAAGCAGATCCCTGGTGGCTGCTTGTCTATACTCAGACTGTGTTACCCAGTGGACCAATTGGTTATAATGATATCTCTCCGTAACAGGGAGATTGAAGTTTCTGCAGCAAATGGCAAAGGTAAGTATATCCCAACCATGGTATACATCTACAATAGTGAGACTTCCCCCTTCCCTCCACAAATCAAAGGGACCCTGATCGAGAGCTGGTGGGAATGCTTTATTAAAGTGAAGGGGGGGTACGGGGAGGGGAAAGTTGTAATATTGTTCTGCAGAGTTGTTATAACCCATACTTTGAGTGTAGTTCTAGTAGGAGTGCTTAAATATACATTCGGAGGTCGCAAATCTTTAGCTTTCTAAATAAGATCCCAGATTGTTCTGCCAGTGACCGCTCTGTCCATGTGGAGCCAGTGTTTCTCTGGCTCTCTCAAGGACCATTATGAAATCACCTAAAGTTGTGCCACTCTATAATATGCTAGAAAGTTCAGGAGTGCAAGCCCCCTCTCCTGTTTAGAAAGACGTAATAGTTTGTTGGAGAGACGAGCCCTATGATTTTGCCAAATAAATCTTGTTATCTGGGATCACAGGGAGGAAAAGAATTGGCTGCTGACTTCCTCTGGGAGGCCCTGAAAAAGATACAGCACCCAAGGTAGGATCATCATCTTGATCGCGTTAATCCTACCCATCCAAGTTGAGGACATTGGAGTCCATATCTTCAAGTCTTGTTGCAATTGGCGAAGGAGGGGTGGGAAATTAGCCTTATACAGGTCTGCAGGTGTAATCTTTATGGCTAAATATGTGATTTCTTTGTGTGCCAATTAGAAGGGCATACGAGAAGCCAAATCTTCCATCTTGCCCTCCGATACTGTCAAATTGAGTAGAAAGGACATGGTGAGGTTCACCTTAAAGCCAGCCACTGGTTCAAACTTCTGCAGTTCTGTCTGCAGAGCTAAAAGTGAGTTATGTGGAGAAGTGAGTGTCAGAAGTATGTCATCTGCAAACAAGGAGCTTTTGTGATCCATCGATCCGAAAGGAATGTCCTGTATGTGGGGAGAGGCCCTAATTTGGGCTGATAATGGTTCAATGCTTGAAGCAAAGAGCATGGGAAGAGAGGGCACCCTTGCCGTGTACCCCTTTCCAATGTAAACGATCCAGAGATCGTCCAGTTGACCACGACCCTTGAACGGGGGTTAGCATAGCTAGCTTGAATCATCAATATATATTTCTCCCCCAGTCCGAAGCTGCGAAGGGCAGAGAAGAGGAATTTCCAATCCAGTCTATCAAATGCCTTTTCAGCATCCAGCACCAGTAACAATGCAGGTATTTTCCTCCTCTCTGCCTTCTCTAACAAATGGACCACTCGCCGTAAATTATTGTGGGTTTGTCTCCCCTTAATAAATCCCGAATGGTCAGGGTGTATTAACTCTGACAGTACTCATTCCAATCTGGTTGCTAAAATTGTTGTATAGAGCTTCGCAGCTAGATTTAACAAGGCATTCAGTCGATAAGAGGCGCATGAGTTAGGATCATTCCTGGAATTAGAAGGACTGTGATGAGTGCTTCTTCCATGGAGGATGTGACTGCATGTGTCTCTCCAAAAGAATTAGAGAGGTCAAATGGGGAGTCAGATCTACACTAAAGGTTTTATAAAATGTTGCTGTGAGTCTGTCTGGCCCTGGGGATTTGTGCTGTTTCAGTGAGTCAATTGCAACCTGTACTTCTTCCACCTGTATGGGTTCCTCTAACCCTGCCAGTTGGGCTTTTGAAGTCCAAAGGAGCATAGCCTCTTGCAGGTAGGCCAGTGATAGGGAGGCGGGACTTTGTCTTTAGAATAAAGGGTTTCGTAAAATCTCTTAAATACTTCCGCCTTGCCTGCCTCCATATGGATCAATGTCCCCTTAGCGTCCCTCAGCAAGCTTATATATTTCTTCTCCTGTTTTGCCCTTAACTGCCTTGCTAGGTATGAACCTACCTTATTGCCCTTTTCTTAGACAGGTTGTTTAAGGTGTAGAAGAGTAAGTTCCACCCTATTGGAGTAGATAGCTGTGAGTTTGCCCTTGAGTGCCTTCACTTTGCGTTGCAGAGGTAGAGAGGGTGAATCTTTGCGTTCTCATTCTGCCTGCAGTAACTCAGCTTCAAGAGCCAATCTTTCTGTGGTCCTCTGTCTTGTGAGAGTGGTCATTAAGGCCACGCATTTCCCTCGTATTACCACCTTAAGGGCATCCCAATGTGTAGGGAGTGTTGTGTCTTGGGGCGATTAGTGTGGAAATATTCTCTGATCGTTGATCGGAGCTCATCCCTGAGGGTACGGTCTCGCATAAGGGGGCTTGGAAGAAACCATCTACGATAGGCGGGCTTTGGTCCGAGCCAATCAAGTGTGAGTTCTAGTAGGGCATGATCTGAAATTGAGACCGGGTGAATTTTCGTGGCCACCAACGGCGGCCATAGTGATTAGATCACAAAGCTATAATCTTTCCGGGAGTAGGTTCTATGGGTGTGGGAAAAAATGTATTATCTTTAGTTGTGGGATTAAGAAAATGCTACGTAGCCACCAAGAACAGTTGGGTAATATCATGTTTCACTTGATTGGAAAAGGCTCCTGCACTCGTCCTCTGAGGATGGGTACTGTCAAACTCCATGTCGCACACAAGATTGCAATTGCACATGAGGACAATCTCACCCTCTACAAAGCTCCCCAAGGATTGAAGGAATGAAAGAAGAAATAATCTCTGATTTGAATTCGGGGCATAGACAGTTGTGACAGTACACTTACGCCCATGGAGAAAGCCCTTAACCATATGCGTCCTCCCCTCTTTATCTGATTTAACATCACTGGTTTGGAATTTAAGGGAGGAGTGGAACAGAAGAGCCAATCCATTGTGTTTCGAGGAAGCAGAAAATTTATAGATCAAGGGATATGCCTTATGTTTCAACCTATGTTCCTTGGAGCGTTTTAAATGAGTCTCCTGTATGGCCAATATACCCATCCAGTGATTCCAAATGTACTTCCAGAATTTGCCCCATTTGTGGTGGGAATTGAGACCCTTGAGATGCCATGTTCCTGAATTAACCACCATGAGAGCAGATGGGAATCACGCTAGCCCAGGGCACCACCCTAGTACCCCATGGCATAAAACCTCCACCTCAGAAACCAAGGCCACCCCCAGTCCACCCCTTTGATAGCGCCTCCCGACACCCAATTCAGCCCAGCACATGCACTCCATAAAAAAACAGTACAGAAATATTTACAATAAAGAATAAACTCAGGAGCCGCTGCTCTTTGAAAGACCAAACACTTATCTGTTGATCCATTAAACTGGGTAGTGTGGTCCATGTACGCTCCCTCACTGCCTAACATCTGCAGCTAGTTGAAAGTTTACAGGCTTTCTGAGAGCAGAAAAGGGAACCAAGCCGACCTCTCCCGGCCTTCCCCCATCAAACACACCTCAGACCACATATAAACTGGTGGCCGAGCGGGTTAACAGCAAGTGCCAAAACTTCATCCGTCCCCAAGAGCATCATCAAGCCTGTCATCTTTGAAGCAGCTCACTGCCCAGAGACTTCTCGGCACAGCAAAATCCATAAGTCCTCCCTTGTTGCCTTACTTGCCAGTGCGTCGACCTTTGCACTGTTGTTGCCATTGTCCTCCCAACCCCGCGGGGGTCACATCCTCCAAGGACGATTTCCGTGCTATGGTCTCTTCCAGTGTTGCAGTGATGTCAATCCCCAGCAGTTCCGCGGCCCCTTCTAGCTCTGTAAAGTTAAGCTGTGAAGGGTTTTCCGTACATCAGGGAAATGGCGCTCAGACTCGTACGCGTCTATGTGACACTAGCTAATGTATGTGTACGGTGCGAACAGGTTGGGGGAAGTAACCCAATAACCCCCGTAAATCGTGTGAGTCAACAACCCACACTGGTAATATGAACACTATCCTGTGCACACGTAGTTGGGATAATAGATCAAAGCAAAGTCTCAAAAGTTGCCCAATTCAAGATCGACATCAGTTGTGTGAATCAAGATTATTTAATGATGAAACAAAGCAAAAGGAAGAACCAGCCGACACGTGTTTCGTCACAATGGGTGGTAGTCCCGTGACTCTTCAGGGCCGGAGGGTAGTGATGAACTGGGCGCAAGTGGATGGGACGTCTTGAATGAGAGACCACGGAGTCTGGAAATCCTGTTCAGAAGCATGTGGCCAGGGAGATTAGTCCCCGTACTGCCAAGGGGGGCAGGGCCCAAAAGGACACGCTTGAGTTAAGCTGCGTGTGTGCGGCAAACCGGGGAAAGATATCACAGGCGGGTGAGCCCGGGACCTGCATAGAAATTGGAGGAGAAGTGACGTCCGTCTCTCGAATGACTGCCGGATGCGGAAGGTCCAGAGCCCGAGCTCCCACAGAGTCCACATCCACCTGTAGGGAAGTCGGCTGAGCATGAATGTTGATAAGGCAAGATCAGCCCTAAGCTCCTCGCGAAGTTCCTTCTTAGTCCCGCAAGGAAGGAAAGAGGTCATATTTTGTCAAGGCCATCATATCTCCAGAGCTCATCTGCGGGTAATCCACTGGCTGGGAAAAGTAGTTGGAGACCATGTTCGTTTGGGCCCTCTTCGGTGACATAGGAATTACAGCGGGGACAGTCCAGGCTCCCTCGCTGTCTGTAGTGCCCACTTACAAATACGGTAAATCCGCCTGATGTGTCCCAGCGATGTTGCCAATAGAGCGCCTCAAACGAAGAGGTCGGGAGTTCTCCCTCCGCCCACGGATATCGGCCTCTCACCTCCCAGGAGCACCGGACCCCTGAGATCACCTCCGACCAGCACCCCGATGGACTCCAGATGCTCCCTCCTGACCCCCTTTGTGGCTAAATAGACAGGCCAATTCTATGTCCAAGGAAACAAATTGGGACTGGTGCCAGCCCCACCAGAAGCTCGGCCTCCCAGCACCACGTGGTTATCATCCATGTGGAGTGGGCTGTCACTGTACTTTACAAGAGTAAAGCATACAGGGGTGTTGCATGCAGCACAATTGTACCTTGGAAGGGGGTGTATGCAAGGGCTTAAGCCTTGCTCCTATAACCCAATTCCGCTCCCTGGCTCATGCCTTTGCACTTAGACCATGGTCTGCATGTTTGCAGCCAACTTGTGACCTCACACTTCACCTGAGCCATAGATTTGATAGATAAAACTCACATAAAAGACAGTATACAGTCAATGATGACAAATGGAGTATAACTCTGTTCACACATACCATCTTGATACACCACTGAATGCAAAATATGATGTAACAGCAACCACATGTACCTGTCGGCGAACATCAGAGAAGAAAAAAAATTGTCCAGTATGATTCCATCTTGTCCAATGAGAACAACATCTGCTTTTACCCAGCTGCTCAAAGGGCATTTTTTGTTCTCCAAATGGCTGATAAACACACTGAAATAGCCCTCAAATTCCTGCAGCAGGAAGATAATGTTGTGGTACCTGGAGACAATGGCAACCAAATCTCAGGGGAAACAAAGGTCAGCGACCCACCTGGCTCAATACGTCCTCACTGGTGTATTTACTGTAGGCCATGCCCCCGGGGATGAGAGCCATCAGCATCCATCTTCTGTATACTACCACAGGCCCTCTTTTTAAGGCAGTACTCTGTCCCCTGGCAAGTCAAGGAGCTCCTCACTCCTTGAAGATAACTTGGGCCCCTCCAATGGACAGTCCCTGCCCCATGCACCTCTCGCTCTGGTCCTGTCCATCAGAGGCCGTCCTCAGCGAGGCCTCACAGGCTCCTTGCTGGCAGCACCAATTTGAGGTCAGGCAGCTGGAGTTCCAGCCTCCTCCAGGTGTTGCCTAGCTGATCCGGCATCAGCAACCTTGCTCCCTGGGTCGCTACCTCTGGCACCGCTTGCCAACAGGACCAGCACCTACCAGATCTCCACTCTCGCGTCGGAGCTAGTAACATCGCTGCCACGGTGCCATGACCCTGCAGTGCCGAGTTTTCTGCCGGACGCCCTATGGATCCGCAGACAGCCTCACCGGGGGAATTGGCCCCCAGACTGTTCCCCCATGGAGTCTAAAGAATGGCCCCATCAAATCCCAGTCAGTTTGAGGATGCTGGCAAGCCTAAAAGCGATTTCTCAGGCAGTGTGGAGCAGAGCCAACACGGATTACATCCGGTCAGCCATGATGGCTGGTTATGCCCCCTGTTTTGAGTTTTAAGCCCAATCTCATCATGACCCTGCCAGGTGCATAGACTCACTGAGATGGTGGTCGGCAAGACAAGGGGATTCTCTCCATGCATTATGTGAATTTGTAAAGGAATGACAGTCATACTGCTATTTTACAAGGTGCTGTGAGAAAAGTGCCACACTAATGAGCTGATGGATGTGGACAAAAGTAGAAAGCAATTTTGACAATCCAACAGAGGTGAGACAATGACACTTGGAGATAATTCATAGACAAACTGTACAACTGCTAGAAAGGCAAGGTCAAAATAGTACACGGACCAGACTAGTCCCACAGAAACAGTTACTTTCACAGTACAGCACAAAGAGTTATGTTTATGGTGGAAGGGGCCGCGAGAAGCAGGGAGAGCGTCGCGGATGTCCATCGGAGTAGTAAGTAGAGAAGGCCAGGCGTAGCGGATGGTCATTACAGTAGTGCAAATATCTTTTCAGGCATCATAGATGGTTGGGGCTAGAGCTTCATGTTGGCAGTCACCGTGAGCAGTCGATGCTGTAGAGCAAATATTGGTTCGCAAGAGCTTCGCGTTGGTGGTTGGTATGGGTGGCAAGGTTTTGGCAACAATGGGCCTGTTCACATTTGCGAAGAGCACAGAAACTTCACAAGACCTCAACTGAGGCCACACCAAGGGCCCAGGACCTGAGGGACATCAGTCACTCCAGCAGAGGCCAGCAGTGCTCAGGTAGAGCCAGTTCCCATTCCAGTTGCAGATACAGGACACATGGCAGCTGGGCAGTTGCAGGGAGCTTCTGGAGCTTGTTAATTCCCTGTAGCTCAGAACAGGAGGTCAGCTGGCTGACCCATAGAGTAACTTCAGCCTGGGATGAGGGGTGAAGGTCCAATCTTCATTCTTAGCAGGGCAGCAGGTAGCGGTGCAGCATAGTAGCAATGCTGCAGAGTGACAGTCCTTTTGGCAGCAGAGCAGCACAGCAGTCCGGCTTCTGTAGTATCCACAGCTCCAGAGGTGTACTGGGCAGTTGGTGTCTGAGGTCCGGTATTTAAATCTAGTGTCTTCTTTGAAGAGGTGGAACGTTTTAGAGGATTCCCTTTGAAGTGCCTGGGGTGCCTGCCTCCCCTGGCCTGGCTCCAGACTAACTACAGAGAGTATGCAATCATTTGTGTGAAAGCAGGACACAGCCAGGTGAAAGGAGAAATACAGAAAGACCAACTGCCAACTACACCCAGTCATGTGACCCAGAGACCGGCTGCAAGCATTAAATGGCTGAGTCCGGAAACTTTCTAAAAGTGGCATTTCCAAAATTGTAATTCCAAATCATATTTTATCATGAAAGAGGATTTTTCATTAACATTCCAAAGACACCAAACATTAACTATTTACCTGTTCCCATTTGCAAGTTACACCTTCCTAAATGTAATAAGGTAACTCCAATGATATCCAATGGGAGACGAAGGCCTTGCAGTAGTGAATAATACATTTAAGTTTTTTTCACTAGCAAGACATGTAAAACTTAAAATTACATGTTCTACTTTTTAAATACATTGGGCCCGATTCACAGAACTAATCTGAGACAAAATCCTAAACTGACTACTTTTGGTATTCACAGAAGGCATTTAGTAGTAGTAAAGTTAGGATTTTGTCTTAAGTTTGTCTTAAGTTTGTGTTAAGTCTGTCTTAAGTCTGTCTTAAGTCTGTCTTAAGTCTGTCTTAAGTTTGTCTTAAGTTTGTCTTAAGTCAAACTTAAGACAAAATCCTAACTTTACTACTACTAAATGCCTTCTGTGAATACCGAAAGTAGTAAGTTTAGTTTTTTGTCTCAGATTAGTTCTGTGAATCAGGCCCTCAGTACCTTGCCCTGTGGGATGTTTAAGACCTACCCTAGGGGTGACATACATGTATTATAAAGGCAGGTTTGAGTCTGGCAAAAGGTTTATTTTGCCAGGTGGAAATAAAAGGTTAAACCTGAACATACAGGCTGCAATGGCAGGCCTGAGACAGGTCTGCAAGGCTACTTATGTGAGTAGCACAATAAGGGCTGCAGTCCCATCTGTAGCATTTAATTTACAGGCCCTAGGTACATGTAGAACCATTTTTCTGGGGACATTTAAGTACATTTAATATGCCAACTGGGGTCAAGCCAATGTTACCATGTTTTAGAGATGTAGCACAAGCAATTTAGCACTGGTTAGCATTGGTAGAGTGCACAGATTACTAAAAGCCAACAAAAACGGGTTCAGAATACAGGAGGGTGAAGGCAAAATGTTTTGGAATGACTGCAGATTTATATTTGGTGTCTTCTTTGAAGTGGGAGAATATTCCAGAGGATTGAAGTGCCCAGATGTCCTGGCTTCCCTGTCCTGGCTCCAGACTAACTATGCAATCCATTGTGTGAAGGCAGGACACAGCTAGGTGCAAGGAGGATTGCACAAAGATGAACTGTCAACTACACCCGGTCATGTGATCCAGAGACAGACTGCAAGCATTAAATGGCTAGGAAAATGGCAACTTTCTAAGAGGGGCATTTTCAAAATTGTAATTCAAAATCCAATTTTACCATAAAACAGATTTTTCATTACAATACCATAAGACTTGTAAAAATGAATTGTTCACCTGTTCCCATTTGGAAGTTACCGTTTATTGAATGTAATAAGATAGCTCCAATGTTATCTTATTGTGAAGACGATGTTGCAGTAGTGAAAAACAAATTTATGATTTTTTAACGTCCAGGACATGTAAAAGTTAAAATTACATGTCCTACTATTTAAATACATTGCACCCTGCCGAGGGGGGCTGTTTAGGACCAGACATAGAGGTGACTTATATGTATTATAAATGCAGGTTTAAGCCTGGCAAAAGGTTTATTTTGTCAAATGAGGAAGAGGGGGGACTAGGAGCTGATAAAGGTCCAGTACCCGTGCACCACACACAATATCAATTCAAAAGTGGTGTTACTGTTCCTAATGAGACACAATTAGTGTCTGTCGAGAAAAGAAAGAAAAAGTGGGTGTCTAGGTACTATGCTACTCAACAAGAGACAGTCAAAAGGTATGTCTCTTGTTGCCCTCACACATCCCAAGGGATGTCATGCTTCATCATTGGGCGATGCTCCTCGTTGGGCCGGCGCTGCAATGCTCTCCCGGTCCCCCGTAGGGTCACTTTAGCGGAGATCTTTTTATTTCCCCGTTTGATGAGTGTGAGAGTGTGTTCTTAATGGGGTCATGAAAAGAGAGTGTGAGATTAAATATTAAAACTGGCTAGGGGACACCCCAAATGTTTTTAATATGCTGGTTCCCCTGTCAGAGTAAAAAAACCCATAGGTTGTTGTTACTAGTGGGGTAACAATGGCCCCTAGTAACTAAAGGTCGACATGTTTCGCGCCTATAAGTGGTCAGATCGATCCCTGGCGCTTCAACTGGACCAGAAAAAATAAAAGGTTTTAGTTGAGTCAACCTCAATCGTGATTTATGATTGAGCTGTCCGCCTTTGTTTTGTTTAGGGTTACCTGCTCATGATAGTTATCACCGTTGGTTCGACCTAGAATGCTGAAAGTAGAAAAAGAGACACACACGATACATAGACAGACAAAGAACATCAAAGTGTTAGGTAATGTCGAACTGTAGGTTTCTAGTTGGTAACATATATCAAGTACAGACTCACTGGTCATACATAAACGAACGAAGAACATGTAATTTCACAGTTAGGCTCCATAGTTAATTTCAAGGTCATCATGCCTCTCATGTGTTCCATACACATACTACTCTCTTTGTAGTGTGTGGGGGCAAAGTTGAAATCACATATCCCTTTTAATAATTAGTATCACATATGATCCATCACTAAGTGATAATATGACATAGAACGTGCAAATTCTATCGCGCGATAGGTGGTTACATAGTCTTACCTAATTGTTTCAGACAATAGGCTTCATAGGCTAACGCACTGTGACCCGCACCGTTACGGGCTGTAAGTGTCAATGGGATTTGGAGGAGAAAAAGAGAAGGAAAGGCAAATAATAAAAGTTGCGCTCGTTGCCTACATGAGCAGCGGTTCTCAGGTCTATACCTCAGGTGGGAAAAGCATCCTACTTACGGTTTTGCCGGGTGCGCAACTTGCTGCACCTACCATCGACCATGCGTGCCTGAATGGTGACCGTACATTTGACCGGCATTCGTAAAGTAGGACTCCTTCCATTGCCTGATTTCCGGGTGCCTGGCTTCCTGTGGGTGTGTACCAAGCATTTGCGCATGACCAGGCACCATCTCGTAGTGGAGCAGAGTGTTCCATTTTTAAAAAAACAAAGGGGAATCCGAATAAATGGATTCTGAGTTTGACAATTTGTTTTTTTTAAAATTGTTTTGTACAGTGATGTCACGATGCACTGGCAGTATACTAGTGATGTAGTTGTATGTATGGAGCATAAGTAGCTTCAAATTAGAAGTTGTTTGCATAATACTCTGGTCAATGTTTCATACATATCAAAGTTAAATTTATGTTAACAGGTCTACAACACGTTGGTTATAGAGAGGGAAAATCTCGTACCTCAGTAGTACTACCTACAAGAGTACGAGTGACGGGATTCTTGTCTTAGGAGAACGGACTGTAGACAAATGTAGGGGAAAACCCAGTCACTTGTAGTGGTGTCTATGATTGGTGTAAAAAGAGTCTCCCACTCCTGATGACATCGGGTTTATAATATGTCAGTGTTTTATTTCTGCCTTTACGTACCCACTGAGGAGTGTGTGGCATTCCTCCCTACTGGTTATGATGGGGGGGAGATGTCATATTGTTTCAGTGTGTCTCTCCCGGTTAGGATATGTGTGGACTAATTTTTCAGCCCTATTTCTTTATATTCACATTGCTGGTGTCCCTGATGCCTGGGGTCAACCATGTGTCAGGGTGAGTTATAGGTCAATCCACGGGATATCCTCGTTTAGTCCCTTCTTGTGTGTCTGAAGACGGTGTACCCATCGCTGTTCTCTTCTGAACAGGACAGTAGTACTCCTCGTCGGGTCAGCCTCTATGACAGTCCATTTGATGTCATCTGCAGAGTGTTTCTTTTCAATGAAGTGGCTGCACATTCTGGTGGAGATGCGTCCGCGCTGAATCGTATTTTTGTGTTCCCCTATTCAAACTTTGACCGGTCTAGTAGTCATCCCTATATAGAGTAATTTACAGGAGCAGGATATAAGATATACACAATTCTTGGTGTTACAGTTCATGTGTTGTCTTTGTGTCCAGATGAATGTGCCCGATTTCAGTGTCTTCGTGTGTTTTGTGGATGCACAAGCATTGCAGTTGCTACATGGGTAATGTCCTGTTATCTGAGGGAGATTCCACAGGGTGTTCTCTGCCGGACTTTTTTGGGGGCGCGGTTTGGTGTGTACCAGCTGGACTCTTAGATTGGGGGTTCTTTTGAAGGCAAATCTGGGGCGTGCCATGTCCAGATTGTCTGTGTTCAGAATTTTCCAGTTTTTAAGTATGATACTTCTGATTTTATTTGACAGAGGGGTGAAGGTGGTGACACAGGTCATTACATCCTCATTTGGTCGTGTGTTGTTTTCCAGAAGGGCTTCCCGGTTGTTGTTGTGTGCTCTTTTCCTGGCTTTCTTTATCACATTGGTTGGATAGTTCCTAGTTTCCAAGTTGTTTGTTAAAGAGGCTGCTTGAGAATCATAGTCAGTTAGGGAGCTGCAATTCCTACGGATCCTGAGAAATTGGCCGTAGGGCAAATTTTCTCGAAGGGCTTTCGAGTGGTGGCTGTCAAATGGGAGACGACTATTACAGCCCATGTCCTTTTTATAGGTTTTTGTGTACAAACATCCTTGGTTGATGGAGATCAGTAGGTCTAAGAAAGGAAGTTCTTTGTCCAACATCGATTTGGTGAAGTGTAGGTATGGTTCAGGCTATTAATCCAGTAATTGAATCTTTGACAGCTCTCTTCAGTCCCTTTCCAGAAGATGAGAATATCATCGATGTAACGTTTCCATGTAAGGATGTTTTTCTGAAAGGGGTTAAAACCGACGAAGATGTGTTGTGATTCAAAGTGTGCCATGTACAGGAAAGCCAGAATAGGAGCGAAGGTACTTCCCATTGAAGTACCTTATATTTGGTGGTATATGTTATTCTTGTACATAAAGAAGTTCTTATTTAAGGCTAGAGTGATACAGTTCGTTATGAAATTCACCGGGGTATTAGTAGGAATCCTTGTTGTGCATTGTAGATTTTCTACCACTTCGATTGTAGCGTCCTGGGGGATGTTCATGTAAAGGGCTTCCACATCCAGGGTCATCAAGAAGTTTATTTCTTCTGTATTTGTATTTGTGATGAGGTTGAGTATATCCCTCGTATCTTTTAGATAGGATGGCATAGTTTGGACCAGAGGATGTAAAAAGAAGTCACAAAACTGGCTCAGGGTTTCCAGCAGGGAACCAATGCCTGAGACGATCGGGCATTCAGGTGGTGGATATGTCTCCTTGTGTATCTTGGATAACACGTAAAAGTACGGTGTCTTGGGGGATGCATTCACTAGGAAATCAGCCTCCTGTTTAGTGTTCCAACCTTGCGTTTCTGCCTCATTCACTGTGATTTTTATCCATGTTAACAGTGATTCAGTGGGGTCAGCTTCCAGTTTTTTGTAGTATCTCATGTTGGCCAGTTGATGCAAGCATTCTTGGTCATAATCACAGGTACAACAAAAACTCAAAAAGAAGAAGGGGTCTAAGGGAACATTTCAAGACCGTGCGTGGATAAATTCCCCAAACAAATTACGTAACACAACCAAAGTATCCACGGGTCTGAAAAAATCTTGGAGCAGCACTTGGCCTAAAAAGACTGTAACCCTGTTCAGAGAGAGCAGTTTACAGACCTGGACAATCCTTTCAGGAGGACGGATTTCCATCACTCACCAAGGTGACATGCTTCATCATCTGGGTCTCCTCCTAGCGACACACTAGTGGCGCCAAGGGCTATAACCCTTTCAGTGAAAAAGGGGAGCTCACAGATGTATTCACAATTACCTATAGCGCGGTAACGCGCTCTGTCAGATCCACTAGATGTGAAGAGGTGTTCTATTTTAGAGTGATGGACGCAGTGCACAAAAGTGAGAAAAGAGTGAGTTAAAATGAACAGCAAGAGAGAACAATTTTAATGGGTATCTCCTACTGCCCAAAATAAAAGCAGTGCAAAGACAGTTTTGACATAATAACTGTCAACAGTTGGAACAAATAAAGGTCTACATGTTTCAGCCGATTGGATTAAATTAATCCTTGGCTTTCTTCAGGACCACAAAAAATGTATTGCGACTGCGTAAAAGGTGCAATTAATGAAATAAAAACAGGGTTGGAACAGATACAACCGTGTAACCTGTATCAGCAGGTTTCCAAATCCTCATCGATTTACGGAATGTTGATGGCATCTGAAAATAAAAAAGATGTCAATCTATGGTCAAGGTGTAACAACATCTCAAGGCTAAGTGTACTATTAATATGTTTAGTTTTTAGTGACATCCTATTTGTCATCTATTTACTTCAAATATCAAGTGAATCTTACCCGTTATATACGAGGAAGACACCTCACCTCACCTGGCAACAGCTCAGGAAATGAGGCCCCGCTCTACAGAGAAACAAGATAGAGAACAAGGGATGCTCAGGGTCGCTTCACAGAATACCACTTTCTGGATCTGGCTAACCCAAGATCTCAATTATTTAAAAACTGCACAGCGCGCCAAGGAACTATGCCCACACAGAGAAAAAGACATCTCGCATCTGCCTCAGTCGAACCTACGCAGATGGAAAAAGGGCCTTAGCTAACAAGTCTCATGCATCTCGTGTGTACCTCAAATTACATGCTGCAAGCGGTTAGTAAGATTTACAATGTGAAACACTGAGCGCTGAGAAAATTTAGAAACTGAGATATATCAATGACGGACATCCGGTGTTTTTTAGCAATTGTAAACATTCAATGCACATACATAAGATGTCTAATGCGTGTCAAATAACATTCTAGAGTGCCTGATTTAAAGATTTAAAGCGCACTCTGAAGCGAAGGGAAATTGCCAAGCGCGCCGCGTCTGATTTAAAAAGCGTGCCGCTTCTGTTTAGACACGCACTCACAAGCGAAAGGAAATTCTACAAAAAAGGCCAAGCGTGCCGCTTACCTGTCCGTCGGTACCTCTGGCTTATTCAGAGCCGTAGGGGAGGTACTGACTTCAGGCTGGCGCCATTTTTAAAGAGACAACAGCGCCTCAGGTGTGCCGCATTGAACGGTAACCACGTGATCTCGCGCCGGAAGGTCAACGCGGTCTTTCTGGGAAATGTAGTCTACCAGAAGTGTAGTCGCATTAGTAACATACCGAAGTAGGATACTGATTCTATCTGTCCGTCTAAACCCTCGATAAACTCGAGGGGACAGACCAGTTTGTGTCAATGTGTCCAACTTCCTGAATGGATCTATGACTACAGCCGGGAGCGCGCAAAGCGTCAAGAACCGAATGAACTCCTGGACTCAAACGCGTGTGCCACAGACATCACACGTGCATATTGGGAACTGTAGTCACCAGGTACCTCACACTGCGCAATGCCAATCTCTATAGCAGGTCAAGGTTGACCTATTAATACATAGTCTCTGCACCATGACGCACAGGCAGATTGGGAAATGTAGTTCCCAAATACCCCACACGGCGCATCACTCGTGGAAACATCTCAACCACTGGGCTCGATTGAACTAATAATGCATGGTCTCCGCATGGTCTCCGCATCGAGACACACACAAAACACAGATATGCCATATTACTGATAGGTATATAGGTCCAATAATTTATCTGAAATTAGGCATAAGCATACGACAAGGCTCATAGAATGTCTGCGGGTGGTTCCGTGTAACCCCATGGATACGATAAGAGGATAAACATATGGTGTGATGTTTGAGTGTAAATAGATCGTCAATATATCATGAGACAACTATTGCGTCAGTGTGTAACTGTGTTGCAATGCAATGTTTAGTCCTTGGAAGAACTATATAGGGTTCTTCATCTAGTGCTAGGGTGTAGTCAACAAACCTAGAAACTACCAGCTCTTTCTGTGGTTTCTTTGAAAGAGCTACAAGGGGTTCCACATCAAGTAATAGGATATTCGTGTAGAATGTTGTAAGGTGTACACAAATAATGACCACAGCCAGAGATATCTATTGTTTCAATGCCTCACATGGGCTGTGATCCAATTTTTTTGTCCTTGGTAAAACTACACAGAGTTCTTAGTCCTTATACTGATCGGTGGGTCGAATGATCATACCTGGATCATAAGGAGACCCAAGGTATCTCATCATTGAGTCCTTGATCATGCCTGGATCATAAGGACACCCAAGGTATCTCATCATTGAGTCCTTGTTTATCACTTTGTAGCTTGAAGACACATTTCTGTTCTCTAATGAACAGATATTTCGAGACATCGGCGATATGATTTGGGATAAATGGCTGGTCCAAGACCGTCCACGTAAAGTCTTCTGCATGATGATTCATGTCTAGGAAATGTCTTGTGAGTCTCGTGGCCTGTTTCTTGCACCTAATGATACTCTTGTGCTCTAGAATCCTAGTCTTGACCTTACGGGTGGTCATGCCCACATAGTGGTATTTACATGGACATGTTATAAGGTAAATTAGTTTATCACTGTTGCAGTTGGTGAATCAATTCTGCATCCAGGGCCTGTTCGTTCCAATATCTATCAATTTGGACTGTTGTGTCTGGGGACAAGCCGCGCAAGACCCGCAGCGAAAATGTCCATGGACTGCCGGAAGATCCCACAGAGTCCCTATACTTGGTGGAGGTTTAGTCTTTGGTCTGGTATGGACCAGTTGGTCATGTAGATTCGTACTTCTCTTAAAAGAGAAGAGTGGTAATGGGATCTGTTCATTTCCAATGTTCAGTATACGCCAGTGTCTGCGCACACTCTTTTGAATCTTGTTAGACATGGTACTGAAGGTGTTAACAAAGGTGATCCTATTCATTGGGGATTTAGGTATAGGTGGATCAAGAAGAGCCTCTCTGTTGTTGTTGTTGGTGGCTCGTTTCAGGGAACGCCGCACCAATTTCTTCGGGTATTTCCTCGCTCTTAGTTGTATTGATAGAGCAGTGGCATGATTTTCAAATTTTTCTTTAGTAGAATAATTTCTCCGGACCCGGAGAAATTGACCATATGGTAAATTGTCACGCAGTGACTTGGGGTGATGACTATCATAGCTCAGCAAGGAATTCCTAGCCATGGGTTTACTGTATAGCTCACTCTCTAAGCCAGACGGGGTTACAAAAATCAACAGGTCGAGGAATGATAGTTTGTTTTTATCAAATTCCACGGTAAACCTCAGGAAATCATTCCTTGTGTTCAGCCATGTTTGGTACGTCGTTATGGATTCTGAATTCCCATGCCAGACGACAAAGATGTCGTCTATATACCGCTTCCACAGGCGAATAGACTCTCGGAAGGGATTCGTCTCTGACAGCACATGCTCCTGCTCAAACCCATGGACATAGAGGTTAGCCAGAGTGGGAGCAAAAATGCTTCCCATACTGGTCACTGAGATTTGAAGGTAAATGGTGTCTTCAAATCTGAAGAAGTTTTCCTTCATGGCCAGCTGTGCACATGACATAATGAATTGTGCAGGAGTTATAGATTCCAAATCCTTATCCGCCAAAGAAGTGCAATGGCATCAAGGGTTTCGTCCTGGGGGATCGATGTGTAGAGTGACTCTACATCAAACGATACTAGGAAATCAGTATTCGGATCGAATTCCACCTCCGGCAACAGACGTAAAATGTCCTTCGTGTCTTGGAGATAAGTTGGCATCTCCTTGACCATTGGTCTAAGAAAAAAGACTTTTGAGAAAGCAGTCAGAGAAGATATTGCAGCACTCTGCCTGGCAGAAAACAGATCTTTTTGCAACCTTCCAAAGAATGAACAACAAGCATTACGTATGCTCACTACTGACGACCAGATAACCATCAAACCGGCGGATAAAGGCGGTGCCATTGTCATCCTTGACACCGACACCTATCGCGCCGAATATCTACGACAACTTGGGGATAGGAAATCGTACCGTCCCTTGAAAGTCGATCCTACTGAGAGGATTAAGAACTCCATTGCCATCATGATAGAAGAAGCAACTAATGAAGGCTTGATTACCAGCAATGAAGCAGCTTTTCTACAGACAGAACATCCTGTAATGCCGTACTTTTATGTACTACCTAAAGTACATAAACCACAAAGACCACCGCCGGGGCGGCCAATCATTTCTGGTTTGGGCTCAATTCTGGAACCCTTGTCCACCTTTGTGGACTTTTTTCTTAGACCAATGGTCAAGGAGATGCCGACTTATCTCCAAGACACGAAGGACATTTTACGTCTGTTGCCGGAGGTGGAATTCGATCCGAATACTGATTTCCTAGTATCGTTTGATGTAGAGTCACTCTACACATCAATCCCCCAGGACGAAACCCTTGATGCCATTGCACTTCTTTTTGGTGGATAAGGATTTGGAATCTATAACTCCTGCACAATTCATTATGTCATGTGCACAGCTGGCCATGAAGGAAAACTTCTTCAGATTTGAAGACACCATTTACCTTCAAATCTCAGGGACCAGTATGGGAAGCTTTTTTGCTCCCAGTCTGGCTAACCTCTATGTCCATGGGTTTGAGCAGGAGCATGTGCTGTCAGAGACGAATCCGTTCCGAGAGTCTATTCGCCTGTGGAAGCGGTATATAGACGACATCTTTGTCATCTGGCGTGGGAATTCAGAATCCATAACGACGTTCCAAACATGGCTGAACACGAGGAACGATTTCCTGAGGTTTACCGTGAAATTTGATAAAAACAAACTATCATTCCTCGACCTGTTGATTTTTGTAACCCCGTCTGGCTTGGAGAGTGAGCTATACAGGAAACCCATGGCTAGGAATTCCTTGCTGAGCTATGATAGTCATCACCCCAAGTCACTGCGTGGCAATTTACCATATGGTCAATTTCTGCGGGTCCGGAGAAATTGTTCTACTAAAGAAAAATTTGAAAATCATGCCACTGCTCTATCAATACAACTAAGAGCGAGGAAATACCCGAAAAAATTGGTGCGGCGTTCCCTGAAACGAGCCACCAACAACAACAGAGAGGCTCTTCTTGATCCACCTGTACCTAAATCCCCGATGAATAGGATCACCTTTGTTAACACCTTCAGTACCATGTCTAACAAGATTCAAAAGAGTGTGCGCAGACACTGGCGTATACTGAACATTGGAAATGAACAGATCCCATTACCACTCTTCTCTTTTAAGAGAAGTACGAATCTACATGACCAACTGGTCCATACCAGACCAAAGACTAAACCTCCACCAAGTGTAGGGACTCTGTGGGATCTTCCGGCAGTCCGTGGACATTTTCGCTGCGGGTCTTGCGCGGCTTGTCACTAGACACAACAGTCCAAATCGATAGATATTGGTACGAACAGGCCCTGGATGCAGAATAGATTCACCAACTGCAACAGTGATAAACTAATTTACCTTATAACATGTCCATGTAAATACCACTATGTGGGCATGACCACCCGTAAGGTCAAGACTAGGATTCTAGAGCACAAGAGCACTATTAAGTGCAAGAAACAGGCCACAAGACTCGCGAGACATTTCCTAGACATGAATCATCATGCAGAAGACTTTACGTGGACGGTCTTGGAACAGCCATTTATCCCAAATCAAATCACCGATGTCTCGAAATATCTGTTCATTAGAGAACAGAAATGGGTCTTCAAGCTACAAAGTGAAAAACAAGGACTCAATGATGAGATACCTTGGGTCTCCTTATGATCCAGGCATGATCAAGGACTCAATGATGAGATACCTTGGGTCTCCTTATGATCCAGGTATGATCATTCGACCCACCGATTAGTATAAGGACTAAGAACTCTGCGTAGTTTTACCAAGGACAAAAAAATTGGATCACAACCCATGTGACGCATTGAAACAATAGATATCTCTGGCTATGGTGATTATTTGTGTACACCTTACAACATACTACACGAATATCCTATTACTTGATGTGGAACCCCTTGTAGCTCTTTCAAAGAAACCACAGAATGAGTTAGTAGTTTCTAGGTTTGTTGACTACACCCTAGCACTAGATGAAGAACCCTACATAGTTCTTCCAAGGACTAAACATTGCATTACACCACAGTTACACACTGACACAATAGTTGTCTCATGATATATTGACGATCTATTTACACTCAAACATCACACCATATGTTTATCCTCTTATCGTATCCATGGGGTTACACGGAACCACCCGCAGACTTTCTATGAGCCTTGTCGTCTGCTTACGCCTAATTTCAAATAAATTATTGGACCTATATACCTATCAGTAATATGGCATATCTGTGTTTTGTGTGTGTCTCGATGCGGAGACCATGCATTATTAGTTCAATCGAGCCCAGTGGTTGAGATGTTTCCAAGAGTGATGCGCCGTGTGGGGTATATGGGAACTACATTTCCCAATCTGCCTGTGCGTCTTGGTGCAGAGACTATGTATTAATAGGTCAACCTTGACCTGCTATAGAGATTGACATTGCGCAGTGTGAGGTACCTGGTGACTACAGTTCCCAATATGCACGTGTGATGTCTGTGGCACACGCGTTTGAGTCCAGGAGTTCATTCGGTTCTTGACGCTTTGCGCGCTCCCGGCTGTAGTCATAGATCCATTCAGGAAGTTGGACACATTGACACAAACTGGTCTGTCTTCTCGAGTTTATCGAGGGTATAGACGGACAGATAGAATCAGTATCCTACTTCGGTACTTTACTAATGCGACTACACTTCTGATAGACTACATTTCCCAGAAAGACTGCGTTGACCTTCCGGCGCGAGGTCACGTGGTTACCGCTCAATGCGGCACACCCGAGGCGCCGTTGTCTCTTTAAAAATGGCGCCAGCCTGAAGTCGGTACCTCCCCAATGGTTCTGAATAAGCCAGAGGTACCGACGGACAGGTAAGCGGCACACTTGGCCTTCTTTGTAGAATTTCCCTTCGCTTGTGAGAGCGTGTTTAAACAGAAGTGGCGCGCTTTTTAAATCAGACATGGCGCGCTTGGCAATTTCCCTTCGCTTCAGAGTGCACTTTAAATCAGGCGCTCCAGAATGTTATTTGACACGCATTAGACATCTTATGTATGTGCATTGAATATTTACAATTGCTAAAAAACACTGGATGTCCGTCATTGATATATCTCAGTTGCTAAATTTTCTCAGCGCTCAGTGTTTCACATTGTAAATCTTACTAACCGCTTGCAGCATGTAATTTGCGGTACACACGAGATGCATGAGACTTGTTAGCTAAGGCCCTTTTTCCATCTGCGTAGGTTCAACTGAGGCAGATGCGAGATGTCTTTTTCTCTGTGTGGGCATAGTTCCTTGGCGCGGTGTGCAGTTTTTAAATAACTGAGATCTTGGGTTAGCCAGATCCAGGAAGTGGTAAACTGTGAAGCGACCCTGAGCATCCCTTGTTCTCTATCTTATTTCTCTGTAGAGCGGGGCATCATTTCCTGAGCTGTTGCCAGGTGAGGTGAGGTGTCTTCCTCATATATAACGGGTAAGATTCACTTGATATTTGAAGTAAATAGATGACAATTAGGATGTCACTAAAAACTAAACATATTAAGAGTACACTTAGCCTTGAGATGTTGTTACACCTTGACCATAGATTGACATCTTTTTTATTTTCAGATGCCTTCAGCATTCCGTAAATCGATGAGGATTTGGAAACCTGCTGATACATGTTACATGGTTGTATCTGTTCCAACCCTGTTTTTATTTCATTAATTGCACCTTTTACGCAGTAGTAATACATTTTTTGTGGTCCTGAAGAAAGCCAAGGATTAATTTAATCCAATCGGCTGAAACATGTAGACCTTTATTTGTTCCAACTGTTGACAGTTATTATGTCAAAACTGTCTTTGCACTGTTTTTATTTTGGGCAGTATGAGATACCCATTAAAATTGTTCTCTCTTGCTGTTCATTTTAACTCACTCTTTTCTCACTTTTGTGCACTGCGTCCATCACTCTAAAATAGAACACCTCTTCACATCTAGTGGATCTGACAGAGCACGTTACCGCGCTATAGGTAATTGTGAAAACATCCGTGAGCTCCCCTTTTTCACTGAAAGGGTTGTAGCCTTTGGCGCCACTAGTGTGCCGCTAGGAGGAGACCCAAATGGTGAAGCATGTCACCTTGGTGAGTGATGGGAATCCGTCCTCCTGAAAGGATTGTCCAGGTAAGTAAACTGCTCTCGCTGAACAGGTTTACTGTCTTTTTAGGCCAAGTGTTGCTCCAAGATTTATCATAATCACAGGTATTTATGATTACTGTGGATCCTCCTTTGTCTGCTGGTTTTATGACAATCGTCTCGTCTTCACTGAGAGCGGTTATAGCCCCCCTCAGTCTGAGTGGTAGGTTGTTATAGGCTGTTCTGGGTTCTAATCCATTGATTTCCTTCAGTACAGCTTTCTCAAAAGTGAAAATTTCACTGGGTACCATAGCTGCTGTGGGGGTGAATTTTGATGGTGTTCTGAATCCTGTGTCTTCTCTTTCAGGTCTTGCTCTTTCTTGGAAGTAGGATTTAAGTCGTATTTTCCTGAAGAGTTGGTGTAATTCCCCAGTGACTTTAAATTGGTCCTCTTTTGGAGGTGGTACAAAGCCAAGGCCCTTTTTCAGTACAGTTAATTCGTCATTAGAAAGTGTTCTGTCAGAGATATTGACGATCAGTTTTTTTTAGTCGTCTGGCTCCTGATTTGTCGTTGTGTTTCAGCATCCTGCCACTGAACTTGTTTCTTGTTGCCTCTTCTTCTCCCTCTGCCTCTGCCCCTGCATTTGTTCCAAAAAGGAGGGGGAGTTGGATGTTGGAAGAAAGGTTGGAATTGTTGTTGAGGTCCCGCATAGCCCGGGTGCCACATGGGTGTGGGGGTCGGGTATGGTGGGTTGTGGTATCCATACATTGTTGGTGGAGGGAGTAGGCCTTGTCGACCTCCACTGTTGCCCCAGCTGTCATTGCTCGATTTTCTATGGGAAGATCGATTTGACCAGAATGAAGTTGTCGAGCCCTCTTCAGAAGACGCATCGCTTCCGGGTGGTTGGTATTCTTTAGTGTAAGGATATATTTTCTCATGTTGAATCTTTTGCTATCCTTCTGTATTTTCTGGATTTTTTGTTGCATCAGGTAGTCCTTGTGCTCATTCATCTCTGCATTTATTTCTGCCAAGCGTGTTTTGTATGCGGTAATGCTGATTCCTGTCTTCCATCCGTTTTCTGCTATATTTGTTTTAATGATTAGAGCATCTGACAGGCGTTTGGTTGTGCTGATAATAAGGACCAGCCAATCCCGGGTACATTTCCAGGCTTTCTGGCTCCATTTGCATCTGAAAATTAGATCTTCAAGAAAGATGCGAATGGCTGTGGTTACTAATAATCCATTTGGTGCAGGTTGGCTCTGAGGTACTCTGTCATCACTGCTCTGTGTAGTGCTATTTTTACTTGTTGTTTCTTAAGGGAGGCAATGGAATTCCAATCCCCTTGGGTACTGATGGTTGCCATGTATCAAGTAGTGAGGGGGCCTTCAAAATCTCTGCTACAATGTCTTCCCCAAAGCTTTTTTTTTACTCTGACAGGGGAACCAGCATATTAAAAATGTTTGGGGTATCCCCTAGCCAGTTTTAATATTTAATCTCACACTCACTTTTTCACGACGCCATTAAGAACACACTGTCACACTCATCAAACGGCGAAATAAGGATCTCCGCTAAAGTGATCCTTCGGGGGACCCATAGGACATTGCAGCGCCGGCCCAATGAGCAGCACCGCCCAATGTTGAAGCATGACATCCCTTGGGATGTGTGAGGGCAACAAGAGACATACCTTTTGACTGTCTCTTGTTGAGTAGCAAAGTACCTAGACACCCACTTTTTCTTTCTTTTCTCGACAGACACTAATTGTGTCTCATTAAAAGGTTTATTTTGCCCGGTGGAAATAGCAAGTTAAAACTGCATACACAGACTGCAATGACAGACTTGAGGCAGGTTTGCAAGGCTACTTAAGTGGGTGGCACAACAAGGGTTGCAGGCACACTAGCAGCATTTATTTTACAGGCCTTGGGTACATTCAGTACCACTTCACTAGGGACTTATAAGTGCATTAAATATGCCAGTTGGGGTCAAGCCAATGTTGCCATGTTTTTAGGGAGGGAACACAAGCACTTTAGCACTGGTTATGAGTGGTAAAGTGCACAGAGTCCTAAAAGCCAACTAAAATAGGTTCGGGAAACAGGATGGTGAAGGCAAAAGGTTTGGGGAAAGGGTCAAATCCAACAGTCATATATCACCATCTCCTCAATCCTGTTTTCATAATACAGTGCTGAAGAGATTGAAGCTAGCACTGCCTTACCGACAAGGACATGAAATAGTAGCAATCAAAAATGTGTTGTGATCCGGCCCTGCATGTTTGTTTATGCAGTCCAATTTCCTGCACACAGAAAGATGTGTTCGGTCATCTCCCCTTTTGCCATCTCAACACTTATATACTATGTGCTCTAACACTGTAATCTACCATTCCTGTTATGTTATGGAGACTCACCCAGGAGAGTATGCTGACACCGAGCTGGAGTGAGTCTAGCCAAACCTAGGGCATGGCGGACTACTCGATCCATCAGAGCATGTATCCTTGGATTCTGATGTTGTGTAGGCATTGGATGAGGGTGGGTGGGAGACTGTGTCAAATGCGGTGGAGTGGTCCAGGAGGTTGAGGGCTGTCGTGTCTCCTCTGTCCAGTCATCTGGAAGTCATTTGTGGAAGCGATGAGGCCAGTTTTCATTCTGTGGTTGGATCTGAACCAGACCGAGTGGTGTTGAGGAGTTGGTGGTTGTTGAGGTATTCAGTGAGATGTCTGTTGATGTTTACTATAAGATCCGGGCCAGGAATAGTAGCAGGGAGATTGGTCTGTAGTTGGCAAGAGTTGAAGGATCCCAGGAGGATTTTTTCAGTAGTGCAGGGACAGTTGTGTGTGTGTTTGAAGCATGTGGAAAGGACACATAAGAGGTGGAGGCATTCAAAGTGGGTAGGAGTATGGCGCTAATGTGCTGCAGTCCTCTGGAGAAGGCCTAGTCTGATGCAGGGATCTGATGGGGCCCCTGAGTTGATGAACTTCATGATGGTGGCACCTTTCTCTGGTATGATGACAGGCCATATGATTAGCATTGATTCTTTGGAAAAGATCTAGATGCATTTGGCGAGGTCTGTCTAGTTGCAGGTTAAAGTTGCTTTAAGTGGCGGTGATTTTGTTGCTGAAGAATTGAGAGAGATTGTTGCAATGGTCCTGTGTAGGGGGGTGATCGAGTTGGAGGCATCCGCTGGTTAGGTAAAATCCTTCACAGTGGTAAAGATTTCTCTGATTCTGTCAATGCTGGTGATGTGGTCCACCACAGCAGTGTATTTCATGGCCAGCATCATTTGGTGGTAGTGTCTCAGGGCAGATTTGAACGCACTCCGGTTTACATTGTAGTGACATTTCATTAGTCTGAGTTCCTCCGTGTATCAACTGCCCTGGGTCTAGATCCTATTGTAGTGCTGTGTTTGAGGGAGACCAGGGAGTCAGAACAAGAGGTGATCCTATTGTTGAAATTCTTGATAGCTTTGTGGAGGCTGTTGCCATGTCCGGGTCATTGACTGTTCAGCGCAGTGTTCCTGTCCTTGTCAGTTATGCTGTTCCAATTTTGTCTGGCTGGTCTGGCAGAGGTGCATGTGCTATGACCGGGACAAGGGAACTTGCTGTGTGCTTGGTCTGTCCGAGAGACTGGTGTGAGCTCATTGACTCAGATGTTGTTGAAGGTGGTGAAAATATGGTCTACGAGGTGTCCTGCAACGTGGGTAGGTCTCCTTACTCGTTGGGTAAGGCGCAGTCTTCAAAGGTCTTTGATGAGTGCTGTTGTGCTTGGGTCAGTGTAGGCTTCTTGGTGGAAGTTTAGGTCTCCGAGTAGGATGTAATTGCTAGAGTCAAGGGCGAGTGGTGCAGCAAAGTCCCTGATGGTATTGGTGAAGTTGGTGCACGGTCTTGGTGGCCTGTAGATAAGAGTGCCACTTAGGATGAAGTTGGTTGTGATGTGGAGCTTGTAAAGAGGTCTTCCATGCTGGAGGATGCTATGTATGTGGTTTTGGTGCATCTGCTGACTTTCTTGTGGGTGACGGCGATTCCACCTCTGGGCATGTGAAGTCTGTCTTGCATTGTGATCCTGTATCTGGGGGGATGGCTGTGGCTATGTCAGGTGCTGATGGGGGATTCTGACATGTTTTTTGCAGAAAAGCAGGCCCAGGGCATTGCCATTTAGCAGATTCCATATCTATTTGGCGTGTTTGGTGAGAGAACTGGTGCAAAGTGATGTGTGGGTGGTTGCAGGGTTGTATGAGTGTGAGAGAGTGGGGTGAGTGTTGGATGTGGGTGAGTGCTTGAAATTTTGCAGGAAGTGCAGGAGAAAGCACCCTCTGTGCTGTGTGGTGCTGCTAGGCAGCAACAGCCAGGGTTAAAGGTGCAGAGGGTCGCAGCTGTGTAATGGTGTGTGGACCAGGGTTCCTGGCACTGGGCGTGGTAAAGGCACTGAAGGCCAAAGACGGGCTTGCCTTTAGCGCACCTGCGGGACCCGGCCACAGTATTGCTGCCATTAGTTATGTCCTGGAAGGGGGGAGAAGTGATGTCACTTAATGTGGTGATGGATGACGGGAAATCCAGTAATGCCAGTTTCTGTGTAGATGGATGATGGGAAATCTAGTGAAAAGTATTAACTTAATTCTATATTTTCTGGTTTTTCAATAACCTCCCCACCACCTCATCTACTGGCTAATTTACTCATGCTCAAGTAAAATCTTAAGAGAAAGGCAGTTAACCTCCTATTGATGAGGTCTGGGGGACAGGGTGAATTCCAAAATTTACAACACAAAAAACCCCTCCTCTACCTTTATTTCTTCTACTTTATGTCATCATTTATACAATCTATGGTTGAGCTTACAATGAATCTTTCTTCAAAAATAATTTTTTATTGTACAACAACTCAATTCATGCGTAAATCAATTTTAAAAAATCTATTTAATTATATGTACATTCATAAACTTATATACATTTTTCAAAACAAATAAACCTCATACAGTACGGTTAAAATATAACTATGACAAATCCCATTTTTCCACACTTCATACTTTCCATCAGACTTATACGTTACACCACTATAAAAACAACGTAATCCCAGGTTATGCACACTCTCCTAGTGCCTTTATTTTTTTCAACTTTTATTTTAGAAATTTTGGCTGGCTTCCCATGGGTCTAGCAAGCAGTGCTTAATTTGAGCCAGTGGTTTCTGGTGCTCGGCACCAGCGCTTGTGACAGTTTGCCACAAGGTGTTGCTGTTAGGGTTATTTTCAAGATGACCACAACAGCAGTTAATTATTAATTTAATATACATGAAAAATTACTATTGCCTGCCGCCCAAGCCGTTCATTTAGCTTTGGGTGCCTGAAATAGTCTAAATTGTCACACTTGTAGGAGTGTGATGGTTAGTAGTTGTGTTGTTACTATCATTGGCAGCATAGCAGGGGTAATGTGTGGTGCAAGCTGCAGCAGCCTCCTGACGAGAACCCTGGCACTTATTTTTTGTACAAATTAAGCACTGCTAGCAAGGCAGTTGATGCACATTTCGGTGGCCACTTTAATTTGTCTGCCATCTTCCTCAGGACTACCCCGCCATTGGTCAATTGATCAAACCTTAAGGCTGATGGTGTAAGCTTACTAGTTGTTACTGGACATCCAAAGACAAAGTTAATTGAGAGACGTATTGGTACTCATTCTTCTTCTATTCAAAAAGTAGATCTTTTATTCCTTTCACCTCAGAATAGAATCAGACCCGGCCAGTAACATCACTTGCCAATCTTAATTATTTGACATATGGAAGGCCTCTAGATTGCGCACAAAATGAAATTGCCTCCTAAAATCTTAGTTTGGTTGAATTTGTGGATAATCTCTTCTGAATCCGAAACATGCTTCTTCAATATACCCATGCTCAGCTCTTAGAAATAATTTACTAAGTTCTTAAGTCTATGCACAGCATTTCCGCTTAATAATCTCAATATATAAATGTTAGAAATGGGGGCCTCTAGTTGGCAGAGGTATGCACCTTTGTCCTAGTATGGACCCTTGCTTCTAGTCAGGGTAAGGAGGGTACACACTTGAGATAACCTCTTATTTTTTTATTTTTTTATTTATTTAGTGTTTTATAGAGAGCGAACGTGACCCGTTAGGGTATCAGAGCACTTTACAGGGATAACACGTTGTATACAAGTATGAAATAGTCAAAGAAAAAAAGAAAAACATAAGTAGGAGTAGAAGGAGGTGAAACATTTGGGGAATAACAGGGCGTATACAATGTTCAGATCATAATGCAGAGAAATCCAGCAAATACATTTGTGGGAGTATAAGGTCAGTACAAGATGGATAGCAGTCAGTCAGTCCAAACTCTAGCGGCAACAAAAATAAGCAAAGCCACTGAGCGGTGTGTGCAATGCATGATTTATGGGAGAAACTTGCCCATTAGGAAGGTTTTGGCTTCCTTTTTAAATACTGACAGAGAGGGAACTTTTCTGATGCAAGACGGCAGCGAGTTCCAGATTCTTGGTGTGGCCCCAGCGAAAGCACAATTGTACGTTTTTTGCTTTCGGAAGCGGGGTGGCTGGAGCACAAAGTCTCTGGCGGACCTGGAGTTTCTGGCTCCTCCAGAAACCATGATTTTCTGGGCAAGATATGCTGGGGATATTGGTCTGAAATTGTCTGGAGTAGCAGGATTCAAGGTGGGTTTTTTTAAGATGGGGACGACTTGACCGGCTTTTAGAGAGTCAGGTGTGGACCCTTGTAGTAGGGAAGCGTTGATTATTGTAGTCAAAATGGGAATGATAAATTGGGAGGTCGCGGCCACGCAGCTGGAGGGGAGTGGGTCATTAAAGTGGTTATTCGGATTTAAGGAGGATAGAATTTTCGAGATGGAATGGTCATCATATAACTTGAAGTTGGACCAGTGCACTTGGTTCTTGGTTCTCTTCCCCTTGGTAGCTTGGTACGAGCAGACAGGGTTATCCCTGTTGTGTAGTTCCTATAATCCTATATAGGATCTGCACGTTTAGACAACATAAACTGTGGGATTGGTGTCCAGACTGATTCCAGACACCCTCAATGGGTATGTTCGCCTGTATACCTAGCTAGCTCACAGTGCCACTGTAAACTCCTCTTACCATGGAGAGAATAGTTCTTGGCAACTATCGAACACTACAACTCTGTCCCATCAGGGATCGTGGAAACAGTACAGTACTTTTCGCTCAGTCACTCGTGTTCACTTTGTCTCAGAGAGATACGCAGAATAAACAGTGGGAACATTTTCAATAAGCATTTATTGAACCAGCGTCATTCTAGTGTAAAGTAGGTGTGCTGAAACAACCATAAGACAGAAACAGATCTAAACGATATTAAGCACCAACAGAGCAAATGGATGGTAGATTTCTACCATAGCGCTAAAATAATGGATATATGAAAGCATATAAATACATGACAATAATAATGCGTACTCCTACGATGCAACCCTAACTAGATTTCTCTAAGTGTATCTGCCATGTATGTAGGTGTAGAGCCAAGAATCCCCCTAGGTTGAAGCCAACCCCATTACCTGAAGTGAGAGACTGTGGGACCTCGTCTTGGTCTCGAAATGGACACCAAGCGAGAGATGTCAGACCACTGCGAGCTGGAGTGTCTGCGTGCAGGAACCTCAGCGTCTCACGTCAGTGTGTCAGCATGGAAGTCTTTTTCCTCTGCCTGCCTTGGCAAAGATTTGGTGTATATATACCCAAAAGGTACCCTCAGGGGATTCTACCTTACTGTATCATGTCGGCCGAGGATGATGGAATGGATGACCCTTATACATAGTTATTATGCAGAAGATAGTAATCCTGCTGTGATTCTGAGAATCTTCATGAATAATTGATGAGGCTAGTTTTCAGGGAAAACCACACTACATTTTATGCAGAGCTTAACTAGGTAATGGTTATGTAGTGTAATGGTATGGCAAATGTAGGTGTAGGGTCAGGAGACTACTCAGGCCTATACTGGGGTACCCTATGAAACATAACATCCCAAAGGCAATGTGTAAAGTATTTGTACTCAAAACACACAGTTACACAGTGAAAACACCACAAATGGACACCACACCAGTTTAGAAAAATAAAGTATCTTTATATAAACCAAAAACGACAAAAACCCAACATACATATATCAAAATAGCCCTTAAAAACAGTTACTTGCAGAAATAACACTTGTAGAAACAAATAGCTCCACCTGGGGCTATTATGAAATCATCACAGGCATAAATCCAAAGTACAGCGCCTACTGTAAGGTGTGCGGTACCAGGCACAGAGTCACACGGAATCCCAAACAACAGTACTTTAGAAAATGAAGTCTATGGACGATGCATGGCGTCGTGGAGGTGAGGCGTCGGTGCCGAGGTTAAGGCCGTTTCCCTGGTTACCACGGGGGAGGCGGGACATCGTGTCCGTGAGGAGGTGACGTGTTGAGTCCAGGACAGGGGAAGACAGCGGCATCGGCAGTGAGGCATGAGGTGGTGCGAAGTCGAAGAGTTTGTGAAGTCACCCTCGTCAGTTATCGGCTCCATGATAACGGGATGCAGGCGCTGCCAGTGATGGCATCGGTATGAGTGCTAGCTTCGGGAAGGCCGATAACTGCAGATGTTGAAGGGCATCGAAGGGCATCAAAGGGCGTCGGAGCTGCGGTGCAGGCATGGCGGTGCGTCGTGCAGTTTACGAGCGGTGCCCCTGACCTCGGTGCAGGTTGCGCCATCACTGGTGGCGTCACTGACAGCTTTGGAGTTGTTCTTCTGGATTTCTTTAAGTTTCTTCCAGCTCCCAACAGCAGGAACAACCTCCAGAAGCGGTGCAAAGTCGAAGAGTTTGTGAAGTAATCCTCGTTGGATATCGGCTCTGCAATATTGGGATCCAGGCTCTGGCGGTGACGGCGTCAGTGTGAGCGCTGGAGTCAGGAAGGCCAATAACTGCAGGCGCTGACAGTTGTCAAAGGTCATCAGAGATGCGGTGCGTCGTGCACTTCACAAGCGTTGCCCCTGGCCTCGGTGCAGGTTGCGGCATCACTGGCAGCGTTGCTGATGGAGTCAGAGTTGTTCTTCTTGCTTTGTTTAAGTTTCTTCCAACTCCCAACAGCAGGAACAACCTCCAGAGGCCCAAAACTGGAATAGGCACATCCTGGCAGGCCAGAACTCCCAGCAGTGGAGTTCAGGGGAGCTGGTGGTGAAGTCTTTTTGTCCCGGAGACTTCAGAACAGGAGGCCAGTACACACAAGCCCTTGGAGATTCTTCTTCAAGCAGGTTCACAGCAAAGTTCAAGTCTATGTCCCCATCCTTGGCAGAAGCAGCAACTGCAGGCGAACCCAGCAAAGCACACAGCAAAGGGGCAGTACTCTTCCTTACAGCTCTCCAGCTCTTCTCCTTGGCAAAAGGTTCCTTTTGAGCCCAGAAGTGAACTAATTCTCTTGTTATTAAGATCCACTACTTATACCCCATTTTGTCTTTGTTTTATTTGTGGCAAGGGTCTCTGAGCCCAGTTGAACCAGTTCTATCCTCTCTAGTGCAGCATCACTACGGGAGGTGGAGACAGCATTGTGCGGAGGAGACACTGCCTATTCAGGTGTAAGTGTAACTCCTCCCATCACACTAAATGCAGCCAATGTCTATTCAGTTCAGCTCTGAGTCACCCAGGAAAGGCAGGACACACCTCAACCCCCCCCCCCGTTGGCTTTCTACAGTGAATACATATTCACTGCTCCTGTCACTCCAAAACCAGACAGTCAATACACAAACAGCAGAAGCAAATAGAATGTTTAAACAAGAAAATGCCGACTTTTTAAAAGGGATACCAAAGGGGATGATGGACGGAGTGTTAGAGCAAATCAAACACTCACCCCCAGTCAACTGATCTGGGTTTAATCCATCATCATTCTTTAGTTCAATCCACCACCCCAGTTCAGACATGGCCATATGCAAATCAGTCTGACCCTGTGCCTCATGGGATGCCTCTGTGCCTAGGATGCTTGATTCCGGTCCAGGGAAGACATGGCTTGGCAGTTCGGTCTGGACTGTTCCCATGAGGCACAGGGTCAAGACTGATTTGCATATGGCTATGTCTGAACTGGGGTGGCGTGGTGAAGCAAAATAACGATGGATTAAACCCAGATCTGTGACTGGGGGTGAATGTTTGCCAATGTGCAACATTCCGTCAATCATCTTGTGTGTTTTGCATTTCGCCCTAAGTGGGAAGGGTATGCTCAGACGTGGGTCCCATGCTCACTACGCCACTGGAGTCAAGCTATCCTGGCTGATGAGGGCTGAAAGCCCGAAACCGGTCCTAGGATGCTTGATTCCGGTCCAGGGAAGACATGGCTTGGCAGTTCGGTCTGGACTGTTCCCATGAGGCACAGGGTCAAGACTGATTTGCATATGGCTATGTCTGAACTGGGGTGGTGTGGTGAAGCAAAATAACGATGGATTAAACCCAGATCTGTGACTGGGGGTGAATGTTTGCCAATGTGCAACATTCCGTCCATCATCTTGTGTGTTTTGCATTTTGCCCTAAGTGGGAAGGGTATGCCCAGACGTGGGTCCCGTGCTCACTACGCCACTGGAGTCAAGCTATCCTGGCTGATGAGGGCTGAAAGCCCGAAACCGGTCCTAGGATGCTTGATTCCGGTCCAGGGAAGACATGGCTTGGCAGTTCGGTCTGGACTGTTCCCATGAGGACCAGGGTCAAGACTGATTTGCATATGGCTATGTCTGAACTGGCGTGGTGAAGCAAAATAACGATGGATTACACCCAGATCTGTGACTGGGGGTGAATGTTTGCCAATGTGCAACATTCCGTCCATCATCTTGTGTGTTTTGCATTTCGCCCTAAGTGGGAAGGGTATGCCCAGACGTGGGTCCCGTGCTCACTACGCCACTGGAGTCAAGCTATCCTGGCTGATGAGGGCTGAAAGCCCGAAACCGGTCCAAGGATGCTTGATTCCGGTCCAGGGAAGACATGGCTTGGCAGTTCGGTCTGGACTGTTCCCATGAGGCACAGGGTCAAGACTGATTTGCATATGGCTATGTCTGAACTGGGGTGGCGTGGTGAAGCAAAATAACGATGGATTAAACCCAGATCTGTGACTGGGGGTGAATGTTTGCCAATGTGCAACATTCCGTCCATCATCTTGTGTGTTTTGCATTTCGCCCTAAGTGGGAAGGGTATGCCCAGACGTTGGTCCCGTGCTCACTACGCCACTGGAGTCAAGCTATCCTGGCTGATGAGGGCTGAAAGCCCAAAACCGGTCCTAGGATGCTTGATTCCGGTCCAGGGAAGACATGGCTTGGCAGTTCGGTCTGGACTGTTCCCATGAGGCACAGGGTCAAGACTGATTTGCATATGGCTATGTCTGAACAGGGGTGGCGTGGTGAAGCAAAATAACGATGGATTAAACCCAGATCTGTGACTGGGGGTGAATGTTTGCAATGTGCAACATTCCGTCCATCATCTTGTGTGTTTTGCATTTCGCCCTAAGTGGGAAGGGTATGTTCAGACGTGGGTCCCGTGCTCACTACGCCACTGGAGTCAAGCTATCCTGGCTGATGAGGGCTGAAAGCCCGAAACCGGTCCTAGGATGCTTGATTCCGGTCCAGGGAAGACATGGCTTGGCAGTTCGGTCTGGACTGTTCCCATGAGGCACAGGGTCAAGACTGATTTGCATATGTCTGAACTGGGGTGGCGTGGTGAAGCAAAATAACGATGGATTAAACCCAGATCTGTGACTGGGGGTGAATGTTTGTCAATGTGCAACATTCCGTCCATCATCTTGTGTGGTTTACTTTTTAAAAGGGGCATTTTCAAACACATAATTTAAAAACCATCTCCCTAAAAAGATGTATTATTAAATTCTGAGTTCAGAGAGCCTAAACTCCATTTCTCTATCTTGTCCCAATGGAAAGTTATACTTGTAAGATGTTACAAAGTAACTTCCATGTTACCCTTTGGGATAGATAGCCTTTAAATAGTGAAAAACTCAGTATCAGTACATGTCACACACACTAGTACATGTCCTACCTTTTACATACGCTGCACCCTGTCCATGGGGGTACCTTGGGTCTACCCGAGGGGTGTCTCACATGTATGTTAAGGGAAGGTTAGGGCCTGGCAAGTGGGTGCACTTGCCAGCTCGACATGGCAGTAAAAACTGTGCACAGACACTGCAGTGGCAGGTCTGAGTTACATTTAGAAGGCTACTTATGTGGGTGGCACAATCAGTGCTGCAGGCCCACTAGTACCATTTGGTTTACAAGCCCTGGGCAAACTCAGTGCACTTTACTAGGGGCTTACCAGTAAATCAAATATGCCAGACATGGATAACTAATCATAATAACAATTTACACAGGGAGCACTTGCTCTTTGACACTGATCACCAGTGGCAAAGTGACCAAAGCATCTATCCCAGCAAAAACGAAATCCAGCACAGCATCAAAAATACAGGAGGTAGAGGCAAAAAGTCAGGGGAAACGACACCAGGATGCCAAGTTTAACAATAAATATAAGAGATTGCTGATCCATAGATGGCCTATGCTGTGGTAAGGTAGGAAGATTCATATTTATCCTGTGAGCCTCCAGCACAAGTGTATTATGTTTGGTGTACCTTTTATATGTATTCTTTGAGTGATGTTGTGTTGACTACGCTCTGCTTCCCCTAGTCAAAGAAAATTGATGAAAATACATTAAGCTCTTACAAAAAACAAAATTTCACTCCAAAGAGAAGACGAATCGTTTGTTTTAGGCATTTGCATATAATCATACATTTAACCATCATCTTTAGTAGCAGACATAGGTAATTACAAGTTGCAGAGTATTGGCAGTGTGCAAACTTCACACGTGTAAACACCAAACTGCATGGTAACACCTTGCCTGTACCAGATAATCCATAAGGATTTGGAAGTAGCCATTGGACCTAATTTTATTGGTCGAATTTTTCACAGTTGTCTTTTCCATTGGAATTAACGCTCCCAATTACCACCAGTTCTGAGCAGGTGGTAAATGGCTGCTGGGGGACCTGTACAGAACAGAGGGGTAAGAAGGGTGCTAGAGGACTGGGAGGCTGGTGTGAGGCAGGGGGAACCTTCTGTGCTCCACTGCGCCATCGAAGAGGTTTGAGCAGAGGCTGGGCTGCACTTGCAGCCTGAGCCACTTGCCATTTTACTGGCCGGATTTTCCGACTAGTAAAATGGAGCCTTGTGTTTATTTGCATCTAGGATCCACTGGCCAGGTATAACTTGTAATCGCTGCCCTAGTTACAACAGTCTTGACTACAGTCATTGTTGCATCATTTGAAAAAAACATTGCACTTTAACAAGTTTTTGTTAATGGTATACTACAGTCGATATATGCACGTCGATTCAGCCAGTTGTGCGCAAGATAAGTCCACTAGGGCAACATTTTAGACTCCCTCAGGATAGCAGTGGCCACATTTGCAAAGCAGTGTTAGAGTCATGCATTGCTCTGCAAATGCTGACCATGATCTGCAGGTTGAAAAATGCCTATAGCTGTGTGATAAATAAGGCAGCATGCATGAGCTTCCCCGATTTAATTATGTACGTCAGAAATGGAGCAAAGCACCCGAATTCACAGAGAAAGCTTGCAATGTAACTGAAACTATACAGATTGGGAAATGTGACAGTGTGTTAATAATGCAAAGGTAATCCGTGGGTTAGGCTTCCTGTGTTGCAGTTAAAATATTCATTATAAGATATTACTTGCTGACCCTCATGTTAGAAGTCTTAGAGAGCCTTTATATGCTTATGCATAGCTCATAAATTAATCTTGATAGGGCTAATGTCCTAAAACACCATTATGAAAATAAATATTATGAATTAATGTTTATAAATTGTTTACAATAAGGGGCAATGTGCTCATTTTTGGGAAAATGAATTGTTTTTCACGTCATAACGTTTATTCTTTTGCATATCCTCTGCTTAAAGCCGGGTCTGGTGGCTTAGTGGACTAAAGAGTCCACTGTAGAGGCCCATGTTTGACCTCATGGTCAAAGGTTCAAAGCCTCGGCGGGTCCACTCAGCCTTTCATCCTACTAAGATCGATAAAATGAGTACCATTGAGTTGGCTAACGATAAATGTGTTATTCAGCGCCAAGGCACTCGTGGGTGAAAGTGCGATTTACATATGCATGTGTTATGTTAAAGGTGTGATTCAGCAGCTACTCTTTCTAGCTTCAGAGGTCTGGGCGTACAACCATAATGTGTTTAGAGGAGTTAGATCTTGATTCAAATATTGCTATTTAAGGGTCTTTAGACTGCTGTTTCTAATCAACAAATCTGTAATCTGACTCACAAGCTTCTACTTTAAACGAGTGGTTTTCAGCTACATATGTAAAGTAGCGGCAGAACTCCCTTAGCCTGGAGCTCTGCATTTCAAATGCTTCACAGAGAAACTCAAATGAATTATTTTCCATTTCCTTTCAATCCCACTCGATGTGCGGAAAAAAAGTAAGAAGCAGTGATATTTTTTCCTAACCTATTTCCTTTTTCCTATATAGTCTATAGACATATTTTAACAAAGCCGTAGAATTTTATCAACCAGCATAAGGCTCATCCTTTCTAATCCAAACAACACACTGTGCACACGTAATCAGATATGAAGTTTAATATCAGTGTCAACATTTTACGTATTTTGTGTAAACTAGGGATTTTTGATAAATTGGCGATAGGTCTTCTTATATTGACCTGTTTACCCTGAACTTCAATGCAATTCGTGATCTAAAAGTGTGAAAGTTCTCTACATTTCAGTGTACAACACTGGGTATGATGTGTACAACTATGGTAGTTTGCAAAACCACATGCGATAGATTAAACATATTCCAGTTAAAATCATCAGATATCTAATGTGAGACTTGTCCAATTACACCTAATTGTAAACTGAAGTTCATTCATTACCTGACACCACACTACAATTGCTCTCACATAATGCAGTGGAACATATATAGTGCACACTTTGGGCCTCATTTAGAGAACTGGTCCGGTTATAGCATTATAGCAACCAGTAATCACAAAGTTACTGCAAATTTAGAAGTAGATTTGGCATACCTTCGGGAAACAACAGTTGTTACTTTTTTCTGTATTTAAATGAGAAATGTTAGCCCCAGCTTTTTGCTGGTGGGAATTTGCCGTAATGTTTGTTTGTAGAAAGAAATGAGTATTATATTTTTTGATGTGTTAATACTGATTTTTTTCTACATACAAACATTACGGCAAATGCATGGAAAAACACTTTCACATTTAGCACTATTATTCCTAACTGACACCCCCATGGATCACTGACAGAATATTGGAAACAGAAATATTGTGTGGATATAATATTGTGTCAAAAACATCGAGGAGCAAAATATCAAGAAGCTAAGTGCAAATAGGTAACTATAGATTTACTGTTCTTAACTATACCATCAAGGTTCATATCTGTGGAGTAATATATAGTAAAACTTTGCTTAGCTATAGAAACTTACCTTCACAATATTTTTGTTCTCGATATTCTTGACACAATATTTTGTCCCACAATATTTCTGTTGGCACTATTTTGTCTTAACACCCCAAATTATTTAGCTACTGACATTGTCATGTGTACTTGAAGCTTGAATGGTTGCTGGATGTACATTCTAGCCATTTAGATACCTTTCCTTGGGATTGCTAAATCGAAGTGCTCATGTTATCAGCTTCCATTCACATGATTTGTGTGCTTGCATAATTGTGCTACATTTTCTTTTATGTCAGTGTAACTCTCACTTTTCAGTTGGCAATGTACATGTCCAAGAGGCATGACCAAACAGTTATTATGTATATGAAGTTGTAAATTTTTTTTCATAGATTAGAAAAATTCTTGAAAATAAGGACATAACTATGCTATAACAAAGTAAATAAAAAAAAATACAAAATTAAAATGTACCCCAATGAGTTAAAATACACAGCCCTATTGATATAAGAATAAACATTAATTCATTACAGCAACACATTGTGTTAAAGTAAAGACTCATTATCAAATGCGGTATCACAAAATTTGCTTGTTAAGAATCTCCAGCTAAATAGTTGAGATTTTAAAGTATGTATGAGCAGGGCTGAACTGGGAACACAAGCCAGCCAAGCCAATTCAGTTGGACCAGCCCGGGTGGGGGAGGGAGGTGCTAGTGAGAAGCACTGCTGCTGCTTCTGTTAAGAGAGGGCCGATACTGCAGTACTGCTGCAAAACCGGGCCGCAGTAACAAAAACAGCCCCAACCACTCAAAAACCGGCCCCCACCCTTGCAGACCACCGGGAAAATGCCCAGTGCCTGCTATGGCCAGTCCGGCCCTGTGTATGAGCGTTATTCATGAATGCAATAACCTTTCCACAAACATTATCATTTTACATTATCATTTTCCTCTCAACAGAATGTGACACATTTCCGCATGCTTCGCAAGATCCTAGCCCTTATCCCTGAACAGACTCAGAGAACCGTTGTACAGGCCTTGGTAGTCTCTCAGCTGGACTACGGTAACTCCCTCTATCTGGGGTCCCCTAAATACGTGGTGAACAGACTACAGGTGGTCCAAAATGCGGCAGCTAGGATACTCCGAGGAATACCCAGACAAGAATCAGCGAAAACTTCACTGAAACAGCTTTATTGGCTGCTCATCCAAGCAAGGATCAAATTCAAATCATTATGTCTGGCTCACAAAGCCATGAACAACAAGGGCCCAGCCCTACTTAGAACACTCATCACCCCATACGTGCCTAAAAGGTCTCTTATATCATCTTAAGACCTGCTCTTGAAGACGGCAAGGATAAAAAAAATCCAGATGGGGAGGAAGATCTTTTTCGCATCTGGTCCCAAGGCTGTGGAACTCCTTGCTCAGAGAAATGAGACTGCTAAGAGATGAACTAAGTTTCAGGAAGGAAAAAAACGTGACTGTTTCCTTGGTGATATATTGATCCCGTCGCACATCATCGCCTCTCCGCATCGCTGGGAAGCCCTTGCGCAGCTATGCGCTTTATAACTCCATAAACATAGTTGGTGCACCTGCACCCTAGCTAAGTAAACCTCAAATATTTTTGTATGGTATCTAGTAAATTCAGGCACACACAATACATTGTACTTTTCCATTGTATCTTTTTAGTCCAAAGTACGCATCAAACGTACTGACACCTAAAGCAAAACCAAGAGCCCAAAAAGTGTAGTTTACATTTGATTAAAGGATGGATTTCAGATATGGGTGAATCAACATAGAAACGGTTTTAATTGTATACTTGAATACGAATGTTCCCAAGTCAGTAGTGAAAAAGCTCTTCTTGTTCTTTTTTAAGTGTTCTTTGGAACGAAATTTTGCTGACGCGCAGGGTCTCAATTTGTATCACTCTAAAATATCAAAATTAACCATTTGTTTTTCCTCCAAAATTTCAGATATTTTAGAAAACTTCAACAAGATAAGATTTGACGAGGTACCCGATCAAATGTCACAAATCATTAAGATCAGCCAAAGCTGACATAGGCGGTAAAGCCACTTCTGCCTGAATTAGACCCTGATGGTCGCATTACGAGGGGCCCATCAATTCTAATGGGCCCATCAATTCTAATGGGCCCAGGAGCAGACAGAGTAGAGTTACTGGACATAACGGAATTCCAAGTTTTGTTTTTTAAACACAGCTTTCGGACCAATCTTTTGAACCATAGAAAGGTGTAATTGCTTATTGGTAATGGTAGGAGTTTAAGGAAAGTGCCAATCCTCACTCTAAATGCTCTATGACATTCTGAGTTCTAAAAACACAGATAGATATAGCCATCTGGACAAATCTACAAAAGGATTTCAAGGAACTGTCTTTCTGAAGTTTATGAAGCCTTTGGACCACATCTGCATGACTCAATCAGGAAGATGAAAGGCCTATTCTAGAATATTCCCTTTTGCACATTGTGAGGTTACCATGTAGCAGAGGCAGTTCTTGGATCTGGATGTGGTGGATTACCATGCAGCTCATCCAAGTTAAAGGGATAGCCTTCCCCTGTAACAGAATACTAGGGAATGGTACCAGAATATAGGGGCATATTATCAAGCGGCAGCGATAATTATCGCTGGCCGCCCTCAGCGGGAAAATGTTTATCGCCGGCTATCGCAGATAATTATCGCCATGCTAGCGCTGTATTAACAACGCATAGCGCAATGGCGATATTTATCCCAGCGATAGCGATGTTTTCCATGGAACATCGCTGATTTTTCAGCTATGTTCCATTGAAAACGGCGATAACCTTGTTGATACGACCCTGTCAATCAATCAATCAATCACAGAATTTGTAAAGCGCACTACTTACCCGCGAGGGTCTCAAGGCGCTAGGGAAAAAAAGGGGGGGGGGTGCTGCTACTGGTCGAACAACCAGGTCTTGAGTAGCCTCCTGAAGGTCAGCAGGTCTTGGGTCTGTCGTAGGCTTAGTGGAAGGGTGTTCCAAGTCTTGGCGGCGAGGTGGGAGAAGGATCTGCCGCCGGTGGTAGTTCTTCGAATGCGAGGGACGGTGGCGAGGGAGAGGTCGGCGGAGCGGAGTTGGCGGTTGGGGACGTAGAAGAGGAGTCGTCTGTTGAGGTAGGCTGGGCCAGTCTTGTGGAGTGCCTTGTGTGCGTGGATGAGGAGTTTGAAGGAGATTCTCCTGTCGACGGGGAGCCAGTGCAGGTTCCTCAGGTGGGGGTGATGTGGCTGTGGCGTGGTACATCGAGGATCAGGCGTGCGGAAGCGTTTTGTATGCGTTGCAGTCGCTTGATGAGCTTGGCCGGGGCTCCCGCGTAGAGGGCGTTCCCATAGTCAAGTCTGCTACTGACGAGGGCCTGGGTGACTGTTCTTCTTGTGTCTGTCGGGATCCACCTGTAGATCTTGCGAAGCATGCGGAGGGTGTTGAAGCAGGAGGATGAGACTGCGTTGACTTGCTTGGCCATGGAGAGCGTTGAGTCGAGGATGACTCCCAGGTTGCGTGCGTGCTCGGTGGGTGTCGGGGCTGCTCCCAGCGTCGTTGGCCACCAGGAGTCGTCCCAGGCTGAGGGGTTGGAGCCGAGGATGAGGACCTCTGTCTTCTCCGTGTTCAGTTTTAGTCGGCTGATCTTCATCCAATCGGCGACGGCCTTCATTCCTTCATGGAGGTTGGATTTGGCGGCGAGGGGGTCCTTGGTGAGGGAGAGGATCAGTTGAGTGTCGTCGGCGTAGGAGATTATTTTGAGGTCGTGCTGTCTGGCGATGCGTGCGAGCGGGGCCATGTAGATGTTGAACAGTGTTGGGCTGAGGGACGATCCCTGGGGTACGCCGCAGATGATCTCGGAGGCTTCGGATCGGAATGGTGGGAGGCGGACTCTCTGGGTTCTGCCGGCGAGGAAGGAGGTGGCCCATTCCAGGGATCCCTGCGTCGTGGAGGCGTGCGCGTAGAGTGCGGTGGCAGACAGTGTCGAAGGCGGCGGAGAGGTCCAGCAGGATGAGGGCTGCGGTCTCACCGTTGTCCAGCAGGATCCTGATGTCGTCGGTGGCGGCGATGAGGGCAGTCTCAGTGCTGTGGTTGCTGCGGAACCCCGATTGGGATGGGTCCAGGATGCTGTTTTCTTCGAGGTATCGGGTTAGCTGTTTGTTGACGATCTTCTCGATGACCTTGGCTGGGAACGGAAGCAGGGAGATGGGCCGGAAGTTCTTGAGGTCTCTCGGGTCCGCCTTGGGTTTTTTGAGTAGGGCGTTGATCTCTGCGTGTTTCCAGCTCTCTGGGAAGGTCGCGGTCTCGAAGGAGAGATTGATGACGTTGCACAGGTGGGGTGCGATGGAGCTGCTGGCTTTGTTGAAGATGTGGTGCGGGAAAGGGTCTGACGGGGAGCCGGAGTGTATTGTGCTCATGGTCTTGATGGTGTCCTCGATGTTCACGCTGGCCCAGGCTGGCAGGGGGTCGTGGTCGATGGTGTGCGGCGGGTCTGGTGCATCGATCTTAGTTGGGGCTGTCTGGGTGTTGAAGCTGTCGTGGATGTCGGCGATCTTGCGGTGGAAGAAGGTGGCGAGGAAATCGCACAGGGATGTCGTTGGTGTTGGAGCTGGGGTTGGAGAGTTCCTTCATGATGTTGAAAAGCTCCTTGCTGTTGTGTGCGTTGTTGTCGAGGCGGTCTTTGAAGGAGATTCTCTTGGCGGACTTGATGAGGTGGTGGTGGTTACGGATGGCGTCTTTGTGGGCTGCGTGGCTGTCCGGTGTCTTATCACTGTGCCATTTCTTCTCTAGTTTCCGGCAGGTACGCTTGGAAGCTAGGAGTTCCGAGGTGAACCAGCTGGCTCTTTTGGTGGTGTCACTGTAGGTGAGTTTTTCAGCGGGGCGAGGGTGTTGGCACAGTCGTCCATCCATCATCTGAGGTTGCAGGCAGCGTCGTCGGTGTTGGATGGGTCGGAGGGAGGGCTGAGAGCGAGGGTTGCCCGAAGTTGGTCTTTGGTGACTTTGCTCCAGCAGCGGCATGGGATCTGTTGGGTGCGGTGGTGTGTGGTGGGTTTCTGGAAGGTGAAATGGATGCAGCGGTGGTCGGTCCAGAGGAGTTCCGTGGTGTGGCTGAAGGAGACGTGGGAGCTTGAGGAGAAGATGGGGTCAAGCGTGTGGCCGGCGGAATGGGTCGGTGTTGTGACGAGCTGGCTCATCCCGAGGTTGGCGAGGTTGTCGATCAGGGTGGTGGAGTTGCTGTCGTTGTTGTTCTCCAGGTGAAAGTTCAGGTCTCCGAGGAGGATGTAGTCGGTAGAGGTCAGGGCGTGCGTGCTGATGAAGTCGGCGATGGAGTCGCTGAACTGGGGTCGGGGCCCAGGGGGTCTGTAGACAAGGGTGCCTCTAAGGGTGGTGTTGGGGTCCGTGTGGATCTGGAATTGCATGTGTTCGGCGGTGCTGAGAGTGTCGTCGGTGCTGGTCGAGACCCTGATGGTGTTCTTGTGGACGATGGCGATTCCTCCTCCTACTGCGTTGACGCGGTCTCTGCGGGTGATCTTATAGCCTTCTGGGATGGCTATGGCGATGTCGGGGGCAGAGGAGTCGTTCATCCAGGTCTCTGTCAGGAAGGCGACGTCTGGTGATGATGTGTCGAGCAGGTCCCAGAGCTCGACGGCGTGTTTGCGTGCGGAGCGGGTGTTCAGTAGGATGCACCGGAGGTGGTTGAGGTCCTTCTTGGCGGGCGCCTCGGTGGCTCTGAGGCTGGTGTAGCTGCAGTTCCGGCAGGTGAAGGGACCATGGGTGCGTTTCGGGGCGGCCTTGAAGCAGTTGTGCGTCCGTCCGGGGTTGAGAGCGTGGAGTGTGGTGGCATCGTATCGGCGTCGGTCCTCGAGGCTGGAGCGGGGGGTGCGCGACCCAGGGGTTCTGGCGCTGGGCGCGGTCCAGTCGTGGACGGGCGCAGACGGGCTTGCCTTAGGCGCGCCTTCGGCGCACCAGCGGCGCGGCCGCGCAGCGGCCGCCATGTATGGGGAGGTGGGAGGGAGGAGCAGCTGGGAGGCAGGGGCAGCGAATGGGCAGTCAGGGGGGCGGGGCCGCAGGGGACGCAGCGGCGGGAATGGAGAGAGGCAGCGAGGGGCACAGAAGGCAAAATGGACACAAGGGAGGTGGGGGCAGCGAGGGAACAGAGGAAAAAACGGGCACAGTACAGTGGGGGCAGCGAGGGAAACAGAAGGCAAAATGGACACAAGGGAGGTGGGGGCAGCGAGGGAACAGAGGAAAAAACGGGCACAGTACAGTGGGGGCAGCGAGGGGCACAGAAGGCAAAATGGACACAAGGGAGGTGGGGGCAGCGAGGGAACAGAGGAAAAAAACGGGCACAGTACAGTGGGGGCAGCGAGGGAAACAGAAGGCAAAATGGACACAAGGGAGGTGGGGGCAGCGAGGGAAACAGAAGGAAAACGGGCACCGAGGCCACAAGCAGAGGGGCGAGCTTACCAGCAGCAGCAGCGGGCGGACAGCACAGGCGGAGCTGTGTGGTGGGGGAGCGACCTACCTGGCAAGGTCAAGGGTCGCTCAGCATAATCCACCCCCAATGGTAAGTATGGCTAAGTCAGCATTTTAGCAGACTTTAGTTTTTGGCGAAAACCGCGGTTTTCGCCAAAAACTAACGTCTGCTAAAATACGTGGGCCTCCTTGTAAATATTGCGATGTGCACATCAGCGATAATTTACAGGGAGTACTGCCCAGTGACGCCCACTTTGCATCTCATTAGAGATGCAAAGCGAGGCGTCGGGAAAACGGGTGCTAACATGCGCTAATGCATGTTAGCATCCCCTTGTAGATCGGGCGATAATATTATCTCCGCTTTTTTGGCTTTTAAAGCCAAAAAAACGGAGATAAGGCCCATGTTAATATGCCCCATAGTTGTTTGAAAATTGTTTACCATAAACGCTGGGTCCTAAATGTCACCTAAAAATATGCCATCCCATTGGAATTAATAATAGAACATCTACACCCAGCATCGATATTTCTATACACTATATTAGGGGTGGGTGAAATTGTGATATTTTACCTTGCAGAATAGGCGTAATTTTCACAGAAATTAGGTGTATTATGTGGAATACATTTCACAGTGATACACAAGTCACAAGAAGTACTGGCAGGTGACCTGTTGAAGCAGACAATGTTTCTCAGTCGCAGCACCCATCAGTTGCACAGTTGCTGCAAGGCATTTTTTTTCTCAACTTTTTTCACCCATGGGCAAATATCATGAAAAAAAACACAACTGGGAAAGTGAAAAAAGGCACAGCATACGTGAGTTCTAACAAACAAGAGTTATGTGAGATTTCTCTCGGGTGACAAACATTACATCCAGGCCTTGAGGAGGCCCCTTTTGGAGTGTAGAGTTGCCAATGTGCTCGGCAGCTCGCATCTTTCTGATGTTCAATGTGTTAGCAGTGGGGGTTATGGTGATAGCTTTTGGTGGAATGGCCATTTCCTTTACTTCCTGATTCGTGTGTTAATTAGCTTTAAGATCAACATAAATGAACTTTGTGGGCACTCTTTGGTTCATGTAAGGAGTCGAGAGATAGTGAGTGAAACAAAAGGATAAAAAACTGAAGAATCAAGAGAGAAGGAGAGAGAAAAACTGCAAAATTTGTAGGGTAATAAATCTTGATTGGAATCGAATAAAAATAAACAGGAAGGAAGAACAGAGGGATATAAAAGAAGGATCAAGCTGACAAAGGTAAGGTTGTCTTTTTAAAAGTTTTGTAAATGATTAAGTGAAAGACTTCAAACAATATTATTTACTACAATCTTGACTTTACTCTTTGTCATTACATGAAAATCTTCAAAATCAATATTGAAATTTTACATAACTTTGCACCTCAATTAAAGTAGCATGGAGGCTGCATTGGTCACCAAGCTGCCGAAACCAGGGACCAAGGTATTGGTCTGTGACCGAGACGAGGTGTCAAAAGTTTGCTTACAACACTATAAAAATCTGTATGAAATGTAAATACTTGGGGGCATATTTACGTTCCCTGGCGCATCCCTGCATATCAGCAGGGTTGCGCCAGGGAAAATGCGTCACGCAAGTTTACCCTTGCGCCACGTCCGATGCGCCGCATTTACAATGCGGTGCATCGTGTCGCAAGGATAAGCAGATGCGTGACGCATCTGCCGGCGGAAGGTTGGCGCAGTGCTGAAGTTGTGTCACAAGCGCGACGCAACTCCAGCACTGTTCCAACCTTCCCTATCCCTAACATGGTGCGTCAATCCTTACGCCTGCTTGAAGCAGGCGTAAGGATTTGACGCACCAGCGTCCGGAAAAGTGACGTAGTGAAATCTACAAGATTTCACGCAGTCACTTTTCCGAGGCGTTCCTGCGCCGGAACGCCCCCCCCCATGCGCCGGTACGCCCACATGAAACCTGACGCAGGTTTCCTGTGGCGCAGGGGTTTACTACGTGACGCATCTCCCTAGATGCGTCACGTTGTAAATATAGCGCAACGCGGCGCATGGTTTGCGTCGCCGCTGCATCACATGCGTGGCACAACGGCGGCGCAAAAGTGGCACAAGGGGCTTGTAAATATGCCCGCGGTATCTAATGAAAGTATATCTCAATATTTTCAGTCCATTAGGCTGCCACAGCTGACAAGCACCCAGGTTAAGAGAATGGTAGCAGAAATATCAGCATTAGAGATCCATCGGGCTCTGGCCTCAATGCCTTGTGGGAAGGCTTGTGACAACGACGGTCTTCCAATAGAGTTTTTCAAAGCATTTTCTACTGAACTTGCACCCTTCTTGATGGAGCTTTTTAATTTTATATGGATAGGGGGGAGGTTCAGTCAATTTTTAAGGAATCAACAATCGTTAGTTTTGTTAAAAAGGGAAGAAATCCAAGAGATGTGAACTCATATCGACTAATTAGTTTATTGAACAAAGATTATGAACTTTTAATGAACATATGGGCAAACCATATCACCCCGGTAGCCCAGGCAGTCATTCATAACGATCAGAATGGGTTTGTGGCTGTGTGGGTGATGTCAGCCAATACCATTTTTTAGTGCATGCACTAGATTGTTTTGAGGTAAATCAGACGCGTGCAGTCATAATAATTGTCAATGCAGAGATAGCCTTTGACCTGGTAACTCGGATGCCCTTTTCTATGGTGTAACAAGGTTTGGTTTTCCTTCTCAATTTACTGCAATGCTCCGGAATCTTTATCGAGGGGCTCGGGCAAAGGTGTTTGTAAACTCTAATCTAGCAGGGATGATGGATGTAAATAGGGTAACACCCCAGGGGTGTCCTTTGGCCCCAGTTTTATTTACATTTTTTATAAAACCCTTGGCAGTCAGGATTCGGGAAAATGTGGGTATAGAGGCACCTATAGTAGGGATGTTAAAACTAAGTTATATGCGGACGACATTATTCTGTACCTCAGGCCAAAAGAGCAGAACATGCTAAAGACGTTGGATGAGTTTGAGCAGTTCCAATTGATTGGGGGATATAAAATCAATTCAAATAAAACATAATTGCTTTTATTCATCTCCTTTCTAAGCAATCTAACCACTACTCTTCAGCAGAAGGCTCTTTCTCTTAATCCGATTTGTTATTTAGAGATACATGTAACTAATCGGTATTCTGAACTTTACCAATTAAATTATTTGGTAATGATGAAGAAGATTAAGGATTTATTGGATAAATGGACACTTCTTCCTCTGAGACTAGTAGGGATGGTAGCCCTTATAAAAATGTCCATTTTACCCTTATTGATATTTCTCTTTTCTAATGTTCCGATAAAAATCAGTAAGGCTTATTTTAAGAAACTTGAGGTACTTTTCTGACATTTTATCTGGTACAAGAAGGCTTCGAGGGTTAAACTCTCACTATTTCAACTCGATATAAGTTAGGGCGGGCTGGCATTACCTCATAAATGTACCTATTATGAAGCCTCTCTTCTGGATATATACGATCAATAGATGCTAAGGGGTCTCTAGACTGTTTTGTTTTGGAAAAAATGGTACAAGAGGCGGGATCCCAGCAGTATTTATTAAGATGGCTAAACGTCCAAAGAAAACAAGATGCAAAATTGTGCGGGAATTCGGTGCGAGACTTCAAGCATTTTATTTATCAAATAGTATATCAGCAGGTTATGAGGATTTGCAGCTAAATGAATGTACATATCTAGGCCAAAAAATATCATGCAGTCATTTACGATTTTAGAACGCAAATGGTTTAAAAGAATTGGGACAACTCTTGGTGAGGGTACAATATATTACTTGGCAAGTCTCCATGCAAGGTGTGGCAATAGATGCAAGCCTCTTTTTCTAGGGCTCCAGCAGATTATTCAGTTATTGAAAAATGCGGCCCTGAGTCCAGCTCAATCTGTCACCTAGTAAAATCTGATTTGTTTAGGACAAAGCTCAGGGGAATTGGTAAATGTTATAGATAATTATGGAACCAAGGAGAGTGCCCCCAGGTGAAAAGTCTTTTAGATAAAATTAGCCTGTCTACACAATGCACAAAGGCAGAGTCGCAGTCCATAAGGCTTTCAGAGCAACACATTTTAAGAGGATGTCCTTTTTATCTCACTGGATGGCATACTATTCTCCTAGGGCTCTTCACAGAATGCATTTAGCCTTGGAGGATCGTTGCTTTCGCTGCCAGCAACAGGGGATGGGCGAATGGTTACATATTTTTTACCGTTTGCTGACCTTAGTTATGGTTGGCAGACTAGGATCAATCCGGAGACAGGTGTGGCACTCTTTGGCTTTTTAAGTGGGAGGCAGAATATCTGTAGGTAAAGGGGGTCAGCCATTTATCGCGATAGCCTCTTTAATAGTTCACTCCTTGATCCTCCAGAACTGGAAGACATCTAGAGTACCAACGTATCAAGAGTGGCATAACAAAATGAATCAAACAAAAAAGCTTTTAGAAGCATATGCGAAAAGAATTGGGGGCATTAAAAGATTTGCTGCTTCGTGGCAGTTTATGGGAGTGATACAAAATGCTAAAATAGCAGGCTAGACATCAAAGATGCGAAGTCACTTTTCAGTGATGGATACTGTACATGTACTGTTTTATATTTTGACTACTATCTTGATGCAGCTATATAATTTATCAAAAGCATGGTTGCACTTTTACTTGTTGTATTTTGATAGGTACTGTACAATATATTTCTCATTTATCCTGGTGGTTGCTATATTTTTAACCTCTAAGTTTCAGGATGACTGCAATAGTATCTGTATCTTAGGCAAGCTTGCACTTTTTGAAGTCTGCTGATGTTCATTATTATAGAAAATAAGGATTTTTGTACTTTAGGGAATTGTCCCTTTTTTCACCCTATTTAGTAGCTACAAGTTTTTTCTCAGAAATGTATTTAAGGGCGAGGGACTAGTTAGCAAGAAATCTGAACTTGGCACAAAGGCACTTTTATTATGTGTAGGATAATTGTGTTTCAAATGTGTGGTTTCATCTGAAATAATGTCTGGTCCAAATTTTTTAATTCATAGTGAATAATGTTGATTACTATGTATTTGTATTCAATGTTTCTCAATGTTTTCTTCTGTATTTAAATTACACTTGGGGTGATAATCAATTCACTACCCAACCCACATGACTTGCGCGTCTGTTGGATAAAATGCTGGATTTTGAAAGAATAGTGCTTTCTGGGACAAGAATATGCCACACTTTGGAGGAAGTGGTCATACACCTGGGTGGCACCCTGCATCCAATTGGCCCTGGGTGCCCCCCTGTTTGATAACTAGGAACACAGCATAAATATGGAAGAGTTGCCAAGCAACTCAGATTTGCTGCCTGAAACTGCAAGGAGAAAAAGGACTGCCCTGCTGGAAACCTGATCTGCACACCAAAGGTCTACACTCTGAAGGACTGCACCTGCTGCACATTCTGGGACTAAAGCCCTAAGGGCTTTGCCTTGGTTCAAGAAGGAATAAGGAGTGGACTCCCTGCAAGCTACAGGCTAACAGATCCCACCTGCCTCATCTCCACCAACAAGTCCCCATCCTAGAGTGCGTCCAGTGGACTTTTCAGGATTTGGCCAGGTGCATTGTGGGAATTGTAGTCCCAACATCCCAAGGATCATCCCAGACCTTATTGAACCCACAAGAGGAACTTCAGGAAGAAGTTACAGAAGTTTGGAGGAACTTTTGTAAAAAGCTCCGTAAGATGACCAGGTGCATTGTGAGAGATGGAACCTTGGAATTGTGTTGTGGACACTTTCCTGCATCAAGAAACACTTCTGAAAGTAAGTGTAAAGAACTCTTGACTTTCTTCCAAACCAGCACAACCTTTTTTTAACTCTTTGAGCGCTCTTCGCTTCTAAGCGCTAGTTTTACTTTTAATCTTTAAAATTTCATTTCTCTGGTTCCTTACATAGGAGTTTTGTCGTTTTGGTATCTATTTGGATATAAAACTATAATCCATTGTTATAAATTGGTGTTGGATTTTTATTACCTATTTAATGTATTGGTGTTTTTAAAGGCTTCACACACCTGTCTCCTAAATTAAACCTGTCTGCTTGTTACTAGCTACCAATGTATCATTTTAATCGGGAGACCGAGGGGAATGCTAGGTGGTAGGACATTTGTGTCAACACAGTGATCCCACACAAAAATGTGTGGAAAAAGTGATTTTTATAGCTAAATTTGAGGTTTGCAGGGGATTCTGGGTAAGAAAACGTTGGGGGATCCACGCAAGCCATACCAGACTGGACTCCCTAGGGTGTCTTGTTTTCAGAAATGTGTGGGTTTGGTAGGTTTCCCTAGAGGGCTGCGAGCCCGGGGCCGAAAAACAAGGTGCCACCCCTGCAAAACCAGGTAGTTTTATGATAGGGAATTTTGTCGTCTCCACAGTACAATTTGGGCCATTTCCTGTTGCAGCCACTATGCCTACCCACACAAGTGAGGTACTATTTTTATCGGGAGACCTTGGGAATGCTAGGTGGTAGGAAATTCGTGTCAGCCCAGTGATCCCACAACATTCCCACACAGAAAAGTGAGGAAAATGTGGTTTTTCAGCTAAATTTGAGGTTTTCAGGGGATTCTGGGTAGGGAAACGTTGGGGGATCCACGCAAGCCATACCTCACTGGACTACCCAGGGTGTATAGTTTTCAGAAATGTGTGGGTTTAGTAGGTTTCCCTACATGGCCGCTGAGCCCGCTGCCAAAAACCCAGGTGCCCCCTCTTGCAAAACCAGGTCGTTTTGTGATAGGTGATTTTGATGTCTCCACAATATGTTTTGGGCCCTTGCCTGTCGCGGGCACTAGGCCTACCCACACAAGTGAGGTACCATTTTTCTCAGAAGACTTTGGGGAATGCGGGGTGGGTGGAATTTTGAGGACCCACGCAGATTCCAGAACTTTCCACCACAGAAATGTGATGAAAATGTGTTTTTTTTTTACAAAGTTTGAGGTTTGTAAGGGATTCTGGGTAATAGAACCTGGTGAGAGCCAGACAAGTCACCCCATCCTGGATTCCCCTGGGTGTCTAGTTTTCAAACATGTATAGGTTTGCTAGGTTTCCCTAGGTGCCGGCCCGAGCTATGGTTCAAAATCTACAGCTAGGCACTTTGCAAAAAAAGGGTCAGTTTTCACTGTAAAAATGTAGTGTGTCCACGTTGCGTTTTGGGCCATTTCCTGTCGCCTACCCACACAAGTGAGGTACCATTTTTATCGGAAGACTTTGGGGAATGTGGGGTGGTTAGAATTTTGTGGATCCACGCAGATTCCAGTACTTTCCACCACAGAAATGTGAGGAAAATGTGTTTTTTGTTTTACAAAGTTTGAAGTTTGCAGGGGTTTCTGGGTAACAGAACCTGGTGAGAGCCAGACAAGTCACCACATCCTGGATTCCCCTGGGTGTCTAGTTTTCAAAAATGTATACGTTTGCTAGGTTTCCCTAGGTGCTGGCAGAGCTAGGGTTCAAAATCTACAGCTAGGCACTTTGCTAAAAAAGGGTCAGTTTTCACTGTAAAAATGTGGTGTTTTCACGTTGCGTTTTGGGCCATTTCCTGTCACGGGCACTAGGCCTACCCGCACAAGTGAGGTACCATTTTTATTGGAATACTTTGGGGAATGCGCGGTGGGTGGAATTTTGTGGATCCACACAGATTCCAGAACTTTCCACCACAGAAATGTGAGGAAAATGTTTTTTTTTTTTTACAAAGTTTGAGGTTTGCAAGGGATTCTGGGTAACAGAACCTAGTGAGAGCCAGACAAGTCACCCCATCCTGGATTCCCCTGGGTGTGTAGTTTTAAAAAATGTATAGGTTTGCTAGGTTTCCCTAGGTGCTGGCAGAGCTAGGGTTCAAAATCTACAGCTAGGCACTTTGAAAAAGAAGGGTCAGTTTTCACTGTGAAAATGTGGTGTGTCCACGTTGCATATTGGACCGTTTCCTGTTGCGGGCACTACACCTACCCACACAAGTGAGGTACCATTTTTATCAGGAGACTTAGGGGAACACAGAATTGTACAGCATTTTTATTACCTATTGACTTTCGATGCATTTCTGCCTTCCAAATGTAAGGCAATGTGTAAAAAAGAAGTCACTTTGAAAAATGTCCTATAATTCACTTGCTAGTATGGGTACCCACAATTTTGTAAATGTGCAAATAGATACTGTTTCTAAACTCTATATTTTGTTCCCATTTCAGAAATACATAGGTGTCTTTCATGCCAATTTTTCACTATTTATATTTTCCCAAATGAATTGCTATATATCCAGTACACAATAAAAAACCATTGCAAGACGCTGCTCAGTTATTGGCTCTGGGTTCCTCGGGTTCTTGGTGAACCTACAAGTCCTATATATCCCCACATTTAGAAGGGTCCAGCGGATGTAATGCTATATTGCTTTAAAAAATATGTCATACTTAGAAGAAGTTACAGGTGAAAACGTTGGCACAAACCTATCCGGACTAAGTCTGATCCCCAGGGAAGATGGGCGTTAGCAGAGTGTCGTCTAAGTCCCACATATTCTTTTACCTTATGCTCCATATATGGGAGTGTCTTGGACGACCCTGGCGTGATTAACTGGGTGTCCGGGGAGCTAGCACATTGGCCCCTTCCAGTTATTGTATGTGGAGACCTTAACATTAATTTGCCCTGCAACTGGGGAACGAACTCACAACAGGGGTTGGCTAGCCGAAAACCCAAGGTGTTGCAAGCCATAAGAAATTTATTACATTTACATGGGCTTGTGGATGCCTGGTCTTCCCTGAAACCAAACCAGCCAGGCTACACATTTTATTCTGCATCGCACCAATCCTTTGCACGCTTAGATTACTTTCTGGTTTCTCCTTCTCTGATTCATGATAGTGGAATCAACATTCTTCCTCGAGTTTTATCAGATCACAATCCCCTAATCTTCAACATACGGGGTCTGGCTGCCCGTAAGGAAGCCTCATCCTGGAGCTTTGAGAGAGCACTCTTACTAGATGAAGGCTATCAGAACCATATGAAACAGTGGATTCAGGGTTTTTTAGATACCAACCTTGGCTCAGCTCCTGTGATGATAGTGTGGGATACTTTAAAAGCATGCACCCGGGGAGAAACCCTACAATTTTCACTTAGGAAAAACAAGCAGTAGAAGGCTCAGATTGCAGAATTACACTTATAATTGGCTAAAGCTGAGGAAAACCTTATCTCCGCAGTTCAGTCTAGGGGCGAGATAGATTCAGCACAATTTGCAGTTACTGCATCCAAGGCTGAGATATGCTCAATACTGGCCAAGAAAGCTGCGTCTAAGTGGGCTGCCGCTCGGGAAAAAACTTACGAGTGTAGAAAAAGATTGGTCATCAGCTGGCAATAAGAACCAGGCAACAGACCACCATTAATGAGATACATACTATCAGAACTTCCTCTGGGGTCACTACCAGCGATCCCAGGGATATTCGTACAGCTTTCTGTAAATTCTATCAAGGCTTATATTCTGAGGAAGGTGCTGGTTCTCAAGCAGAAAGGCAGCTAGCTATTGATAACTATCTTGATCCAATCCTGCTATCACTGCTCGGCAGGGAGGCCCGGGAACAACTTGAGGATCCCCCCCCCCCACTTGGGACGAAATCGCTAAGGCCCTGGCCAACCTACCCGATGGTAAGGCGGCTGGCCCCGACTGTATTCCAGTAGAATTTTATAAGGTTTTTGTCTCTCAAATCAAAAATATCTTTAATTCTGTGGTGATGCAAATTTTTAATGGCGCAACTCCCCCTCAATCGTGGTCTACAGCCAAGATTGTTGTCTTTCCCAAAAAAGATAAATCACCAATTGAAATGGGTTTGTATCGCCCAATCACCCTCATCAACGGTGATTCAAAAATATACTCTAAAATATTTGCCTCTCGACTGTCGACTAAAATCTAAAGTCTTGTTTCCAGGTGGCAGCATGGGTTTATACCCACTAAGGGTACCACTGAACATGTTCGAAGGGTCATTACCCTGCTTGATGCAGCACAGGTTTCAGGGGACCCAATGGACTTAATACTTCTTGATACTGAAAAAGCATTCGATCGGGTCTCCTGGAATTTTCTCTGGTGCGCCATGCGGAGAATCAACTTTGGGCCTAAAGCCATTCAGGCCATCAAGGTGTTATATCTTACCCCCACTGCCAGGGTGTTTATTAATGGGTCACTGATGGAGCAAATAAAGATAACAAGTGGGACTCCACAGGATTGCCCCTGTTCCCCATTGCTCTTCGCCATGTAGATCGACCCGTTTATTAAAAAGCTGGAAGAAAGCCAGGATATCTCAGCTATTCGTAGATTCGGCCTAGAAACTAAAACCATGGCCTATGCAGATGATCTAGCTCTCGTGACACCCGACCCGGAGAAAGCTATTCCTGCAATTGAGGCAGAGGCCCAGCTATATGGGGCTGTATCGGGGTATGCACTGAATAAAGGGAAAACCCAAATCATAATAAACAAAAAGATCACCTGGACAGAAAACAGAGTTGTCGACAAAGCTAAATATTTAGGTATAGATATTTTGGCTGATACTGATTTGATTGTTGGCCAAAATATGGACCCTCTTGTGTTAGAGACAAAGAAAGCCTTGAGCCGTTTCAACAACCTACACCTGTCTATCGTGGGCCGATGCAATGTGCTCAATATGATTTTCCCCCCAAAATTTTGTATCTTTTTAGAGCTATACCTTTGGAGTTTACTAACGCAATGCTTTTAAGATTTGACCGGTTGTTTTCTCAGTTTGTGTGGGCATATTCTCAACCTAGGAGGGCATACAAACTTTTGTCTCTCCCTCGGGAAAGAGGGGGTTGGGCACTGCCCAACCTTAAACTATATTACTGGGCTACTGTTTTACAATCATGTCCAATATTAATGCAAGCTTCAACTTCAGCTCCCGCTTCAGGACTTCCTTCACCTTATGAACTTTTACTTGGTCCTGACGCCTGGGGGTGCCTGTGGCGTCAGCTTGAATTTGGATATTACAGGCGGGTAAAATTCAAGTCCCTTATGGACGTGTACAACGTTTTCTCTGCCGTACGTAAAAGTCTAGGAATCGGTAGATTGAACTACTACACTCCTACCAGGAATAACTCTAATTTACCGGATATTTTTGGAATGTCATACTTTCAAAATTGGGCAGACTTAGGGGTAAATAAACTAGGGGACCTTTGTTCGGCCGACGGGGTCTTGCCCTTTGAGGAACTTCAATATCAATTCAGCTTGAGCAATAGGGATGCTTTTAAATATCATGCAATTAGGACTTTTTTTTTACGTAAGACATGGGGGCCTGCTGGTTTCACTAAATGCGAACTAATTCAGAAACTATGTGCATCCACCCCCTCCCGAATTGGTGTAATCTACGAATTATTAAATAGCTTAATGCCTGATGACCTGACAAAAGTCTCTAATAAGTGGCAGCAAAAATTGAATATTACTAACAACGTTTTTCGCAGAGCACTTAAATCTGCTCAAAACGATCTATTATCTGCCAGCCTGCAGGCACAGTTTTATAAAACCTGTTTTTTAAAAATATTTTACACCAAGTAGGATTGCGAAATGGGGGACGGGAAAAGGTACACACTGTCCGCGCTGCGCTGAATTCAGTGCTGACTCAGTCCATATGTTTACTACCTGCGTGGAGCTTGGGCCACTCTTAATCAAAATACAAGCTTTCCTTGGACGGGTTCTATCCCGAAACATACCTCTAACTCCCACCGCCATTCTGTTAGGGACTCAAGACTCGGTTGACAGAATGAATGGGGGGCATTCATTTTTGTTGCTATGGCAGTGTACAGGTTATGCATAACGTCAGCTTGGATAGATCCCAATCCTCCATTATTTTTGCATTGGTTGGCCCGGCTTTATTCAATATTTACCCTGGAAAAGGCGATCTATTCTAAAAAGGGTATCCGGGCTAAAAAAAAAGGTATAGCTATTTGGGAGCCTCTTTTTCGCTGGCTTAATCAAGAAAACTTGGAAGAAAGCTAGGTTAGGAGGGGCTTCACCTTAGGACTTGTAATGCGGGCTGTCTTAACAAGTGGGGCTTTCTCTGCCCATAACTTTGATTTCATCTGAAAGGGGGCAGTGGCCAACCCCGATCCGCTTATGATCATTTTAGGCCCTATTGGTGGCAAGCGCTCAAGCCCGGTGTTTTTTAACCTACTACATTTTACTTATTTTCTTCCTAGAGCTGGCTAGGGTGATCAGCTGCACTTGCGTATTAACTATTTGCCGCTTTGCACAAAAACTCTCCCCAGTAGTATACTGTGATGAATTTATGCACTGGTCACTTTACCTCCTGGGGTATTATGCACACACAACCATGGGTATTGATCGCCTGCGTATTTGCACAAAATGATCCGGTATATTTTGGGACAAATTGTGTGCATTGGTCACTTTACCTTTTAGAGACTTATGCCCATCTAACTTTGTGTATTAACTATTTTTCACTTTGTATTATTCAATGATGTATTTTTGCATCGGTTATTTTACTTGTCACAGCCTTACTTCTATTTACAATGGCCCGACTGTTTGTTTTGTTTTCGCATTATGCACTTTACGCTGATATATTGGACTGTGTTATCTAGATTTTATGTTTTGTATTATGATTGGCTTCTTTTAGAACTGGCACTCGTATTTTCTCAGCTCAAGGGGGAGAGGGGGTGGGGTTGCTACACTCTGTTGTTTTGTCTTCTCTGTCAATTTTCTTTTCTGTTTAACGCATATTTAAAAATTAATAAAAAAAAAAATGAAAACAGCACAAATGGCTGTTTTTTTCAACTCATTTTCAATGTTTTCTATTTTCAACTGTTAGTTTCTATAAGAAAACCTTGACGGATCTACACAAATGACCCCTTGCTGAATTCAAAATTCTGTCTACTTTTCACAAATGTATAGCTTTTCAGGATCCATCATTGCTTTTATACCCATTTTTACCATTAACTGGAAGGAGGTTAAGAGCACAAAACAAAGCAAAAATAGGCTATGTCCCAGTAAAATGCCAAAACTGTGTAAAAAATGTTAGTTTTCTGACAAAAGTCTGTCAGTCTCTGAAAGCTGGGAAGATGATGATTTCAGCACCACAAACCCTTTGTTGATACCATTTTCAGGGACAAAAACCAGACGCTTTCATCTGCAGCCCTTTTCCCCATTTTTCCCACAAGAAACAAAATGTAGCTGTATTTTGGCTAATTTCTGGTTCCCCTCCAGGGGAATCAACAAACCATGGGTACCTTTAAAATTCCCATGATGTTGGAAGAAAATGACGCAAATTTGGCATGGATACCTCATGTGGTCAAAAAGTTGCAGGGGTCTAAGCGCGAACTACCCCACATAGCCAAAAAAAGGCTTAGCACAAGGGGGAAAAGGCCTAGCAGTGAAGGGGTTAAAGACAGGCTGCATACTTGGGACTCATAGGTAGCTTGAATCCCCCTTGCCCTACTATACATTAGGGACTTACAGGGGTCTGTCAGTTCTAATTTCACTTATACCTAATTACCATGAACTTAGTCAGAGCACAGGCCCTGGGTCTGAATAGCAGAGTCCAGGGCGCAATCAGAGTCAGACAACCAGCATCTAGCAGTGAAAATGGGGGCATAAAGTGGGGGGACACTGCAAATAGGTCCTGATTTCCCACACCATTGATTTTGTTTTGTTTTTGCTTTAGTCCCCTATGTTTTGTTGTTCTGTTGAAAGTGTGCACAGTGTTTTGCATTCATTTTTTTGAATCGATCTTTATTGTATTTTTAACACAAAATACAGTGTCATGACAAAGTACTATGGATTATTAATACAGCCAACACATTGATTCAAACAGAATGACATAAATATATGAAAACCTTGGCCCCTGAGGATCGAGTAATGCCCAGATCTTTCTTAAAGAAACTAAAAAAGCAATACATCTTCCCACCTCCTTCTCTTCAGCAAAACACTACATCAGAGCATCATGTCTACCCTGTTATCAACAGTATTCATCTAATCCAGAAGTGGGGACAGTTATCATACATTGACATCAAAAACATTCAAGGAGGATGTGTGTCAGAATTAGCTTTCAAAGCAACCAATATATTACTCCATGCATCTGGTGGCAGTACATTTGCATGTCGTTTCCGCAAGATGTCCATTGTGGCCAACTTAGCTTGTACCCCCTTTAATACATCCCATAACCATTTTCAGGCTCCAGGCACTCAGGTGCCTTTCGAGTCCTTTGAGCAACAACTAATAAACCTGTCCATAAAAGTCCATTAACCTGTATTGTTACCTAGTAGTTTCAGACTTTTTTTAATCTGTCCTAACAGAAATTGTAGAGGGTCCAATAAAATCATCAGGTCTGAAACCTCCTTGATTATGAGTAAGATCTCTCTCCATTGTTATATCTGAGTACCACCAGACCATGTGATAGAAGTGTGCATATGATTGCAAGAATCTTAGGCACAAATCTACAGTGCCTGTGCCCATTTTGCCAATTCTCTATGGTGGCAGGTAGGTTTGATGGACATAGTTAGTTTGCCTGAAATGAAACAAGCATTTTAGATACATTTCTAAAATCTTACCTCAAGCTCCCTCTGTCTGATCAGTTCCAAGAGACCCCTACCATGCCACTTGTGCTTCCCCAGTGTCTATTTTGAGACCGGGAGATAAATCAGCGTTTAGTATTGTAATTGCATGTGAGTAGTTTACTAGTGTGGGGAGGCTCAACAGTTTCCTTACATAAGTTGTCAAAACATCTAATGATACCCCCTGAGAACAAGTCCCCTATAGTTGTCAACCCTGCCTCCGTCCAACTTCTCTTATCCTAATAATGGGACAGCTCTTTAAATCTCAGCAGACACCAGAGTGGAATCTCATGGGGTGTAAATGAGCTTGAACCCTAACCTATCCCTGCCAACAATGGCGGCCCACTGAACCACTCTTGAGTACCTTTGATTAGATCCACCACCTCCAAAAAATACAGTGATCACAAAAAGGCTGGACTCCATCTCCAAGGCGATTTGCCCAATTGGAACCCCTATCCAACACATCAGCCACATCAGCTGCACATCCATATGATAAGATTCCACATTGAGCATTGTGTATCTCTTACACTTAAAACGGTTTCTTTATAATATGCTCATATTTTCATTTTGCATGCACTTCTATTTTTATTATATGTTGACTGATGTCCATTATAATTAATGGATTGATGATCTGTACATTTCCTTCTTGTTAAATAAAGTAAACAAGCAATGGCAAAGCCAGTAGGTCTCTCCTATGTAGGATCTATCGGTTTTGAATTTTTTTAGCCATGTTGTGTAGCAGCATAGCTGTGGTGCAGCATGGTTGATAGTATATAGAAAAAACATTTTGACACGATCAACGCTGGTGGCTGCATTGTAACACTTTAAAAACTATTTCAGCCGTGAGACCTCTCAGCTTTACAAATGCTTGTTTTTACCCCATAGAAAACACGGGCTGTGATATCAGCTTGTATCACACAAGAACAGAGGAAATGAAGCTATAAGCACAGAAAAAGTGATGATCCTTCTAAGCAACCTCGTGACATGTTGCAGTATATGCCCTTGTCACACATGTCAAACCTTGATGCTGCCAGGTGCCAGCCTTCACAGCATGGACAAAGGCTGTGTCAGAGTACATCTGATCTTGTGACATGAGACCAATGCCATTGACTTGTTCTCAGTTCCACCTGCTCTTCCTCTGCACTCATTTTCCTGCAATGCAGAAGTCTGACAAACATGTCTGTACATAAAACAAGGAACAACAGAGAAACCACAAAACATCAGCATTAAACAGCCGCACCTGGGCTGGAAAACTAAGGCTGTCTCCTTCAGAACTGATGTGTTTAACATTTATCATGTACTTTTTATCATGTGCTTTAGAATATAGAAGTGTAAAGAGCTAAAACAGAAATGTGTTGAACATACCCCTTAAATATACCTAGTGTCACAAAATGAATCAATGCACAGCTCAGAACTAAATCTCCCAACGTTGGTGACAAAGGTTTGCCATAAGAACTGCAGAAGTGTGCTATACAAAACAAAAGTACCTGAATTCAAGTGTGAGTAGCGGAAGGACACCAATAAAGGAAGTAGTCAGTGCTTGGTCCATGCTCCATCGAAAGGACTAACAAAAGAAGAGAAAATGAAACTGGCATGCACTGACCAATGAGAAACAAGGAAATGAGAATGGCAATGAAGCCAACCAATGGTAAGTAATGGGCAGGCCCTTTGCAGTTTTTTTTTTAAAGAAACAAATGATCTCGCAAGCAACGGTGCATGTACTATCTTAGGCAAGACCTAAACAGAACAAAAAGCTTTTTAATTCTTTCTGACTGAATATAGGAATAGACTTGGTACTGCAGGAAGCCAGTGACATATTTGTGAAAATTTACATTAGCCAAGATTTTGGCAAATTAAAATTAATTTTTGAAAGAGGCAATGTGATAAGAGAACAAAATCATAATGTGCCTGTGCTGCTGCTCTTAATTAGCAGGACTTTGCACAACTCAAGCGCACTTTGTGCCAATGATACCCTGTACAATCAGCACTATAAATTATCATTGAGAAGAATTTTTGGGATGACAGCAATTTTCAACTGGTAATAATTTTGGGGACAGGTATTTTACAAAACTTTTAGGACCCACACTGAGTAGTCTGCATTTTCCAAATTATGTTTTGGCATTTATTCGACATATTCCAGTATTCAGGATTGATCAATATATCTTGCCACTGGTTCAAGGCATGAAATTATTATCTAGGAAGAGGATCGAATGTGTTCTTTTAGATTAATGTAGTGAAAACGTTATAGGGATTCGCTGCCTGTAGATGGAAGCAGCTTATGAATATACTGGTATGAGATTGAGGAGTTTAATAGAAGGTTGACAGATGGAGGACATCTGATATTATTTATCAATGTCCCACTCTTGATATTGAACTATACAACGGTTTTAATCAAGCTTGATTTCTTATTAGGCTCTCACAGATCTCTCTTACTTGCCCATTCTTACATGCTCACTTTTAATCTTTTCTGATGATATGATTACTTTTCAGAACCTTGCAGAAGTACTGCCTATGTTGTATTGACTTTTTATGTCTTTTGCAATGATATGTTAATATTGGTTCTATACTTCAATTATGTTTTAAGTCTCTGCTTCTGTTTTAATATCATATGGCTCACCTGCCCCCAAGAGATCTGGGATTCATAAGATTTTTAAGGAATTAGCCAGAAATGGCATATGCTGTGTCAAGGTCAGGCCGTGCTTAATATTTAGACAAGATGTCCCACACACCTGCCTAGAGTCCATTGGCATAACATTTACAATTTAAGGCTCACTTTTGAACACTGCAGGACATAATCAAATGGGAGAGTGATTGGGCTAGGGAAAATGAGCATGCATTCAGCCTAAACGCCTCTGGACATCCCAAATCAATGATATCCTAATAGGCTAGATAGGCTTTCTCAATTATAGTTATCCAAGTTTTAACATTTCTATACCACTCACAAAATTACAAAGTGAAATGATGGCTACTCCATTGCAACTCATGGACATGTCTCCTCTCACACCTTCAAAGGCATATTAAATGCCACAGTAGAACCTTTGTTTTATTCTTTCTGGATTCATCACCCTTCTTCATCTGAATTGGTCTCTATACAACATATTGTAGACTATATCAGAGCATGATTATACATTGCCCTTGATAAATTGATTAGGAATTTGCTCTAAGTGAGATGCGTTTGGCTCTCTTCTTTTTAGACCCGATCTCAAATTGTTGCGTTTCTTTATGAAATATTGGATAAAATCAAAAACAAGAATTGCCCACCCAATTTGTTTCACACAGCGAGAGCCCTTGTGTTGCCATTTTGGAATGGATTTTCAAATAAATAACAGCCATTCAAAGATGGTGGCTAATGCATGCACATGCTTGTGCACCAACGATTTTATTGACATTTTCAATTTAAAATTCCAACGAGGCCAATGGCAATTTTAGATTGGTAAATTACACAAAAATATATAGTGCACAAGGACAAAAAGAAAGAAGCTGTTGGCCCCAAAAAATGATAAATAAAATTTCTAAAGCAGGATGTAGGGAAAGTCAGTGAAGGTGGTGTAAGGAGATGGGAGAAGAGGATGAACGAATGGCAGTCAACCACTCAGAAAATGGTTAAGAAGAAATGCCGCTGGAGCTGGACTAAAACAAGCATTTGGAAGAAAGACATCAAATAAGAGAACTTAGGTAGATAATAAAACCATCTGGTTATCACCAAGTGGCTGACCCAAAGCACATTCTGGACATTATTTTTAGGTAATAGGTCCACAACATCAGACCTCTAAAGCAGCCTGTAATGCAAGACATACAAATTATGTTAACTGGACTATGCAATGCTGAATCAGACAATTCTTTCCAATTTGATGACAAACAGAAGGGAGTAAGTAATGTGTTCACTCCTGTGTCTAAGATGAAATGTTCTTGTATTGTAATATGTATACAGACCACTCCATAACCCTTGTGAAGCAAAAAGTGCTTTTTTGCTCTGCGTCCAGTAAAAGCCTTGGTAAGAAGGACCTGAGGCCTAGTGCCTTTCTGTTGTCTTTCAATCCAAACTTCCCAATTTGTGAGATCATGTGCCAGTCACTAAGGCCCTATTACAAGTTTGGTGGTCTGAGGAACGCCAGACTCGTGGTGGCACGGCGGTGGCAGATTCAGCCCCTGCCGCAGCGGAGTTCTGACTGCCCAATTACGACTTGGGCAGTTGGACCACCCTGGGAGCAGTGGTCAAAGGCGGCAATATGCTTGGCGTGACCGCCATGGTCCCGCCAAGCATATAACAAGTTTCCTCTCCACGAGGGTTTTCATGGCAGTGGATCCGCCATGAAAACCCTGGTGGAGAGGAAACAAAGGGGGCCCTACAGAGCCCGCTTGTGCCTCAAACATATGTGCATGCACACAGGGGAGCATAACATGTGCCCCCCTGTGTGCATGCACAAAGGTTCCTGGATGGCATGGACTTTCAATCCATCCCGTTCAAGAACCTTGGGAGGCATTGTCATTGCGGTGCCTTTTTAAAAGGAACCGCTGCCTTTGAGGGGAACTGCCATGCCGCCTGCCTGCTAGACCACTGAAAAGTAGTAATCTGGTGGGCGGCGGTGACCTTCGGCGGAGCAGTGGGGAGGCTATTGCACCGCCGTGCCACAGCTCTGCTGAAAGGTCACAATAGGGCCCTTAGTCTTCCTGTGCCTCAGTTTGCATATCAGAAATACTTGGAGAACTTTGAAATTGTCTACCAGTTGTTGTTACAAAAACTGGCCCATTCAGTTTTATGAAGTTTGGATGTCTATATTTGAGAACAGCAAAAGTCTAATTGAATTAATCAAGACTAATAATTAATGATGTCCACACAATGGCCATTCATTTTTAATTTTTGGGACCATCTAGTCCGCGTGAAAGGAACCTATGGTCATTGTACGAAACTGGGTTACTGCTTGTGGGGGGTGAAAACCCTACTCAGACAGCAACCTCAATCCTTGTCAGGGTGAAGTCAGAAGCAAACCCCAAATTAACCTGTGCTCAGACCTCTGGTAGCCTGGCACAGAACAGTCAGGCTTAACTTAGAGGCAATGTGTAAAGTATTAATGCAGCTATTCAAACAGTGATAAAGTTAAAAACAACCCAAGAAAAAAGTCCAACACCAATTTAGAAAAATAGAATAAAGTGTAATAAACATTTTAAGACCAAACTGACAAAAGCCCAATCAGCAGAACCGGATATACGCAATTTATTAAGATTTAAGTCAAAATAGCACCAAAAAGCACAAAGAGCCAACTGTGGTTATCTGGCCATGCTGTCAAGTTCAGGCTGAGCACAATGGAGGGTGGGCTGATTACAGGGATACAGTTAGTACCGCTGAACAAAGTACCTTAAATTCTGGTTTGTAGTGTTGGTTAGTGTGTTTGTTGTAAGTAAATTTTAGATTATTTAATAGGTCAAGTATTATGTGTGAGAATTGAGTATTGTGTATATGCAATATTTAGTCTGTGGCACCTTGCATAAAATGTTTTACATTGCAGTGGAAATAGTATATGTAACCATTTAGTGTCCAACACCTACAGCAAATTGGTATAGATTGGAGTGGGAATAGTAAATGTCACTCTTTTATTGTCCAACACCTTCCCCAAATTGTTTTAGATTGGAGTGGGAATAGTAAATGTCACCCCTTTAAAATGGTTTACGTTGGAGTGTGATTATTTAATTTGTTAGTGAAATCCTTAGTTTAAATTGCATTTGTATGTAGTAGAAATTGTTTGTGTTATTTAATTATTATTGTTGGTGTTTAGAAATACAATATAAAAAGGTTTATGTTTGTAATAGATAATATTCATAATTTATATTTTAATAGGGTTAAGACATGTAACATACTTTTCTAATTTTATTTATGTTTTAAAAGTTAATTTGATGTATATTTTTTCATTTTTAAGCCTACCTATATTTCAATTTGAAAATAAATATTTTTTACATAGATAAATAAATAAAACATTGTAATAAATTTTTAATATTAGTTAAAAATGTACATCATATTTAAATAGGATTGCGTGCTGTACATTTTCCACTTATATTTTCACTGATCAACATTTTTTTAAATGTCTTAAATTGTTTTATATACATATTTTCAATATCATTTTAACATATGTTTTTTCAGTGTATATTAAATATTTGTATATATTTTATCCTAATATTTAATTCATGCTTTGCATTTTTTAAATATTGTTTACAGCAATTTTTGAAATGTTTTACATGTTTAATAGTTTGTAACATTTTTTAATACATTTATCCCACATTTATAAATGATTTCCAATTCATTTCTATGGGGAGTTAGTATTTTTCTTAGTTTCATTTAGAAGTCATATTTTTTTACCGCTACCTTCTATTTTGTAGTCTATTTGTGTTTTTTTTAATCTATTTTCTGGAATGCATGTTGTGGTAAGGTTCTGCTGTTCAACAAAATATGTAATTCCTTTTCTAAGGTTTTTAAGGGTTTTGAGAGGGGGTGTATAGTGGAGAGATCTGAAGGTTAGTTATAAAGTTTGTGTTTTTTTTAACAGTTAGTTGTATTAATAGTAGTGATTTTCACTAGAGTGTGATTGTGGGTTTTCGCATACTGTTTTAATAATGTATTGTTATGTTATGTTGCATTGTTATGTTACTTATTTTATAAGTGTAATATATATGCACATTTGGAAATGTAATGTGTTTTGCAGGTCAGTTTTCTTGTTTACTCTGCAGGTTTTTGTCTACAAACCTGTCCTATGGGCACTTAGGTGTTACTGTGTTTTTAAGGAAATCACTTTTGGTTAATCATAAACCAATATTTTTAACTTTGAATTCCTTTTTTGGGTTTCAAGGAGCGTTTATTTTTGTAAACACCTTTTCTGTTTTTTAATGGTTTCTAGATACTGGATTGATTCAAGGGATCTCTATTGGGTTGGTTTTATTTTTGCATTTTGGGACTTTTTGGAAACTATTTTTCCCATTTTTGGTGGATTAATATTTTTGACTACGTTGATACAGAGGAAGATGTGCAGCTACCAAACAGAAAGTTATATTTATTTTAATTCTTTTGGGTAGGAAATGTTATATTTTATTGTTGTGTAAATCTTATGTGATTGTTATTTGGAAATGTGTAATTTATGTTTTGTATTTATTTTACCTGATGGATTTTGTTTGTTATTTGAGCTTTTTGGTTGGTGAGGTTTACATTTTTCATGTAATAATATTTATATAATTTTATTATCTTTGTCTTAATTAGCATTGGAGTTATATTTAATGTTTATAATGATGTAGTAAAATAATATGTTTATTCTATATATAAAAAATTATTTATGATGTTGGTTTAGATTTTTTGGACAGTTTGTTGGGACTTTTGTAGGTTACTATTTATTTTATAATATGGTTTTGGCTGTTATTTCTAAGTAACTCACTCTTTTGTTGCTTATGAAGAGTTTGACTTGAAATTGTAGCATGTTATACATTCTTTTGGTTTGTTTTCTAAGTTTAGGTATAATTTGGCTAACAGATTGCTCCATTCGTAGTTGTTAGTAGCTTTGCTCCTTTTGTAATTCTTCTATAAATTTATAGATTGTAGGTTGGGTTCTGCCTAGAGTGGATTGGAAGGCATTGTGCCATACTTCTGCTGTGTTGCTTGTTTTGACTTCCTGTGCCAAGGTGCTGTTATAGACATTTCACCATGGTATTTGGAATTTGGGTTGGCGTCTGTGTCCAGACGATGCAGTCTGCCAACCCAAGTGTCTTCAAAGTAATCCATTATGGGGCTTAGTTTGATGGTCGAAAGAGCTTTCTAGTAGTAAATTGTAATGGTTAGCTACCTCTGTGAGATGTACATACGCTAGTGTAATCATGTTTTTATATTTCAAAGGCAAATTGGCTGTTTGTAGAATATTCTACACAGTGCAGACTGTTGGAGGTGTCTCCATATGCTTTGACTGAAATTACAGTAACAGCCTCATACGGCTGTGTGGGGGTACATCTTTAAAATGGTTTGGATCAAGGTTTGTTCAAAGTCTATCAATATTTGTTTAGGGTAGTAGCTATTTGTTTTATGTTTAATGTAGTTTAAGAGGTTGTGGTAAGTGCTGCTTTGTTTTTTTGATAGTAGGGTGTATTTATAAAAAAAGAAATATTTGTGTTTTGATTTTCATCATGTATGGTGTATATCTGAGTGAATGGTTTGGGGCACATTTTCAAGGTCCTATCCATCATCCAGGTTTGACAATGGCTTAGTTTTAGTAAGGTACTGCTGTAGAGATTATTAGGATTAGTTTATCATTGTTTAGGTTGTCATATACAAAGAAAGGTACCTCATTATGAGTCACTGTTAACTGTTCAGGTATTTCTCTGCCTTGGTATCTTCTAGGCTAAACTGGGGTGGAATGATGAGCAAAATAACAATGGATTTAACCCAGATCTCTTGACTGGGGGTTAAAGTTTGATTTGCCCAGAAGTGGGTCCCAGGCTTACTGTACCACTGGATTCAAGCTAGCCTGGCTGATGAGGGGTGATACCCCAAAACCGGTCCCAGGATGCTTGTTTCTGGTCCAGGGAGGACCTGGTTTGGCAGTTTGGGCTGGACTGTTCCCATGAGGAGCAGGGTCAAGACTGATTTGCATTTGGCTGGGTCTAAACTGGGTTGGCATGGTGAGTACTAAAACAATGGATTTAACCCAGATCTCTTGACTGGGGGTGACTGTTTAATTTGTTCCGCATTCTGTCCATCATTTGCTTGGTATTTTCTAGGTGCAGGAGGAGTATGGCTAGTGGCTTTTTTAGTTCATACAATTAAGGGGCCGATTCCGATCTCGCTGGGAAAGCCCTATGGCCGACCCGTGCTCGTAGAGCTTTCCGTGCGACTCGGGCTCCTGGGCTCCGAGCGACAGAGTATGATGCACTGCAGCGCTGACGGACTCGGGTCGCTCGGAGCACCATTGAAGTCAATGGGAGCCTGGTGTACATTGCGTACATGGGCTCCAATAGACTAAAAACGCATGTCTCGGACAAGAGTGCCCCCTGTCGTGGGGACACATTGGTGCTGGCCGCACCGTGCAGGCATGTGTAGGGGGGACCCTTGGGCCCCGCCCAGTGATCGAGTCGTAGGGCTGCAGGTGAAAGGGGGTCCGCTACGGCCACCCGAAGTCAGCTTCCCGGAGCTTTTTCGAGTCGGTGGCTCCGACTCGATCCGGCTGCTTGACGTGCGCATCGTACTTGGTCGCTCGGAAATCGGACCGATTGCGCGGTGCGAGTCGATGAAGTCGGAGTCGTCTGGACGGCGTTGCTGACGGGTATGAGTCGGTCGGTGCGCGAGGCTATCCTCGCATCGTACTTGCTCGCTCGTACAGCGGTACGAGTCGTCCGGAAACGAGGGCTACGAATCGGACTCGCTCGCTACGGATCCCGTTCGGTGCCCTTCCGAGCGAGATCGGAATCGGGCCCTAAATGTTTAAAGCAGGTATATGTGGTAGTTGTCCTATGATGTGTTCGGGGACTTTAGTCAGTATATCTTTTAGGATTTTGGTTTTGGGTTTCTGGGAGCTAGTGCTCTCTTATATCCTGCAATACTCCCTTACTCCTATTTCTGTCACATTTGGGGGGTGGCTGTGTTCCCTTACATTAGCTACATCATCTTTTATAGTAGCCCTCCAATAGCATGCAATAGAATAATATTTGGTACATTTCCAATTCACATTTTCTGTCGATGCACATTTTGGTAGTAGGTGTAAACTATATGACTTATTATATATATGTCTCTCTCTTTCATTGTATCTGAAAGTAGTGTAATTGTATCAATAAATACCATTTTTTAATGTTTAAATGTTTGTTATTTACATTTCAAATTAGGCAACTTTTTTTATACTTACATGTATGTTCTTTTTAGATGTTTCACACTGTTTTGCTGCTTTTCTGTTGGCTGTGATGTAATGTGGAGCAGGTAATTTCTTTTCTGTTAGAAGAAAAAAGTGTCAGTTTCATTTTTAAATGACTATTTGTTGGTAGTTTGTAGAGAATGAGGTCATTAGGTTTATTTTTACCTGCTATTGGGGTGAGTTTATATTTTGTAATATTTTATGTATACTATGTTGTATCTTTTTTTGCTGCTTTGTGGCAGCTTATCACTTTTCGAAGTTGTAGCGTTTTCTTTTAGGAAGCACACGTAAAGAGATAGAAATTGGCAAATGTTTTGTTACTTATTTGCTATGTTACATTTTAAAGTTTAATTCAGAAGTAAGTTTTAGTTTACATATAAGTTTTACTTACTTGGTTAGGTAGTTGCTGAGATGTATATGTTTCTTCTTTAAGGGTCTAGTAAGAGAATTCTGCAGAATTTCCTCATCTTGCAGCATTTGTCATTTTTAGTTGATAAAATTAGTGCGCCTTTTATATTGTTGATTTAATTGTTTGTCAAATATTATTGGTTAAGGTTGTTTGCAGCTTGATTTTATTGGTTAGTTTAGTTTTGGTTAAATTTTTTTATCAGTTATGTCGTTCTATGGTAAACACTGTTTTTGTTTTTTCTAAAATAATGTTTGATATATAGTTAGATAGTTTTTAATATATTTTGAACTCAAGCAAGCTGTGACAAATTCAGGGGTTCATTGCTGTTATGCATCACGTGTAACCTTTTGCAAACATCATCAGTAACTAGTTCTGTACTAAGAAGGACCTATGAAATAAGACATCATCTTATATGTCGCTCAACATTCATTATTTATGTGATTCAGTGCCAACACCAAAGATGTAAAAAAACAATATGAAGGCCGAACAGTGAATGACCTCCGAGCATGATTCAGGAACCAAAAATCAGCAATAGTTAATAAGAAACCTGACCAGCATGTAGCCAACAATTTTAACCTTGGGCATCATTTACTATCAGATTTGAAGAATTTCCGTGTGGAACATGTCTTAAAGGAAGAACTACTGGACTCCAGAGAAACCTTCCGGATGTACCATTTAACATCATTGCGTCCAGATGGACTGAACATCACTCACAATGCCACCTGATTACTGCATATCTCAAGAGATCTCATGACTGCATTGATTCCACATTCCGAATGGAATCTTCGCTCATGAAGCTTTTTGAAAATCCAGCAGTGTCATCTGTGCAGCCACTGAGTAAACCACCTTGTACTACCTGAGGAAGGTGGAAGATGAAATGTTGTAGTGGAAATATATTTTTGTTCTTTGGTGAGTTCATCTGTTTGAGTCACTTCTTTCTTGAATATTTATTCTCTTTGTGACTCTATATACATTTTGAAGAGAGTCACAATGCAGACCCCACTTTGCTGAAATATTTTATAATTGACAGTGTCCCCACCAGAAAGAGGGAGGTGACAGAGTTAAAGTTCTCAGACAATTGGAAACAAAATACATTCTTAATATAGATACTAAGCATCCGGGGGCCTTAATCAAACTGAGGAGTTATACACTTGTCTCTAGAACCAAGTCAGACAGTTTCTCAGCAGTAGGATGAGGATAAATAGTTAAAGTAAAAGTTGTAACAAAAACTACAAATAACTAGTTTTTGAAGTGGAAATGCACTATTAGTCATTTGAAGGAGAAAAGACAGCACCAGACATTATGTCTATGAATAATTCTTTCAGGTTTCCGCTTCCGGTCACCTTGTTTTTATTATTACACATAGTTTTAGGTATTTGATGTATATGGTGACACATTAGAAGTGTTTGTTTTTATTGCACTTAGCACTTTATTCAATTTGTATTTTGCACTGATATCACATTCCCAGTTGAATTGTTTGCCAATGGGGTTGGCGACTCCTCCAGTACTGTATGCACAATAGCACTTTAACTGCTTGTGGAAACAAACAACGCAAAGGTATTTAGACCCAGACATGTTTTCAATATTTTATATATAGGAATGTTTTATCTTATTTATTATTATGAGATTTGTAACAATTGCTTCCTTTGAAAATACAAAACATTTTGTTTTTTAAAATAATGAACATTTTGCTTTTATAGTGCGTTGCATATATCTGATTTTAAGATTCTTGATTTTTTAACATCTTATGGTTTTAGCTATTTATTCAGATATGTCATCTAGTTAATTGATATATAAAACCATTAATTAAAAATCTAGTTATTGTTAAGTGAGGTTCGCCATATTTGTGCAAACAAAACTGGGTATATGGCACTTTAAGAGAATTCACAAAAAATGCATTTAATGGTACCTCCTTCTGTGCTAGCGCATCATGTGATCAAGATCCTTAGGGATCGAAACGCGTCATGCTGTGGAGTTGTGTGGAGCTGAATAAAGACTGATTCCATATCCAAGTTTGGGTCCGTACTCCGTTTTTCGGTGGTCAGAGCAAGAGACCACGAAAGGAGAATTACCGATATATATATATATATATATATATATATATATATATATATATATATATATATATATATATACATATATGTTGCAGTTTGTCAAAGATGATGCTGAGCACTCACAGGCTGTAGAATCCAGTAATTATTTTAATAACATGCAACCATCGATGTGGGGGATCCACAAAGCTACACTCGGATTAATAGAGATGTGTATAATGTGAGTATTAAAGCCTTCCACAGAATGCTCAGTAATTGGCGGGATAAAAGAGTTCTTGCAGAAGATGAATACCAGTTCTTGAGGGTGGATCACCTGGTTCTACCCACTTTTTACCATCTCCCCGAAAAGCATAGAGATCAAATAAGACTACCGGGAAGCCTGATTGTTTTATATAAGGGAAGTTTTCTGGAAAAAGCCTCGATCTCTGTTGTCTCTTTCCCATTCCACATCGTAAAGGATTTGAGCTTATATATTCAGAACATCACAGACTTTATCCGATTGGTGCAGAACATACAATGTAATGATGATCTTATACTAATCACATTAGACATACCAGCTTGAACACTTGGATAATGCATTAAAAGGGCCTATCGGCATTGGATTTTTTTGTCTGAAGAATAGGCCTTTGAAATATCAGGAGCATAATGTGATGTTGCTACAAATTGAACCTTCTGCCTCAATAATAACTTCTTTCTGTTCTCTGGGCCATTATATTTTCAGACACAGGGAACTGCCATGGCACATTCTTTGCCCCCAGTTATGCAAATCTCTTCATGGGTTGGTGGGAGAAGCATGTGGCCTGGGCAGAACCCAATGAGCAATTGGTAGAGAAAGTGGCCCTTTGGTCCATATACATCGATGATCTCTTCATTGTCTGGTGAGGCACTCTGTTATAAGTAGAGAAATATATCTCAATCCTGAGGTTTACCAGCTATATTAGTAAACAGAGGTGCCGTTTTTTGATCTGGTGGTGTTTGTTGCTATTAACAAATTATGTACCAAACTATGTATAAAACCCACATCCAGAAACACAGTGTTATATACACAGAGCCAGCACCCACGCAGTCTTATCAACAGCATCCGTTTTGGGGAACTATTGCGAGTCAAACACAACTGTTCTCTATCGGATGACAATGCTGAGTTAGAGAGAGAGGGTCTCAGTAGATTTAGAGAAAGTGGGTACTCAAGGACAACATTGAGAGAGGAAGCTGAGAATGTCCACAAGAGAGCGAGAGAGACAGGATCTCCTGATTCAAAAACAGAAAAAGCAAGTGGAGGACGAGGAAGACACCTAAGTAAGATTGATACTAAATTTCTCCGCTGAGTCGAGTCAGGTCTGCGAAGCAATACAGAAACATTGGAGCATTCTCCAAATGGATGCTGTGCTGGGAAATGCGCTGTCATGTGGACCAGACATCACTTATAGAAAAAGTTTGTCCTTAAAGGACATCTTGGTTCACAGCCACTATATAGACAAACCTGTGAGGAAGACATAAATTACTGCCTTTTACCCTTGCACTAAGTGTAAAGCTTGCAGAAGCAGTACTAAAGTAGAAGATTATGAGACTATGGATAGAAAAGAGAGAAGAAGTATAAATAAACTACCAAACTGCAACTCAAATTTTGTGATTTACTGCCTAGTATGCCCTTGTGGCATGCAATATATAGGCAGTACGGTGCATCAGGCCAAGAAACGGGTCCTTAAGCATGCCAGGGCTATACCAAATCGGGATAACACATATCCGGTAGCGAGACATTTCGCCGAGGTGCATCAAAGCAGAAGTGACAAGTTGTGTTTCTTCTACATTGATCAGATGATTCACAAGGAAATAGGTGGCAACAGAATTAGACTCTTGAGATAGCTGGAATCGAGATATATTCTGGTGCTGAGACCCGAATACCATAGGGTCTTAATAGCGAGGAAGAACTGTGGACACATGTAGGATAGATATGGCCTCTCTGAGTGTATTTTCAACTGATAGCCATATAAATTCTCAACTGTACAGACTATTTCAATAACAGCATCGATATGGAATAGTCCACATAGCAAAATAGAACCTGGGACTTGCTTAGGATTATGTCATAGTTAAAAATAAGAAGGCTGTAGACACAATCAGCTGCTTTTCCATGTGTAATAAAAGTGTCACGCGCATTTAAAATAATAATCTATGTGCATGATTTTGCCACTAAAAAAATATAATTTCAACACTGAAGAAGTCCAAACTTGAAATGTAAAATCCCAGGCAAATCCTTTTCATGCAACGGAGGTGAGCGAATCGTGCTCCCACATATTGTATACCATACAGCAATTAATCCTCCATTTAGGGAGAGCCATAGACCCTGCAGCTTGGCTTCCTACACTGGAAGGGAGTATCCGTAAACAATCCATCCGAAAAAGAAAACCGTGGGAGACAAATTTCAAACTTCTTGTTGTTTATTCACAAAATTAAGTGGCAGCATGCATTTCTTTTGCTTAATTCTTACGCGTTTCAGCTCACATCCAGAGCCTTGTTCGCAGGTGCAAGAGGTTACTGGGTAAAGTGAACACGTGCCTTTATATGCTGGCTACGATGTGCCTGAATAGTCTATTGATACTACAAAAACCAGCATGCATTGCAAGTAAAATACTGAAGTTCCGTCGCGCTTGCTGTGCTTTCATGTCCAGGATATATGTCATCATAAGCACTGCAGCGCTAAAATGTCCAAATCATAGCAATGCTGGCAGCATTTATAATAAAAGTGACTACATGCATTTAAACATTTAAAATGATAATCAATGCACATGATTTTGCCACAAAAAATATATAATTTCAACACTGAAGAAGTCTAAATAGATAGATAGATAGATAAATAGATAGATAGATCAATTAAAGTCCTGGTCCTCTAAGGTGGGACCCTGTGACTATATCTATCTATCTATCTATCTATCTATCTATCTATCTATCTATCTATCTATCTATCTATCTATCTATCTATCTATCTATCTATCTATCTATCTATCTATCTATCTATCTATCTATCTATCTATCTATCTATCTATCTATCTATCTATCTATCTATCTATCTATCTATCTGTCTATCTATCTATCCATCTATCCATCTATCTATCCATCTATCTATCCATCTATCTATCTATCTATCTATCTAGTCACTGCAAAAAACAAAGGTCAGAGGGACGTTTTAGTTAGGAAATGAAAAAAAAGACCTTAGAAATTCACTGGAAAAAAACAAAGGTTCCAGGGACGTAATAGTTAGGCTGTCGTTTCACTCGTACAAAACCAGAGCAATTCAGCAGTTATACTTAGCTGAGCTAACTATAACTCGCGCCCCCGCAATGCACTGCTTATGACCTCACTCATGACGTGGTCAGTCACATCACTGATGAGATCTGAAATGACATCACTAATGATATCACTTATTACATCATCCAGTGACTGTAAGTGTTTTTAAAGAGTTTATGAGTGTTACATTTATACTCAGAGGTGTATTGGTGAATCAGTGGGTGTAGGAGTGTCTGTATGGATGCCTCAGTGGGTGCATGACTGACTGAATAAGTGAGTGATTAGGTGTTTCAGTAAATGAATGGGTGAGTGACTAGTTGTGTGAATGTCTGTAACAGTCTGTCAGTTGGTGTCTAAGTGGCTGTATGGGTGTGTGAGTGGGTACGTGAGTGGCTGAATGGGTGAATTATTGGTTGTCTGAGTATCTGTATGGGTGTCTGAGTGTCTGTGTGATTGGTTGATAGGGTGTGTGACTGCCTGTGACTTGTGAGTCAGTGGCTGTATGGGTTAGTGAGAGTGTGTTTGAGGGGCTATATGGGTGAGTGAGTGTGTGTATGACTGTGTGGATGAGAGAGTGGATGTGTCATTAGTATATGGGTGAGTAACTGGGTATGTGAAAGATATTATAGATGAGTGATGGGATATATAAGTGACTTAATGGGTGAGTGAGTGAATGTGAGAGTCGCTGTATAGGTGAATGTGTGCTTGTGTCAGTGACTGTATAGGTGAGTGAGTACATGTTAGTATATGTATGAGTAAGTGAGTGGGTGTGTGTGTATCTGTATGGGTGAATAAGTAGCTATGTGATTGACTATATGGGTGAGTGAGTAGGTGTGTGAGTAGCTCTATGGGTGACTGACTCAATGTGTGAGTGGCTGTATGGGTGTCTGAGTGGGTGTATCTGTGGCTGTATGGGTGATTGAGTGGATGTGTATGTAGATCTATGAATCAGTGATTAGGTGTGTAAGCACTGGTATGGATCTGTGAATGGGTTTGTGAATGGTTGTGTGGGAGTGGGAGTGGGTCTATGAAAGGTTTTATGAGGGTGTGAGTGGGTGCGTCAGTTATTCTGTGGATGATGTCTTCAGTGATGTCATCAGTGATGTCATTTGGGATGTCATCAGTGATGTCACTGACCATGTCATAAGTGATGTAATATGTGAGGTCATAAGCAGTGCATTGCGGGGGCATGAGTTACAGTTAGCTCAACTAACTATAACTGCAAAATTTCTCTGGTTTTGTACAAGTGAAATGTGAGCCTAACTATAACATCCCTGTAACCTTTGTTTTTTTCAGTGAATTTCTAAGTTTTTTTTTAAATGTTATGTCCTAACTATAACGTCCCTGTAACCTTTTAATTTTTTCAGTGAATTTCCATTGTTTTATAAGTAGTAGTCACGTTTGCAGAGTGGTGGAGAAAGGGGGCTGGGTCTTCGGCCAGCTCTCAGGAATTCCACTGTGACGGAGTTACTGGAGGTTCCAAGAGGGCTTGTTGGCCATCAAGGTCTATTGGCATTCAAGAGGACTTCATCCTCCAACCACTAGTGCACCAGGAGGCATGTTTGCAGTGTGGTGGAGAAAGGGGGCATGGCCTCTGATGACCTCTTAGCAATCTTGCTGTGTGGGACTTGCTGGAGTAACAGGAGGGTTCATTCACCCTCCAGGTACCCTCAGCAGTCAAGGGTGCTTCATCCCTCAACTAGTAGTGCATCAGGAGGTAAATTTGCAGAGGGATGGAGAAAGGGGGCATGTCCACCAACAGCCTCTCAGAAATCTCGCTGTGTGGCACTTACTGGAGGTAACAGAAGGGGTAGTTGGCCCCCAAGGACCTTCACAAGTAAAGTGGACTTCATTCTCTAATCAGTAGTGTGCCATGAGGTATGTTTGCAGAGTAGTGGAGAAAGGGGGCGGGCCTCCGGGGTCTTGCCGGTCTTGCATTATTATTTTTTTATTTTTTATGGGGCCAGCACTTTTTCAGTGGGGCAAGGGGGTAGCGTGGCCCCCCTCCCCGGGCCAATTTCAGCATCGGGCCTGGTGATAAATGGCAATAAAAGGATTTTTTGCCATTTGAATTTTCCAGCATTTGCCGAAATGAGAGGGAAGGGTGGGGCCAGTGCGTCATTGCTGCTAATTAGCAGCATTGATGAGTGGCCCCTTCAATATGAAATGTGCATGTCGGTTTGGCCGGCTACCTTGCTACGGTCAAGCCGACATGCGCAATCCAAACTTTCAAAGCAGGCATAGGCCTCCAGTGCTCTTCAGATGAGGCAGCCTGCTCCAGCCAATCCAGATGCTTCACTCAGAGAGCAGCTGCTGGATTTGATAAGGACCGGTGATAGCTGTGGGACCCTGCCTTTGGAGGAGTCTGAAGCCGGGGACTAGACGTTCTGCAAGCTAAGGTAAGGTTCTTTTCTTTTTCAATTCTTAAATGTTTGTTTATTTGTATATACTTTTAATGTAATCTGTTTGTGTTGACTTACCATTTTTGCCGGCCACCAACCGCCACTGAAATTCATTGGCAAAAGAGTCAGGGGTGACCCTATGCCGGTACCTTGTAGCAGGTTTAAAGGTTTTAAGGTTTTAGTAATGGTTTTACTCATTTTTACAGTGGGAATCTGAAAACAAATTAGTGAGTGATCAGTCTAGAGTAGAGGTCAAGCGAAGTCGCAGGTCAAAAGTGCTGAACTACATAAGATCAAGTAGGTGCCCTGCGACATGTGTAAGCCTGTTGACTTTTTAGTGCAGGTCGAGAAAGGCTAAATCTGAGATGAGCTGTGCAGTTTCCACATTGAGGAGATCATCGCCATGATAGTTAAAATCAACCAGCAGAAGAAACTGTTGGGATGACAAAACATAGGTAGCAATAAATTCGGTTAGGCGCTGACTAAACTCCTTTTTTGTGCCCTGGGGGACGATACACTAGGGCACCCGTCCTACAATCTTTGGGGGAGAGCTCAAGTTTAAAAATACATATCTCGGCCCTTCGGCCTGTAATGTGTCAATAAGTGGGAGTTTGATAGTGTCTTTATACACAATTGCTATTCCTCCACCTGTCCTCCCTACTCTGTCCAGTATATGCATGCGGTAGTTGTCGTGTAAAGCAAGCATAACAGCCAGTAAATAGGTGGAATTTAACTAGTTTTCAGTACTGAAACCGACCTCTGTTGACATGGAAGAAAACAAGTCCCAGAGCTCTATCGCGTGTTTTGGCAGAGACCTGACATTTGCAGAAAAGGCTGACAAGCTACTTGGGCCCGGATGAAAATTAGCCGGGAGAGGAGGTGTTGAAAATATCGCTAGGAGTGTGAGCTAACTGGTGATTAGGATTCTTTGCCTGGCTAGTTAACCCACACATCGCACTGGATACATTGTGGGAACATTTAAATTCACATTTTAAGCAGGCTATCGGGCCTTCCAGCTGGAGTGGAAAAGGACCATTGCAGTAGATAACTACAGAAGCATAGGTTTCTTAGAAGTTCCTAACTTTTATTAGAGCTTTTGAAGAATTTGTAATCCTAGTGGGGTGCCTGAGTTTGGTGATGAAAGAGGCAGGGGTCCAGGTCCCTGGCGACGATCGGGTGCGGACAGGCGCAGACCGGCTTGCCTCTGGTGCACCTACTGCGTGCCTGCCACACACGACCGCTGCGCATCGGCATCGGCTTCATGTAGCCTACCAGATCTAAGTAGCTAAACTGCTGAGCTCACTAACAATCAAGCAGGAAGTGAGGAAATTCAATGCTTTCTCCACTCAAGCAGTAAATGCTGTGGTAGACCGGAAGGCATAAACGCTGCAAATTAGAAGCACAAAGAACTATTTTACACAGAGTAACGCATAGGGTAGAAGAATATATATAGGTTTTTTTTAGATACATTAACTTTATATACATATTTTAAACTGGCAGACCCCTCTGTTTCTTAAATAAAATCATGGCATTCCTTTACTAACATGTAGAAACGCCTGCATTCTACTTGCTAAACAGAAATACTGACTGAAATCAGGAAAGACTATTAAACAATAACAACAACTTCAAAGATGCAGCTGGAATTTACTGAAATTGTCTTCAGGGTAGGCGAGGGATGTAAAAAACACGTTAGAAGAGGGATTCAGTAGAAACCATAGTGGGTGGCCAGCTGTAATGTCCCTGTGATGTGCCCCAGGTACAATATGTTACATATGCCAATTTCTCCATATAGTGTTATACCATTAACAGCACAGGAACCTATGAAATGAGTGTACTCATTTGCTTTAACACAGGTACCAAAACACTGCACATGTAATTGTTATATTTCAGTTTCCAATGTGTGTGTCCAGTACAGTGTGAAATTGTTATAGTTAATAGAACAGTGCGTTTTCTTTTAGTACTGTATATTTTCGTTTGTTCAAGAGGAAAACATGAAATGTACTGACCCTTTGACTAGACTTCGAAAGACCTGCATCTTCTTCTAATGTAGGCCCCAATGTCCATTGGGTTTGTTCACAGAAAAGGGTCACATTTCTTCTATATCAAGTACCTGTATCCTGCCTTCATCTAGTGGAAACAATCCATTTCACAAACATGTAAAAGGAAAAAGAAGTCTATTACACCTTTCAGAGACATACATTCCCTACAAAATCCATTGAAACACCTAGGGCCCGATTCACAGAACTAACTTATGTGAAATACGTAAAGTTAGTGATTTTCGGTATTCACAGAATACACTTACCAATACTAACTTTATGTCCGCTCTCGGGCCGGAGATTCCGGCCCTGTGGCGGAATTTCGCCTCTGGGCCGGAATCTCCGCCTCCGGGCCGGAATACCCTCATTTAGGCCGTTTATGCTCAAAGCGGCCTAAATGAGGGTATTCCGGCCCGGAGGCGAGATTCCGGCCCAGAGGCGGAAATTCCACACAGGGCCGGAATCTCCGGCCCGGGAGCGGACATAAAGTTAGTATTGGTAAGTGTATTCTGTGAATACCGAAAATCACTAACTTTACGTATTTCACGTAAGTTAGTTCTGTGAATCAGGCCCCTAAAATACGGAACAGGAGAGTGCTTGTGACGGCTTATCTTGATGTTTAATCAATGGTAGCTCTGAGAATTGTGGCCTTTATGAACTATAAAGGTCCGACGTGATTTACTGAATACTGAGTACTACAGAAGTGATTCTGGGTGCACGTGTGATTTGTAACACAGAGCTAAAAAGATATATGCTGTGTGTTTATTTATAAGCATTCATTTTTGTTCTGTTTGCTAACAAGTCAATACAGGAAAATAAAAAAATATATGTACAGCCAAATCAGCAACTCTCATAAAACTGGTATGGGTGAATTCAAACTAATCACAGATCTTATTTTACGTTTTTTACATTGCACTTTACATCACTTCCCATTTTTTTAAATAGCAGCGCTACAGCATGAGCGATGTGCGGCATTGCAAAAACTGGTTTGCACACCTGCAGCCCAGTTTCTGTAAACTATACGCCTAATCCCTGGTTTGGACGCGTCCGCTGATGTGAATAGCACAGATACGCAGATTGAATAATTTCATCTGTTAGTGCATATTTTCAGTTGTTCTTAACCCATTCAAATGCAATATCTGTCTGCGGTATGCATCACAACAATTTAAAGGAAAAATACTGAGGAAAGATATACATAATGAAAAACGTCTTATAAATGCCCTGCTGAGAATAAAATTCTAAAAGCAAGGTACCACAAAGATGGGGAAAAGCTTTATCAAAAGATAAAAATCGTGAGAACCGTTTATAAAAATAAGTGCATTTTTTAAAAGTGTTCGGTATTGTAGTCTGCCGTACTATGCACAGCTGGAAAATGTAGGAGGATGCTTGGTTACCTTAGTAGAAAGCCTACATTCTTCGTTTTCGAATGTTAGTTAATTCTCATTGAGCCAGCGATGAGTTTGGTTGGAGTCTTCTAGGATGTAGCCATTATAGAACAATCTTTTAACAAGGGGTGCTAGCATGGGCTTGGCATATGTTTGTTGATGTTGCATGTGATAGGAGAGGATTTCTCACCACTGAAATTAAATTTCCTTATCGCCATGTTTACCGTGTTTACACTTATAGACGATTATAGTTATGGTTTGTTCAACAAAAGAACCCCGTCGTGTAAAAAGTGGGATTATTGCAGGAGGAATGGTATATGAGTTTTGCCTGGTAGTTCAGAAAGTTTCTTAAAGTGGTTCTTCACAAACTTCATTTGGGATTTGAACTGGTAGAGTAAATCATGATGGAAGGAACTGATGTCACCTTCTTTCTGTAGCTCATAGGGCTTTACTTTCAGCATTGTTAACTATTGCACAAACATTTTTGTCTCTTTCTCTTTAGTGAGGCGATATGAATCTTCAGAAATGCAGGACATCATAATTTGATAGCAGACAATAAATAACCGAACACTGTATGCTGTTTGTATGACAGAATCTGAATATCAAAAACATTGAAATACAAAAAATATAATATACACATATATAGATACCCCACATATCACATTACTCATGACATCATTTTTTGACATCATTGATAATTTCACTGCAACATTTGCTGGGAAATTACTGATGAGAAAATTGTGCATGGTGAGGGAGCAAGTTATAGTTACCTTAGGGTACAAGTTCTAGTTACTTTAGATAACTCTAACTGCTGAATTTCTATGGTTTAGTATGTGTAAAACCTGAACCTAACTATAATGTCCCTGTAACCTTTGGATTTTTCAGTGAATATATATATATATGTTCATTAATTAGTCCATGTTTTTAGATCAAACTATCTTAACATATCTGAAATAACCCGTTTATACAGATGAAATCTTGTATATTTATGAATTTAGCTTACCCTCCCCAAAAAACAATCCTGAATTGCAAGATTGATACTGTGCGTGTATATAACCTTGCCCCTGAACTGCACTGATATTAGTACTTTACAGATAGATTTATGAATACACATCGAAAATGGTAGCTATTAAATCCCACTAATACTGAAGCAAGTTTTATGAGGGTTAGCAGTCTAGCACATTTTTAGAAATAAACAAGGGATCATAATGCACTTTGTCACTTTAAATAGATGTTCTGGACGAGCGGGACTCTATGGTCCAGTTGAAGGCAGGAGCCGAAACGTGTTGACCGTCCACGCTTGCACAAATGGTGTACTAAATAAATGCACTTTATTGTTTAAAAACCTACCTGTGGATCGTTCTTTCTCCAGTGCTGTGGGATCCTTGCCGAGAGCAGTGTGGAGTCCGTTATGAAAGTTTTACACCAGATTTTATATTCAAAGGCTGGGTACTACTCATTGTAATGATGCCACTGAGAACATTAAGATGGCCGACACAGAAACAGAGCATTATGCATGAATTTAGCCATCTTCTATGTTTATCATTTTCTACTGCACTGTTCACTTTAAAATGGTGGTGTTTTGAAATGCACGCTGACATTGACAAAGCCGGAGTGGCGAAACGCATCTGTCAGAGCTGAGGGGGGTTTTACACAAATAAAGAAAGATTTCTTCACAAACTCCTGTGCCCAGACGTGGGTCCCTTGCTCACTTTGCCACTGGATTCAAGCAAGCCTGGCTGATGACGGCTGGAATGCCAGAAACCGGTCCTAGGATGCTTGTTTCCGGTCCAGGGAAGACATGGCTTGGCAGTTCGTGCTGGACTGTTCCCATGAGGCACAGGGTCAGACTGATTTGCATATGGCCATGTCTGAACTGGGGTGGTGGAGTGAGCTAAAGAATGATGATGGATTAAACCCAGATCAGTTGACTGGGGGTGAGTGTTTGATTGGCTCAAGCGTTCCGTCCATCATCCCCTTTTGTATCGCTTAGATCAAACTAACTTAACATATCTGAAATAACCCTTTTATACAGATGAAATCTTGTATATTTATGAATTTAGCTTACCCTCCCCAAAAAAACAATCCTGAATTGCAAGATTGATACTGTGCGTGTATATAACCTTGCCCCTGAACTGCACTGATATTAGTACTTTACAGATAGATTTATGAATACACATCGAAAATGGTAGCTATTAAATCCCACTAATACTGAAGCAAGTTTTATGAGGGTTAGCAGTCTAGCACATTTTTAGAAATAAACAAGGGATCATAATGCACTTTGTCACTTTAAATAGATGTTCTGGACGGCGGGACTCTATGGTCCAGTTGAAGGCAGGAGCCGAAACGCGTTGACCGTCCACGCTTGCACAAATGGTGTACTAAATAAATGCACTTTATTGTTTAAAAAACCTACCTGTGGATCGTTCTTTCTCCAGTGCTGTGGGATCCTTGCCGAGAGCAGTGTGGAGTCCGTTATGAAAGTTTTACACCAGATTTTATATTCAAAGGCTGGGTACTACTCATTGTAATGATACCACTGAGAACATTAAGATGGCCGACACAGAAACAGAGCATTATGCATGAATTTAGCCATCTTCTATGTTTATCATTTTCTACTGCACTGTTCACTTTAAAATGGTGGTGTTTTGAAATGCACGCTGACATTGACAAAGCCGGAGTGGCGAAACGCATCTGTCAGAGCTGAGGGGGGTTTTACACAAATAAAGAAAGATTTCTTCACAAACTCCTGTGCGTGCTCCTGTTTGTGTCGGCTGACACAATTTTGGTCTTCGACTGTGCATGCAGGTAAACGCGGCTCACCACCGCGCGAGGAGGCACCCAGGGTGAGAGGTCGCGACGGCGGTGGACTTTTGTGCTTTATGGATTTTGACGTCTGCCCCAACGCTGAGAAGAGATTCTACTATTTTCCGTATGAGAAATAACGACGGATCTGAACGCGAAGAGAGATTGGAATTTGACACACGAAGGAGTGGCACGTCGCTGGTTGGAACGTCCGGGAATACACGGATCGGAGGACCCACGTTTCTTGCACGGAGCTTCTGGTGAGTGCTGTCCCTTTCCTTTGTGTCTCGTCCAACTACTCATTGCCAGCGTTAGCCCTTAAAGGAGTCGTGTTCTATGAATGACGTTCCCCCCTTCAGTCCTTTGTTAAAATAATATTTGTGGCATCATTATGTTGTCCGTTACGGAACGAGAGGAGGCTGCTCTTGATGTCTTCAAACAGGGAGCGGTACAAGTAAAAAGCATCTTAAAAGAATCGAGTAATCCAGTTAACCCTCCTAGTAATTTAAAAATCCTCTATCAGACTCTAGAAAAAACAATAGAAAAGGAAATTCGAAAATGGTGGGAGGGAACCTCTTTGGAAAAATACTTGGAGGTGGGACGTATCCCACGGGGTCTTCGCATTTTTACTGTGCCCTCCTACGAGAATCCTGACCCCCAGCTATTGCAAGACTGGTCTGAGTTTACAACTGAGTCAGCAAGAGGGATGATAAGAATTCTTGTATAATATGCATGGAGCGATCAAAACAAGCTCCTTGAGGAGATAAAGAACCTGGAGGAATTAATAAGCAAGGACAAAGACATCAAGCAAAGTGAGGAACTTAGACTTGCAATGAAAAATAGACTAAAGGAATATGAGAATGGAATACGATGTTGCAAACAGACACAATTTCAACGCGACAAACAAGATTATCTATCAGGGCGTATTTTAACTTTCGCTCGGAAATATGATTTGCCAAGAAAACAGTTGAACCAAAAGAAGACAGGCGTGTCCTTTCGCAAAGAGACCTCAGAATCCGAAGTGGAAACTTCTGGTAGTGAGCAAGCGATGGGTGAGGAGACAAGAGATATAGACGTGGAGTCTACATTTTTTCAAGAATTCAAGCTAATCCGCGAGAATCGCCAAAGACCGGCGCAAAGAACACACCCTCCGAACCAAAAAAGAAGAAACGCAAAACAAGACGTGGCAAAAGATGGCAAAGAAACACCTACACCCAGGGTGACACACAGCAAGGGCAACAGGGGCAAGCGATGAACGAGAAAAATGTTATCAACCTGTCTGACAGACATTTGAATGATGATGAACTGAAAGTACTCCACTTGGGACTTACTTTTTGTCCTACAACAGATTTTAATTATGTGGAAACAAGGGTAGACCTGTTCAAATTTATCTGAAAGCTAAAACTTCAGAAGGTCCACCTTATGCATCCTGTAAAAGGCAGAGACACTGAGAAGACTAGGGCAACCAGCTACACAGATATTCTTACTGGCAATGATCTGGATACTCTAATGACACTTCAGAACTTAGAGACATCTGGATATATGAATGACACCGATGACATCGAAGGCACTACATCGAGCTCTCAATATGTTGGGATCGAGCAAGCAAGTGGAAACAGTGGCTTTAAAAGGAAATCTAGAACTTGTCCTCAGATGCCATATGACGCCATAGACGTCTTTAATGATGCCTTGATTCAGGATTTAAAAAATCTCCAATATAAGACTAACTCTGTTAAAAAGTTTAATATCCCACAGAAGCAATGGCAGGCAATCTTAAGTCTCAAACAGGACGATTCAATAGTAGTGAAACCCTCCGATAAAGGGGGCAATATTGTGGTCTTCCCGAAAGAACAATACTTGAGAGAGGCCTTGAATCAGCTTGAAGACCAGAATTGCTATCTACCGATAACAAGGAAAGACTACTCCAAATGTATTAAGACTTTTCATCAAAACCTGCGAAATTGGAGAGATGAAGGAATGTTGGACAATGATGAATTCAATTTTCTATTATGTGAGTACCCTATGCTACCAACTTTCTACCACCTGTAGTTGTAATGATGCCACTGAGAACATTAAGATGGCCCACACAGAAACAGAGCATCATGCATGAATTTAGCCATCTTCTATGTTTATCATTTTTTACTGCACTGTTCACTTTAAAATGGTGGTGTTTTGAAATGCATGCTGACATTGACAAAGCCGGAGTGGCGAAACGCGTCTGTCAGAGCTGAGGGGGGTTTTACACAAATAAAGAAAGATTTTATCACGAACTCCTGTGCGTGCTCCTGTTTGTGTCAGCTGACACAATTTTGGTCTTTGACTTTGCATGCATATATATATATATATATATATATATATATATATATATATATATTATCTACTAGCGGTCGCCAGTAGATAGTTATAGTTACAACCTATTATCCATAGGAAATCCGCGACATTCTATTTGAAAGAACTCTCTTGCCGGTTGACGTATCTTCGCAAAATTTTCAAACTTTGTGGCCCGCTCCGGTCCGCTCCTACCCTGAAAGTCTCGGGGGATTCGTCAAGCGAGGCCGAGAAAAGGGGGTCCCAAAACGCGTTTTCCCCATGCAATTTTCCATAGGAAACTTTAGACACGGCTACAGCCTCGAACTGCTGAACGGAATTACACCAAATTTGGCAAAGAGGTAGTTCTTGGTTCAGAAAGAACCCTTTTGTTAAATGGTGTAAATCCGTTCAGTAGTTGCTGAGAGAATCAAAAGTAAAAAGATAGTGATATCTATGGCCGAGTAGGGTCCGCGTACCCTCCCGATCACGAGCTGCATGTTAATTGGCTGTCAGCTGGCTGTCAACATTCCGATTCAGGAAATGTTGGCAGCCATTTTGTCCCTCGGTAGAACCGAGGGACAGAAACAAGTGCGCAAAGCGCACAAAGGGCAGGGTAGAAACACCCTGACCCCTAGGTTTGCTCAGGGGGTCCCACAAGGACCCCTGGGCAAAAAAATAAAAATTTTTTAAAAAATCGGCAGGATGCGCTCAGGGTGAGCGAATCCTGCCGAAAAACGAAGCGCGGTCTCCCGCGCTGTCAGTGTATTTGCCCCGGGTGGCCCAAGTCCCGGGGGCATGGTGAGGGGGATAATTTAATGTGTGGGGGCCTCAAAGGGCCCCTAAGCCCGGGACCGCCACCCCGGGGCTTTTTAAGAAATGGTGCGGGAGGGCTCTGAGCCCTCCCGCAGCCCCGGGACCACCACCTCCCTGGGGCTTTTTTTTATTAATTAAAAAACCTGTGTGGGGGGCTCCAGCTCCCCACATGCCCCGGGGACCGCCACCTCCCGGGGCACTAAACATTTAAATATGGGGGTCCGTTACGGACCCCAGAGCCCCGGGGACCACCACCTCCCCGGGGCTGTGAACTGAATGGGAGGGGGCCGCGCGGCCCCCTCCTGGAGCCCTTGATGGCCCTGGGGACCACCACCCCCAGGGCCGGCTCCTGCAGTGTCCCGGGTGCCTACCCCGGGACACTGCTGTTTGCAATGACAGGACGGGAGCCTCGCGGCTCCCGTCCTGTCATTGCAAACTGCTTTGGATATTGGAAGAGAGAGCAGGGAAACCTGCTCTCTCTTCCAATATCCAAAGCCGATTGCTTTTCCACATGGGGAGCAGCATGTTAGTCCTGTACTGAGTGACCATAAGTATGAGTGACTGTACGGTTGAGTGAGTGGATGTGTGTGTGTAGACCTAAGAATCAGTGAGTGGGTATGTAGTTATTGGTGTTGGAGTGTCTATGGTTTTGCGAATGGCACTCTGTAATTTAGATTGGGTGTATCAAAGGTTATATTAGGGTGTGAGGAGCTGCATCAGATTATCACGTGGATGATGTCATCAGTGATGTCATTTGAGATGTCATCAGTGATGTCATCAGTGATGTCACTGACCATGTCATGAGTGATGTAATATGTGACGTCATCAGCAGTGCATTGCGGGGCGCGAGTTATAGTTAGCTGAACTAACTATAACGGGGAATTTCATGGGTTTTGTATGAGTGCAATGTCCAACTAACTCATAACTGTCCCTAAAACCTATGGTTTTTCAGTGAATTTCAAAGGTTTTTAAATGCTAATTTCTAACTATAACGTGTCTGAAACCTATGGTTTTTTCAGTGAATATATATATATATATATATATTTATACACACACGCACTGAAAGAACCAAAGGTGTCAGGAGGTTATAGTTAGGAATTAACATTTAAAAACCTTAGAAATTCACGGAAAAAAACAAAGGTTACAGGGACGTTGTAGTTAGGCTGATGTTTTACTCATACAAAACCAGAGAAATCCATTTGTTATAGATAGTGAGATAACTATAGCTCACACCCCCACAATGCAATGCTTATGACCTCAAATTGTACATCACTCATGACATTGTCAGTGACATCACTGAGGACATCACTGTTGACATCTCTGATGCACCTACTCACACCCAAATATAACCTTTCATACACCCACTCCAAATTTGAGAGTACCATTCTCGAAACCATAGACACACCAATACCAGTTAGTACATACCCACTCACTGATTCATAGGTCTACACACTCACTAACCCATACAGCCACTTATACACCCAGTCACTCACCAATACAGCCACTGATATATCCACTCATAGACCCATACAGACACTCATACACTGCCACTCACTCATAGAGCGACTCACACACCTAGTCACTCACCCAAAGAGTTAATCACACTGCCACTTACTCACCTATACAGTTATACACACACCACCTCGCTTATTCATACAGATACTAACACATACTCTCTTATACAATCACTGACACAAGCACACACTCACCCATACAGCCACTCTCACAATCACTCAATAACCCATACAGTCATTATATACTCCAATATCCACATATACTGCCTTTAACATATGCAGTTACTCACCCATATTCCACTGAGACACCCGTTCACTCACCAACACAGCCATACGCACACTCACTCACCCATACAGCCCCTCGCGGATGCACTCATGAACCCATACACCCAATGAATCACCCACTCACACACCCATGCAGGGAGTCACACACCCCCTCACCCACCCTTCGCAGACACTCTGGCACCCATACAGGTACTCAGACAACCAATCAATACCCCATATAGACACTCATGTAGCTACTCACCAACCCATGCAGCCACTTGCATACCAACTGACAGACTGATACAGACATTCACACAGATTAGTCACTCACCCACACATTCACTGAGACACGTATAATCACTCATTTATACAGTCAGTCATGCACCCACTGAATCATCCATACAGACACTCATACACCCACTCATTGTTCAATACACCTTGGCGTATATATATATATATAACATTCTGAAACTTTTTAGAAACACTCACAGTCACTGGATGATGTCATCAGTGATGGTCTCAATGATGTCATCAGTGATGTCACTGACCATGTCATGAGTGCTGTAATATGTGACATCATCAGCAGTGCATTGTGGGGGCGCGAGTTATAGTTAGCCCAGCTAACTATAACAGCTGAATTTCTCTTGTTTTGTATGAGTGAAATGTCAGCCTAACTATAACGTTCCTGTAACCTGTGGTTTTTCCCATGAACATATATACATATATATATATATACATATATATATATATATATATATATATATATATTCACTTAAAAACCATAGGTTTCAGGCATGTTATAGTTAGAAATTAGCATTTAAAAAACCTTTGAAATTCACTGAAAAAACCATAGGTTTCAGGCACGTTATAGTTAGAAATCAGCATTTAAAAAACCTTAGAAATTCACTGAAAAAACCTTAGGGAAAGTTATAGTTAGTTGGACATTTCACTCGTACAAAACCAGAGAAATTCCCCCGTTATTGTTAGTTCAGCTAACTATAACTCGCGCCCCCGCAATGCACTGCTGATGACGTCACATATGACATCACTCATGACATGGTCAGTGACATCACTGATGACATCACTGATGACATCTCAAATGACATCACTGATGACATCACTGATGACATAATCTAGTGACTGTGTGTTTCTGTAAAGTTTAAATATGTTTAATATATATAGGGAAAGGCGTATTGAAGAATGAGTGGGTGTATAAGTGTCTGAATGGATGATTTAGTAGGTGTGTGACTGACTCTATAAGTGAGTGATTAAATGTATCTTACTGAATGCACGGGTTAGTGGCTAAACTGTGTGAATGTCTGTATCCGTCTGTCTGTTGGTGTGTAAGCGGCTGCATGGGTTTGTGAATAGCTACATGAGTGTCTATATGGGTTATTGATTGGTTGTCTGAGTATCTGTATGGATGCCTGAGTGTTTGTATGGGTGGGGTGTGTGTGACTCTGTGCATAGATGTGTGAGTGGGTGATTCACTGGGTGCATGGTTTCAAGAGTGCATCTGTGATGAACTGTATGGGTGTGTGAGTGTGTGTATGGGTGTGTTAGTGAGTGAATGTATATCTCAGTGGTACATGAGTGAGTAACTACATATGTGAAAGGCAGTATATATGTGTGTTGGAATATATAAATAGCTATAAGTGAGAGTGTGTGATTATGAGAGTGACTGTATGGATGAGTGTGTGCTTGTATCAGTGATTGTATAAGAGCGTAAGAATGTCCTAGTATTTGTATGAGTAAGTGAGCTGGTGTGTGTATAACTGTATAGGTGAGTAAATGGGAGTGTGATTAATTATTTGCATGACTGACTAGGTGTGTGAGTACCTCTATGGATGAGTGGTGGTGTGTGAGTGTCTACATAGGCGTATGAGTGCATATGATAGTCCTGTACTGAGGGATTGTATGTATGAGTGACTGTACGGGTGAGTGAGTGGATATGTGTTTAGACCTAAGAATCAATGAGTGGGTATGTAGTTATTGCTGCTGGAGTGTCTATGGTTTTGAGAATGGCAGTCTGTTATTTAGAGTTGGTGTATCAAAGGTTAAGAGGGGAGAGGTGTGGCGCCGCGGCCAGGGCGACTGATGCTGGACGCTGGGGATCACGGTTCGATCCCTGGCTCCGGCGGCAGGGGTCTGCCCAGCACCATGCGACTCTGGGCAATAGCTCGCTTAATCTTCCCAACGGCCCCCAGCGCCCAGATACCCCTTCGGGGGTGATTCGTGCGCTATACAAGTACTGGATTTACATTTATTTACATTTACATTAGGGTGTGAGAAGATGCATCAAATTATCACATGGATGATGTCATCAGTGATGTCATTTGAGATGTCATCAGTGATGTCACTGACCATGTCATGAGTGATGTCATATGTGACGTCATCAGCAGTGCATTGCGGGGGCGTGAGTTATAGTTAGCTGAACTAACTATAACGGGGGAATTTCTCTGGTTTTGTACGAGTGAAATGTCCAACTAACTATAACTTTCCCTAAAACCTATGATTTTTTCAGTGAATTTATAAGGTTTTTTAAATGCTAATTTCTAACTATAACGTGCCTGAAACCTATGGTTTTTTCAGTGAATTTCAAAGGTTTTTTAAATGCTAATTTCTAACTATAACATGCCTGAAACCTATGATTTTTTAAGTGAATTTCAAAGGTTTTTTAAATGCTAGTTTCTAACTATGCCTACAGAGGTAGGACATGTGAAGAAAGAAGAAGAAAAGCGCAGAAAGAAGGAAGACAAATGCAGAAAGAGGCAACAGAAGTCCAGAAAGACAAAGAAAAGTGCAAGAAGAAGGAACAGATGTGCAGAAAGAACCAACAGAGGAGTAGAAAGTACTCCTGTGCCCCCAACTTTTTGATGATGGGTACTGGTGGTAACTGACTCTGTCTCTGGTGGTAAAAGACACTTAGAATACAGTGAAAACACCTACATACACTAGGGAACACTATGCATTGGGGTACCCCTGTGATTAGCATGACCTCCTCTGTATTTGCCATGAGTTAGTGCCTGGGTCATTGGATGAGTACATGGGTACTGACTGGATGATTAGAGTACTACAAGGAGAGTGGATGGTGAATTTATAAGTGCTTGTGTTTTGGCGGAGGGATTGGATAAGTACATGGTGCTCGCTGATTGATTGGAGGAGTGCATGGGTAGTTACAGGGCGATGGCTGGACTGCATCAGTAGTGCTCAGGGTAAGTTGGAGGATTAATTCCCCTTGAATCCTGAGGGTCCCTATTTGATAAAAGCCCTGGCGGTGGCGGTCCCCGGGGCTTGGGGGGGCCTTGGAGGCCCTACCAAACATTAAAAAAACAAGCCCCGGGAGGTGGCGGTCGCCGGGGCTGCGGGGGCCCCGCGGGCCCTGCATATATTTGTTGGCAATGCCCCCGGGACCTGGCCCACCCGGGGTCTCAATTAAATGAAGCGCGGTATTCCGCGCTTCATTTTTTTTTACATTTCGGCGGGATTCGCGACCCCAGCGCGAATTTTGCCAATTTATTTTTAAAAAATGCTTTTTTTGGCCCTGGGGGTCCTTGTGGGACCCCTGAGCAGGCCTAGGGGGTCAGGATGTTTCTACCCTGCCCCCTTTTCTTCTTTTTCACCTTTGTTTCCCTGTAGAACCAAGTCACAAGATGGCTGCCAACACTTCCTGGTTTGGAGTGTTGGCAGCCAATTAAAATGAAGCTTGTGGTCGGGAGGGTTCGCGGATCCACCGCACCTCTAGATATCGATATTTGTTTTTTTACAATTTCTCAGCAACTACCGAACGGATTTACACCATTTTTAAAAAGGTCGCTTTCTGAGCCAAGCAGTTCTCAAATAGCGACAAAGCACTTTTGAATTATTTGTTATCTCTATGTTTTTTTAACCAGTTGACCACTTGATTAAATGTTACGCTTAGGGGAGAAAATGTGGTGTTACCAAGTTGGAGTTTCTGCTTCAGCTCGTCATTCTGTGATTCTGGTCAAATCACTTAATCTCCCCATGCCTACAACCAAAATGAGTTTGTCCTTGTATGATGTAACCAATGCTCATGTAAAGCACTCCAATATCTGACCAGCCTGCACTATATAAAACTGCAAAAAAACAAAGGATAAAAAGTGTTTTCCACACTTCTGTCATTGGGCTATACGTGGGCTAAATCTGGGTGATATTTGTGCTACATATGGGCTCATTTTTCTCTGGTGGCCATCTTGGGAGACTTCAATTACATTCATTAAACTTTATTCGATCTGATTTAGAAACATATATCATAAAAGTGTACATAAAAACAGTAAATCCTCTTTCTTAATACAATACAGTGAGAATGAATTAAAACCAGTAGGTAAAAACGGGTGTTACAAAGCCCGGTTCAGAGCAACTTCAGGTTAACAGAATAGTAAAGTTCAATGTTTCGCAAGATCAATCTCATGTACTTCGTGCAAAATACGCAATAAGGGGTCCAAGTAAGATGCAACGCTCCAATACCTGACCAGTCTGCACTATATAAAACTGCAAAAAAACTAAAAATAAAAAGTGTTTTCCACACTTCTGTCATTGGGCTATATGTGGGCTACATGTGGGTGATAATTGTGCTACATTTGGGCTATTTTTTCTCTGGTGGCCATCTTGGGATACTTATTTGTTATAAAGTTTCCTAATTTCCTCATTTACTGCAGTCTCCTCAGTAGAAAATGCTTTCAGTTTTTACTTTGATTCCATCAAGAAGGCATTCAGATGTGTCACACATTTGCCATAAATTCAGAATGTTAGCACTCTAGTTGCTCATTAGATCACTGTAGTAAAGCTACTGCTCACCAGGGAGTTAACTGGAAGTCTACTGCTGGTATGGAAAGTGATTGTTTCAGTCTGCATGTCAGAATGTTCTAATGAAATAGAAGAGGATTTGAGATCTCACTTAAAACATGCTCTAATTTTTCTTTCTGCAGAACTAACCATAATTTCTATGGCAAAATTAACCCCTCATTTTTTTCCTTTTTAAATTAAATGTTTTAAGTGTTACCGGTTTATTCCAATCAAGATGGCTTCAGGTGTGCCATAATTTTGTCATAAGTAAGACTGTTAGCGCTCTAGTTGTTCTTTAGAACACTCTGGGAAGCTGCAGTAGAACACAAAGGAATCAACTGGCAGGCTGCTCCTATTGAAATATAACAGGAAGATATTTGTAATCTCACTTAAAACATGTCCTAATTTTTCTTTCTACAGCACTAACCATAATTTCTATGACAAAATGAACCCCTCATTTTGTTCCTTTTTAAATTAAATGTTTTAAGTGTTACCAGTGTATTCCAATCAAGATGGCTTCAGGTGTGCCATAATTTTTTCATAGGTAAGGCTGTTAGCGCTCTAGTTGTTCTTTAGAACACTCTGGGAAGCTGCAGTAGAACACAAAGGAATCAACTGGCAGGCTGCTCCTGTTGAAATATAACAGGAAGATATTTGAGATCTCACTTAAAACATGTCCTAATTTTTCTTTCTACAGCACTAACCATAATTTCTAAGACAAAATGAACCCCATCATTTTGTTCCTTTTTAAATTAAATGTTTTAAGTGTTACCAGTTTATTCCAATCAAGATGGCTTCAGGTGTGCCATACTTTTGTCATAGGTAAGGTTGTTAGCGCTCTAGTTGTTCTTAAGAACACTCTGGGAAGCTGCAGTAGAACACAAAGGAATCAACTGACAGTCTCTGCCCTTGTTGGATTTACATGTTTTACTGAGAATGTCAGACTTCATTCTCACATGACTGAGAAAGATAATGTGAATTTATAGAAAATATGCTCTCATTTTAGCTTCTGGAGCACCTTCCAAACCTCTGTGGGACAAGCATGAGAAAATTGTTTTCTCTCAAACATGATTCATGAAATCCCAGCAGAAGGTTTTTCACAGGGTAAAATCACCCTAGAACACACCACAATTCCTAAAATTAATATGGTACCATCAACAAATGAATTCTAATGTAACTAAAGTCTGTTATCACCCTTTATAGTTCTCCTTTTGGTGACCCTCAAAATTTTCTATTCACTACAATGCATTTCATTGGGGTGCTATCATGTATATTGGTCCCAAGTTGGCTGCCAACACTTCTTGGATGAAGTGCTGACAGCCAATCAGATCTCACGATGACATGTGTGGTTAGGCTCCGCCCAGATATATATAGTTCTTTTTCCTTTAATATTTAAAAAACTACTCAACGGATTTACACCATTTTTGAAAAGGTCGCTTTCTGAGCCAAGCAGTACCTTTATGCCAAATTTGGGGTAAATCCGTTTAGTAGTTTCCGCTGTAGCCTTGCACAAAGTTCCCTATGGGAAATGGATTTTTTGACTCTTATTTTTTGAATTTCTCAGCAACTACTGAACGGATTTACACCATTTAAAAAAAAGGTCACTTTCTGAACCAAGCGCTACCTTTTTGCCAAATTTGGTGTAATTCCATTCAGCAGTTCGGGCTGTAGCCGTGTCTAAAATTTCCTATGGGAATTAACATGGAGAAAACACGTTTTGGGACCCCCCTTTTTTCTCGGCCCCCGCTTGCCGAATCATCCCAAAACTTTCAGGATACGAGCAGACTGGAGCGCCCCACGAGTTTTGAAAATTTCGCGAAGATTCGTCAACCAGCGCCAAAGTTATTGGAAATAGAATGTTGTGAATTTCCTATGGAAAATAGGTCCTAACTATAACTATCTACTGGCGACCGCTCAGTAGATAATATATATATATATATATATATATATATATATATATATATATATATATATATATATATATACAAAAAATATCCTCCTCCTTCGAAAAAGACAAGGGGACACGGCAGGGCTTCAACAATTTCTCCCCAGACGGTCTTCGGCGGCACCGCATTGCCCTTTGCATTTTCACGAGCTTCAAGAATGGTTCAGGGTCGAGCAATGATGGCGCTCTTGTGGTGGTGCGTCGCTCTTCGGCGGAACCAAGCTGATGACATATCAACAATTTCTCCCCAGACGGAAAGAAGTTGAGCTGCACTCGAAACTTTCTATTTGCATATTTTATTCATTGATGAAGCAGCATGAGGCACAGTCCTGACGCGTTTCGTTCTTCCTAGAACTTCTTCAAAGGTGAGCCTGCACCAAAACACGCCGCTTGTCTCACAGCCTAATGTCCTCAATTAAGTTTCATATCTTCTAGTGGAAAGCTTTTGTAGCTGCATTATGGCGCCTGTGGTCCAATCGGCAGTGTGTAATTTCTTCCCTCCAGTGGTCGGTGCTTGTGCATGCTGTTTCGAGTTAGATGCTCATATTTATTATTTCACCAATTTCAGCAATAAGTTTCCCCGTATCAAGCCCACTTTTCAGGCTGATTCGGGTCCAATACCTCGAAACAGCATGCACAAGCACAGGTAGTTATAGTTAGGACCTAGTTTCCATAGGAAAAGCGTTTTTTCTTTTCCCAATATCTTTTGCGCCGGTTGACGAATCTTCACGAAATTGTCAAAACTAGTGGAGCGCTCCGGTCAGCTCATGTCTTGAAAGTTTCGGGGTGATTCGTCAAGCGGGGCTGAGAAAAAAGGGGTCCCAAAACGCGTTTTCCCCATGTTAATTTCCATAGGAAACTTTAGACAAAGCTACAGCCCGAACTGCTGAACGGAATTACACCAAATTTAGCAAAAAGGTAGCGCTTGGTTCAAAAAGCGACCTTTTTTTTAAATGGTGTAAATCCGTTCAGTAGTTCCTGAGAAATAAAAAAAAAGAAAACTTTCGATATCTGGGCGGAGCCTAACTACACAAGCACGAGCTTGCCTCTGATTGGCTGCCAACACTTCAAACCAGGAAGTGTTGGCAGCCATCTTGTGCCTCGGGCGAGGGAGAAATAAAAAGGTAGAAAAAAGATAAAAAAACGAGAAAAGGGGCGGGGTAAAAACACCCTGACCCCCCAGGCCTGCTCAGAACCCCCAGGCCCAAAAAAAGCATTTTTTTATTTTTATTTTCGGGCGGGGTCCCGCCGGGTGCGCAAATCCGTCCAAAAATGTTATAAAATGAAGCGCGGTCTCCCACGCTTTGTTTTCAAAGCCCCCGGGTGGGCCAAGTCCTGGGGGCAATTTATTTATGTAGGGGGTGTGCGGGTTAGCGCTGAGGAAGTATGCGGCCCAGTGCCTAGAAGTGATCTAAGAGGTGACACGTGTAGCGCATGTGCCTGGAGTCGTTTCAAGACGATCACCTTGAGGTGCCCGCGCATGTCGGACACCTTGGTGACAGAGTGACTCCTCCCTCCATTTCTGCACGTTGTGTGAGCCCCCCCATTGCTCCTTTCTCCTCCGTCTCGATCCAGCTTTCACAACGTGTTGCACGTTCGGTGCTGCGTTGGGGCTTCCAATATCGGGGCGCTCTTTGAGTGCAAACTGCAGCTTGTGGGGTATGTACACCCCCAGACAAAGACAGAAAAGTCTTCTGGGGTATCCCCTCAGCTGGAGAGTCATCCAACAGCGACCCCTGAATCATGCCCCCACCACCTGTGCAACCTGTAACACATGCAGACATCGCGAACTTCCGGAACCCCTATTTTACCGTTGTCTGCATATAGAGGATTCCCAAAACCTGAGCTCATGCGGGTCAAACTCCACTGCCTGCAGGGGTGGAGGAGGGGAGTTTGATAGGAGCAGGTGTGTGTGTGTCTTATTGTGACTGTGCGTGCGTGTATGTGGGTGTGTGGGCGTGTGCATGGGGGCGTGTGTGTGCCTGTATGTGTGTGTGGGGGAGTGTGTGTGTATTTGTGTGTGCATTCGTGCGTCTGTGCCCACGTGTGTCTTGAGTGGCTGGTGATCCGTGCACACTAGGGCCGTGGTGCGTGAGTGGTGAAGCGGCGGACCTCCCAGCTCCCTCCTGACCCCCATGGGGGGTCAGAGGACAGCTGGGGTCCTTGAAGTTGGAAGAGTAAAGGACACTCCTAGCGTCACTACCCTGCAGTTAGCGCTGTACACCTTGTATGCGTGTGTGCGTGCGTGTGCGTGGGAGACAGGTGTGTACGCCCATGTGTTGGAAAGGCTGACACATATCATAAAAGAAACATCATCCAACCTGTCAATACATACCACCCCATCCCCGAAGGTGAGGCACCCCAATATCCAGGAGGCACACGGGGCTCTCGTTCTACCAATTGTATTAACGCTCTAAACACCAGAACAGAGGCCAGCCACCCGCATAATAAAGCGCTGGATTCGCTGAGAGCAGCGTTGTCGCTATGTGAATGCACCTGTCAGAAAACGCACTGTCCTAGCTGACTCCGAGCCCTTTCTCTGGCCCTTGGGAGCTCCGTACCCTAATGCACTCCCTGCACAACACGTCCAGCTCTCTGAAGTGCCTTTCACCCGCACATAGCGCTATATATTACACAATAACGCAGATCCAAGTGTGCTTTGTCAGAGCCAGGTCTCGGAACATCGTGGCGTGTGTACTGTGGAAGGTGAAATTAATCAGTGTGTGTGAGTGTGTGTGTGGGGGGCTCCTCTAGCTTCGAAGCTCCCAGGCTTGCCAGTCAGAAGGACGATGGCAAAGTTTGCAATGCTGGGGTGCATTGGGGGGCCGCTGGGGAGGGGGCGTGGCGTGCACAACTTGTCCTAACACTATTTTCAAGCATTTCCAACACAGGCACAAATCAGTGAAACACGGAAGCGGCCCCGCTGTGTAACAAGGAGAGTCTGGAAAGAGGCCACGGTTCGGGGGTGAGGGACTTCAGCTAAGGCAGGCGGGGTACCGCTCCGCCCCTTCAGACACACCCCTCCCCCGGCTGAAGCCACACTTACCTTGGCACAGCAGGAGAGCTCGGGCTGCCAGGCTGAGGAGCAGGGCAGGGGTGTGGGCTGGAGGCGGAGCCCGGCCACGGGCGCTGGGGCACATCCTGCGCCACGGGCACCGCTCACCCTCCGCGGGGAAGGTGCCTACTGTTGGGGGCTGGTGCGAGGCAGTCCCGGGGGGCGCAGCATCCGGGCTCCAGGGCACAGGGCATCCCAATGTTCCGGGTTCAAGGGTCCGGGCTGGCACAGAGGTCCACGCCGGGCATCACTCCTGGCACGCGTCAGTACCCAGGGGTCCTCTCCAGGGGTCCGGGGGGCTCGGGGCCCTTGAAAGGCTGGGGCCGGGTGAGGATCCACTGCGTCTGATGCAGGAGGTGGCAGCAGCTGCTCGTCCTGAGCCGGTACGTGGAAAGAAAGGCTCCTGGTGCAGGGAAGGATGTCAGCCTGGCAGAGCCAGGGGAGGGGGCAGCGGAAGGGGCAAACAGTCAGAGGAGGGGGCAAGGGGCAGGGCACAATGCACACTGAGAGGGGGTGCAGGGGAGAGCAGCAGCAGGGGAGAGCGGAGGCTGGCAGAGCGGGGGTGAGAGTGCAGTGCACACTGAGGGGGTGCGGGGGCAGAGAGAGGCGGGCAGAAGGGAGAGCTGAGACTGGCAGAGCCAGTAGGGACGGGGCTGAGAGTGCAATGCACACTGAGAGGGGGTGCAAGAGAGAGCAGCAGCAGGGGAGAGCTGAGGCTGGCAGAGCCGGAAGGGACGGGGTGAGAGTGCAGTGCACACTGAAAGGGGGTGCAAGAGAGAGACGGGCAGCAGGGGGAGAGCTGAGGATGGCAGAGCGGGGGCGGGGTGAGAGGGCAATGCACACTGAGAGGGGGTGCAAGAGAGAGACGGGCAGTGGAGGAGAGCTGAGACTGGCAGAACCAGGAGGGACGGGGTGAGAGTGCAGTGCACACTGAGAGGGGGTGCAAGAGAGAGCATCAGCAGGGGAGAGCTGAGGCTGGCAGAGCGGGGGGACAGGGTGAGAGGGCATTGCACACTGAGAGGGGGTGCAAGAGAGAGCAGCAGGGGAGAGTGGAGGCTGGCAGAGCGGGGGTGAGAGTGAAATGCACACTGAGTGGGGGGCAAGAGAGAGACGGGCAGCAGGGGAGAGCGGAGGCTGGCAGAGCGGGGGTGAGAGTGCAGTGCACACTGAGGGGGTGCGGGGGGCAAGAGAGAGGCAGGCAGAAGGGGAGAGCTGAGACTGGCAGAGCCAGTAGGGACGGGGGTGAGAGTGCAATGCACACTGAGAGGGGGTGCAAGAGAGAGCAGCAGCAGGGGAGAGCTGAGGCTGGCAGAGCCGGAAGGGACGGGGTGAGAGTGCAGTGCACACTGAAAGGGGGTGCAAGAGAGAGACGGGCAGCAGGGGAGAGCTGAGGATGGCAGAGCGGGGGGCGGGGTGAGAGGGCAATGCACACTGAGAGGGGGTGCAAGAGAGAGACGGGCAGTGGAGGAGAGCTGAGACTGGCAGAACCAGGAGGTACGGGGGTGAGAGTGCAGTGCACACTGAGAGGAGGTGCAAGAGAGAGCATCAGCAGGGAAGAGCTGAGGCTGGCAGAGCGGGGGGGACAGGGTGAGAGGGCATTGCACACTGAGAGGGGGTGCAAGAGAGAGCAGCAGGGGAGAGTGGAGGCTGGCAGAGCGGGGGTGAGAGTGAAATGCACACTGAGTGGGGGGGCAAGAGAGAGACGGGCAGCAGGGGAGAGCGGAGGCTGGCAGAGCGGGGGTGAGAGTGCAGTGCACAATGAGAGGGTGCGGGGGGCAAGAGAGAGGCGGGCAGAAGGGGAGATCTGAGACTGGCAGAGCCAGTAGGGTCGGGGTTGAGAGTGCAATGCACACTGAGAGGGGGTGCAAGAGAGAGCAGCAGCAAGGGAGAGCTGAGGCTGGCAGAGCCGGAAGGGACGGGGTGAGAGTGCAGTGCACACTGAATGGGGGTGCAAGAGAGAGACGGGCAGCAGGGGAGAGCTGAGGATGGCAGAGCGGGGGGGCGGGGTGAGAGGGCAATGCACACTGAGAGGGGGTGCAAGAGAGAGACGGGCAGTGGAGGAGAGCTGAGACTGGCAGAACCAGGAGGGACGGGGGTGAGAGTGCAGTGCACACTGAGAGGGGGTGCAAGAGAGAGCATCAGCAGGGGAGAGCTGAGGCTGGCTGAGCGGGGGGGACAGGGTGAGAGGGCATTGCACACTGAGAGGGGGTGCAAGAGAGAGCAGCAGGGGAGAGTGGAGGCTGGCAGAGCGGGGGTGAGAGTGAAATGCACACTGAGTGGGGGGCAAGAGAGAGACGGGCAGCAGGGGAGAGCGGAGGCTGGCAGAGCGGGGTGAGAGTGCAATGCACACTGAGTGGGGGGCAAGAGAGAGACGGGCAGCAGGGGAGAGCCGAGACTGACAGAGCGGGGGGTATGGGGTGAGAGTGCAGTGCACACTGAGAGGGCGTGCAAGAGAGAGACGGGCAGCAGGGGAGAGCTGGGGATGGCAGAGCCGGGAGGAGCTAAGGTGAGTGTACAATGCACACTGAGAGGGAGTGCAAGAAAGAGACAGGCAGCGGGTGCGAGCTGAGACTGGCAGTGCCAGGAGGAGGGAAGGGGTGAAAGTGCAATGCACACTGAGAGGTGGTGCAGAGAGAGCAGCAGCAGGGGAGAACTGATACTGGCAGAGCATGGGGGACGGGGTGAGAGTGCAATGCACACTGAGGGGAGGGGGTGCAAAGGGAGACAGGCAGCAGGGAGAGCGGGAGGAGGGACGGGGTGAGTGTGCAATGCACACTTAGGACTGGTGCAAGAGGGAGACAGGCAGCAGGGAGAGCTCAGGATGGCAGAGCCAGGAGGGCCGAGGGTGAGAGTGCAATGCACATTCAGGGGTTGGGGGGGTGCAAAAGGGAGACAGGCAGCAGGGAGAGCTGGGAGGAGGGTCGGGGGAGTGTGCAATGCACACTGTGATGGAGTGCAAGAGGGAGAGAGGGAGACAGGCAGCAGGGAGAGCTGAGGCTGGCAGAACCAGGAGGAGGAGCTGAGGTGAGAGTGCAATGCACACTGAGGGGGAGGAGGGTGCAAAAGGGAGACAGGCAACAGGGAGAGCTGGGAGGAGGGACGGGGTGTGTGCAATGCACACTTAGGGCTGGTGCAAGAGTGCGAGAGGGAGACAGGCAGCAGGGAGAGCTCAGGATGGCAGACCTAGGAGTGCTGAGGGTGAGAGTGCAATGCACACTGGGTGGGTGTGAACTTGAGGGTTAAAGGAGGGAGACATGCTGCAGGGGAGAGCTGAGACTGGCAGAGTCAGTGAGAGGGGCATACAGGGGGGAGGAGCGGGGAGTGTGCAGTGCACGCTGGTGGGGGGGCACTCGAGGGACAGTGGGAGACAGGCAGCAGTGTGGAGAGCCGAGGATGGCGGAGCCTGGAGGATAGGGTGACCAGATGTCCCGGATTTCCCCGGACGGTCCCGGTTTTTGGAGAAGTGTCTGGTGTCCCGACACTTCACTCCAGATTGAAGAAATGTCCCGGTTTTTGGGTAGTGCCTGGGTTATTTAAAGAAATGTCCTGGTTTTTAAGGGAGGGTCGGGTGAACCTGCACGTTCATCACAGTAGGGTGACCAACCGTCCGTAAATTTCACGGACCGTCCGTAAATTGGACCTCACGTCCGTTGTCCGTGAGGATCCTTTTTACGGACACCTTTTGTCTGTCATTTTGGGCCTTTCAGGGAGGAGAGCTGTTCCCCTGCGAAAGGCCTAAGCTCCCTGATGGGGCCGCCTCGCACTCCTCTGAGCACAAGAGCAGCCCCACTTGCCCATTGTCATTCTGTATGCAGCTGATTGCCACATACAGAATGACAATGGGTCAGTCTGGGCTGGTACAGCATGTGGTGGCCTCCTCCAGCCTCGGTCTAGGGCAGGGCATTCTGTCACATCGAAGTGCAAAAAGTAAACTCCATGCTGCTGCTACGTGAGAATCCAGTTAATCAAAGGAAGGCGGTGAAAGAAGTTCAAAGGAAAGGATTATAGTTCTTTCAGAGTCTCATCATTTTAGAACTGACGCATTTTCAATATTATATTCAAGGAAGCCATGGTTGCTGCTTTTTTATTTTATGCAACTAACAACCATTGACAAAGCCAATAGTTCTGGCTTGTTGTAGGTGTAACGTTACTTGTTCTAGGTGTAACGTTACTTGTTGTAGTATATATCTGGATGCAATGACAGAAGCAACAAAAATACCAGTCAGGCGGCACATTATACTAAGCACAGATTTTTAGCTTAGGTGTTTTAAGCCACACCCTTAATTACATTGAACACCCCCTTTGGAGAGACCCCCCTAGTTTTTTCATCCCACTTAAAGCTCTGGAAACAACACCATGTCGCAGTCGCCTCATGTCCAGGCACTGTGCATCATGCATGACTCATGCCTTCCACTTTTTCAGATTGCCTATGTGCAGGGGCACAGTGAACCCTCCCCCATCCCACCCCTTGCTTTAGGAACTACAGCGAGGGTGGAGTTCTTGATGGGTCTCTTCTGTCTGCAACTCTGCAGACAAAGGCTCAGCTCATAATTAATGTGAAAAGGTGAGTGAGTAAGTAAGTGAAGGGATGGGTTGATGGATGGATGGATGAGTGAAATGATGGATGGATGAGTGAAAGGGTGGATGATGGGCGAGTGAATGGGTGGATGGATGAGTGAAATGATGGATGTATTGATGAATTGATAAGTGAACGGGTGAATGGATGGACGGATGAGTGAAAGGGTGGATGTAAGGCTGGATGAGTGAGTGAAAGGGCGGGTAGATGACAAAAGGATGGATAGATGAGTGAAGGAGTGAAAGGGTGGATGGATGAGAGAAAGGATGGATGGATGAGTGAAAGGATGGATAAGTGATAGGTTCAATGGATGGATTCATGAGTGGATGAGTAGATGGATGGGTAGGTGGATGGAAGGGTGGATGGCTAAGTGAAAGGGGGATGGAGAGAGAAAGGGAGGATGGGTGAATGGATGACTAAACAGGTGAATGGGTGGAAGGATGAGTGACTGGGTGGATGAATGAGTAAGTGAAAGGATGGCTGGATAGGTAAATGGCTGGATGGATGAGTGAATGGATGGATGGGTGGAAGAGTTGATGGATAGGGTGAAAGGGTGGATGGATGGATAATGGATGGATGAGTAAAAGGGTGGATGGATGGATGGATGAGTGAAATGATGGATGGAAGGATACGTGATGGATAGGTTTGTAAATGGTTGAATATGGACATGGATGGGCACACAGATGGAAGGACAGAATGAATGGTGAAAGACTGAATGATGGATGAAAGTATGATTACACATAGTAAGCCCCATTATCTTAAGCAACATTTCCTATACATTGACTTTCACATTTATATGAGTCATTGTCTCTATATAATATGGGTGTGTTGTAACGCACTTCGACACTCTGCCCTACATACTTGGGATGAGTAGCACTATAAAAGAAATTAAATACACATGAGAGAGGGTCTATGTGAAGATGAGGGGCACCATTGGAGGGTGGTAGCAAGGCCAGACTGTCCGGACCGGGCATCGGGTGTTTTCTCTGGGAGCTGGAAAGGTGGGGTGGGGGCGGTTTTGTTACCACAGAAAGACCTGCACATTTGCTTAAAGCTGCGCGCATACTGAAAAACCATGAAGTGCACAATTGTCTCAACCTAATTTAAACTTATTTTCACTTGTACTTAAGTGGTTGTCTATTTACTTACTTATATACTATTGCGCAACCTCCTCTAATGTGTCTGTAAAACGTACCTTTTGTCCTGAATTTTGACCTCCTGTCCTGAATTTTTGTCCTGAATTGTGACCCTTTGTCCTGAATTTTTACACTCACTGTCCTGAATTTGCGCCCATGCCAGTTGGTCACCCTACATCACAGTGATATGCAGGCTCACATTTCGACCGGCCCTCTTAGAAACAGGAACAGAAGTTCACTTCTTTAAACTCTCCTGCTGTGCTGCTTCACCTCATTTAAGCACAGCAGGATTTAATGAGGTGTGAATCAGGGCTGCAGAGGCCATAGGGCAAGGCCAGGCCCACCAGCAGCCGGACCCTGGAGCTCTTCGCAGAACGGGAGGTAATGTAAAAATTTTTTTTTTTAAAAGAACACAAATTTACATATATTCACTGAAAAAACCATAGGTTTCAGGGACGTTATAGTTAGAAATTATCATTTAAAAAACCTTTGAAATTCACTGAAAAAACCATAGGTTTCAGGGACATTATAGTTAGAAATTATCATTTAAAAAACCTTTGAAATTCACTGAAAAAAACCATAGGTTTCAGGGACGTTATGGTTAGTTGGACATTTCACTCGTACAAAACCAGAGAAATTCGGCCGTTATAGTTAGTTGAGCTAACTATAACTCGCGCCCCCAATGCACTGCTGATGACATCACATATTACATCACTCATGACATGGTCAGTGACATCACTGATGACATCACTGATGACTGCTCGAGGTTGTTGTGTTGGGTTAGTTTGTGCATTGTGAAGACTCCCATTCAAGGGGTGTTCTGGTACCTGAAGAATTATAAGATGGCCACTAAGGTACCCTTTCTCTTGTCCCGCTCTAGTGGTTGAACCCTCCGCCAAGAAAGTACTCCACCACGGCTGAGGAAAAGACCTCCTCCATGCCGAGGGCAGTGCTTGCCGGTCACCATCAGCGTTGGCAAACACCACCACTCCCAGACGGCACATGGCACTGCAGAGGGAAGCAAAGAAAGGTATAGACGCCGTCTCTAAGCATCGGAGATGCGGGCTGCCTGTGAAGGAACAGAGACAGTCTGCTGAGTGGGGCTCTCAGGATTGTTTGCCCACAGCCTTGTCCGGCGGCCCCAGGCAGTCTGTCGGGACCGTTGCAACTTAGCCTCTTGTCCCTGGGGCCTGGCCATGGAGAGAGGATGCAGACACAATTAAGTTGCCCCCCGGGACCGGGGGGTGGTGAAGGGGGAGAGGGAGCCCCGTAAGCAGCAAGGGTGGCCTGTCTGACCCTGTAATGGTGATGCGGTTATGGACACAAAGTCAGTGCAGGGGCCCCCCCTTATGTACCAGTGGCAATAGTGTGTTATGAGGAACCCCAGCAGGATCATGGAGGGGTCTCCCTGAACCCTTTGCCACAGCAGCACACCAATGTTACAGGCACGCTGCCTGACCCCACCATGGCGGGCCAGCCGAGACATGAGGGGCTTACTCCATACAGACAACACACCAAGTCCTAGGTCACAAGATGCTAAACAGGGCAGAGCCTGCAGATGACTCGGAGTGGAAGATGGAGGAGGGCAGCTCTGGCTGGCGGAGGCTGCAGCCTGCAGTGCAGTGCACACCATCATTGGTAAGTGTGTTGCCACTGCCGGAGCTTAGAAGTGTGACATGACATCCAGCTGCACAGGGTGAAGGGGTTTATTATGTCTGTGACCTTACTCCGCCTGATCGCGGAACTCTGCCTAGCACAACAGAGTTTTTTGGTCACTTCATGGAGCTTCACAGAGCGCGACTCCGCAAACTCCGACCAGCCCTAATCATGACTCACTCAAGGCTTTGCCTCTTGTGATGACCCCCTTGAGCACTCCCGAAATTCATCAATGGTAATATAGTAATTATAGAAGATTACACTCTGCACACACACACACATATAATAATATATATATATATATATATTTATATATATATATATATATATACATATATATAGATATCTATATTATCTACTGGCGGTCGCCAGTAGATAGTTATAGTTAAAACCTATTATCCATAGGAAATCCGCGACATTCTATTTGAAATAACGTTGGCGCCGGTTGACGAATCTTCGCGAAAGTTTCCAACTTGTTGGGGCGCTCCGGTCCGCTCCTATCCTGAAAGTCTCGGAGTGATACGTCAAGCGGGGGCCGAGAAAAAATGGGGGTCCCAAAACGCGTTTTCCCCATTCATTTTTCCATAGGAACCTTTAGTCGCAGCTACAGCCCGAACTGCTGAACGGAATTACACCAAATTTGGCAAAGAGGTAGCCCTTGGTTCAGTGTCGTGCCTTTTGCTTAAATGGTGTAAATCCGTTCAGTAGTTCCTGAGAAAATCAAAAGTAAAGTCACATATATATCTGGGCGGAGCCTAACCACACATGTCATCGTGAGATCTGATTGGCTGTCAGCACTTCATCCTGGAATTGCTGGCAGCCATCTTGGGACCAATATAAATGATAGTACCTCATTGAAATGCATTGTAGTGAATAGAAGATTTTGAGGGTCACCAAAAGGAGAACTATAAAGGGTGATAACAGGCTTTAGTTACATTAGAATTGATTTGTTGATGGTACCATACTAATTTTAGGAATTGTGGTGTATTCTAAGGTGATTTTACCATGTGAAAAACCTTCTGGTCGGATATCATGAATCATGTTTGAGAGAACACTATTTTCTCATGCTTGTCCCATGGAGGTTTGGAAGGTGCTCCAGAAGCTAAAATGAGAGCATATTTTCTGTAAATTCACATTATCTTTCTCACTCATGTGAGAATGAAGTCTGACATTCTCAGTAAAACATGTACATCCAACAAGGGCAGAGACTGTCAGTTGATTCCTTTGTGTTCTACTGCAGCTTCCCAGAGTGTTCTAAAGAACAACTAGAGCGCTAACAGCCTTACTTATGACAAAAGTATGGCACACCTGAAGCCATCTTGATTGGAATAAACTGGTAACACTTAAAACATTTAATTTAAAAAGGAACAAAATGAGGGGGTTCATTTTGTCATAGAAATTATGGTTAGTGCTGTAGAAAGAAAAATTAGGACATATTTCAAGTGTGATCTCAAATATCTTCCTGTTATATTTCAACAGGAGCAGCCTGCCAGTTGATGCCTTTGTGTTCTACTGCAGCTTCCCAGAGTGTTCTAAAGAACAACTAGAGCGCTAACAGCCTTACTTATGACAAAAGTATGGCACACCTGAAGCCATCTTGATTGGAATAAACCGGTAACACTTAAAACATTTAATTTAAAAAGGAACAAAATGAGGGGTTCTTTTTTAAATAGAAATTATGGTTAATGCTGCAGAAAGAAAAATTAGGGCATGTTTTAAGTGAGATCTCATATACTCTTCTATTTCATTAGAAAATTCTGACATGCAGACTGAAACAATCACTTTCAATACCAGCAGCAGACTACCAGTTAACTCCCTGGTGAGCAGTAGCTTTACTCCAGTGATCTAATAAGCAACTAGAGTGCTAACATTCTGAATTTATGGCAGATGTGAGACACATCTGAATGACTTCTTGATGGAATCAAAGTAAAAACTGAAAGCATTTCCTACTCAGAAGACTGCAGTAAATGAAGAAATTAGGAAATTTCATAACAAAGAAGTCTTCCAAGATGGCCACCAGTGAAAAAAGAGCCCAAATGTAGCACAAATATTACCCAGATGTAGCCCACATATAGCCCAATGACAAAAGTGTGCAAAACACTTTTTATTTTTAGTTTTTTTGCAGTTTTATGTAGTGCAGACTGGTCAGGTATTGGAGCATTGCATCTTAAAACATGACCCCCTACACTACAAAAACACCACTGCACTACCTTAAACCCTAAAACACTACCCCCAGCACGACCCCCTACACTACACAAGCACCACTGCACTATCCTAAAAACTAAAACACTACCCCCAGCACGACCCCCTACACTACCCAAACACCACTGCACTAACCTAAATCCTAAAACACTACCACCAGCACGACCCCTACACTACCCAAACACCACTGCACTACCCTAAAACATGACCCCCTACACTACACAAACACCACTGCACTACCCTAAACCCTAAAACACTACCCCCAGCACGACCCCCTACACTACACAAGCACCACTGCACTACCCTAAACCCTAAAACACTACCTCCAGCACGACCCCCTACACTACCCGAACACCACTGCACTGCCCTAAACCCTGAAACACCAGCCCCTGCATGACCCCCTACACTGCCCGAACACCACTGCACTGCCCTAAACCCTGAAACACCACCCCTAGCATGACCCCCTACACTTCCCGAACACCACTGCACTGCCCTAAACCCTGAAACACCACCCCCTTCACGACCCCCTACACTGCCCGAACACCACTGCACTGCCCTAAACCCTGAAACACCACCCCCAGCATGACCCCTACACTGCCCGAACACCACTGCACTGCCCTAAACCCTGAAACACTACCCCCAGCAAGACCCCCTACACTGCCCGAACACCACTGCACTGCCCTAAACCCTGAAACATCACCCCCAGCAAGACCCCCTACACTGCCCGAACACCACTGACCTAAACCCTGAAACACCACCCCCAGCACGACCCCTACACTGCCCGAACACCACTGCACTGCCCTAAACCCTGAAACACTACCCCCAGCATGACCCCCTACACTGCCCAAACACCACTGCTCTGCCCAAAACCCTGAAACACCAGCCCCAGCACGACCCCCTACACTGCCCGAACACCACTGCACTGCCCTAAACCTTGAAACACCAGCCCCTGCACGACCCCCTACACTGCCCGAACACCACTGCACTGCCCTAAACCCTGAAACATCACCCCCAGCACGACCCCTACACTGTCCGAGCACCACTGCACTGCCCTAAACCCTGAAACACCAGCCCGAGCACAACCCCCTACACTGCCCGAACACCACTGCACTTCCCTAAACCCTGAAACACCAGCCCCAGCACGACCGCCTACACTGCCCGAACACCACTGCACTGCCCTAAACCCTGAAACACCAGCCCCAGCACGACCCCCTACACTGCCCGAACACCACTGCACTGCCCTAAACCGTGAAACACCAGCCTCAGCACGACCCCCTACACTGCCTGAACACCACTGCACTGCCCTGAACCCTGAAACACCAGCCCCAGCACAACACCCTACACTGCCCGAACACCACTGCACTGCCCTAAACCCTGAAACACCACCCCATGCATGATCCCCTACACTGCCCGAACACCACTGCACTGCCCTAAACCCTGAAACACCACCCCCAGCGCGACCCCCTACACTGCCCGAACACCACTGCACTGCCCTAAACCCTGAAACACCACCCCTGCACAACCCCTACACTGCTCGAACACTACTGCACTGCCCTAAACCCAGAAACACCATCCCCAGCACGACCCCCTATACTGCACGAACACCACTGCACTGCCCTAAACCCTGAAACACTACCCCCAGCAAGACCCCCTACACTGCCCGAACACCACTGCACTGCCCTAAACCCTGAAACATCACCCCCAGCAAGACCCCCTACACTGCCCGAACACCACTGCCCTAAACCCTGAAACATCACCCCCAGCAAGACCCCTACACTGCCCGAACACCACTGCACTGCCCTAAACCCTGAAACCCCACCCCCAGCACGACCCACTACACTGCACGAACACCACTGCACCGCCCTAAACCCTGAAACACTACCCCCAGCAAGACCCCCTACACTGCCCAAACACCACTGCACTGCCCTAAACCCTGAAACATCACCCCCAGCAACACCCCCTACACTGCCCGAACACCACTGCCCTAAACCCTGAAACACCACCCCCAGCAAGACCCCCTACACTGCCCGAACACCACTGCACTGCCCTAAACCCTGAAACACCACCCCCAGCAAGACCCCCTACACTGCCCGAACACCACTGCACTGCTCTAAACCCTGAAACACCACCCCCAGCACGACCCCCTACACTGCCCGAACACCACTGCTCTGCCCAAAACCCTGAAACACCAGCCCCAGCACGACCCCCTACACTGCCCGAACACCACTGCACTGCCCTAAACCCTGAAACACCACCCCCAGCACGACCCCCTACACTGCCCGAACACCACTGCACTGCCCTAAACCCTGAAACACCAGCCCCAGCACAACCCCGTACACTGCCCGCACACCACTGCACTGCCCTAAACCCTGAAACACCAGCCCCAGCACAACCCCGTACACTGCCCGAACACCACTGCACTGCCCTAAACCCTGAAACACCAGCCCCAGCACGACCGCCTACACTGCCCGAAAACTACTGCACTGCCCTAAACCCTGAAACACCACCCCCAGCAAGACTACCTACACTGGCCGAACACCACTGCACTGCCCTAAACCCTGAAACACCACCCCCTGCACGACACCCTACACTGCCCAAACACTACTGCACTGCCCTAAACCCTGAAACACCACCCCTCAGCACGACACCCTACACTGCCCGAACACCACTGCACTGCCCTAAACCCTGAAACACCACCCCAGCACGACCCCTACACTGCACGAACACCACTGCACTAAACCCTGAAACACCACCCCCTGCACGACCCCCTACACTGCCGGAACACCACTGCACTGCCCTAAACCCTGAAACACCACCCCCAGCACGACCCCCTACACTGCCCTAACACCACTGCACTGCCATAAACCCTGAAACATCACCCCCAGCACAACCCCCTACACTGCCTGAGCACCATTGCTCTGCCCTAAACCCTGAAACACTAGCCCCAGCACGACCCCCTACACTGCCCGAACACCACTGCACTGCCCTAAACCCTGAAACACCACCCCCAGCACGACCCCCTACACTGCTCGAACACCACTGCACTGCCCTAAACCCTGAAACACCAGCCCCAGCAAGAGCCCCTACACTGCCCGAACACCACTGCATTGCCCTAGACTCTGAAACACCAGCCCCAGCAAGACCCCCTACACTGCCCGAACACCACTGCACTGCCCTAAACCCTGAAACACCAGCCCCAGCATGACCCCCTACACTGCCCGAACACCACTGCACTGCCCTAAACCCTGAAACACCAGCCCCAGCACGACCCCCTACACTGCCCGAACACCACTGCACTGCCCTAAACCCTGAAACACCAGCCCCAGCACGACCCCCTACACTGCCCGAACACCACTGCACTGCCCTAAACCCTGAAACACCAGCCCCAGCACCACCCCCTACAATGCCCGAACACCACTGTACTGCCCTAAACCCTGAAACACCACCCCTGCACCACCCCCTACACTGCCCGAACACCACTGCACTGCCCTAAACCCTGAAACACCACCCCCTGCATGACCCCCTACACTGCCCGAACACCACTGCACTGCCCTAAACCCTGAAACACCACTCCCTGCACCACCCCTACACTGCCCGAACACCACTGCACTGCCCTAAACCCTGAAACACCACCACCTGCACCGCCCCTACACTGCCCGAACACCACTGCACTGCCCTAAACCCTGAAACACCACCCCCAGCATGACCCCTTTACTGCTCGAACACCACTGCACTGCCCTAAACCCCGAAACACCACCCCCTGCACGACCCCTACACTGCCCGAACACCACTGCACTGCCCTAAACCCTGAAACACCACCCCCAAGACGACCCCCTACACTGCCCGAACACCACTGCACTGCCCTAAACCCTAACACACTACCCCAGCATGACCCCCTACACTGCCCGAACACCACTGCACTGCCCTAAACCCTGAAACACCACTCCCTGCACCACCCCCTACACTGCCCGAACACCACTGCACTGCCCTAAACCCTGAAACACCACCACCTGCACCGCCCCCTACACTGCCCGAACACCACTGCACTGCCCTAAACCCTGAAACACCACCCCCAGCATGACCCCCTTTACTGCTCGAACACCACTGCACTGCCCTAAACCCCGAAACACCACCCCCTGCACGACCCCCTACACTGCCCGAACACCACTGCACTGCCCTAAACCCTGAAACACCACCCCCAAGACGACCCCCTACACTGCCCGAACACCACTGCACTGCCCTAAACCCTAAAACACTACCCCCAGCACGACCCCCTACACTGCCCGAACACCACTACACTGCCCTAAACCCTAGAACACTACCCCCAGCATGACCCCCTACACTACCCGAACACCACTGCACTACCCTAAACCCTAAAATACTCCCCCAGCACGACCCCCTACACTACCCGAACACGACTGCACTGTCCTAAACCCTAAAACACTCCCCCAGCACGACCCCCTACACTGCCCAAACACTACTGCACTGACCTAAACCCTGAAACACCACCCCTCAGCACGACACCCTACGCTGCCCGAACACCACTGCACTGCCCTAAACCCTGAAACACCACCCCAGCACGACCCCCTACACTGCCTGAACACCACTGCACTAAACCCTGAAACACCACCCCTGCACGACCCCTACACTGCCGGAACACCACTGCACTGCCCTAAACCCTGAAACACCACCCCCAGCACGACCCCTTTACTGCTCGAACACCACTGCACTGCCCCAAACCCTGAAGCACCACCCCCAGCATGACCCCTACACTGCCCGAACAGCACTGCCCTAAACCCTGAAACACCACCCCTGCACGACCCCCTACACTGCCCGAACACCACTGCACTGCCCTAAACCCTGAAACACCACCCCCTGCATGACCCCCTACACTGCCCGAACACCACTGCACTGCCCTAAACCCTGAAACACCACCCCCAGCATGACCCCCTACACTGTCCGAACACCACTGCACTGCCCTAAACCCTAAAACACCACCCCCAGCACGACCCCTACACTGCCCGAACACCACTGCACTGCCCTAAACCCTAGAACACTACCCCCAGCATGACCCCCTACACTACCCGAACACCACTGCACTACCCTAAACCCTAAAATACTCCCCTCAGCACGACCCCCTACACTACCCGAACATGACTGCACTGCCCTAAACCCTAAAACACTCCCCCAGCACGACCCCCTACACTACCCGAACACCACTGCACTGCCCTAAACCCTAAAACACTCCCCCAGCACAACCCCCTACACTACCTAAACACCACTGCACTGCCCTAAACCCTAAAACACTACCCCGCATGACCCCTACACTACCCAAATACCAATGCACTACCCTAATCCCTAAAACACTACCCCGCACAACCCCTACACTACCCAAAGACCACTGCACTACCCTAAACTCTAAAACAATACCCCCGCACGACTCCCTACACTACCCAAAGACCACTGCACTACCCTAAACCCTAAAACACGACCTCCTACACTACACAAACACCACTGCACTACCCTAAACTCTAAAAAACTACCCCGCACGAACCCCTACACTACCCAAACACCACTGCACTACCCTAAACCATAAAACACCACTGCACTACCCTAAACCCTAAAACACTACCCCCAGCAGTACCCCTACACTACCCAAACACCATTGCACTACCCTAAACCCTAAAACACTACCCCCAGCAGTATCCCCTACACTACCCAAACACCACTGCACTACCCTAAACCCAAAACCCTAAAACACTAACCCCCAGCACGACCCCCTACACTACCCAAACACCACTGTACTACCCTAAACCCTAAAACACTCCCCCAGCACGACTCCCTACACTACCCAAACACCACTGCACTACCCTAAACCCTAAATCTACCCCCAGCATGACCCCCTACACTACACAAACACCACTGCACTACCCTAAACCCTAAAACACTACCCCAGCACGACCCTCTTCACTACCTAAACACAACTGCACAATTTGTTACAGGCGTTGCAACGCAGGCCTGTGGTGCTTACTGGAAGTACCTGGTGGGCTAGTTGGGCCCCAGGGACTCTCAGGATTCACGGTGACCTAATCCCCCAACTTAAAACGCGTCACGGGGCGCGTTTGCACAGTGGTGAAGGGTGGGGGCGGGGCCTCAGGTGACATGTGCGCAAACACGCCCTGTGGTGCGTTTTAAGTTGGGGAGTTAATTCCCTTTGCATCCTGGGGGCCAACTAGTCCACCAGGTACCTTCAGTAAGCACAACAGAGTTGCGTTGCAGAGAGGAACGCCTCTCTGCAACTCAGCTCTGTGGTCCTAACTGTAGGTACCTGGGGGGCTAGTTGGGCCCAAGGGACCCTCAGGATTCAAGGGGACTTAATCCCGCAACTTAAAACGCGCCACGAGGCGCGCTTGCACACATGTCACCTCAGGCCCCCTCCCTTCACCACTGTGCAAACGCGCTCTGGTTAGTCAGAGTCAGTTACCACCAGTACCCGTCTGAAAAAGTTGTGGGCACAGGATGATTTTGCAACAAGACCTCTTTCTGCTCCTCTGTTGGTTCTTTCTGCACATCTTTTGCTTCTTTCTGTGCGTTTTTTCTTCTTTCTTCACATGTCCTACCTCTGTTGGCATAGTTAGAAACTAGCATTTAAAAAACCTTTGAAATTCACTTAAAAAATCATAGGTTTCAGGCACGTTATAGTTAGAAATTAGCATTTAAAAAACCTTTGAAATTCACTTAAAAAATCATCGGTTTCAGGCACGTTATAGTTAGAAATTAGCATTTAAAAAACCTTTGAAATTCACTGAAAAAACCATAGGTTTCAGGCACGTTATAGTTAGAAATTAGCATTTAAAAAACCTTTGAAATTCACTGAAAAAACCATAGGTTTCAGACACATTATAGTTAGAAATTAGCATTTAAAAAACCTTTGAAATTCACTGAAAAAACCATAGGTTTTAGGGACAGTTATAGTTAGTTGGACATTGCACTCGTACAAAACCCGTGAAATTCCCCTGTTATAGTTAGTTCAGCTAACTATAACTCGCGCCCGCAATGCACTGCTGATGACGTCACATATTACATCACTCATGACATGGTCAGTGACATCACTGATGACATCACTGATGACATCTCAAATGACATCACTGATGACATCATCCATGTGATAATTTCATGCATCTTCTCACACCCTAATATAACTTTTGATACACCCACTCTAAATTACAGACTGCCATTCTCAAAACCATAGACACTCCAACACCAAAAACTACATACCCACTCACTGATTCTTAGGTCTACACACACATCCACTCACTCACCTGTACAGTCACTCATACTTACAGTCACTCAGTACAGGACTATCATATGCACTCATACACCTATATAAACACTCACACACCGCCACTCATCCATAGAGGTACTCACACACCTAGTCAGTCATGCAAAAAATTAATCACACACCCATTTACTCACCTATACAGTTATACACACACCAGCTCACTTACTCATACAAATACTAGCACATTCTTACGCTCTTATACAATAACTGATACAAGCACACACGCATCCATACAGCCACTTTCACAATAACACACTCTCACTTATAGCCATTTAAATACTCTAACACACATATATACTGCCTTTTACATATGTAGTTACTCGCACATGTACCACTGAGATATACATTCACTCACTAACACACCCATACACACACTCACCCACCAAAGCAGTCCATCGCAGATGCACTCTTGAAATCATGCACCCAGTGAATCACCCACTCACACATCTATGTATAGAGTCACACACACCCCACCCACACAAACACTCAGGCAGCCATACAGATACTCAGAGAACCAATCAATAACCCATATAGACACTCATGTAGCTATTCGCAAATCCATGCATCCACTTACACACCAACAGACGGATACAGACATTCACACAGTTTAGTCACTAACCCATGCATTCAGTAAGATACGTTTAATCACTCACTTGTAGAGTCAGTCACTCACGTACTAAATCATCCATTCAGACACTTATACACCCACTCATTCTTCAATACGCCTTTCCCTATATATATTAAACATATTTAAACTTTACAGAAACACAGTCACTGGATGATGTCATCAGTGATGTCATTTGAGATGTCATCAGTGATGTCATCAGTGATGTCACTGACCATGTCATGAGTGATGTAATATGTGACGTCATCAGCAGTGCATTGCGGGGCGCGAGTTATAGTTAGCTGAACTAACTATAACAGGGGAATTTCACGGGTTTTGTACGAGTGCAATGTCCAACTAACTATAACTGTCCCTAAAACCTATGGTTTTTTCAGTGAATATATATATATATACATATATATAGGCTTTCGCTGAAGAAAAACAAAGGTTAGAGTGATGTTATAGTTAGCTGAATATGTCAATTAAAACTTAACATTTTCACCTCAAAATAAACACTGAAATTTACCAGTTAGGTTTATTGAGCTAACTGCAACTTTTGCCACGACCATGCCCAGTGTTGTCATCAATGTTGTAATTTGAGATGTTATCAGTGAGGTCATTGAACATATTATGAGTAATGCAATCTGGAAGGTCATAAGCAGAGCACGGTGGGGGCACAAGGTCTAGGTAGCCCTGGGCCCAACCACCTGTAGGAGACCATCCACCCACGGACACCCACTCCACATTTTTTTGTAATCCATTTTCCTTGTCCTGTGGGACTTCCTGTGGAATTTTGGTGACCCCAAAGTTTTTAAAATGTTACTATGGGTCTAGGGGGAGGGGCCTTACCTTACCAGCCTAGGCCATATCCTGCCCCTTTATATGGTATTTGTAAAACATTTTCAGAACATTCTCTGTGTCTTGTAATGACAGCCATGTGGTGGACCGACAATCATAAAGCTAGCTATCGCAGAACCAGTCACGGAGTGAAATGACCAATGGGCAAATTGGCAAATCACAATGCTTTATTTTTAACATTTCTGGTCACACAGGACTCCTTTGAGACTCCTGAGAGAAGAACTGTCAAGATGGCTCAATCTTTTAACCATAATTGCTCAAAAACGACTGAAGAGATTTACACCAAATCACAAAAGGACTCTTTTGAAATAAAAATCCAGCTTTCTGCCAAATTTGGTGTACTTCCATTTACCCATTTTGGATGTAGCGCTGTCTAAAATTTCTTGAGGGAATCGAATGTAGAAACTGCATTTTGGAACCATCCACTTTCTCTTGGCCCGGCTTGACAGATCACCCCAATACTTTCCAGGAAGGAGCTGAGGTGCATGAACGTATTTTTGTAAAGTTTTGTGAAGAGTCATCAAAATGCACAAAAGTTATTAGTGAAACGAAAAACGCTCTTCCTATGGAAATTCTGACCTAACTATAACTAGACAGTGGCAACCGCACCCCGCGCCGTGCACAGTTTTCTCATCAATGATGTCACAGAACATTTCATGAATGATATAATATGGGAAGTAATTAGCATAAAATAGTGAGGGTGTGTTTAATAGTTATTTTAGGGCATGAGTTACAGTTACTTGAGATAACTATAACTACTGAATTTCAGTGGGTTTTGTTTATTTAAAATTTCTACAACATCACATTAACCTTTGGTTTTTTCAGTCAACTTTTTTGTGTGGGGTTGGCCGCAGGACCCGATTCAAACTAAACCCCAAGCGCTCACAGTTGGGACCCTGAGCATGCAGCCACCCTGTCTCACATGGGGCCTGTGCACCTGCAGTGAGCACACAAGTGGGGACCCATGCACGTGGACGGGGACCTGTGTGCGCACAGGGACCTGTGAACACACGGGGCCATGTACAGCCAACCACAAGGAGGGTCTGCACTCTAAATGGAGAGCATCGAGCTCCAGCCTGGAGTGCATAAAAAAATATGGTAAGCTCTCCTGGTATCATCGATTTAATAACCCAAGAGACTTACTGTTTTTTGTTTAATGTTGCTGGGGGCTGCTGAATTTCCTGCAGCCCCCCACAACATTGCAAAATTGTTTGGTGATGCCTCTACCTCTTTTAAGGAATTCACTACAAGTAAAACATGTAGAAAAAAGATGCCCTCAGGCATTTTGTCGAAGCAGTGCCACTCCTTTATCATTAATTTTTTTCCTTTCTGTGTGTTCTGGTGCCCACCTAGGACACCCACAATTTTTTATGTTTGGCGCCATGGGACCAGCCCTATTGACCCTGCAACCCCAGTCAAAATTGTGGTGGGAGCCAGCCAATTCTTTTAATTTTTAGTGGGTGCCCCGATGCTTGCCTGGGGCACCCACACTCCTGCCTATGATGTGGCCATGGTGGGACCATAGTGGGTACTGGCGGGAGCCAGCACCTTTTCACTTCTCCCACCCTGCAGGAGCAGCTGTTTTAAACTGTTCCCTCTGGGCAGGAGCAAAGTGGAATTCCCTGCCCCGGAATGTGCGAGCAGGGTGTGATGACTTTCAAACCCCAGAAGAAGTATTACAGTTTTACATACTGTTCCAGGATGCAATGGCCATCACTGCCATGCTTGTTTCCACATGTACTCCCAGTTTATATATCCCATTGGCATGTGGGTATTAGGATTTCCCCAGTATGTGAGACACACAATCATGCACACTTCTGTATTTTCCCAGTATGCAAAGCATAATTACCATGACAGCCTACAGATATACCCCATTATAAAAGTACTTTCTTAACATGCTTCCCTCCCTTCAGTTTCTCCTCCCTCATCCTGCTCCTCCCCTACACATACTGGCCTCTGCAGCAGTGGGGGATAGTGGATGCCAGTAGATTCCAGACTCTCCTGAGGTTGCAGTGTCCATCCACCCGCTCTCACAGAGAGCTTGTTGCCCTCCATATTCTCTCTTGAAGTAAAAGAGTTCTGCTAGCGAGCAGGCTGCTGAGCTGATGGCACAGGTGGTGTTTATCGAGGAAATCACCAGTTTCACATCAAGAAGTGTTGACAATTCATCAGCCCATATAACCCTAATATTAGCGTTGACGACAGCCACATGACCCCGTGCTTTATTGAAAAACAAGGTAAACACGAGAGGTGTCTTTTTACTCTGCTCTGGCAAAAACACTGGTTCTTAGACATGCCGTTGCTTAATTTTGAAGAAAATAACACTTGTCAAGCAAGCATTAGGTTGCCAAGTCAGGGAACACGGAGTCAACCCCAATGCAAACATTCACTATAGTACAAACATGACAAATATTTTTGATTTAGTCGCTATTACCCAAATTCATGATGTTCGACTAATAAAGTTCTGAATGTTTGTGCTAACAAAGGCACTCATTTAGAGGGCCCATTAGCACCAAACTGATTGGTCCTGATTAACCTATCAACTTGGTGCCCTGCTGTCCAACTCTGACTTCATAAGGTCCCATAAGGGTCCTGGTAGTGCTTAAGGTACCCTAGTACTCAGGGCAGTGACCAGCGAGGGAGTAATGAACCACCATCCAGTTGGCTGACAGGACCCCAGCTGCAAGGAGAGATCGTGGGCTAGCATCTCTCCCTTGCTGTTTGACCTCTGAGAGCCTCAAACAAAAGGAATGGAGCAGCGTAATTTTTGCTCCACTCTCATTATTATTGATCAGGCCACATATATGTTTATCAAGGGCCATATGTGCTCATGTGGTATGGTGTGACTAATGAAGTGAAGTGCACTTAAAGTCATATAGATAGTGTATTTACCATGTAACCTCGACATTTATATGTGTGTATACCAATGCTCCTTTTACAGTAGCAACAGATTATAGTTCTCAAACATATTTATATGAGTGTGTTTCAATAATATTGATTAACCTTCATGTATTCACATATACATTCAAAGGTATTCTGTATTTACTGTATAATGACAAATGTATCTATCAGAATTGCATTTTACAGTTATAACATGACTGTACTTTGTATTGGCAATCACACATTTACAACGTGCATTGAAATCTTAGCTTTGCTAACTTGACCAAACCTTAAGCATTTGGATTTCGCAATGTTTAACCTTCAACTTGAATGTTTTCTTGTGGTGGAATGTTTTCTTTCCTCTGCAGGTGCCTTGTGCATGATCTAATGAATGGAGAAAGGCACATTGTGTGAACAAGATAGGGAAGCGTGAGGGGAATCGAGGGTGACGAAAATCAACAAGCAGTAGGGAGGACTACTGTCTGTGCGGAATAAGGAGATGGAATCCAAGGTCACCAGGAATATATGGATCAAAGAAGAAGAATTACAAATGTGTTTGTCAAACAGTGTTGTTCGAAGGTGGCCACTAATTGAACCTTTGATACTGTTCTAGAATGGTCTTTTGTGGGTATAATTGGGGAATAGTCTTTAGCTTTGTTAAGATTCCTTCAGACTAGGGTAGGTACAAACATCTGTGCGCTATTCTCATTGGATGGCTTAATGCTATGTGAGACTCTTGTTTTAGAGAACTTCTAAGGGCTTCTCCTATGCTGACACCTTTCTACTTTAATAGGTCTAATAGGGATTACTTTTAGCATTCTTTAGTTTTTTTAATTTTGCAAAATTCCAATTCCTCATGCCTTATTGGCAGGAGGACCGCAACTTCCAATCTCATCCCCAGACTGTCTTTCTTATACTTTGCATGATTGCTACTGAAGCCCTCATCTGTTACGTGCTATTGAGGATAAACTTTGTATGCCATTTTGGCTTTCCTTTGATATTTTCGTACTGCTATACTATGTTTCTGAGACTGATTTATATTACTTTTGGTTTGAATTTGTAATAAATCCATACTTAATCCTACTTTTTGACTCTGAGCTTCACTGTGTGACCAAATGGGTTGTACTGTAATTGTGAATTGAAACTGAACCTAACTCTTTATTCCTCAAGCACCCTGAAATGGTCCATGGCAGGGGGTGAGAAAGGGGACCCGACTCTTCAGCATTAGCAGGACGATGCAGAATCTTAGCAGATGGCCCCAGTGGTTGAGGGCTATGCAGGAAGTGTGTGACATCAAAGAGAAAAAAGAACATACTGCTAATGTCCTGCTCAAAGTGTGAACAATGCCTTCAACAACCAATGACGAAGGGCTAACCAAAGCAACCAGTGATGGAAGGGGGTGACTATCAGGTCTTCTATGTGTATTTTTGAATTCATAATATACACTATGGCAATAGATAAAACAATCTCTAGTCAGCCAAGACATGTATGCTGATAGTATGCTTGATTTGTTTCAGGCACAACCTAGCAAGCTATGAAATGACAAGTGCTTCCCGACATTTTTATAAATGAGCTTTTTTTCTGTTAGTTTGATGTGTTTCTTCCATTTTGTTTAGCGCTTCCATTTTTCTTCTGCCAATTATTATGCCAGTCTTTGCTGTAGTATTATTTTTTCATGTATTATTTTACGTATACATATGTTTTTTTATTTTCTTAGATTTGATACATACATCAAGAAATGAGGTGTTGTTTTGAGTATTTAGGAGCGGACACATCAATGAATAATGTTTGCTGTACCCCGGCACAGACAAGGCAAATCAACAGAAAAAGAATGCTGCTTTTGATCTACTGGAAAAGCACAAGTTACTTTTCCACCATGAGGAGATACACAGAGTGTGCTTCCTGCAACACAGTTGTAGATCATTGAACTGCATCAGGTGTCTCCAACCTTTTCTGTAATAAGAGCTACTTATGTTCAATGAAACTCCTTAAGAGCTACTAATATTATTAGCGTTGAAATAGTGACAACATCAGACAAGATTACATTAGTAGCCAACATATACAAGATGACTAGCAGCGAACACCTCAGTCCATCAGGCATGGTTGCAAGCGGTAACGTATAAAAAGCTTTGTCAACATGGAATGCCTACATAATAGCCATAGCTGCAATGACTCTGGCACCAAGGTGATAACATTTGTTAAACATTTTTTTGATGCCCTATGATTTATCACTCAAATATCAGCCTTAAATCTAATTTGGAAACTCAACTATTTTTTTTTCCATCTATCAGCTTATGAGTTCTGAAAATAAACACATTTTCATCTTCACTATACACTCTAAATGTTGGTTTACATATAATAATTCAACCAAGTAAAAGCTTCTAATTTAGTAGTCTGGGCTGCACACACGGGAGCTACTTACAGGACCCTAGAGAGCTACCAGTAGTTTATGAGCTACTCGTTGGAGAAGCAGGAACTACATCGAAAGGTAGAGGATAACGGGGGCGCTTTGTTCAGATAAGAACGTGCTCAGGAAGGTTTTAGCATTGTTGCCATGGATATCGTCGAGTATGTATTTTCATTGGTGTAGGGAATATATTAGGGACATGTTTTAAACTTGTATTTATAGATTTTATAGTGCCATAATGCAAAATGACTGAACTGTCTTTGGGTAAGACATTGGGTTTAATGATTAGTTCAATGTACCAATCTAAAATTGTATATGGTAAAAGAGGAGAGCTCGCTTTACGAAACAGAGGGTCGGATCGTAAACATTGTTTTTGTGTGGAATTATTACTTGCCCGTTCATGATAATTATCGGAGTGCTTGGTTCAAAGTCCATCTGAAAACATATAATAAAATCAGGTTGGTGGAGGCGGTAATATAGGTCGAGAAGGTCTTTGTTTATTTAAGCAGACAGCCCATCTGGGACAACAGCACCAGAAAAGTTTTTTTTGAGGAAAGCATCACATTCCATTAAAGTCCAAGTGAACCACCTTCCAGTGCTAGAATTGGAAAACATTTACTCCGGGAATCTATAAAATGGGAGTCATAGTGCAGGAGAGGGGGTGGAGTCAGGAAGGGCAGAGCTTGCAGAGTCTGACTGTCAATTTATACATTTATTTAATAAAATCTTCTGTAAAGACATTGGCAACAAAGACAAATGGAACAGTAAATCTGTTCTAACTGCCTTAAATGGTCACAAAGAGGCTAAAATTTAAAATATCTTACAGGGTTAATACACCTGCTTCAGAGGGCTTTGTGTGCCAGCAATTTTGAGGGAATTATAATAGCGGTAAGATAATTCTTGTGGGTAAAACATTTCTGGGAGAGCACTGTGTCTCGTCCAGTCACAGTATTGACTTAATGTACCTGTTGCATAGCACATCGTGTAACACGCAGATCACAGATTTCTATTGTATGTTGATAGGTAAGTGGGCTGCTGCTTTTGACACTGAGGTAATTTTGTTAGTTGCAGCTCATAATTTTCAATTCTTCTAATACAACACACTTATCAATTTACCGGCATCAAAGAGCTGCATACACGCTGCAAGTTATGGGTTTAGATCCTTATTGCTTTTTTCTCAATCTGTTGTTAGTCTAAGATTGCAAAGAAGGGTACCTTTGGGAAGTAACAAAGTCTTTTTAGAATATGGAACCCCAATCACTCCATTACATTTTTTATCCTAACTTTGTGTTTCTCCTGACCATTCACTCTTAACATATAGGGGCTTATTACGATGTCAGGAGGACTGGCTTCTGCGGTCCTGTTGGAGGCGGTGGGACCATCTAGTGGGCAGGCCAGGCACCAAAAGGATGAAACTAGGGTGGGCTGAGTTGGTCCATGGAAGGGCTGGGCTCAGGATTAGGAGGGTCGGTAATAAAAGCCAGTTCACACGTAGTGAGATCCAAATTGTGTTTTATTCAATGCAACCACCGACCGAACAGGTCCAACAGCAACAGCCTTCCCAGCTCAAGTGCCCTCACCACATTCCATGACCTCATGACATTCTCATTCTACTTTGAGCACATGCAGGAAGATTACAACACATCCCCCTTACAAAATTATATAAAACTACATAATAGGGAAACGTTAAAATGTGATGACAGGTCGCATAAGAAAAACAAGAGAGTAAACAAAAAGGAAGGATGGCTTTAAACACAAGGAAAAGTGAAAATAGCATGAATGGTTACTTCAATACAAAACATAATCCTTGAACTTCACAGGAACATGCCTGTGTCTGTCTGGATAACCAGTGCTTGTGTCCCTATCTACAGAAACACCGCTACAGTTACCAGAAGTTCGGTGAGATATTTCAGAGAATTTGACCAGTCTGGACATACTCCAGGTACATCCATTGTCCACAGTCACAACATTTTTCTTAATGGCGGTGATGACAAAAGGGCCGAGAAAATTGGATGAACCTTTGTGACCACGCTTGCCCTTTTTACCAAGACACGGTCACCCAAGTTCCACTTCCTCTCCCTAACTGACATCTTGTCATCATACCTCAGTTTGTAATTCTGTTGGTAATCAGCTAGCCTAGTCCTTCTCAATTCTTCAGTCACACCACAGCCCTTCCAAGCAGGGAGCCAAACAGGATTTAGTTTAGAATTCGCTACCCTCCCCTCAGGGCTTCAAAAGGCGATTTTTGGGAAATGGCATTGGGAACAGTACGGTGTGCCCACCAAGTTTCTCTCAACACTTCACTGAAAGAGGCTCTAGAATCTTGTGCCCGCTGAGCACAACTTTTGACAACCCTATTCATCCTTTCTGTGAGGCCATTAGCATGTGGAGAATATAGGGCAGTCTTCTGATGAATAATTCCAAGATTCCCTAGAAAATCAAACATTTCATGGGAAATGAACTGCACCCCATTGTCAGTGACCAAATATTTGGGAATACCTTCCGCAACAAACACATCCTTCAAGAACTCAATCACTGACCTTGAATTAACAGTATTCATGCACTTAGAAACCACCCATTTTGAGGTATAGTCCACTAAAAGAACAACAAACCTCTCATGAGAGGGCATCAACTCAAAGGGGCCTATTATATCCAATCCTAATTTGGTCCAAACAACATCAGGTACTTCCACTGGGGAAAGAGGGGCATGACAAGTTACATGAGACTTATCATTAACGGCACACAAATGACAGTCCTTGACCACACTCTCAATCATCCGATCCATCCCAGGCCACCAGTATCTCTCCCTGACGCGTGCTTTGGTTAGACTCCTTCCCAAATGTCCCTCATGGGCTATATTGACTACTCTGTTCCTAAGCTCACTAGGGCGGCACCACTCTGCCTCCTCTCATGAGATTTCCTTGGCAAAAGGTGAGGTCATTTCTCACAGCCCAGAAGGATTTCAGATCAGAATCAAGGTCTCTGTATCCTGGCCACCCCTTGGTAATCACTACCTTAAGGGAGGAAAACACCTTATCACTGCTAGCACAGGACAACCACTCATCCTTTGACAACGAAGGCTCAGTCAACCAATTCACACATTCCAACTCTTCTCCTTTGTATTCAACGTCCAAAGGCAACCGTGACAAACAGTCAGCAGACTTATTACTCTGACCTGAGATGTACTGTACCCGGAAATTAAACTCCTGCAGACCCTCACTCCACCTCTTAAGCCTAGGGGTCACATGGTCACTGTGATAGCACGAAAAAATTTGAACAAGAGGGCGATGGTCAGATTTTACAATAAATGGAATACCCCAAAGGTAAAACTTGAAATGTCGTATCGCCCAAAACACACTCAGAGCTTCCTCTCGATACAAGAATAGTTGACCTCAGCCTCTCTTAGAGCTCTGGAAGCAAAAGCCACTACTTTCTCCTCGCCATTGACAACTTGAGAGAGAACAGCCCCAAGTCCCTTGAGACTGGCATCAGTTGTTAGGATAGTTTTTAATTTGGTATCAAAGTGTCCTAATGTTGGCATTCTCCCAATCTCAGACTTGACTGATTTGAATGCTTCCTCACATTCAGGCGACCAGACAAAACGCGCCCCCTTCCTTAACAAAACTCTAATGGGTTCTACAACACTGGCAAAATTTCTCACAAACTTAGAGTAGAACTCCGCCATTCCCAAAAAGGACCTAACTTGCTCCTTGTCTTCAGGAGCTGGGGCTTTGACAATGCTCTCCGCAAGCTGCAGCTTGGGTTGTATTCCATCACCAGAAATGACGTGACCAAGGTAAGTAACCGACTCCAGCCCAATGCGGCACTTATCCTTCTTGACAGTAAGCCCCTTCTCTTTCAATTTGTTCAAAATAGACCTTAAAACACCCTCATGTTCCCTCTCATCTCCACCATAAGCCAAAATATCATCTTGAAAGAACAAGACATTAGGTAGGCCTCCCAAAACCATCTTCATTATTCTCTGAAAGCAGGCTGCCGCCGAGGCTAAACCAAAGGGCATTCTCAGGAATTGATACGCCCCAGAGGAGTAACGAAGGATGTCAAATGTCTGGAATCTTTATGAAGCAAGATCTGGTGATACGCGGATGAAAGATCCAATACACTAAAGATTTTAGCTCCTTTCAGTAAACTGATAGATTCTGATATATTCGGGAGAGGCTGCCGGTCTACCCAGATCCACTCGTTCAATCCGCGCAAGTCCACACACATCCTAACAGCAGAACCCCCATCCTTAGGTGCTAAAACCACCGGAACTAACCACTCCGAGGCCTCAATCTCCTCAATTACACCCAACTTCAGCAGCCTTTCAAGCTCGAGTCTCAACGGTTCAACCATCAAATCCGGCACCCTCCGTACCTTGTGCACGCAGGGTTTGGCTGTGTTTTTAAGAATGATCCGGTGCTCAAAACCTTTGAGACAACCAAGATCATCCGAAAATACCTCAGGAAAATCTCTAAAATATTTGTCCCCTTTATCCACCGTATCCACCAACATTACTTGTTCTTGTGAACTCCCAACTATATCATCCATCAGCATAACTTGGTCTTGTGGATTCTTAGCATTTGGATTAAGAATTATCCCCAAGTCGCGTTGATGTCTCCAACCTAGAAGGTTGTCTCCTCTCACAGCCACATAAACTTTTCCCACAATTTCCTTGTTTTTGAACACAATTCTTGCCACAACATACCCAACAATGTCCACGCGAGATCCTCCATAACTAAGTGGAGCTATGTCCGGAGGCAGAAGCGCCACCTTCTCAAATCCTACAACCTCATCCCATATTTTGTTCCCTATTAAGGTAAACGGGAACCTGAATCAGCCATTACCTTGAATTCATTCCCATCCACAGATATGTTACAAAACGGCATAACAATCTTTTCAACATCAACATCACCACTCTTCTCAGAAATGCTTGAGATAACAAGAGTGCGGATAGCATCAGAAGTATTTTCAGTTGCGCGACCCCCTTAGAAGACTTGCAAACACGAGCATAATGTCCCTTGATCCCACAGTTATTACATACCGAGTCCCTAGCATAACAATTGAGAAAATTAGAAGAGTGAGAATAGCTGCCACATCTATAACATCGCACCCTCTGGTTGTCATTAGCGCTCCTTTCTCGATCAAAGGAACGCCGTTGATGTGGATCTCGCTCATAACGTGCTTGAGTATCTTTGCCAGGAATTCCTTGGGGTTGGACATTTTTAGAGACATTTTTATTCTTCATGTTCACAGACACCTTTGCAATGTTGTCGGAAGGTTCATCACTAACGTTATATTCAGACAGAGGTACGTACTCCATCTTGACCCTTCCTTGTGTTTTCACTTTGGGACACACTTCCATCTTCCCTATTTTTCCTTATTTCCTTTACCCAAGAGGAAGTATTCTCCACACCTTCCACAATTGCAACTGCTTCAGACAATGTCGGATTCTTTGATAAAAGCTTTTCTTGCACCCTTGAGCTGTTGGTACACCTTACAAGTTGATCCCTAACAAGAGAATCTGAAAGTTCACCAAAATCACATGTGCGTGCCAGGGTTTTTAGAGATACAAAAGGGGATGATGGACGGAACGTTTGAGCCAATCAAACACTCACCCCCAGTCAACTGATCTGGGTTTAATCCATCATCATTCTTTAGCTCACTCCACCACCCCAGTTCAGACATGGCCATATGCAAATCAGTCTGACCCTGTGCCTCATGGGAACAGTCCAGCCCGAACTGCCAAGCCATGTCTTCCCTGGACCGGAAACAAGCATCCTAGGACCGGTTTCTGGCATTCCAGCCGTCATCAGCCAGGCTTGCTTGAATCCAGTGGCAAAGTGAGCAAGGGACCCACGTCTGGGCATACCCCCGCCAAACGTTCCGTCCATCATCCCCCTTTTGTATCGCAGGGTTTTTAGAGAAGCAACATAAGTCCCCACACGTTCAGTTGGGCCTTGTGAAGAATCTATGACGCTCCAAAACTACATTTATTCTTGGCCCAAAGTATCGTTCTAGCATTGTCATAGACATTTCGTAAACATCTGCAGGTTCACCCTCTCCATTACCTATCGTTATGATATCCATGCTGTCATAGATATTTCTGCCTTCCACACCCAAGTTATGTAGTAAAATCGCTTGTTTCCTGAAGGCAGAACATTTTTCTCCCCCAATTGCCACTATATAGGAATCAAAAAGGTTCCTCCATCTCTTCCAGGAAAGGATTGGATCTCCCTTCTCAGATAAAAATGCGGGAGGTTGGGACATGTTGGTGGATGTTGTCATGTTTTTTTTTTTTTTTTAAATTGAACCAAAATCCGAAATCAGAGCGTGATAGTTAATAAAATAATTCTAACCCTTAATACAGTTTGTGGTACATCCTCGTTGGCGCCAGCGATATGAAGAATACGTTGTGTTGTTTGGACCGATCGTTTACCCAGAGATCGGTAAAAATCACTTAATCACTTTACCAAGATGGCCGCCACGTTGCACGTGACCCGACGGCAGTGTCAGTGTCAACGCGACGTGAGTGCAGAAAGAATCCAAGAATCCAAGAATAATCCGAAACGAGTGGAACGACGAAGATGTCAGCAGCCGTGGAATGCAGGAGGCAGGAAGCGCGCGATGACAGTAGCGAGGATTCAAAAGTAAGCTGGTAACTGTAAGCTTGTGGTTACATCAAAATTTGCTTACTTTTGTCCAAGTTAGAGGAAATCAGCCAATTCGTCTTCACCTGCTTGCATGCGCTTGGGAGTTGATGTCGTTCTAGTAGTGTCCCGTAGTTTGACGTTTAAAGTCAATATCCGCTTGGCATCTTCTTAGCATGGGTTCAGGGAAATCGGTGGTTGCTCACTTCTGTCCCCTGTGAGGAGCAACTCGTCGCCAGTAATAAAAGCCAGTTCACACGTAGTGAGATCCAAATTGTGTTTTATTCAATGCAACCACCGACCGAACAGGTCCAACAGCAACAGCCTTCCCAGCTCAAGTGCCCTCACCACATTCCATGACCTCATGACATTCTCATTCTACTTTGAGCACATGCAGGAAGATTACAACAGTCGGCTGAGTCAGTGGGAGGGAAGGTGTCAGTTTTAGGAGCACTGGGTTGAAGCATTTTAGGGCTCATGTACCCATGAAGGGTTGTTAAGGGTATGGGGGAGGACTGGCTTCTGCTTACTTTTCTTCTCCATGGAAGAACTGGGATGGGGAGGAAGAGTTTTGGGATTTAGTAGGGGGTAGGGCATTGGTAGCACGGGTACCCTTCCTTTTTTGGGGGACTTTTGTGGTAAGTTGGGTTTTAGAAGGGGTTGGGTTATTTTCTTGGGGGTTGATGTTGAAGGGTATGGTAGAGGTGGCAAGGTACTCTTTTTGAGTTTGGGAGGAGGTGGATCAGGTAGGGTAGGGAAGAGGTCAAGGGCAATCAGGCAGAGGTTTTGGGCAGACTGGGGATGAGGTGAGACAAGGGGTGGGTTCTTGGAGGTAAAGGGATGTGATGTCTGTGATGTGTCTGTGTCTGCTGGTGTGGTGTCAGTGAGTTTGGTGTCTGTACCTAGGGGTGGGCGGAATTTGCATAGTCGCGCTACGCAAAGCTCCGCGAAACGGTAAAAAATCTCTGCGAGCAAGCAAAAGTTCCGCGAACACGCGGAAGTGCTTGTTCGGCCCGTTCGCGATGCTTTTTTCCTGTTCACGAATGCTGTTTGCGTGCTCGGGGAGAAATATCTCACGAACACGCTTTTTTAAAGCACGAACAAGTAAAAAATTCCGCGAACCGCGAAATTACCCAAATTCCGCAAATTCCGCAAATTCCGCGAGCGGAACGGAATTTACCACCCAGGCCTAGTCTGTAGTTGCTGTGTCTGCTGCTGTGGTGTCTGCCTGTACGTCTGTAGTGGAGGTATGTGGTGCAGTGGGTGTAGAGTCTGCCTGTCTGTAAATGAATGTGGTAGTGAGGGTGTCTTTTGTCTGCTGAGTGGGTGTGTGTCTGTCCTTTGTCTTATGTTTGTGTGTTTGTGTGCTGCATGTAGATGTTGAGGTGGATGATTGGTCGTGTTTTCGTTTGCTTTGGGTATTTACAGAAATAGGGATTGTGGGTGGGAAAGAGGCAGGAGGGTGAGTGGAAAGTTGGAATTGTTTGAAGGCTGCCGTGAGTGTTGAAGTTAGAGCCCGAAACGATCTCTGTAGGCAAGACATGTCAGAGTGAATACCCTCCAGGTATGACACCATCTGCGTCTGCTGATGGCTATGCACCAGGAGTACTTTGAGCACAGCTGTCTGACCCACAGAGATCTGCCTAAGGAGGTCAATGGCCTCCACACTCAGGGCAGCAGGGGATACAGAGGCAGGGGGTGAGGTGCCTGGCACAAAGGAGACTACTTTTAGGGGAGTGGGCATGGACAGCTGGCTGGGGAGCAGCAGTGAGGGTGGAGATGGTAGGGGGGGCTGGTGGACTTTGATGTTACAGACGCAGGTCCAGGGGGATCCACCACCACCTGGGAAGCTCACTGAATGTTGACTCCGACGATGATGATATTGCAGTCGTGTCAGTCTGCTCCTCTATGGCACTCCCATCACTATCTGAGCCACTGGGTCCCTCTTGGTCACTGCCAGCATGTGAACACAGTGTCTAGCTGCTTCTCCAACAGTTGTGGTCCTGTCTCCTTCGCTGCCCTGGTGAGATGCTGAAAAACATAGTACAAATAGGTTAGCTGCTATTGCATTCATATACTGGTCAAATAGGTCACAGCACGACTCATTACACAATTGCATATTTCACAATATGTACTGGTATGACTACATTACTTCATACATAGCCATCAACATATGCATGAAAGCTACATGACCTGTGCAGTCTTACATAATGATGTCATAACCACAGTCTGGCGCAACTGCATGTGTGACCTTGTTCCTAATCTAACTTCATGTATGCACCAGCAGATATCTTTACTCTTACTACCTAGGCCCCTGCTGTATACCATACTTAATTCATGTTATCAAGGGGATAATACACATCGAATGCAAAACTAACTATCCACACAAGGCTCAGCAATCAGCAATCAGCATATAGTCAAGTGTCCCTAATCCTGAAGATGCTGAACTGCAGCCCATCTGCTATAGTTAACTTACTGCAAAGTGTAACTACCAAGATGAATGTGGCATGAATAAGCCTATTCACACATATCTGACCACCGAAAGATGATGCAGTTGCAAGTGGCACATGAGTACGTTATATAGAAGTCACATGTACAATAGAGGAGTTGAAAGGACAAAATGTGTCTCCAAGTAGTGTGTCATGTCAGCACAGAGGACCACAGTACATAAGTTTGCTTAGGAATGCACACAGTCAATATTTGTGCATGTGAGCACAGCTTATTTACTTAGTCAATGTCAATGATCGTAGAAGAGTGAAAGGACATGTGGCATACAATACCTCCAGGCCATGAAGAACCCTTAATTGTGTGCATAACAGAAGGAGAATCATGTTAATTTCCATCTTATGGCAACACTAATCGCAAGCTAGTAAATACTGCTGATGTACACATATCACTTCAACATGTCAGCTTATCCCTCCCTGATACATTTCATCAAGCACATATTGACCCTCCATAGATGCACATATGCATCCCACCTGCCTGAATATGCCCTTCTCAATGGTATACTAAGTCACAATTCAAGACAGGTCAGTTAGTTTTCAAACTATGCATGTTTTGACATCAATATGTTGATCTGGCTTATGACATCCATCAATGCCATTGGGAATGTGTAACTCTCCCATCCACGTATTTACACCCCTGTTACTAGGTATCATCTACTCTGTAAGTCTATCACAGACATATGTTGTCATGTACACATTGGCCAAAACATTCAATTATCAAGATATCAGATAGGATGCTTGTAGTCCCTCACTTTATGTATGGAACCGTCTAACATGTGACATTAGTGTCGTGTAGTTCCTATATTACCTATACAGGATCTGCACGTTTGGATAACATAAACTGTGGGATTGGTGATGGACTGATTCCGTGCACCCCCACCGGATACGTTAGCCTATCTGTATTAGCTAGCTCACAGTGCCACTATAATCTCCTCTTACCAAGGAGAGAATAGATTCTGGCAACTTCAGAACATGACAACCCTGATCCCTCAGAATCGTGGAAACAATATACTACCTTTCGCTCAGTCACTCGTGCTCACTTAGTTTGTCTCAGAGAGTTACACAGAATAAACAGGCTGGGCATTTTCAATAAGTATTTATTGAACAGTTGTTATTCTAGTGTAGAATAGATGAGCTGCAACAACCATTAGACAGTAGCAGAGATATATGATTAGCAGTACTACGAAAGTAAGGGATGGTATAGTTCTACCATCTTGCAGAAATCATGAATATATACAAGTACATAAAACACATGATAAAAGGTGCGTACTCCTACAATGCCTCCCTAACTAGATGTACCTAAATGTACCTAGCATCTGTGTAGGTGTTATGCCAAGAATCCCTCCAGGATCTAGTCAACCCCATTACCTGAGAATGAGGGAATATGGGATCCCATCCTGGTCTCGAGTTGGACATCCTGCGAGGGATGTTAGACCACTGCGAGCTGGAGTGTCTGCATGCAGGAACCTCAGCGTATCTGGTCAGTGTGTCAGCTGGGAAGTCTCGGTCTCCTCTGTCCTTCTAAGCAAGATGTGATGTATATATACCCATAGGTCTCCCAGGGGTCCTACCTTGCTGTGTTACTGTGTCGGCCTAAAGAATGACGTCGGGCCTGAACTTTATACAGAGATATTATACAGGAGATGTTCATCCTGCTGTGCCTCCAAGAAGCCTCATGCATAATGTATAAGATTCGAACTAGGGGGAACCCACGTTCTGAATGCAGTGTCGTATATAGGTAAAAGGTCAGTCCCTAAGAACCGTTATGTATGTAATGTAGGGAAGAATATAGGGGAAAGGTTGCGATGTTATCTGCGCCTATATAGGGTACCTATTTGGAATATAACATTAGTACACATAAGTTCACACCTGCCATCATCTGTTGAACAACTGATAGCACCAGTGGTGCTAGCTCTTTCATTATACAGATTTTTCCCCACTTACCAAGGGGTTAAATTGCACATTGTCTGTTACAAGAATGTATTGTATGGCATGTCACAGTCAAGTGGTCCTGCATCACTTAAGACAGAGAAGTGAGGGTAATTCAATCCAGAGACTAGGATGACAAGTGACCTGTTTGGGACCATTTTCATGCATGACTACAAACCATAATGTATGCCATCTGAGACATTGTGCTGCCATGTGGCCATTCTACCATGGAAATGCACAACTGGCAGTATCCAGCTTAGTTTATGCTTACATGCCCCAGAGTCAATGGACATTACCATGCACCTACTACTGTACCTTCACATTCAACAATTTGCCCATTATGTGGGTGTGGAGTCTCCTTAAAGGATGAAGTGACAAGAACTGCCTGAAATAAATACATACATGTAATGCACAATGTTTCACTAAGGCCCATACTCACACCCTCCTTGCTGCTGCTGGGGTCTCAAATGCCCATCAAGGTCTGGGTAGGCCACTGCCAGCATGCAGGCCATTAGGAAGGTCAGAGTGTGGCACGTACTCCTTCTGCCTAGGGGTGACAGGCCCAGCTGGACTACTGTGATCTTCCGCCTCCAGCCTTTCAAGTCCTGCCACTGTTTTTCGACAGTGAGCACTGCACCAATGTGTGATCCCCAGGGTCTGCACCTTCCAGGCAAATGGTCCTCCACAGGAAGACCTTCTGATGGGCTTTGACCTGTAGGGATGCAATGGATTGAGACACTTAGTAGACATGAAAGATGTATGTCATCTCCTAGGGTGTCACATAGGTCATACACAGCTAGCTTAATCATCTAACAAGATAGCATGCTTTACATGTTTGCAGTGCACATGGTAACCAAAACAATAAACATTTTCACTACATGTCAAGGTCCCATTAGTACCACCCTCCATCCTGACCTTGCCCATATTGAGTACGCCAGCCCACTTACTTCACATAGCCTGGGACCAGACCGCAGGTGGTCTTTAAGGTGTTACCAGGTAACCCAGCACACCATTGTGTCCTCCTAATGGCAACAGTAGCAGTGCAGCCCTGGACAGACACCTGACTAGTATGAACAATTTACATGATCCAAACTGTCCAAAACATCACTGCTACCTTGTTATTGAGTTGTATCAACGTTTTTGATGACAATGTAAGGTATTCCATGTGTGTAACTTGATAATCCCACTCTGAGGATCAGTGAACATGTGTGTAATACATTTGGACGTCAAACCATGTTTGTATGTGTTGCTCTTGGGAAATACAGATTTCATGCAATACACTGTATGCCATATGTGCCAGCGTGAATGGGAAGACATCAACATACCATTGTACAACAATCATTTGACACAGAACAACACAGCATGTGATGCACTTGCTAACTGTACTGCAGATGTTACCAACTATCTGCTGGTGACATGTTTGACATGATAACTGTGCACATACAATGTAAGCATCACTCACATGACAGTCTGACTGCAAACAGGTATGATTAAGGTGCCGTTCCTTAGGCAATCATACAGATAGACAAAACGAGTCCAGGGACATGACTCCTGGGTCTGTGCCTCACATCATGTAGCTGTACATATATTGCTACACTAAGAGCATAATTGCAAATCCATAGTCCTGTGAAGCTTGATAAGGCCACAACTAAGGATATGTAGATCAACAGAGGGACTACTCTGTACATCTGTACCATTGGGCAAATACCTGTGCAACAGCCGGGGTAACGGACCATACAGGGCACAAATGATTGTCTGGGTTTAGTCTCTGCATGCTAAGCCTACTGTTCAGACATGACCATATTATGGCCACACTTCCCATAACAACCTATACATCTGGTGGCCATCCTATATCTGACATGACCGTTGTTGATCACTGTGAATTGGTCTGTGAGGTGTTGCTATATCCCTGATATCATGTTAATATGGCCTCATGTGTGTTGAGTTATTGCTGTTACTGTGCACATATCTCATATGATCCACACATGCAACTCACTGTTCGCCCTGTTGTGTGCCGTGGCTGCCCTGCGTGCCGCGACGCGGTAATTACCCTGCGGTTGCATGCCTCATTGCAGTTGTCGTTATTATGTCCATATCTTTATCTTTGTTCTTTACTGTTGTTTTTCGTACTGTGCTCATTGCCTTTTTAATTTACTGCTCATTGTGTTGTTGCTCTGTTTAATTTACTGCTCCTCTTATCCCCTATCCCCTCTCCGTTCCCACCTCCCAGCTCCCGCCGCTGCTACCCCGCGGCCCCTCCCCCCTGCCCTCACCCGTTTCCCACCTCCCAGCTGAGCGTCCCTCCCCTCAATAATGCCGACCACTGCGGGGGAGCGCTTGTAAGACCTTGACCTCGGTCACATGCCTGCACTCCCACCGGCAACTCCATCGCCTCTGACGTCGCCGCTGAGCCCCCAGCCTGGGTGTTCTAGGCTGCTGTTCGCCCTGTTGTGTGCCGTGGCTGCCCTGCGTGCCGCAAAGCGGTAATTACCCTGTGGTTGCATACCTCATTGCAGTTGTCGTTATTGTGTCCATATCTTTATCTTTGTTCTTTACTGTTGTTTTTCGTACTGTGCTCATTGCCTTTTTAATTTACTGCTCATTGTGTTGTTGCTCTGTTTAATTTACTGCTCCTCTTATCCCCTATCCACTCTCCATTCCCACCTCCCTGCTCCCGCCGCTGCTGCCCCGCGGCCCCTCCCCCCTGCCCTCACCCATTTCCCACCTCCCAGCTGAGCGTCCCTCCCCTACATAATGCCGACCGCTGCCGACCGCTTGCCTTAGGCGCGCAGCGGGCACGCCTAAGGCAAGCCTGTCTGCGCCCGTCCGCGACCCGAACACGACCAGCGCCAGGAACCCTGGACCTCCACACCGCCAACGCTACAGCCCAACAGCACTCCACTAACTCAACCCAGGCCGCAACAACAACTGCATGCTAGCCTCGCCGGCCGACACCCACGGACCCTTCAGCTGTCACCACTGCCGACAAACCTACAGCACCGCCAGGTACACGGACCCAGCACAACCCGACCGCAGGAACACAACCGAACCAGAGACCCTGCAATGCATCCTCCTCAACGTCCAATCCCTCCACAAACACGCCACCGAAATCTGGGACCTCCTCGACAGCACCACCCCAGATGTAGCGTTCTTCACCAAAACCTGGACCAACACCTCCTCGGGACCGGACATCGCCATCGCCATTCCCCAAAGGTACAAGATCTCCAGAAAGGACCGCCATACCCGCCCGGGAGGAGGAATCGCCATCGTCCACAAATCCACACTCCGCCTGAGCACACTCCCCGACGAGCCCACAGACATGATGGAACATCTGCACTTCAAGATACAGACCAACCCTACCACCACCCTCCGAGGAACCCTCATCTACCGACCCCCTGGACCCCACGGACCCTTCACCAACTCCATCATGGACATCATCTCCCCGCATGCCATCGCATCCACCAACTACACCCTGCTGGGAGACCTCAACTTCCACATCGACAACCAACAGGACCCCAACACCACATCCCTCCTGGACAACCTCCACAACATTGGCCTCTGCCAAATCGTGACCAAACCCACGCACTTAGCAGGACACACCCTCGACCCCCTCTTCATGACAGGAAACTCCATCACCTTCAGCCACACCACCGAACTCCCATGGACTGACCACCGTTGCGTCCACTTCACCTTCAGAACACCCACCATCCAAAGACACTGGCATCTGCTCCCACGAAGAAACTGGACCAGAATCACTGAAGACCAGGTCACCTCCTCACTCAGCAACTCCACCCCAACCATCACGGAAAACGACGACCCCTACACAGGAGCCCGAACCCTGCACAGATGGATCTCCGACAGCGCCAACACCATAGCCCCCCTCAAGAATATCAACAACACCCACACCAAGAAAGCCAGATGGTTCACCACCGAACTTCGAGAATCCAGACACACCTGCCGCCACCTCGGAAAAGCCTGGAGGAACACCAAATCCACTGAATCTCACAACAACTTCAGAGCCGCTACCAACGCCCACTACCAACTCATAAGAAAAACAAGGAAAAAAGCGATTGAAGACAGAATCTCCACTCACGCACACAACAGCAAAGAACTCTTCAACATCATCAAGGAGTTCGCCCAACCCACCAGCGAGTTGACTGACATCCCTCCCTCACAAGACTTCTGCGACAAACTCAGCACCTTCTTTCACCACAAAATCAAGAGCATCTACGACAACTTCGACGAAGACAACCAACACACGGAACCCCCACCAACCACCCACGACACCCTGAAGCCAACGATTGACAGATGGACAGCCCTCACCACCGAAGACACACTGAAGACAATGAAGTCAATCCACTCCGGGGCCCCCACGGATCCCTGCCCCAACCACATCTTCAACAGAGCCGCCGACACCATCGCACCCATGCTCCGCCACACCATCAACCGCTCCCTGGTGACCGCTTCATTCCCCGACGACTGGAAACACGCCGAGGTCAACCCCCTCCTGAAGAAACCCTCGGCGGACCCCACCGACCTCAAAAACTACAGACCCATCTCCCTGCTCCCGTTCCCGTCAAAAGTCATCGAGAAAGCCATCAACAGCCAACTCGCCGCATTCATCGAAGAGCACAACATCCTCGACTCCTCCCAATCCGGCTTCAGGAAAAACCACAGCACGGAAACTGCCCTCCTCGCCGCAACAGACGACATCCGCACCCTACTGGACAGAGGAGAAACCGTGGCCCTCATCCTCCTCGACCTCTCAGCAGCGTTCGACACGGTCTCCCACCGCACCATAACACGCAGACTTCACGACGCAGGGATCTAGGACGAGGCCCTCGACTGGATCAGCTCCTTCCTCTCCGGCAGAACGCAGCGGGTCAGACTCCCCCCTTTCCTCTCAGACCCCACACTAACCGCCTGCAGAGTACCTCAAGGGTCCTCCCTCAGCCAGATGCTCTTCAACATCTACATGGCGCCGCTCGCCCCCATCGTCAAAGCCTATGGACTCAACATTGTGTCATACGCAGACGACACCCAACTCATCCTCTCCCTAGCCAACGAACCCCACACTGCCAGACACAGCTTTCGAGAAGGCATGGAAGCCGTCGCCAAATGGATGAAGAACAGCTGCCTACAACTAAACACCAACAAGACGGAAGTTCTCATCATGGGCCCAAACCCCAATGCCTGGAACGACACTTGTTGGCCCCCTGCCGTCGGAAACCCGCCCACCCCCACGGACCACACACGCAACCTGGGAATCATCCTGGACTCCGAGCTCAAAATGGACCGCCAGATCAACTCAGTCTCGTCCTCCTGCTTCCACACCCTCCGCCTCCTACGTAAGACATTCAAATGGATCCCCCTTGAACACAGAAAGACCGTCACTCATGCCCTGGTCACCAGCAGACTGGACTACGGCAACGCACTCTATGCCGGAATAAACAAAAACCTCACCCACAAGCTACAGAACATCCAGAACGCCGCCGCAAGACTGGTCCTCAACCTGCCAAAACACTGCCACATCTCCCAGCACCTGCGCACACTGCACTGGCTCCCCATCGAGGCAAGAGTCACCTTCAAGATGCTCACCCACGCACACAAGGCCCTCCACGACACTGGACCAGCATACCTGAACAGCCGGCTCAAATTCCACGCACCCCAAAGGACCCTACGATCAGCCCAGCTCTACTACGCTGTGGTCCCACGCACCAGAAAAACCAGATCGGGAGGCCGCTCCTTCTCCTTCCTCGCAGCCAGGGCCTGGAACGCCCTTCCGCTCCACCTCAGACAGACAGCGTTGCTTCCCATCTTCGTAAGAAACTTCAAAACCTGGCAGTTGCGCTTAATAAACGCCTGATTGATTGATTGACAGATTACAATCACCATTTGAGTATAACGGCCTAAGACTCAATCAGACTTGTACATTTAACATTGTCTACCAGAGATATCTCCATGCATAGAAATGCCCATACAATGTGTCTAGCCTTTAGCAAAGTATGAACATGACAAGTATGATGTAAAGTACATAACAGTACTGTCACACATACACCAGTACATATGTCCCTAACATTTCCTAACACAGATTGATACAAATTTAACACTGAAGCCTGTCTGGGTCTCATTGCCACAATCTGCCCCATGTGTATGGATACCTGACATGTAGGTTAGTATTCGGCATAAATAGTACTCACCTGCAACTCTTGTGTGCCATTGAGCTGCTTCTACAGGGGAAGGACCACATCTACCAGGGTCACCAGCTCCTCAGGTGTGAAGGCATGGGCCCTGCTCCCTGTACAGCATGGCATTGCAGCTCCCAGAGGATGAAAACAGCAGCTGACAGATGGGGAGGTGTGAAAAGTGGCAGTTTCTGAAGGCAAGTGACTTGATTTGCAAATCGCTACATATAAGTAGACCGCATAGGCAGCCTTCTGTGTAGGCGGTCAAAAAAGATTGGTCCGCGTTGGTCGCATTTCCTGACTTTATCCAATGCCGTGAATGCCGTGTGACACTTGCCCACTGCGCAGTTCAAAATAGCCAACTGTCCGCGATGCAGCACGTTCCATTGGTAAGTGTAGTTTACCGCTTCGGTCTCCACTGTCAGTGGACCAATCCAATGAGCTGCGACTGTCACTATAACAAATAACAGCCTATGGCTGTGTCTACCTGGGGTCGAAGCCGCCTACCGTGACTTTTAGAATAGGCTGCGTGCGGCGCCTATTCTAAATACTGCCTACAGTATTTTTAACCTAGTTTCTTTAGGCAGTAAGCAGTCCATGTCGATTAAGAGGTGTGAATACACCACATGACATTGGGTAAAGCCTCTATCATCCAATGTTAATTCTGGATGATGGAGAGGGGTGTGTGCTTGATGAGGTACAGAATGCCTACTTGCCAGAGGACCCAAACCCTCAAAGTCCCCACTCCCTCCTCACACAGTAGCATTAACTTGAACAATGGCAGTGATACTTGTTTTTCGTAGTAAGTGTTCATGTGCAGACGTTTACAAATGTACAGGGTATACCAAAAGTGACTGTCATTGTATGTGCAATGCAGACTTAACAACATGACATTGTCCACCATACCACATTTGCAGGTATGAAGTGCAATTACAGACATATGTGGATTACAGAATGGTGGTCATAGCAGGAACTTACTGTGATTATAATTGACCTTTGTCAGCCTGTAAACATCCCTATATCATGTGTAAGATGCTGGAACTATTTGGACTGTTTACTGCTTGAATTGGCCTCTCCATAGTCTGTTTTCACTGGTGAAATATGAGTCTACTGCCATTTTATTCCAGGCATGTACACAAATTGCCTCACATATGGAAATGGTATGTATGCTGTTGTATGTCATGTATACATGATTTGAAATGCTGGTTCCTTCTAACATATACTGGTATGTGTGGTCACATGGCCTTTTGTGTGTATATAAGGACATTTTACTGTGGACAATGTGTCATAACACCTGATGTTTATACACTCCACACATAGGTACCACAGCGGAGGAGTAAGACAGCCTCCTATCTACCGGCCCTTTCCAAACCCTCAAACCATGGAACAAAGAGACTTGGTCAGAAAATACCGTCTCTTTTATGGATTTGGTTGAATCCCCCATTTTATTGGAGCTATTGATGGCACACATATTGCCTTAATAGCACCATTACCAGTGAACAGGTGTATAGAAACAGGTTGCACTTCCATTTAATCAATGTGCAAGTGGTTTGTTTGGCAGATTTGTACATCTAACATGTCTGTGCCAGATTCCCATGTTCAGCCCATGACTCCTACATACTAGGGAACAACTTCATACCCCATTAATGAAACAACTACTACCAGAGAGGGCCTGGCTTGCTGGTAAGTATGATGTTTGTGACATTTTTATAGTTAATTTTGTGTGAAGATTATGCAAATGTTTGCCTGATCATTACACTCCTCTCTATCTTCCATGTAGGAGACTCAGGATAGCCCAACCAGCCACGGTTGTTGACACCATTGAGGAATCCAATAACGCCTGGGGAAGTCCGCTTCAATGAGGCCCATGGGAGAACAAGGCGGGCAGTGGAGCGGGCTTTTGGGCTTCTGAAAGCCAGATTTGGCTGTCTGGACAGAACCGGTGGAGCCCTCCAATACTCACCCGGTAAGGTGTGTCAGATCACCATCGCCTGCTGCCTGCTCCACAACCTGGCAGTGGGGAAAAACATCCATCTCATCTCAGAAGATTGAGGCCAGCAGGAGTCATTGGCTGAGGATCCTGGAATGCCTAATGATGATGACAGTGGTGAAGAGGAAGGAGGTGACCTGCGACAACAGCCCATCAACAAATTCTTTTCAAGACTGTAAGTGTGCAGTGAGATGTCTTTCCGATGTTACAGTGATTGTTGTTGCAAAGCTGTGAGGACTATGTGTATGGATACATGGTAGGCCTGGACATATGTGTTAAATTCTGTGCAAGGCTGTTTATGTAAATAGTTAATGTCACTTGCACGTGGTGTTGTTGTAGCTTTGAGAGAGTGACATTTACCAATGATCTGTGTAAAGTAAAAGTTGACAGAGATACTTGTGAGTTATATGGTTTCCAACCTAATCTTTTTTTGTTTATTATTTTTAGTGACCTTCACCATATCATCCTCATTTGGACATTTTAGAGTTTTGACATCAACAGGTATTTGATGCTGTGTCTTAGTCCAAAGTGGACATGGATTGTTTCTGGGAATGTCACAGACTTTGAGCCTACAAATCTGTAACGAAGCCTGCTTGCACAGCGAAGGGATGGAAGTTGCTACAACTCCATTGGAATTTTTTCCTATCTTGTGGTGGTACTCTTACAATATGTGTGCCATAATGTGCTCCAACATGATGTGGTTGTGGCAGCAAAACATGCTAGTTTTCTTTCACATTGGCTATATCCTCCATGTGTGAGAACTGGATGTAGCAGTTGATGTGTTTCATCATCGCATGACACAGTGCTAGTGGCACACCACTGACATATGATTGTGACATTCCACCAGATGCAGCAGGACTAGATTGGATGAAACCTATGCTTAAAGATTGGTAGTACTGCCCTGTTTAGTTTTCTTTTGTCTAGTGATGGTGGATACCTTTTGTGAGGTATTGGATGTGGGTCCAGCTGATGAAATGAACCAATTTTCTGTTGCATATTTCATTTGACATTGTCATGTGTCTCCCCTCCTACCATGTTAAAAAAAATTATCCCCATGGCAAATGTGGCCACTGACACAGATGTTTGAATGGGATATCTAGTTTTGCTGATTTTATGTAATCATGACAATCTATTATTTGGCACTATAGAATAACATTTGTCAGATACTGTACATCTGTATGTCTATTTTGTGGTGGCATGGTTGAGTGACTATGTAGCACTTTGGTTAAAAATAACATGTACATGTTTACCTAAGTAGCTTACACTTTCATCAGAGGGATAACATGATAATTAAAGCATATATTGCTAGATGTAAATAATACCACATGAGCTAGTATTGCTGTGTTAAGTGAATTTATTGCAGTTTCCATGGTGAGTACAAGAAATGACACAAAATAAAACATGAAGAGAAAAATGCAATGGAGTGAAGTTGTCAGTGTTGGTGGAGGAATTCATTGAGATCAAAACCACATTGACTGGAGTCTGAAGTCCAACACACTCATCCCATCAGAGGTCGAAAATTGTGGACGAATAGTCAACAAAGTAAAGGGTCTGCACACAAAGGAGGAAATCTGGGGTATGTTTTTTACTGGCGCTGGTGTGTGCCTTGCCATCCGACTCTCCTGGTTGTTTTGTTGGACATCCCACCCTACGTTGGGTGGGGGATCCACAACTGCAGGCTACAGGGTGTCTGAGGATTCTCCTCCTGACAGGGCATCCCTCCAAGTGGCTTCCGCAGATGTTGAAGGAACAGATGTAGTTGTACCACAGGGAGGGGTAGCTGTTTGTGCACAAGCCTGGTGGAGGGTGGTACTAATGTCCCTCAGCACCCCAATGACCTCATCCAATTGCTCATTATATCTTACATTTGGTGTCTAAGGACACCTGCAGTTGTTTAATGTCCCGGAGTTCCTGATATACCTGGCCCATTGCTCCCTGGTACCCCTCATAAGCACCCATGACTCAAGCAAAGTTGATCTGGACATATGTGCCACCAGAAGCTTGACGTTGTGGGCACACATTTGCCCTCCCACCACCCCTGCCCCCACAGACTTGTGCTGCTGTTTGTGCCTGCACACTGGCACCAGCTCCTCCATCCTTACTGAGTAGGTTTTGGCTCTTCAACTCCGGATTTGACAGTGGTGCGCATGAGATGTTGTGGCCTGTGCTGGATTGTGTGGTTGTTGGGGTAGGGGTCATCTGTGAGTTAAAAGCTGTGATGGGAGATTTTGCAGTGAACACAACTGGAGTCACTTGTGCCAGGCCAAATCTGATAGGCCAGTTTCCACCTCCACCTCCATGTTGGCTGGAGAGTCATTATCGCTGGAGGGCTGATTCCAGGTTGGTGTCTGAGGAAGGGTGGTTTCCTCAATCCGGCTTGATGTGTTACCAGATTGACCTGTTGGTACAGAGATTACATAGTTAATTTTGTAAGTCTACTATGTACGTCTACAAGACCACAATGAGTTAATGCCCGGAAGAAAAAACAGATTTAGATGGGAATTTTGGCACCTATCCCCATTATGTTCGCATTAATTTGATGACAATATTGTACCAATTTCACAATAAGTAGTATGGGCCTGGTCCTTAGTTGTACTGATATGGCTATTTTCACAACATGGAATGAAATATAGCTAATCCAAGTGACTTGAACATGATACACTGTAGACATAACTTGAGGATTAGTACATTCACATTCCAATTTGTACCCAGTACATGCATGACCAGAAATGAGATTATTTAGTTGTTGTTATTCCTGTGTGCTGTGCACTGTCAATGTATCACCAGCCTAAGGTGGTAAGGTAACAGCCTTACCACAAAGCATTGGTGAGATTTGATGTACACACTTGGCATGGGGTCAGTAATAGACTCACTATTTCCTGCTCTGGAGTCCATGTTAAATTCAGCCTAAGTAGGCCAACATGTGTCAGAGCTCAGCATTGTGTGTACACTGCTCAGTCCATTTAACCTTACCCTCAATAGTGAAATGGCTGACAAGTGAGTATGGAGGAACATCACAGATGCCTGTTGTTGAGAGGTTGGATAGAGGGCCTGATGGTAGTTGTGGTCATTTCAAACACACTTCATCCAACTTAATCAATGGCTCCCTGCCTGTAAGGGGAACTTCATTTGAAACATGGCTGACACAGGTGGCTGTAGTATCATAGTTAGGAGTACAAGGCCTGATGGTAGTTGTCATCATTTCAAACACTCTCCCCCACTTGACTATTGTCTTCCTGCCAGTGAAGGGAAGTTCAGTTGAAACATTGCTGACACAGATGCCTGTAGTTTGGAGTTAGGAGTACAAGGCCTGATGGTAGGTGTGGCCATTTCAACCACTCCTCCCCCCATTTGACCAATGACTCCCTGTCTTTGAGGAGAGGTTCGGTTGAAACATGGCTGACACAGTTGCCCATAGTTTGGAGTTAGGAGTACAAGGCCTGATGGTAGTTATGGTCATTTCAAACACTCCCCCCCACACTTGACTAATGTCTTCTTGTCTGTGAGGGAAAGTTCAGTTGAAACATGGCTGACACAAGTGCCTATAGTTTGGAGTTTGGAGTACAAGGCCTGATGGTTGTTGTGGTAATTTCAAACACCCCCCCCCCCACTTGACTAATGGCTCCCTGCCTGTGAGGGGAAGTTCGTTTGAAACATGGCTGATACAGATGTCTGTAGCTTGGAGTTAGAAGTAAAAGGCCTGATGGTAGTTTTGGTCATTTCCCTCCCCCCCACCCCCCTTGAATATTGTCTTCTTGCCTGTGAGGAGAAGTTCAGTTGAAATATGGCTGATATGTGAGTATGGAGACGCAACACCAGTGCCTGTTGTTATAAGGTAGACGAAAAGAGGCTGATGGTAGGTGCAGTCCTCTCTATTTGCCAAATCGGATTACTTGATTAACTGGTTAGTATTACATACCTGTTAACTACTTACACTATTTATGGGCCATAGTTTAGGATATTGACACTTAATATTGTTCCTGGGATGATGATTTAATGGTTATACATTTACAGCCTATATCTACACATGTGAATTTGTTATTTCTTTTGATATTTGTCAGCTTATGTGCAGGTATACTGATTGTCAACATTACTTACACATATTATCTACTTTGTCTACTGCATATTTTACAAATGGATTAACAAGACTGACTATTACTGTAATGTGTGCTAAGGTGAAAAAGATAACTTATTACAAGGTGTAACTTTCCAGACTCCATTCCTCAGGTGTTCCAAACAAACCCTCCGGTTGCAGGATGGTGTGCACCTTCTCCTCTCAGGCAGTGAGTTATAATTGTGGCCCGGGGCCACGGCCAGTCTTCTGTGCAGCCAGGTGGTGCCTGTTGGCCAGGGCCTTGCCCGTCTTCTTCATGTTGTGCCACCTCTTCCTGATATCCTCCTTTCTGCGCAAGGGTGGTACCTACAGCGTTCACTTTGTTGACTATCCTGTCCCACATCTGATTCTTCTGAGTGACAGAAGTTTGTTAGACTTGGGTTCCGAATAACTGTGGCGCAACTCTGATGATTTCACCCTCCAGCACTGACAATTCAATGTCCGAAAAACGTGTTTTTTGTGACATTGTGTGATTTAGTGAGAGAGAGAAATTAAAGGGGTGTACAGGAAACTTCTTTCAAAATATGTGTGCTGTGAATGGTGTTATGAAAGTATGTGAATGTGTATAAGAGCTGCCTGCTGTGACACTAAAGAAATGCGACATGGTCAGTCCTGCTCTGCTGAAGGATGGTAGCAAAGGATCATGATCTGGGACGGGGTGTTCTCATAGTTAGATCGATAGGTGTGTCTACTCTTTAAATTGACATCAGCTGTGTCATTTTTTGGATGCATACTATGGATGGTGTTGTGATCCTTAGCATTAGTTGTCTACGAACCGCCATAGAACCGCCAAGGGGTCGGAAGTACGATAATCTGCTCGACGGATGAATTAGCGGAGTCTGAATTCCTATCGACAGCTTTTCCAACCAAAGTGGTCCATGCAAAGTCGACTTTAACCGCCACGATCGGAGAATAGGCTTGTGCACATCATAATACGGCAGGGGGGGAAACCGCGGATGGGATCTCACCACGGCCACGTCGGTCGGATGGACGATCCGACCGGCATCGTAATGAGGACCATAATGTCTACAGCTATGGACGCTATGTGATTCCTACACGTTAGAACACTCATTCTCTTATGTAACATTTGCTGTGCATTAATTGATACTCTTGCAAGATTAATTGTGTCTTTGTGTGCGATCTAAAGCACTCTAACACCCTACACTAAGTAGCGCTATTAAAGAATTAAATAAGAATAAAAGAGTAAGTGCCATTTAAATCATTATTTTTGTGATTACTCATAGATACAGATAAATCTTTCATTTTTACAGTGCATACTTAACTCTTACATAGGGGGGGGTTGAAAAAAGTTAAAAAAACTGCCTCCAAATCACAGCTTCTTTAAAGTACTTGTGAAGTGATAAGCTGTATGCCTTTGTTTCCTCTCCGTTACATTGATGTCCAGGTGTTAGGCTCCAGATGGCTCCCAGACAAGATGATACATTGACAAAAGAAGGGCTGAGGACTCCTTAATTCAGGCCTTTGCGTTGGGCTCATTTGGAAGTGAAAATAAGAAAGCCCCCTTGCCCGCTCCAACATGTTGCTGCTCTGAATGGAATGCAGACAGCATGTGGATGCTGCTGAATTATGAACCGGTGTCGAAAAAAAGATAACAGGGCCCATATTATACATTGTGCCCGGGGGGGAAAGAGGCGTGTGCGCCTGCTTTGAGTGCACCAGGACATAATGGTGTTACAGAAGGGCCGCAAGCGCTTGTGCATCCCCTTCTGTAATACAAATAGCGCTGGCGCACATGTTGCGCCAGCGCTATCATGAAAGGGCATGACTCCATGCAAATGAGGGAATCACTTTGCTTTTGCCCACATGCTGTATTAACGACGTGGGCACAAGAGGCAATCATGCATTTAAGAGGTGCACTGAAAGTGCACTATAGAAAGGTGGCACACTTTCAGTTCCCCTCCTAAAGGAAACCCTCTGGGGGGGATAATTGGGTCCCATGGACACCTTAGACATTCCACTGTAGGTGAGCGTAGTCACTCACTGCCCTGACTGCAGGGGGATCTCTAATCCCCCTTAAAAGTGCATGAGGGTTGCCGCCTGCACAGTAAAACACAGAGTAGCTTTTAAACAGCTGCTCCATATTTCACTTGAATGCCAGTTCATGGCTGCCCTGGAGGCAGCGCATTCATTCTACTATGGTGCACTTTCCTTGTTTGCGCAGTGTACATGTTTTGAAAGGTGTGCCGTGGTGCAAACAAGGAAAGTGCGCAGTAGTCATAATACGGTCCTGAGACAAATTTAGCCTATTTCCCTGGGCAAGCCAGAACGTAGATACAGCCCAGAAATTGCTGCTGGAACCAGAATACAGCAGCAACCCCTATTCTGAAGCACTGTTTATCACCGCCAGATGAGGTAACTTATGACCACCATGTATCTACCACTAGGTAGGATACCAGTCAGTCTAAGACCATGTCACAGAGCAAGACTTAATTTAATGCATTATATGACCCAGAAACGCTCTATTGCCAGTGCTTAATTTGAGCCGGTGGTTGCAGGTGAGGCACACCAGCACTTATTTGTGGGCACCAGCACTTATTTTTCCTCATCAGACTTTTACACAGAACAAGAGAGAAAAGCACATAAGGGGGAAAAAAGGAGGAAGAGAAATACAGGAAAACTATGAAAAGGGAGGAAGCAATGACAAAAAATAACGGAGAGGAGTGAGTTTGAGGGACAGGGAGTGTGTGGTAATGGATTAAAGATGCATGAGGTGGAATCACAAATGTGCAGTCAAGGTATCGGCGCCATGACCTTCAACAGCGCCGACAAAAGTTTCTTATCAAAAGTTTGCGCCCAGCACATATCATTTTACAAATTAGCCCCTGTCTACTGCCCATCGATCTTTGCTCATCAGAGAACTTTAAGCATAATATAATGTTGCTAATGATGCAACTCTTAAATATTACCTAACACTGAGCATGCATGCAGACGCTGTATGAAGACATGCAAGAAAATATGCAGATCAGTTATCACAATTTGCCTGTGCCTGGTAGTATTAGTCTGAATACTGGTGCTTTTTATCTCGTACTGATGTACAAAATCATACAAAATCAAACACACTTCAAATATATTTTATGGTTCTAAACAGGCATGTTGTTCAGATCTCAAAGCTGTGAAGAAACCCTTTTTTCCTTTCAAAACCTCAAAATGCAAAATGAACCACGAAATGAAAATGCCTCATTAATTTGTAATGATTACATTTTCATATGCATTGTAACTGTTCTTAAGTAAAGTTCTGTGATATTGTCTGGTCTTGTCCATGCTATATGAAAATATACATATAAACAAACGTCTATTCTGCTAGCTTTTGTACAGTGAAAATATTTTCTTAAGCTTCAGTATGAAGTACAGAAGAAGCACAGCTTTGGCATTCAGGTGTGCATGCTTCCGTATCTAACAAAGCACAGACAACAGTTTGGCAAGCTTTGCACACACACACACACACACACACTCACACACACGCACACACGCACACACACACACACACACACACACACACACACACACATTGTAACCATTCCCCCCAACATACACATGCACATAGAACAGATCCAGTGCTGAAAGCTGCAGTGCAGGCTTCCTTTGCACAAAGAGATTAGTTATAGAATCAGGGCAAGCTTTTAGCAAACATACTGAGGCACAACAGGTACAGCACTGACAGCTGCAGTTAAACACACACACGCACATACACACCCCACTCACACACTCACACACACATACTCACACACACACACACATACACACACACACAAATACAGCCACATACACTGTGGGACCTGGCCCTCTCTTCAGGCTCACCCCCAAACAATTTGCCTTTACTCCTTTAGTTTGCTAAACCCGTTTTTGTTGGTATTTAGGACACTGTGCACTTTACCACTGTTCACCAATGTTAAAGTGCTTGTGGCATACACCCAGTTCGCACATTGAATTTACCTGAGAGTCCCTAATAAAGTGGTACTACATGTACCCAGGACCTGTAAATGAAATGCTATTAATGGGACTGCAGATTATTGTGCCACCAACTTAAGTAGCCTTTTTAAATATGTCTCAGTTGTGCCATTGCAGTGTGTGCAGCTTTAAACTGCCATTTTGACCTGGCAAAATAAACTTTTTGGCAGGTCTAAACCTTCCTTTTAATACATATAAGTCATCCCTGGAGTAGATCTTAAACAGCCCACAGGACAGGGAGCATTGTATTTTAAAAGCTGGGCATGTACTTTTAAGATTGACATATCATGGCAGTGAAAAACTCTCAAATTCGTTCACTATTGCAAGGCCTACCTCTTCCATAAGTTAACATTGGGTTACCTTATTACATTTAAGAAGTGCTAACTTTTGTTTGGGAACAGGTAGGAATGTCATGATTTGGATCTGTAGTTGTAATGTAAAGGCCTCTTTAATGGTAAAGTCAGATTTTAAGTCATAATTCTGGAAATGCCACTTTTGCACAGTTAAATGCAAAAACAACAAGTAGATGGATGGAATTCTTGAATAAATTTCAGCCACTGACAATCGCTCAGGCCACATGCCAATCCATCTTTTATCAGCCACCATGCCACCTGAGTTTGGACTCAGCCATATGCAAATCAGTCCTGACCCTGCACTTCATAGGAACAGTCCAGTCTGAACTGCTAGGCCAGGTCCTCCCTGAAACGGAGCACAAGCAACATATGACTGGTTTCGCCCAGCTAGGGCATATATCTGGGTCTAAACTGAGGTGACATGGTGTGCAAAATAGCAATGGATTGAGATACGCACCGAGTGATTACCAGTGGCTGAGATCAATTCAAGCATTCCATCCATCATTGTTTTGTATACTTTAGTGTGTCGCATTATGTAGGACGGAATACCCAGACGTGGATTCTGTGCACAGTGTGTCACTGGACCAAGCTGTATGTGGCTGATGAGCCCATAACTAGATACCTACCTGGCGGGGAGAGACAAGATGGTCATGTGGTTATGCTCTCCTAGGTACCCAATGAGGAGGTTCCAGCCATTCCAGCAGTTGCAGCTCTATTCAGCTTGAAATCGGGAGACCCTTTTGGACGGGGTTTCTGCAATGATGGTCGCTATTTGAAGCCGAAATGCTGTGAGGTTTTCTGCCATTGAAGCCATCAAGATGGATGGATTGATGATCAGCCAGTCATTGCTGCAAAAGAAACATGGATTCAGACCTGATCAGATTTATCTCCTGTTTGCTTTTCCGGGAGGTAAAGCTTTTGAAGAGATTTTCACTAACTTTGCTTTGTTTGATCATATGCTTTAGTGCTTTAAAGAGAAAAATAGTTCTGTACCTCTGAAAGTTTTATCCATAAGTGCCTTAACTCAGCCTCGGATGGGTGAATGTCTCCATGTTTAATGAATATGTTCAGAGCTCTGACATAATCACCTGGCTAAATCAGTTTTGCAGTGTTTCACATGGAGTGGGAGATGCTGCTGGTATAAATACTGACTACTTTAAAGTCTTAGTGACTTTAAAAAGAGATCCAGCAACTGAGTAACTAAGGCATATACCAAGTGCTATAAGACTGGGAGGGGCCACATGTACCGACTTCCATGTGGGTCAGTAAAAAGATGCAGAAAATGTAATTTGGAGAGGCACTTGGCTAAAGATGTACTGCACCTCTCTGTACAAAATGTAGAACTACTGGCCATGAAGCAGAGGATTGTGTGGCTGAAAAAATGTGCAATCTTTGTGGCTCAACTAAACATGAGTATAAAAACTACCCCATTTCCTATGCCTTTAAAATTAAAGCTGCATGGGTGGAGGAACCTTCCCCTTCCCATCAAAGTGGAGGGAGGTCCAGGGAAGAGATTGAGGCAGACAAGGAAAAATTAATCAGACTGGGTTTGGAGGAGGAGAGATTTGATTTCCAAACTGGTTTATCTCTGTCTGATAAAAAGGTGGATATCACTGTGGAATAAGAAGCCTCAGGAAAAGAAACTCTCTTTGTAGAGGAAAAGCAAACAAGCGTTGTTAATGAGGCTAGAAAGAGCATGGAACCCAATGAGGGTACTTAACTAGGTGCTCCTGATAGAACACTGATGGCTCCCACACCTGACTTGGATTTGGCTGTCTAACCACAGCAAACACTTTCCAAAGCCAACAGGGAGAGTGTTGAAAAACACCAACTGTGTTCAGCTGAAAGGAATGAACTAATCAATGCTGGAGGCTCTTCCCTAGCTATCAGAACAGGTACAGCCAATGAAACATCCAAGGTGCAATTTGACCCACATTATGAACTGCAGCTAAAAGACACTGATAGGGATGGCAGTTTGTATGCTACTCCAAAGTTATTTTCTACTTTAAGCCAATATACAGTACAAGCAACTCCATATGATGCTGTGAATGCCTTGACCTTGCCAGGTAGGTCGCTCCCCCACCACACAGCTCCGCCTGTGCTGTCTGCCCGCTGCTCCTGTAGGTAAGATCGCCCTCCGCTTGTGGCCCCGGTGCCAGTTTTGTCTGCTTGTCTCCCCTTTTCCTTTCTGTGCCCCTCGCTGCCCCACTGTTGTTGTGCCCGTGATTTGCCTGCTCTCCCCCCGTTTTTCCTTCTGTGCCCCTCGCTGCCCCACTGTTGTTGTGCCCGTGATTTGCCTGCTCTCCCCCCGTTTTTCCTTCTGTGCCCCTCGCTGCCCCACTGTTGTTGTGCCCGTGATTTGCCTGCTCTCCCCCCGTTTTTCCTTCTGTGCCCCTCGCTGCCCCACTGTTGTTGTGCCCGTGATTTGCCTGCTCTCCCCCGTTTTTTTCCTTTCTGTGCCCCTCGCTGCCCCACTGTTGTTGTGCCCGTGATTTGCCTGCTCTCCCCCCGTTTTTCCTTCTGTGCCCCTCGCTGCCCCACTGTTGTTGTGCCCGTGATTTGCCTGCTCTCCCCCGTTTTTCCTTCTGTGCCCCTCGCTGCCCCACTGTTGTTGTGCCCGTGATTTGCCTGCTCTCCCCCGTTTTTCCTTCTGTGCCCCTCGCTGCCCCACTGTTGTTGTGCCCGTGATTTGCCTGCTCTCCCCCGTTTTTCCTTCTGTGCCCCTCGCTGCCCCACTGTTGTTGTGCCCGTGATTTGCCTGCTCTCCCCCCGTTTTTCCTTTCTGTGCCCCTCGCTGCCCCACTGTTGTTGTGCCCGTGATTTGCCTGCTCTCCCCCGTTTTTCCTTCTGTGCCCCTCGCTGCCCCACTGTTGTTGTGCCCGTGATTTGCCTGCTCTCCCCCCGTTTTTCCTTCTGTGCCCCTCGCTGCCCCACTGTTGTTGTGCCCGTGATTTGCCTGCTCTCCCCCGTTTTTCCTTCTGTGCCCCTCGCTGCCCCACTGTTGTTGTGCCCGTGATTTGCCTGCTCTCCCCCCGTTTTTCCTTCTGTGCCCCTCGCTGCCCCACTGTTGTTGTGCCCGTGATTTGCCTGCTCTCCCCCGTTTTTCCTTCTGTGCCCCTCGCTGCCCCACTGTTGTTGTGCCCGTGATTTGCCTGCTCTCCCCCGTTTTTCCTTCTGTGCCCCTCGCTGCCTATCGCCATTCCCGCCGCTGCGTCCCTGCGGCCCCGCCCCTGACTGCCCATTCGCTGCCCCTGCCTCCCGCCTCCCAGCTGCTCCTCCCTCCCACCTCCCCATAAATGGCGGCCGCTGCGCGGTGAGGAGAGCGACCCTTGACCTTGCCAGGTAGGTCGCTCCCCCACCACACAGCTCCGCCTGTGTTGTCTGCCCGCTGCTTCTGCAGGTAAGATCGCCCTCCGCTTGTGGCCCCGGTGCCCGCTTTGTCTGCTTGTCTCCCCTTTTCCTCTCTGTGCCCCTCGCCGCCCCATTGTCGTTGTGCCCGTGATTTTGTCTGCTCTCCCCTTGTTTTCCTTTCTGTGCCCCTCGCTGCCCCACTGTCGTTGTGCCCGTGATTTTGTCTGCTCTCCCCTTGTTTTCCTTTCTGTGCCCCTCGCTGCCCCACTGTCGTGCCCGTGATTTTGTCTGCTCTCCCCTTGTTTTCCTTTCTGTGCCCCTCGCTGCCCCACTGTCGTTGTGCCCGTGATTTTGTCTGCTCTCCCCTTGTTTTCCTTTCTGTGCCCCTCGCTGCCCCATTGACGCTGTGCCCGTGATTTTGTCTGCTCTCCCCTTGTTTTCCTTTCTGTGCCCCTCGCCGCCCCATTGTCGTTGTGCCCGTGATTTTGTCTGCTCTCCCCTTGTTTTCCTTTCTGTGCCCTCGCTGCCCCACTGTCGTTGTGCCCGTGATTTTGTCTGCTCTCCCCTTGTTTTCCTTTCTGTGCCCCTCGCTGCCCCACTGTCGTTGTGCCCGTGATTTTGTCTGCTCTCCCCTTGTTTTCCTTTCTGTGCCCCTCGCTGCCCCATTGACGCTGTGCCCGTGATTTTGTCTGCTCTCCCCTTGTTTTCCTTTCTGTGCCCCTCGCCGCCCCATTGTCGTTGTGCCCGTGATTTTGTCTGCTCTCCCCTTGTTTTCCTTTCTGTGCCCCTCGCTGCCCCATTGACGCTGTGCCCGTGATTTTGTCTGCTCCCCCTTGTTTTCCTTTCTGTGCCCCTCGCTGCCCCATTGACGCTGTGCCCGTGATTTTGTCTGCTCTCCCCTTGTTTTCCTTTCTGTGCCCCTCGCTGCCCCATTGACGCTGTGCCCGTGATTTTGTCTGCTCTCCCCTTGTTTTCCTTCTGTGCCCCCGCTGCCTCTCGCCATTCCCGCCGCTGCGTCCCTGCGGCCCCGCCCCCCTGACTGCCCATTCGCTGCCCCTGCCTCCCGCCTCCCAGCTGCTCCTCCCTCCCACCTCCCCATAAATGGCGGCCGCTGCGCGGCCGCGCCGCTGGCGCGCCGAAGGCGCGCCTAAGGCATGCCCGTCTGCGCCCGTCCGCGACTGGACCGCGCCCAGCGCCAGAACCCCTGGATCCCACCGATGCAACACTACTCGACGGACCTACGACGCCGCCACACTCACCGCACTCAATGCCGGCCGGAACCCTGCCTGCTACCGAGCCTCACCGAGACGCACCCACGGACCCTTCACCTGCCAAACCTGCCGATTCACCTGCCCCCTGACGTGCACCACCTCCGCCAAGTCGAGCAACAGCAGCAACCACCTGAAATGCATCCTGCTGAACACCCGCTCCGTCCACAGTCACGCCGTGGAACTCTGGGACCTGCTCGACGCAACAGCACCGGACATCGCCTTCCTCACCGAAACCTGGATGAACGCCTCCTCAGCGCCTGACATCGCCATAGCCATCCCGGATGGATACAAGATCACCCGGAAGGACCGCGTCAACCAGACGGGAGGAGGCATCGCCATCGTACACAAGAACACCATCCGCATCTCGACTAACTCCGACGAGACCTTCACCGCCGCCGAACACCTACACTTCCAGATACACACGGACCCCAAGACCACCCTCCGAGGCACCCTCATCTACAGACCCCGGGACCACGCACACTATTCAGCGAAGACATCGCAGACTTCATCAGCCCGCACGCCATGCCCTCCGCCGACTACATCCTCCTAGGGGACCTCAACTTCCACCTGGAGAACAACAACGACAGAAACACCACCGCCCTGCTGGACAACCTCGCCAACCTCGGACTCAAGCAACTGGTGAACACGCCCACCCACTACGCCGGCCACACGCTTGACCCCGTCTTCTCGTCCAGCAAGCACATCTCCTTCAGCCACGCCACCGGACTCCACTGGACCGACCACAGCTGCGTCCACTTCAGCTTCAGAAAGACTGCGACCCACCACCACCCGCAACAGGCTCCCCGCCGGAGCTGGAGCAAGATCACCGCCGAGCAGCTCACCGCCTCCCTCAGCCAGAACACACCCACCGACACAACGGACCCAAACGAAGCAGCCAGCAACCTCGCCAAGTGGCTGACCGCCTGCGCCGACGACCTCGCACCACTAAAAACCCTCCCAGCAGACCCGGAAGCAAGAAAACCCCTTGGTTCACCAACGAACTCAAGGAATCCAAGAAGAACTGCCGCACTCTCGAGAAAACCTGGCGACTCGACCAGACCACAGACAACAGGACCGCCCTCAAGCACGCCACCCGCAAACACCACCAGCTGATCCGTGCCACCAAGAAGTCGGCACTCAAAGAACGACTGGACAACAACGCCCATGACAGCAAGGAACTTTTCAGCATCGTCAAAGAGTTCTCCAACCCCAGCGCCGGAAACAACGACATCACCCCCTCGCAAGACCTCTGCAACTCACTCTCCGCGTTCTTCCACCGCAAGATCACCGACATACACAACAGCTTCGACGCACAAACAACGCACCCTACCGCCGAACCAATGCCCGCCACCACCACCCTCTGCAACTGGACCCCGATCAACACCGAAGACACCACCCGCACGATGAACTCCATCCACTCCGGATCACCAACCGACCCCTGCCCACACCACGTCTTCAACAAAGCCGACGCCACCATCGCACCCCATCTCCGGGACATCATCAACTCCTCCTTCCACACCGCCACCTTCCCGGAGAGCTGGAAGCACGCCGAGCTTACCGCCCTCCTGAAGAAACCAACGGCGGACCCCACCGACCTCAAGAACTACCGCCCCATCTCGCTCCTTCCGTTTCCGGCCAAAGTCATCGAGAAGACCGTCAACAGACAGCTTGCCGCCTTCCTCGAGACGAATGGATCCCTCGACCCCTCGCAGTCCGGGTTTCGGGCCAACCACAGCACCGAGACCGCCCTTATCGCAGCCACCGACGACATCAGAACCCTAACCGACAACGGGGAAACAGCTGCCCTCATCCTCCTGGACCTCTCCGCGGCGTTCGACACCGTCTGCCACCGCACCCTAGTGAAGCGCCTCAGCAACATCGGAATCCGAGAGAAAGCACTGGAATGGATCATCTCGTTCCTCGCCGGAAGAACCCAGAGAGTCCGCCTCTCCCCGTTCAGATCCGAAGCCACCGAAGTCATCTGCGGCGTTCCACAAGGATCCTCACTCAGCCCGACCCTCTTCAACGTCTACATGAGCCCCCTCGCAGCCATCGCACGCCGACACAACCTCAACATCATCTCCTACGCCGACGACACCCAGCTGATCCTCTCCCTCACCAACGACCCCACCACCGCCAGAGCCAACCTGCACGACGGGATGAGAGACGTCGCCGACTGGATGAGGAACAGCCGCCTTAAACTGAACTCAGACAAGACGGAAGTCCTCATCCTGGGCTCATCACCCTCCGCCTGGGACGACTCCTGGTGGCCCCCGGCCCTGGGCACCGCACCCAAGCCAACGGACCACGCACGCAACCTGGGCTTCATCCTGGACTCCTCCCTATCGATGACCAGACAAGTCAACGCCGTCTCATCTTCATGCTTCAACACCCTGCGCATGCTCCGCAAGATCTTCAGATGGATCCCCACTGAAACCAGGAAGACCGTCACCCAGGCACTCGTCACCAGCCGACTGGACTATGGGAACACCCTCTACGCCGAAACCACAGCCAAACTTCAAAAGAGACTCCAGCGCATCCAGAACGCCTCCGCACGACTCATCCTGGACATCCCCCGACACAGCCACATCACCGTACACCTGAAAGACCTGCACTGGCTCCCCGTCAGCAAGAGAATCACGTTCAGACTCCTCACCCACGCACACAAGGCCCTCCACGACCTGGGCCCAAAGTACCTCAACGACCGCATGTCCTTCTACACGCCCACACGCCAGCTACGATCAACCAGCCACGCCCTCGCCACCGTACCACGCATCCGCAGAACCACCGCCGGAGGAAGATCCTTCTCCTACCTGGCGGCCAAGACCTGGAACTCCCTCCCCACTCACCTTCGGCGAACCCAGGACCATCTCGCCTTCAGGAAGCAGCTCAAGACCTGGCTGTTCGAGCAGTAACTTACCCCCTCCCCCAGCGCCTTGAGACCCTCCCGGGTGAGTAGCGCGCTCTATAAATGCCGTGATTGATTGATTGATTGAATGCAATTTATAAGCAGGAGAAAGTGTCTATAATTTCCTCAAAAGACTCTTGCACTGGGTTAGACTATGGCTGTAAAGCCCTTGAACAGAAATGTTTCTCTGACACTGCTATTGCTAGCATGGTCATTGAAAAGGAAAGGGTTCAAAATCTCTGAAAATGTATGTTTAGCTAGAGATGTGCTATCATATGTTAAAACTGTGGTTTATCTATGTGTTTACTCAGCTTGAACCAGGAAAAGGTCTTTGATAGGCTGAACCACTCTTTTATGTTCAAAATTTTACTGAATATGCATTTTGGTCCAAAATTTAGATCATGGATTACTTCATTGTACTCAAATTGTTACATCAAGGTCTAAGGTCAATGGCACATTAAATGACTCTTTCCCCATTTAATCAGAGTAAGGAAGGGATGTCTTTTGTGCCCCCTCTTGTTTAGTTTGGCCATTGAACCTTTTATTGCTACTCTGAGGGCTCATAAGCTGATTAAATGGATCTCTGTCCCAGGATGAATGGGGTGTTCTGTCACTACCTCTGCTTATATGGATGATATGTCTGTTTTTTGTTCAGAGAACATTTCAATTCAAAAGGTTTTGTGGTATTGCAGTATCATGAATTAACCTAGCAAAGATTGAGTGTTTGTGTGTTAACTGGAAAGAAGATAAGATAAATTGGGGATTTAGAGTTGTGCAAAATCTCATCAAAGTTCTTGGTCTGTTTTTTGGAGAGGGTGGTGGTTCACAGAGCTGGTCAGAAAGTATGTCTAAAGTTAAACAAAAGATCGCACTTTGGGGGTCTGAGGTCATTCACTATATGACTGCTAAAATTCTTGTTGCAAAGGCAGAATTTCACTCAAGCCTTCAGTATGTCACTGGTTTTCCCCATTCCCTGAAATTACCTGACACTAATACGAAGGTGGGTTTCTCAGTTCATTTGGGGAGGGAAGCAAAAAGGAGTGGCTCATGTGACCATGTTTTAGCCTGTGGTTTTGGGTGGCAAGAATACTCCAAACATTGGCGTCACTTTACAATCTTTGTTTATTTGCAACATGATGAAAGAGAGCATTTGTCAGGGCAAGGAAGAAAGGAAATGCCAGTTTTGCCAGTTTTTGGTTGAATTTTCTTGTATGCAGAACAAGGGGCATGGTTTTAATTAACAGCATGCCTTATTCAGAATCCTGCCCTTTAGCTTACTTTTATGTCAGGAAGTTTATCAGGAAGTGCAATTTAAAAGGAATTTCTTTGTGCCTGATGTCAAGCAAGCTTATTCACAAAGCAGTCATGGAAAAGAACTTCAGATACAAATCAGTGGAGTTTCTGGTCAGACCTCTAGAGCAACTTGGGGAAATGTTTCTGTATGGTACCTTTTTAATATCCATTGTGACCTGGCATGGTCTACAGTACATGGGTGCCTGCCTCTCTGTCTCTTTTTGTATAGGAAAAGATATTCCAAAGCCCCATTTTGTGTCAGAAAGGGATGTTGGTCAGAAGAATTCTGTGACCACATTTTTTGGTACTGCCCTACGGCATAAAAGTTGTGGGCTTTAGCAGAGGTATGGCTATCTCCCCGAAATGCAGATTTGTTTTTATCTAAAAAGGTTGTCGTTTTTGGTCTAATCAGATCAAGCCCCCATGCAAAAAATGTTGGATTGTTGTGAATTGCTTGAAAGATGCTCTATGGAGAGCCTTGAATCTCTTGCTTTTCAAAGGCGTTGATTTATCCCCTCAAGTGATCTATTCACTAGCATGTTCTTTGGTCCATGATTATATGTACATAGACATATTACAGAAGGGCAAGGTGAAAGCTTACTTGGGATGGTGTTGGAGTGTTCATGGAAGATGGCTGTTTACTGATTTTGAGTGTCTCAAAGACATGAATTAATGTGTTTATTTGGGTTACTCATTTCTTGGTTTACTATTTGAATTTTATTCCATATGCATTAATATTCTTGCTTAAAGTTTCCTTTTATTCAGTATACAATACCATCTAGATATAAACCTGGTGTAGAACTTGGCACTGTGTGGTTTTCACTTGGTAAAATGTCGTGCCAATCAATCATTCAATCAAAGACATTTGCACAGCGAGCAGTTATCTCACCATCTAAACTTGATTGAAGAGCAAGGTTTTTAAATCTTTCCTTAAACTGTGTTCGGACTCGGCCATGCGAACATGAGTGGGCAGGGAGTTCCAAACTTGGCTGTCCGTACCGAGAATGACCTGCCACCTCGGCAAACCTCGGAATGTGAAGGAGTCACAGGTGGTTAGATCTCAGGGCTCTCTCCTCGTGGTACAGGCTAAGCCTCTTCCTAAAATAGTGTGTACCTCTGCCCCTAATGGATCTGAATGCAAATGTCAGGGCTTTAAACTCCCCCTTTTGGCAACCGGAAGCCAATGGAGTTGCTTTAGATGAGGAGCGATGTGATGACAAAAGGGGACCCATCGAATGAGCCTGGCCTCTGCATTCGGTATTATTTGGAGTCAATGGATCAAAAAAGCTGGCAGCCCCAGATATAAGCTATTGGCATAATCCAAATGCGATGTCACCAATGTATGGATTATGATCTTTTGGGTCTCCTCTGGAAGAAAACGGAATAGTTTTCTGACAGATCTTAGCTTCACAAAGCAGGATGAAGAAATCTGCCGAATTCATGATGCAAAAGAAAGATCGGAATCAAACATAATTCCTAGATTTCTAGCTGAAGTATCCGGTGTCAGTGGAGGATTCAATTCAGTGGGCCAGGAAAGGCAGAAAGAAGGGGGAGCCATCTGACTAAAAAAGAGCACCTCAGTTTTGTCCGTGTTTAGTTTCAGAAAGTTAATGTTCATTAATTTTGAGATGTCTTTTACACACTCTTTGAAATTAAGAAAAGCTGTTCTGAATGTTCTCTAAACGAAACACAAGCTGCGTGTCATCTCTATATGAGACAACCTTCACTCCCCAGGATTCAATAAGGGTGGCAAAGGGGCCACGTACAGGTTGAAAAGCAGCAGGCTCAGAGCAGAGCCCTGTGGCATCCCACAAACCAAAGGTTTGGGTGAAGATGAAAATGGACGAAGGAAGACACGTTGGAATCGATCTTCTAAAAAACATTGTATCCAAGATAGCACCATGCCCTGGATGACAAAATGGCTTAGTCTATTCAACAAGGAAGAATGAGCTACCGTGTCAAATGCTGCCGATAGATCAAGCATCACTACCATAGTGGAGGCACCACCATTCAGAGCCTCTCTAACCATTTCAGACACTTCCAGTAGAGCGGTCTCTGCAATAACCTGCATGGAAGTCAGATTGAGTGTCATGCAAAAAATCATTAGCTTCAACAAAGGAAGACAGTTGGCGATAAACCAGCTTTTCTAAGATCTTCGCGGGTGCAGGTAGCTGAGATGGGTCTAAAATTGCTAAGCAACCCAGGGTCCGCATTTGGCTTCTTGAGCAGCGGCAGTAGGAACGCCTTTTTCCATAAAGCAGGATACATGCCAGATTTCAGGGAGGCATTCCAAATCCTATTCAGAATAGGATTTACACTTAGGGCAGCCAGTTTAAGAAATTGAGGGGGACAGGGATCATCTGGGGAACCAGAGTTGCATTTCAATAGCACCTGAAAAGTGGCTTGGCTAACATGTATTCTTCCCTTTTAATTGAATACAGGCTTTGGAAACCTAAAAAAAAAGAAAAGAAAAAAAGAAATTGCCACTGGGTTGCTTGTGTTCTGGTCATGGGAGGACCCGCTTTGGCAGTTCGGGCTGAACTGCTCCTATTGGAGCAGGGTCAAGACTGATTTGCATATAGCTGGGTCCAAACTGCAATGGCATGGTGTGCAAAATAAAATGGATTGATATGAGGCCCGAGTGATAACCTGTGGCTGAAATTAATCCAAGCATTCCATCCATCATTGTTTTGTATACTTATTGTGTAGCCCTTAGTGGGATGGGTATGCCCAGATGTGGGTCCCGTGAACACTGTGTCATTGGAACCAAGCTGTACCCGGCTGATGAGCCCATAATTAAGGTGAAACCGGTCCTTGGTTGCTTGCTTACATTGCGGTTCAGCGAGGACCTGGCTTGGCAGTTCAGGCTGGTCTGTTCCTATAGGATCAGGGTCAAGACTGATTTGCATATAGCTGGGTCTAAACAGAGATGGCATGGTGTGCAAAATAAGAATGGATTAAGATGTTGCCCGAGTGATTAACAGTGGCTGAAATTAATTCAAGCAATCCATCCATCATTGTTTTGCATACTTTTTGTGTAGCCCTAAGTGGGACGGGTATGCCCAGTCGTGGTCTATGCTCTCTGTGTAACTAGAATCAAGCTGTACTTGGCTGATGAACCCATAATTTGGGCGAAACAGCTCCTGGGTTGGTTGTGTTTCAATTCAGAGAGGACATGGCTTGGCAGTTTGGGATGGACTGTTCCTATTGGAGCAGGGTCAAGACTGATTTGCATATAGTTGGATACAAACTGAGGTGGCATGGTGTGCAAAATAACGAAGGATTGAGATGCGGCCCGAGTGATTACCAGTGGCTGAGATAAATTCAAGTATTCCATCCATCATTGTTTTGTATACTTTTAAAAACTTGGCATTTTCTTGTCCTAACCATTTAGTGCCTACAGCTTGTTTCCTGGGTTACATGACTAGGCGTAGTTGGCAGTTGGTCTTTGTGAATTCCTCCCAGATGGCATCACAATAGAGAGTCTGGGTTTTGGCTGGATGGGCCATCCTGGCTTCGTGGGGGGTGGAGCTGTCACCTACCACACTTGCAGCTCAAGGGCACTGGCCCAGCGCACACACAAAGAACTTCACCGTAGCCTATTCTGCCCCTAGATAGACTGCGATCAGGGCAGGGAGGCAGAAAATTCCAGATACATCTGTGGGGGGAAAACTCCAGAAGCTTCTTCTACTTCAAAGAGGTCACCAGGTATAAGAATAGGACCCCAGACCCACTCTTCAATACACTTCAGGACATGTGGATACTACAGAAGAAGGACTGCCCTGCTGCTTAAAACCTGCCCTGCTGTCTAAGAACAAGACCGTTAAGATATAATGGGGTAACCCACAAAAGTCAATGGACCTGGGTACTAATTGATATAGAAAAACAATGGTCCTAGACTTATGTTAAATCTTAGTTGTCTGAAGCAATCATAGACAGCATAGGGTACATATACAGTTTAATTCAATAATGTACCATTAACTTATTTAAAACACATTCAAATATATCCTCAAAATCCAAAAAGAAATCCAAAAGGGCACACACAATTGTTTTTATGTGACTCGTATTTTATTCGGTCACTTTTCATACCATTTTATCATATTCAATGTTCAAAACAGAGGAGTGGTTGCTCCAAGGGAAAAAGTGAAGAAAGAAAGTGCTCGTGAAGTAAGATAGAATATATAAGAGGGAGATCCAATCAAGAAAAACAATGATTCATCATTATTTACATTACAATCTCATTAGTAAAACTGGTCGTGATTCATGATTGCACCAGTTCTTCATTGAGGCCTGTCCATTAGTTAGTTCATGGTTAATCATTTTGTTATTTCTCAAAAAATGCGCAAACAACGTTTGTCTGTAAGCAAGTAGGGCTGGGATAATAACAGGTACAGGCCCCGAGTAGGGGAGAGTGTCGACGTTTCGACCCTAGTGCAATGAGGGCAGTTTATATCCTCTGCAAGCGGGTCTTCCTCAAGACAGAAAGGAGGGATGAGGGGATGCGGGGAGCAACTGATCATGGGTGATGCACAGTTAAAGTGCCGCCCCTGGGTATAAATATAAAAGTCCGCAATAGAATTGCGGCTTGGTAACAGCAGTTTACCTTCAATTAATGGGTGAGAAAATAGCCCACAGCGTCTTAATACATCATCTTAGCATGGCCCGGGGGAATCCAGCTGGTCTGCAAGACCGGACATGCACCCTTCATCCCAGGCAAAGTGACTCTAGGGGTCAGCTGATGACCTCCTGTTCTAAGCTACAGGGGCACAACAAGCTCCAGCGGCCTCTCTACAACTGCTGAGCTGACCTGCTGCACTGGAACTGCCTGGACCTGCAACTGGAGCTGTCTGCGGCCTAGTCCCTGCTGGAGTGAGTTCCTGATCCCCCAAGAGGTGCCTCCCAGGACTGGGGATCTAAGTGTGGTATCAGTTGAGCTCCTCCTGGAAGAAAGGGAGAATTTCTGAAGTTTTGAGCTCTTCTCGACTGCAAAAGGGCCCGTTCATGCTGAGAACTTGCCACCTGCACCGACCGCCAACATGAAGTCCTAGTGAACCTGACACTTCATGCTACAGCAACTTACAGCCACGACAGCAATGCAAGATCTGCACTTCACGCTACAGCACCATGGTGACTGCCAACTCAAAGTGCCAACAACGACTGTCCAGGATGCCCGACAGGATCTTAATGCTACATCAACGAATGTCCGTGACACCTGCCCTGCTCATTGCGCTACAGCGACAACCATCCATGACTCTCGCCCCACTCCTCGCAGCCTCTTCCACCATGAACAGAACTCTTTGCTTTGGATTTTAGAAGGTAACTTTTTCAGCTGAACTAACCTGGTCCCTGTCAATGACAAACACACCATCATGTTCGGCCTAAACTTGTGACTTTCACCTGGTCTCACACGATCAGATAATCACAAGTGGCGCTTTGTGCTTTTAGGCACTATACTTACCCTAAAACTTTTAAATTGCATATCTCCAGTTCTACTGATTGTATTTTGTCAGTTTGATATCAAATAATGTATTAAATCATACTCTGCAGTCTTAAAAGAAATGGGCCATTTCAGGATGGTTTTTTAATCAACAGTAATAAACCAACTAATCCATAAAAGGCAAGAGTGATTTGCATATAGGATAACCAATTCTCCTTAGCTACACACAAATTCATTACAACTTTACACACCATTTGAGAATAAGCCACCAAATGGACAGCATTCTGTACCCACAGTTCCCAGGTCTCAAATCACTAATGTAACTACAATAGTTTGGAGCTCATAGTAGTCACTGTTTTAAAACATAAAAATAGGTGTTCAAAATTGCATGTAACCAAGATTATGGGAAAGCAACTGAAGTCCTCAACAGGGCCACGTAACAAAGATGCTATTTTCAAAAGATACTGTTTTATGAAAACTTCAGAAACAGATACAAATTTTTGAACAGGTTTAGAACAACTTGTAGTCACGTTATAGGTTGAGGGTGTTTTACTAGATCTCACTTGGCAACATGCAATTTATTGGTGAAGCACATTTTGACAGCCTTCCTTCAATGCACATTGTCCATGTGGCTATCTTCCTCATTCTAGTTCTTGAATCATGTAGCGTAAGCCACACAACTCTATTAAATAATAATATTCTATCTAAATGGTAGGGTATACTTTGGATCATTCTCTCTGATGGAAATCCAAGTGTGTTTGCCTGTCCTACAGCAAGACATTTTTTTTTGCAGTTCGCTTTCTTGATATGTAAATTTTTCTTGTTCATTATTACTCTGCTGATACCATGAGGCCTGCTAAGAGTTGCAGAAATGAAGCTTATTATTCATTCATTATTATTGATTTTGTGATGTCCTTCTTAGAGAATATATTGTCTGTCTACTTGGACACATTCACATTCTGTGTGGGTTATGGATTATTTGTTTGTACAGGGTCCTTCAGTTTGATACTCTTTTGAAGTATACGCTGCAATTGCTTTTCTGACATATTTTGCGGAATGCCCAGAAAATATGGAGATATTCAACTTAACTTTGCAAGTTCGCCTACTGACACTACCACACTTGTCACCTTTCCATAACATTGCTGTAGTGTGCATGGCTCACTCATCCAGACATGTGGATCTGTGTCACCTGGATCTTCAGCCTTTTTCTCTCCCCAAAGATGAAAGCAGAGTGAACTACATTCCTTGGTAATTTGATGGAGAGGGATTATAAGCTGGTGAGTCAATAGGTCTGGTCAATAAGGGCACCTTGGTTTGAGGATCGACAAAGTGATGAGTGACACTATGGTGATGATTCTGTTATTTCCATGGATGCAAATGTGCTTGGAAAACATAAAGTTCAGAGAACACATTGCAACCATTATTAAAGAGATGTAATTCCTCCACATCCTCACCTTTCTCCTCATTCTCTTAAGCTGGCAAACAGAGATGTTCAAGGTAAAAGGAGTAACAATGTGCCAGAGACTGATCCAGCAAGCAAAGAAGTGGATAAGGGGTTCACTAAGAACAAAGAGACAAAGAGAAGTTTTAGGACATCTGGGCCATTTGAGAACACAATGTGTTTCGAAGAAGGATACCACCCCCACACACACATTTCACAGGGGTCAGCTAATTTGATCCAGCACTCATCATTATATCATAATCATTTTTTATTATCAGTTGAGTTCAGCAAAACACAAATTCAAATAGTATAACCTAAATCAGTTGTTATCATTATATATAACACCAATTCAACATGTCTGTTTTAAGATCCTTTATTCATGACTCTTCTTATTCATAATTGGTTAAAACATAGCTAAAGCGTTTCGTCCTCTCGGACTTCTTCAGGGCATTCAATGTAATTTCTCCTAGCTTGACTACACGCTGTGTATAACAATTCCTTTCTTCTAAGCAGGAATTTAATTTTAACCTCAAGAGTTTTCTGTATTCTCTATAAACCAAAGAGTAAGAAAGAGTATTCACACAAGTGTGGATGTTTCATCCAATGTGTGTGGACTAGGCATTTCACTACAGTTTTTGCCGCCCCATAGTTCATAATAATGATTGTGGGACCCCCTTTTGCGGACTGACCATCACTTTTAATTCTTGAACTATGGGGTGGCACCAACTGTAGTAAAATGCCCAGTCCACACACATTGGATGAAACATCCACACTTGCGTGAATACTCTTTTCTGACTCTTTGGTTTTAGAGAATACAGAAAACTCTTGAGGTTCAAATTAAATACCTACTTAGAAGAAAGAAATTGTTATACACAGCGTGTAATCAAGATAGGAGAAATTACATCGAATGCCCTGAAGAAGTCCGAGAGGACGAAACGCGTTGGCTACGTTTTAACCAATTATGAAGAAGAAGAGTCATGAATAAAGGATCTTAAAACAGACATGATGAATTGGTGTTATATATAATGATAACAACTGATTTATGTTATATTATTTGAATTTCTGTTTTGCTGAACTCAACTGATAATGAAATAATGATTATGATATAATGATGGGTGCTGGGCCAAATTATCTGATTCATTGTTGAAGGGTTTCTTAACCTAGGAGGTTTAGGGGTTTTGAACCTCCATACCTGTAAACCAAAGGTCAGTTTAGACTATACCAACAATTAGATAGGTGCAGTCTCTGTTGCTCCAATCCCCGTGAATTGTTTACATTTCACAGGAGTGACCAAATATCCAAGATGTATTTCATTCTGAGATTTGATGAGAGTTTTTCTTCTAAAATGAAAGTAAACTTGTGGGGCATCTCTATGATAGATATGATCAATAGTATGTAGGAGGTGTCATCATGGTAGGCAAATGCTCCAAGTGATTTAAATTAAGTCATGCTCCATCTCTTTTGCACTGTCTAAGTGAGTCACACTAAATATCACTGGTAGGTCCAGACATGGGTTTTAAGCACGTTGTTCCAAAGAGCTCAAGTTAATCCTCACCTAAAATATTGTAATGTACCTAGCTCTACAGACATCATTTATCATTCTCACTTGCCCAAATTTTCCAAGATTATGCCATCAGACTTGGTTAGTTTCAGATGGCTTACCTGTAAGAAAAACATGTTTTTTGTTTTTCCCCCATTTTTCTTGATCTGTTGTGTGGGCCTTAGGGCTCTGTGAGCCATTCTACTACCAAAAAGTGATATAGCACTTGTGCATATTCTCTAAAACATATACATGCATTTGTTGCATCTATTTAACTTTTTTGTAAGGTCAGTGGTAGATGGTGCAAGATAAGCACCCATCACATGGAGCTTAAAAGTCATGTGAGGACAGCTGTGTAAATTTACACTATCCACAGGAAGCACTGCAATGCCACAATGCAGGGAAACGTATCTTTGCCCTGTAGGAAAATCTATATTTAAATATAGATCACTTCTAACATGTGCCTTGTCACACCAGAGAACTAAGGGGCACATGCATAAAGCTAGGCTTTTGAGATTCCTTAATTGCGATTTTTAAGGAATCGCAATTATGGAATAGCAAAAGCCTATGCATGTAGGAATCGCTAAAATGATAGCGATTCCTACAAATTCCTTAATTGCGACTCGCAAATTGCGAGTCACAATTAAGGAATGGCTTCCTATTCATTCTTATGGGCCTACAAGGGTGCAAGGGTGCCAAAAGGACACCCTGTTGCACCCCTGAAATTGATATGTGCAACCATATTGTGCACACACTTGCCCCAAGGGCATGTGTGTGTGTAACTTGGAACTTTGAAAAATGCACATTAGTGCATTTTTCAAAGTTTTCGCTAAATACCATCAGGGTTAGATTTTCGGTATTTAGCGGACCCTAATAGCGAATTCGCTATTTTAAATGCAATCTTGCATTGCATTTAAGGCATCACAATTTGCGATTCCTTAAATGCAATCGCAAATTGCTATTTTTGCATTTGGGATGATGCATCCCAAATGCAAAAATACCGGTCGCAAAGGGGCAGATTCTGAGAATCTGCCCATTTGCGACCGGTTTTTGCCTTCATGCATGTGGCCCTAGATGCTTAACATATGATAATGTGAAATACTACACATTGAAAATAGTATGCCCTCTCAGTAAATAATTGTGGAAAAGCTATTTTGACTATGCAGGGATAGCTAGATTTTCCATGAACAGACCAAGTATGTAAATAAAATTCTTATTTTATGTCTCCTTTAGGGAAAATGTTAGAGACATGATTCAGTTATTTTCCAGTTAATTTTGAAAATCTAATTCAATGGTGAAAGTATATTTTTGATAACTTTAGTGGAAAAGTAACCTTTTAAAAGTACGTTTTGTGTGGCCTGAGGGAAAATTGCTTCAGAACCTGTTAGCCTCTCAAACCAACTCCAAACGTTGAATGCACATTCCTTGTTGGACCAATTATGTAAATAACATTCTTATTTTATGTCACCACCAGGGAAAATGCCAGAGCAATGATACAGACTTATTTATTTTCCACTTAGTTATGAAATTCTAATTCAATGGTGACTGTAGGTTTTTGATAACTTTGGTGGAAAAGTAACTTACTAAGGGCCCGATTTAAATGTTATCAGAGAGCAAACTCTGTCACAACGGTGATGGAGTTCCCTCCCCACCAAAATTATGGACCGCCAGGCCAATTTAAATGTGGGCAGACCATAGTTTGTCTACAGCGGAGACTACTCTGTTTCCACCATTGTCAAACTTTTCCAGCAGCCCGACGGAGTAAAGGTGTCAGATGTCTGGCTATATGTCCACCTACCTAATTTACAAGGGTGGACATATAGCTGTTTTTCAATGCTCATCACAGCCAGGAAAAACCTGGTGGTAAGGGGCACTAAAAAGTTCGCAATACCCCTCTCACTATAGAAGGAAACTCCCGTGGTGAGGGGGGATTTTTTTTATATTTTCAGAAAGTAAATCCCACCTTGGGATTTTCTTTTGAAAATAAAAAAACCTTGGTAAATTTGCTGTGCAGCTCCATCATGCTGACAGAGCAGTACCACAAAATTATAATGCATTGTCAGCAACCACTATGGCACCTCCAAAAGAGCAACAGAGTAATTTACTCAACCGCTCTGGCAGGAGATGGCCGACCGCCAATATATAAATAAGGTCCGAAGATTCCTAGAGCATCACACATAGAAGATATAGATTGAGAGCAAGAGAGGTCAGCTGATCATGAGCACAATGCCCGAACTGAACAGCATTTCTCTCTTCCTGTCCTCAAATCTTTTCTCCATGGACCCCATCTCAGTGCAGAAGATTTTATTATTGCCGGAGTAGGGGGAGTGAGATGGAGTTGGGCATTCTTTGCTCCTATTGGACAGTCTACATAAAGGTTAGTGACTAAAATTTGAAATATATATATATATATATATTTCTGAGTTCTAACAGACTGGAGTCTTACCACTACCTCCTCAGAAAATTCCTGGACCTGGCGAATATATCATGAAGAAATAAACTCAGCCTAACTGATGAAAGAAGAAGACTCAAGGACTACTGACTTTTTCTGGCACCATGGGTCCATAATTACTCTTCAAGGTCAAGAAGTTGGCATTCTGTTTGACTACTCCCGAGAAACAACAAGGCCAACTGAGCACTGAGGTCTGCATACTGCAGGAGTCCTAGCTGGAATGAGATCTAGCTCTTAGATGTCTGCCCTGAGGGCTGCACGAGTGACCAGAAGTGACTTGCATTGCAAAACAGTTGGAGAAAAGTATGACAATATTTTTTTCCACCACCAGAGACCGGAACAAGGTGCTAAGTCTAGCCCGGAGAGGGCAGACCCTTGGCAGGCAAAAAAGTCAGACTTGTCCCACTTAGAGCTTTTTGTTGCTTTGAAAACTGGCTCAGTGGGACCTAATAGTATATGTATATGGCTTTGTGAATACCTGTCCACCTATAACTTCCACGCTTTCTGGTCAGTAGTTTTTATAGAAAAAAAGTACTACATTGAAAGATTAAGGGGCATATTATCAAGGGCTCGATCGCCGCTTTAGCGGGACTTTTTCCCGCTAAAGCGGCGATAATACAGACGCCCTATTAGCAAGCTGTCGCTAACTGCTGTTAGCGACAGCTTTTAGGCGATAGCGACCGGGTTGGGTGCTGCTTTGCATGCCAGCGATATTTATCGCTAATGGCATGCAAAGTAGGCGTTCCCAACCTAAAAGCGACTGGAAACAGTCGCTAAGGTCGCTATCGCCTATTAGCGAGGCAGGGGAGGTGATTAACGAACCAGCGCTAAACACGTTTAGCGCTGGTTTGTTAACGCCTGGTCTCACCCTGACTTAGCCATGTAATCCAATGGGAGGTGGATTACATGGCTAAATCCCCCTCGCCCTATCGCCAAGCTAACACTGGTCACAGTGTGAATATCGCTTGTTTTCAAGCGATATTCACACTGTTCTCCAGGGTTTCTATCGCTTTGGAGATAAGCGTTGCTGATAGCACGCTATCTCCGCGATAGAAACCTGCGATAATTATCCTAGCGCTAACTGCGCTTAGCGATAATTATCGCCGGTTATTGCTAATAGGCCCCTAAATCTTAGACTGGTGTGAAGTGTCAACAAAGTCCAGCTTTGTCAAGCTCAGAAGCTTGATGTCAAAACCAACAGCTTCAACAGGAGCTCAATGACAATGTAATTGACTAGGACCTTCTCTGGCCTCAACCTTTGCCGTTCCCCACTAGAAATTTTTGAGCTCAAACAAGTAGGTTGCATTGATGATATAACACTTTGATCATGGTACCGGTTTGGTTTATCTGATACCTGCTCCATTGCGGTTGACTTAAAACTGTGCCTAGATTCAGGTTAACCACAAAGTGCTACTTAACATTTGGACTTTTCCTTTCCTAGGCACTTTTTTCCTGATAAAAATGAAAGATTCTTATCTCCATTTCCCCATTATTTGATTTTAATTGGTTAGGTGTCTCTTTGCTTAATAATGACTATTTTTCTAAGTTAGTTTGGCAATTTTTTTAGTTTATTTTCTTGACTTTAAACCTGTTTTCCGTGCTCTCCACTGATCCCAGAGTCCCAAGCAGATTAGGGAAATGGTGGCTGACAATCTCACCTGCAATTCTCCTGCCTTTTTTGGGTTTCAAAAGACCTGCTATGATGAAAAAACATGACACACTGATGAGCAGCTCTGTGAGATGAACTGTCAATGCGGTGCCACTCTAGACTGTGTGTGAGATTAGAGTCCTGCTGTGGTGGGGATAAGAGGGGAAGATGCAGAGGGTGGTAGGAGTTGCTGAAAAAAGGTCAGGTAATTTTTTCATGTATTTGGGGAAAGGAGGCTGGTGGTTTCAACAGAGGGTGGTATGGGTAGGTGTCAGGACACCAGGTATTATTTTTAGTCTGGAATTGGAGAGTGAATGTAGAGGGTGATGGGTGTCAGTGGCGGGAGGCCAGGTATTTTTTAAAGAAATTTGGAAGAGAGTGCTAATGCTTTGAGTGGTGAGGGGGAGTGGCATGCCATCACGATGGGACTCTTTTTATTGGAGTGGGAGAGGTATTGAAAAGAGTGGTAGGGAAGGGTGGAATGAAGCCAAGGAGGGTTTTATTTTTTGCATGGAGGTTGGATTGGGTAACAGGACTCCTTGTTCTGTATGGCACACCTGTAACTCCTCTGCCTTTATGCATCTAATTTTATCAGGGAAAAAGGGGGAGGTGGGCTAAACATAACATAATATATTAAAGGGTAAAAGTTGATAACACGAATGGTTTTTACATCAGAATTCTGATTGCCATTATAGATGTCTCAAAATCCCTCGGGGGAAAAACATTCGTGTTATTCACAACCACCCAGCTACCATTCTATGTCTATGTTAGGCAGAAGAAAGGCCCTGTAAAACCGAGACGATGTTAGCATATTTATTTTCTTTCTCCTGTTGACCATAAAAGTGTATTTTAATACATTTCTGAAAGTACATGTTGTGATATTTTTCTTGCTAATGGAACTGAGCCTCTTCATGTTGTTGTGGCTGATGTACCATGCTTTCCTTAGAACATCATTCTCAAACTTTGGAAATGTCAAAGCATTCATTCACAGGCTGATCAAGGATGTCATTCATCTAGAATGGCATGGGGTTGTTAAAATGCTACTGCAATCATCTCCAAACCAGAGAAGGATTTTGTTCTTGTTTGTTCACACGCTAGAAATAGTTTGTAATACAGTAGGGTAACTTTAATAACTTTAATCTTTATTGATTCGAAAATGTAAATCTGATCTATGTTGTTCAAGTACACTACAGTAGAATAATACTTTAAAATATTTAACATCGATTGAAGTCTAGAAATGTTTCCAGGCTGTTACTGTTCAAATGTTTCCAAAGAGCTATAGACAATGGAACACAGACGAAGGCGCCTTTCTACAGTTAAATCCGGTTAGAAGAGAATGTTAACGTTCCATTTTTTCTACATGCATAGCCTAAAATGCACTGTTTTTGCCGCGGCCTTTGAGGCTATAATTGCAGCAATTGAAACAAACGAACTACTAATTTGCAAGCCCAATCAACAAGCGAATTCAGCATTAGAAATACATTGAAAATCCATCTCCTCCTTCCCATGACAAATAGCACGTTTCTATGTTATACTTCTCTCCGGATAAAGTTCAGGGAATATGTACATAATGCTGAAGCTCTCAGCCATGCAAGTAGAAAAAAACCACTATTCTTTAAATTCATAGCATATACACAATTGTTTTAAGGAATTTACATACAATACGTTCTTATGATTTCATTAAGATGACGTTTCCGAAGGTACTATATTTGTTATCTTTGAGATTCTCTTAAATTCATTTTATTTTTTAAACACTTACTATTACTGCAGTGACATTAAGATAACTGTAGAATGGCCCCCCACCAGTAATGACGATGCGGGACGCAAGGTGCTTGTACTGTGCTCTTTATTTAATTAACAGAGAGGGAGAGCGCCACCATTATCCACTCGCGCCGCGATCATAATATGGCCCCCCGCGTCACTCCCGCGATGCCTTGCGGCGGGTCACGCGGGCGGCAAAGACTAGACCGCGACACTACACATCTTCCCCCTTAACAGCAACACAATGAACGGATAGAACTTCCTGAGGGCCTCAGGGAGGCGCAATGCAAATCATACAGGGCGTAGGGGAGAAGGAAAGGGAGAGCGAGAGAGAGAGAGAGAGTAAGAGAGAGAGATGAGATGGTGAGTTACATCTGGAATTCACCAAACCGTTTGGGTAACACCACTGTCCGGCCTCTGCGAGTGCGTCTGGGTGGTGTTTGGACCTCCTGAGTCTCCCCTATGCTGGGTTCGGTGTCTTCCGTGCTCTCTTCCTGGCCATCGCCTAGCGGAGTGGGAGGTCCTTGTATGACACTGGCTTTGTCAGTGTCTTGACTGTGTGGGCGTGGCCTTTGCTGCGGGGTCCCTTCCCCACTCCCACCTGCGGAGGCATTGGCTGTGTTGGTCGGTGCACCTCCCTCGTCAATCCTCCTTACTTCCATTGCCTGGGTGTTTTTGTCATCGTCGCAGCCTGTCTCTGGTTCATCCCAGCTGGTGGTTGTGGTGGTGCTTTCCTTGCCCCAGTCCAGGACTTTGTTGCATTTTGCCATTCTTGCTTGTGACCACACCTTTCCATCGCTCAGCAGAGCAGAGCGTGTGTATAGCTCCATCACTTGTAGGGGCTTGCTGAATTTGCTATCTCCTTTCTTGCCCAGATGGCCACGTTTCACCCTGACCCAATCGCCCTTGGATAATGTGACGTCCTGCACTTTGTGCCTATTGTCATAGTGGGCTTTGTAGATTTGTTGGGCCTTTACTATGTTGCTCCGGACAACCGCTGGGGACCACTTGCTTTGGAGTCGCATGTTCATCCAGGCTGTGTTGTCTCTGGTGAACGGTTCCCTGCCTCTTAGAATTTTGAATGGGCTGTATCCTGTGAGGGTGGGTGTGATGCGGTACACCCAGACTGTGTTTTTGACTTCCGTCTCCCAGTTCTTGCCCGCACTGATGGCTGCCTGAATAGAGCCCATGATCACCCGGTTGAACCGTTCGACCAGGCCGTTGCCGGCTGGGTGGTACACCAGGGTGTGTTTGGCTTGGATCCCGTTCCTGGTGATGAAGGATGTCCATTTCTCTGATGTGAACTGGGGCCCATTGTCGCTGGTGAGGATTTTCGGGATCCCTTCTTTCAGAAAGGTGTTGGTGAGGAAGGTGATGACTGCATCCGAGTCCACTGTCTCACAGATCTCTACTTCTGGCCATTTCGAGTATCTGTCTACTAAGACAATAAGGTACTTGGGTACACCCCACGAGTCCAAAATAGGGCCCACAATGTCTACGGATAGTTCCTCCCACGGGTTGTTGGGGGTGTGGAACTCTCCCATGGGTGGTTGCAGTGTGATGAGGGTCTTGTCCGCGCTGGCGCAATGCTCACAAGCTGGGACGAATCTCTCTATGTGGTTGTCCATGGCGGGCCACCAGTACGACAGTTTCACTCGACTTTTCGCTTTCACAATGCCCAAATGACCTTCATGTGCTATTGCGAGTATACGGTCCCTTAGCCCTCTCGGGGGCACAACTCTGGCGCCGCGTAACAGGTAAAATGTGCTCGTCGCTGATGGAGAGTTCGTCCCGGACTTCCCAGTACTTCCTGAGGGTGTCGCTCGTGTGCCTTTTTTCCGGCCATCCTTGTGTGACGAACCCTCTGACGTGCGAGAGTTCTGAATCTTGAGCGTATGCCGACTCCCAGTCTTGAGCGCTGATGATGCTCTCGTGGTCTGTTGTGAAGGCTACTTGGTATTCGTCCCAGTCCGACTGTGTGACGGCTCCTTCCATGGCCGCCGATCTGCTTAGAAAATCCGCTACTCTGTTCTTTGTGCCTGGTATGTGCTCGACATCGTACACGAAGTCCAATAATCGAAGTGTCATTTTTGCTATGTGTGGGGTGGCCGTTACGTTGCCGCCGGATGTGAGGACTTTGATCAGTGGTTTGTGGTCCGTTCGGAGTGTGAACCTTGACCCCCACGGCATTGGCAAAATTTTCCCATTGCCCATATGGACGCAAGCATCTCCTTCTCGATCACACTGAATTTTTCTTCATTGGGGGCGAGGGATCGCGAAGCGAACCCGATGGTGGTTTCTGTGCCGTCCGCCGCTCTCTGGGACAGGACTGCCCCCAGCCCTTTTTTGCTGGCATCTGTGGTGAGGATGCTGGGCGCGTAGCTGTCGAAGCCGTGCAGGGGAATGGCCTCGCAGATGTCCCGTTTGATGGCTTCAAATTCGGTTTCCGAGTCCTCGGTCCACGAAAAGGCTGTCTTGTCTTTCAACAGTTGGCGCAGACTGTGCGTTTTGATGGCGAAGTTGCGGACGAATTTACTGTAGAACTCCGCGAGCCCGAGGAATGAGCGGACGTCGTCTTTGTTCTGCGGGGTGGGTGCGGACCTGATGGCCTCCACGTTGGCTGTCTTTGGGGAGATGCCTGTGTCGCTGATTTCGTGCCCCAGATAGGTCACCTTGCGTAGGCCAAATCTGCATTTGTCCCATTCCGCTGTGAGTCCGTTTTCTGACAATGTGCGCAGCACTGTACGCAGAGTGGCGTCATGTTCTCCTTTGGTCTTCCCCATTACGAGGATGTCGTCCTGGAAGTATAGGACTCCATTGACATCTCTGAATAATTTGTGCATTAGTTTCTGAAAAACGGCCGCAGCGGATGCCAGGCTGAATGGGAGACGCCGGAACCTGTAGCAGCCAAACAGGGTAATGAAGGATGTGAGCTTCCTGCACGAAGGGTGGAGCGACACTTGATGGTATGCTGCTGTGAGGTCGATAGCGGAGAACCATTTTACTCCCTTGGTCTGGGCTAGCAGTTCGTTGATCTTTGGCAGCGGGAATTTGTCGACGATGATGTTTTTGTTGAGTTCTCGAAGGTCTATGCAAAGGCGTATCTTCCCACTCTGTTTCCGTGCCACGACCAAGGGTGCCAGCCACTCTGCGCACTCTATCGGTTCAATGATGTCATTGTCTTCTAGCCGCTGGAGCTCTAGTTGAACTGCCTCCCTGCAATTGAAGGGGATATCCCTGACCTTGTGGGAGACTGGCACTGCACCTTCCTTGAGCATGATCTTATGGGTGAATTTTGACATCTTCCCGATGTTGCCACCGAAAACATCCGGAAACTCGGTCTTCAACGAGTCCAGCAGGGGCGGGTCATCCGTCATGAAGACTTGAGTGTCGCCGCCAGGGTTGAGTTGTATGCCCAGAGCCCCTTGGTCGGCCCATCCAAGGACCGATGGCCCTGTGCGTGCAACATATAATTTCCCTGTGGTGTCTCTCCCTTTGAACTCGAAGCGTAGCCTCCGGAATCCGACCATCGGTATTTTTTCTCCAGTGAAGGTGACGGGATGGGCATCCGTGGGGTGGAGGTGGTCGCCGACCACATGGGCAAAGTCCCTGTCTCATAGGTGTTTCTGGATGATTGTGTATGGCGAACCAGAGTCCGCAACCATGGCTATTTGTACACCTCCAATGGTCAGCATGCAGGACGGCTTCTTGGAGGTTCTGCTTTCAATGCCTAGGACTTAGTCCTCGATACAAAGGATACAATCCTGGTCCGTCTCTTCCGCTCCATCCTGGTCGTCGGACTCGTGCTGGACGTATTTGACTGTGGCCCCTCTGGGTTTGCGTCTGAAGACTTTTCCGAAATGTCCAATAACCCCACAGAAGGAACATATGACGTGGAACACAGGGCATTTTCTGTCGTCGGCCATGTGGGATTGGCTGCCGCACCTGTAGCAGGTTCCGCGTTTGTCCGTGGTGTTGCGGTTGGGCCCCGGGAACCGTGGCATAGACAGTCTGGTGTTGGCTGAGCTCGAGCCTGCAGTGGTTTTTACATTCAGGACTTTCTGGTCCGTAATCTTGCACACCGTGGGTTTTTGTTCGCTTTCTTTCTTGGCGGCGAGCGCGCACCTTTTTGACAGTTCCGCTTTCTTGACGATTGCGATGATTTCGTGGAGGGGCGCTTCCCCACTGACCCACAGCTTCTCCTGGATGCTGGTGTGGGTGGTGTGCATTATGATCTGATCACGTATAAAGTCGTCGTGCAGGGTCTCAAATTTGCAGTTTATGGCTAGCTTCTTGAGGGCTGCTACATAGTCTTCCACTGTTTCGGAGTCAGTCTGTTTCCTTTGGAAAAAATTGTACCGATCGATGGCTGTGCAAATGACGGGCTGGTAATGGCTGTCTCAGTCTTCCAAGGTGTGTTGGAAGACGTCTTCGTCGGCGGCGACTCTGGGTTTCTTCACCATGTTCCCGTAGACCCGCAGTCCTTCTGGTCCCAGGTTATGTAGAAGGATCTTCTTCCTGCGTTTGCTTGAGAACGCTTCCTCACCTTCCTCCTCGAGCGGCGATGGGTAGTTCAGGAACTACTCCTTCCAGTCGGCCCACTTCATGGCCGGTTCCCCTGGTTTGGGCAGAAAGGGAACGGGGTTCGTCAGCTAGAAGGTCTGCGCACACATGGTGGCTGTAACCGTGGATGTCCTGGTGGGACCCGGAGCTCCCTTGGTCGCTGCGGCCCTTGTGGTGACACAGCTTTGGGGCTAGGACTGTTCGGCCAGGTGCTGGCTGGGGATGGCTCCCCAGATGGTCGCGGAAGCTGGCACCGGGTGGTGGTGGCGTAGAGGCACGCGCTCCCTACTGCGTGGCCACCCTCCCCTTTGACTGAATGGGCTGCTCACCGGGAAGTACGCCTGCGCGTTGGTGTACGCGCCAAAAGTCTGGTGTGGCACTAGGAAGTAGACGAGTTGCTCCTGGACCCTCGTGGTCAGTAAGGTACGTGAAGTTGCAGGGGTTACCGTGCGCCGACGTGCGCACCGAGGGTCTGCCGCGTGTGATGGCTGCCCACTGTGAGTGGTGTTGGTACTGAGGTCCCTCAGCTGGTAATGACGAGGTGTGCCCACTCTCCTTGAAGCTGTGCGGTCCGAGCCGCGGCGGTTCTTCCGCCTCGTCACCACTGTAAAATGGCCCCCCACCGGTAATGACGATGCGGGACGCAAGGTGCTTGTACTGTGCTCTTTATTTAATTAACAGAGAGGGAGAGCGCCACCATTATCCACTCGCGCCGCGATCATAATCCGGCCCCCGTGTCACTCCCGCGATGCCTTGCGGCGGGTCACGCGGGCGGCAAAGACTAGACCGCGACACTACAGTAACTCCATCACTATTTTGACTTATTTTTTGCTTTATTTATTGATTTATTTCACACGACATTTCTAATGGAGCTGTTGTACAAAAGGACATTAACGGTGCACAGCATGATAAGCAAATAGTGTTAAAATCGCTAAAGTGAAATGGTGATTAAAGCGTTAAACAAAGATACTGTTGTGTGATGGGCAGACAACGAGAACTAAGGGGCCCATTAGGATGGCGGGCGGAAGCACCACCGCCGTGCTGGCGGATGCAAAAACCACCAGTTACCGCCCGCATGCTGCAGCCCACACGCCCGCCAAATTACGATGTGAAAAGGCAGCCAAACACCGCCGGCAAGCCAGCGACGCCGTCCGCCATCAAAGTGCGCCCGCTCACGTAGCGGCGGAGCGCCCAATGGAGACACACCGCCAGACGAAATCACGTACCGCCCGGCGTACAAATTACGATGCCGCAAACAAACAGCTCCCACGGCTAAGAGACACCGCACGTGAAAGTGAGGCGGAAACCCGAACGCCGAGCACAGACACCGAAGAGGCGACCCCCCCGAGCATGAATCCAGCACTGCAGGCCCTCCCCATGCTATACCTGATGCACCACCAAGGAGGCAACGTACCGCGGAGACGCAGGTAGGCACACACACAACAAGGGCACGCAAACAGCGCACACAGTGCAAGTGCGGAAAAGGAGGACATGGCACCCCTCAACACCCCTGCGTGGATAAGACACATCCACCACTGCACCCACAAATGTAACACAGGGCAAATTGCAACATCTCGCAACTATCATGGGCACACCACCTGGGACCAGGAACTAACGACCCCGTCACGGCACCGCAGCACAGCGGCGATGACGCAGCCACACATGCGCACAACTCAGCGCCCAACCATAACGCCATGTATGCGTCGCACACAAACAACACAGGGACACAACCAAGCACCACACACACCAGCCACACCCAGAACGCACATGACACGTGACAGGCCTGCCACAGTCATGTCCCCAACGCCCAATTCACGGACAACACCCAACGTCACACAACCGACGCCCACATGTCAGTGAAGTCACGCAACATCAGGACACACCCCTGTGTGACAAACATGGTGAAGCACACAGCGGCGGCAACACCACCCAGTAGAACATGGGCCCCGTCGGGAAGAGGTACGCCAGTACCACACAGAAACACCCATACCACCCTGCACCCATGAACCAGACATACAAAACGGAACACCAAAGAGCCCGGGGACCGACAACAGGTGGACCCAAGAATGACACCCACACACAAGGCCCAACGCATAGCGGAAACACAGCCTGCCGCCCACACACGGGAGAGCAGACAGCACTGAATGACCTTCCATTCCAACTCCGAAACCACAACCCGACTAAACAAGCCGGAGAATACAGCCATTGTCCCAAAAAAGACCAACACAGGCATGCAGAGGAAACCGACCACAGGGCAGATAGCGCATATCACCTAAGAACATACCGAACGGGAAAGAAAAATATAAAACTCCCCCATGCCGTTCCCATGCAAGTTATCTGGAAGGAGTCACACACCACTGACCTTGAACATTCAGAGAAGCACGTGGGATGAGGGCCCGTGTCCTCCGCACAAGCTAACAGAACACAAGTCCTGCCCCCCTATGACCATCACAGACCTCACAGCAACCTCGGAGCTTGCACATTGCAGACTGCACACACAGCCGGAGCACGCCACCACATCGCCCCGCAGCAAAATGGCACCTACAACACACCTACCCAACTACGCCAGACAGGTCAAGCTGTACAAACACAACCTGATACAGATAATGGGATGCGAACCCCTATCCCTGCTGAACGTAAGTTACTGACTGACTTACCGCATCGCATTGTTCAGCTGCGTCATACCCGTCTTCTACTGTCGGAGGTGTCCCTTCCACCATCCTGTGGAGTTGTGCCTCTCCAACCCGGCATGTCCAAGGGCGGACCTGCTACCACTATTCCACCCTCTGGACGCACACGACAGGGTCTGTTCAGCCTATGGGGGCATGGCGTATGTGGCGAACATCGGACCCACACTGCAATGGGACCACTGTGCCTCCACACGACGGATCATGGATCACAGCTACATCATGCTCCTACAAGGGACAACTTACGAACAACACCGTGACAGCCACCATCCGCTACATTGGCTGGCAAACATGTATACCACCAATGAAATGGAAGCCCTGCAGGAAGCCATCGCATACCTGTCAACCTGTCAATTCGTAGGACCCCGACGCAATCCCCCAATTGAGCCATGATGTCCGACACTGTACCCATGCTTAGCTTCCGCACGGACTGGCCGGTAACCACTACAACAGCCATACCAAACGACCTGCAACTGATACCACACCATCAACGACACTGCCATGACATCGGATGTGTCCGGGACATGCACTCTGTTCCCCATCACATCCAGGAACTCTGCATGTATCGGGGGAGGCAGTGGCATGGGATATGTGTATCGCACCCACATGGACAGAACTACACGTACAACTATGCCATGACATGGATCCTGCGCCCATGGACATATGCACCGCACAGTGGACAGGAATCGCCCGGCTGGAGTATGTGAGAGCTGCACCCCTTCTCCCCTCCCCGGAAATCCCGTAACAGGACCTTTGCATGGACGACAAGTGCATACAACAACAACACGACCCCAGTGACTGTGACATGTCCAGTAGCCACCATATGGCAACAACAAGTGGGACGCCGTTGCATGCACGTAAGCCCATGCCCTGATGTCAACTCACACGCACGCGTGCATGAGTAACAACAGCAGCACACCTGTCACATGGAACTGAGATGGACTGTGCCCATGATGCCAAGCGGTCTGGTAGGCTAAATGTATACCGTCTGTGTCAAAGTCCGCAGCACCGCAGCTATTTGCAAATGAACATTAGCACAGCAACGGCCAAGCAGATGTAACTCTGAAGCCCACATCCCACATGCAACAGCTAATCACATGTACCCCTACACCCTTAGCTATGTGTAATCATGCTCAGTATATGCTCCACATGCATACCGCTGCCAGTAGTGTCCACTATACTGCATCACAGAGGACATAAGTCACAATACATGGTTTGAAGAAAGAAACTGTCTCTGCTGATTCCTTTCACAAGTACGAATGTGAGATGATGAGAGTGTGTGATGTACACGGCAGTCGTGACATGACTATGTAGTCCACTGTCATTGGATGTCAACGCAAATGAGTAGCACAACTGTGGAAGACACACATGTGTCGTGTGAAGCGGGAGTGACGCTTCGCTCAGGTGGGTGGGTGTGACGGGTAGATGCGCACATGCAAAGTTGAAACACGCTGTGTCGGGAGGGGTCCGGAACTGCACATTACCGCTTCCCTGGGCAATGTTAAAGGCCACCTGTCGGGGGGATGTGAACACGTGTGTGCACAGCAGCCGGGCACACGAACAATGCGGTATCAGGCGTACACATCAGCCCACCCTCTGTGGACAAGCTGGATCCTGTTGTGCGCCCGCCAGGCCCTTGACAAGGCACACACATCCCCTGCCGACCAGGTGTATCCCCAACATTGTCAACCTGCACAGGCAATCCAGGGCACGGGATGGCAGTGGAGCATGGTGGGGGAGAGGACTCGGCGCGCTCCTCCGGGACACATCACGCAGGCAAAACATCCTCAATGTGTAGCATGGCTCAAGTCATATGGAAGTATTGGGGGACGCACACATCACGAGCAGGAGTGACGTCACGGAAGGTGGCTCGCACCATCCCACCCATTGCCTACATCTCCACACACGTCACATGCCGTTGCAACAGAGAAGCCAGCGCGTGCGCAAGCACCTCCGAGCCTGCCCCAGTGAGGCAAAAGAGTGAATGTGTGGGTCCATCAGCCCCAGATGGACGCGGCATGGGCCGCTAGGGCAGCTACAGCCTCTGTGTGTCGCAGGTGGTGTATCCGGACTGCGGAGACTGCTATGCATTGTCTATGTTGCCCGTGTCTCGAGTCGGGGCACCACGCAGGTGGACGGCGTCCCGCCACACATCATGCCGTGAGACAGACCACTCGCTCAACTGGACCCACACATACACTCCTTGGCCTCTCCGGGGCGAGCTTGGGGCTGCATCTGCATGCGCTAGCCCCACAGGTGCAAATGCATATTGGGGGAGCGAGGGAGGCCATGCGGACAGAGACAAAGACGACTGTATTACTGTCAGTGAGGTCAAGGAATGACCCTGATGTGGACAGGAAAAGACGTGCCCCGTGTGTATTGCAACTAGTCGCTAATCCGATCACCCTCCCATGTCCTGCATGTAAGCCCGCACCTAGCCCCGCCCACCCACCACATTGAAATTAGCACCAGCACAACATCATTCACATTCGAAGCACTGACTGTGGGTGACAACCATTGGACACACTTGTTGAGGCCACCCACGCGTACATGTGGGCCCTCCATGATCCATGTCACCTGCGGCAAAGTGATGACATGCGCAATGACGGAAGTGAGGAGAGCTGTCTGCCCCACGCACAGATGGTGCATCAGCTCCACAGACCCAGCAGCGAGTGCAGCAGGGGTCACATGTGCAGGGGCAGCTGTGCCTGGTGTGAAGGCACATTCAAATTGACAGCACATCGACCAATGTGTAGTCTGCCCACACCTACAGTCCATTATCATGCGGACATAGAAAATGAACATAGGGCAACACATCTGTGTGGGTGCACCCACTGTGACCAACACTGCGCAATCATCGACGTACTCGCCCTGTGCATGGCCCACCACGCAAAGGAGGTCACATTCAGTGCCACCATCCACACACACATCCCTATCACGAGACATGGTGTGTCCAATAGTCAGTACTGAGTTAGCGCCCATCTGGAGGGTCCTGAACAGGAGACACATGTAACCCACTAGGCAGTCGGTGCTGTCACCTACTGGCATTGTGCAGTCAATGTGCAGTCCAGGCTTGCTGGGACTGAGAGGGGCAGCATGGCCCAGCCTGACATTCACACGAGCAACAAGTGCACTGAGACCTGCATTGGCAATTGCAGACGTTGGCCTGCACCCAGCTGGCCCGGGACGCCTACCTCCATAGTGGAACATGCAGGGTGCAACCGCGAGGGTCATCGGAGTTGGAGGTAATGGCCTGGCCCATGTTGGTGACAGTCCGCTGATGCCATGTGCACCACACAGTATGATGTGCGCACTGCATCTGCAGGTGTGGCCATGATGTGCGTGTGGGTGCAGGTGCACAATGGACGGGGCCACAACATGCCGTGTGCATAGGCAGGGACGGCCAGTGGCCGGCCCCCACATGTCTGTTAGCATGTCATCATCTGCACATTGGCATGGGTGCATGGTATACGCATATGCACACGCATGTCATCTCTCACTATGTACATCTGCCACTTGGAACGTGCAAGGTTACGTGTCACATGTGATGTGTATTTGCAAGCACACAGCCGTGTTGGCATGGGGCTGTCAATGTGTACACCTGACAATGCTTCTGGAGGTGTGATCCGTACAGTGCTGCACATAGGGTGCAGTGGTGACACCAATGACTGTCTCATATCCCCTCATGCCACAGGTCCCACTTGTCTTGGCCGCTCAGCCTGTGCCCACATCGTCGTTGGTGTGTGCCATACTCATCCAGCCTCGGAAGCAGTGTGATGCACAGCAGCCAGTCATGTTGCCGTGGTGTTGCCGCTTGCCGAATATGCAGTCAGTCCCCATCAGCACGCCTCACAGGTCATTGAGGCCTGGATCCCCATGTGCATGCACATAGCAATGGTTTGTGTCACTGCCCATTGCTATTGGTGGGAGACCTGTGTAAGTGTATTGTGGCTGTGCTGTCCCTGCATGACAGCTGTTCTGTGACTCATGTTCTTGCTCTGTCATATCAGTTATGTGTATGTGAAAATGCCATGTGGCGTGTTGCTTTGACATGTGTCCACTTCCATCTTTCCTAGGCGGAGACCAAACATTTACCGCCCTTACCAATTGTTGGCGGACATGGAGGATTCTGAGGTCATCCGGAAATTTCGTCTGGACCGACCAACCCTGCATCGACTATGTGCCATGTTGGAACCCCACCTCCGTCCTCGCAGGGTGTATCCCACAGCATTCACCCCCACGGCTAAGGTGATGGCTGCACTGCATTTTTTCGCCACTGGGTCATTCCAGCACACAGTGGGCAGTGGAGGTGGGATGTCCCAGCCCATGTTCAGCATGGTGCTGAGGGATGTACTGGCAGCCATGATGCTGTACAGGAACAGGTACATCCGATTCCCCAGGGCACGTGAGTGGGCGGCAGTGAAGGGTGCATTCTATGCCCTTGGACGGATCCCACACGTTGTTGGTGCCATTGACTGCACCCATGTTGGCCTTGTCCCACCACAGGCCACTGAGCAGCTCTTCCGCAACCGGAAGCACACGCACTCCCTGAATGTGCAAGTGGTGTGCCTTGCGGACATGTTCATTTCCCACGTGTGTGCAAAGTTCCCAGGCTCGGCCCATGACGCGCACATCATGCGCAACAGCATATTACCACGACTGATGACCAATCTGCAACAGGACCGTGGCTGGATTGTCGGTGAGTATGTGGAGTTGTGTAGCGTGCTGGCTTAAGGATGCTGTCTACTGTCCTGTTTGAATTGCAACGGTTCTCTGTGTCCCCCACGCCCAGGTGACTCGGCTTACCCGAATGGGCCCTGGCTGCTCAGTCCATTACGAAATCCTCGGACCCCAGCAGATGACCGCTACAATGAGGCACATGGGAGGACCTGACGTGTGGTCGAGCGTACCTTTGGCCTCCTCAAGTCCAGGTTCAGATGCCTGGACCGCACCGGGGTGCGCTGGCGTACTCCCCACAGAAGGTGTGCCAGATAGTGGTGGCTTGCTGCATGCTGCACAATCTGGCCATTCGAAAGCAGATCCCCTAATTGTGGATGACGGAGATCAACCAGGGCCCCAGCCTGCACACCAGGACAGCTCCAGTGAAGAGGACAGTGGAGAGGATGAAGCTGTCAATGTGCGTCAGCAGCTCATCGCCCGCTACTTCACTTAACGGTGAGTGACCATGTACGACGGCTGATGTGGCTGTAGTTGTGCAGGTGTATGTGTGCTCTGTTACTGGGGCCTTTTGTTCACTGAGTGCTGTGTGTCAATGGTCCATGTCCAGGTTGGTATGCCACTGTCAGTGGCTGTAGCATTGTGCCCCGTTGCTCTCTGAGATGTGTGTGCATTGCTTGTAGTTGGTGACAAGTACTGTGTGATGAGTGTGTGACACACTCATTGAATGTACTCTTGTTCTGTTTTTCACCCCTAGGTCCCTGCAGCCTCTCCTGTCCCATCGACATGCCACACAGCAGATGCTATTCTGCTCATGGTGGCGATTGCACATCGTGGAATAAACCCAGGACACATTAAGCCGATTGTGATCAAGGTGTATTTATTAACAGCGGTGACATGTGATTGTGTGCAAGGTGATGACAAATGTGGTGCATGCTGTGACAATGAGTTGACGGTCATGGCTGCGTGATGGTCAAGGTGTACCCATGGAGTTCTATGTCCACAGTCCAACAGACACATGCCATTCACATGGCAGTGTGGGCTAGGATCGTATTCCAAGTCAATGCAGTAGGTGGTCAAGGTGGCTGGCTGACTCACTGGCGTTTGGTGCGGGCGAAGTCCTCTCTGGACACCTGTTTCCACTTCGGACGGCCCCTTCCACGTTTGGGAGGGGGGGGTGTTGATGTTCCGCTGGTGGTGGTTGAGGAGTGCTCACTCGCTGTGGACGCAGGGGAACGTGATGCTGCACGAACCTGCGCCACAGCAGGTGGTGGCGGAGGTGGTGTTCCTGGCCTTGCTTGTGCCCTCCCCCCCACCACCAGCTGGCCCATGAGGTCCGCGATTTGGGCCATGTGGGCGTCCATGGACCTCAACACCGCAAGGACCTCCCGCGTGTCGCTTGCCGACCTGGCCCATTCGCCTTGAGCCTCCTCATAGGCCCCAAGGACTCTGTCGATTGGCGGCAGGGCTTGGCTCCCAGGCACAGTTGGCGTTGGCCTGGCCCTGCTCCTCCTACCAGTACTGCTGCCACCGACCTGCCCACTAGCCACATTGCTCACCACGGTCCTCGCTGTGGCTCCCAGGGTGGACCCAGTCGGCCGGACCACCACTTGCGCTGGGGCCAGTGATGACGTGGTGGTGGTTGCGGCAGTGGGAGTGGCCGCAACGACCGTGGGAGTGGCCGCCACAACAGTGGTAGTGGCCGCTACGACAGTGGCAGCAGGGGGCTGTGAGTGGTCATCAGCCCTGGATGATGGGTTGGTGGGTGGGAGGGTGCCTGGGGTGCGGTTGGGCCCTGCCACACCAGATGGGCCTGCTGGGTGGTCTGTGTCCGAATAGGAGGACAGATCCTCCACATCCGTGAGTCCTTGTTGGGGGCTTGCAGGCTGGCTGTGCTGGCTGCTGTCTCCATCTCCAGCATCCAGCAGTTCGTCACCTGTGGGGGAATGAGATATGTTATTGTGTTGCACATGACAAAGTATGTTTAGGTTGTCTGACATCCACAGTTCGTGCACAGTCGTGCACAGGTTTCCCGGAGCCGTGTGTGTGGCTGTGCTATTTGTTGTTGTGTGGGCATGCCAATGGGACTGTGTGCTGTGGACATGTGGCATGGGACAGATTGGCAATGCCGATGGGTGTGTTGCTGTGCTCCTGCTTTTTATGGCTCTGGTGTATGCGGACTCCAGACCCATCGTGGAGGTTGGTTTGTACTATGCTCTTGGGGTTCAAATGTAATGCTTCGAAACGCAGATGGCATATTGGGGGTCAGCCCCCTGAAATGCATTTGAGATGAACTATGCTTTTGGGGTACATACTGTGTGCCATGGGTGCAGAACGTGACATGTGTTGTGGCAACATGACAGTGCATTGTCTGAGGTGTGTGTATGTCTGACATACCCTGCATATTTGCTGTCTGTTGTGATTTCTGGCCATGTAATTGGACGCATTGTTATGAGTGAGTAATGGTTGTGTGCCACACGACGTATTGCAGATGGTCCAATTCCTTGGTGTGCGTGCTGCCCTGTGCCATGTGCATCACTGCAGTGCTCGGGGTGTGTGGCCCATGTTATGTGTGTTGTTGCTCACAGTGTGACGTGCGCTTCATTCACTTCTGGCACATGATTTGTCATGGGCATGTTTCTTTGCGTGACTACTGTATGTGGACCAGCTGTTCGGATGACATACCTTTCATGTGACTGGGGCTGACGGATGAGATGGATGGTATGTTGTATGTGCATTGTGTGTCTGTGTGTTTGATGGGTCCAGTGGTGTTCGTGTGCATTTATGTTGCTCCACGCTGTTGCATCTAGTGTGGTATGTCTTACATGGGCGTAGTTGTGGGATGTGTGGTTGACAGGCAGTAGGGGCTACATGGACAGGACTTCGATGGTGTTGCAGTTGTGTGTGATGGGTTGCACTGTGCCTGCCGTGTGGTTCTGTAATCAGTGTGACTTGTGCATGCAGACGTGGCTCCTTGGGTGTTGCTGTGTCTGTGATGGGTCATGTGGGGTGTGACTCTGTGGTTCATGTCCGTGTGCACATTGTTCACATGGTTGTGGCAGGGAGCAGTGCTGCGTGTTCCTCTGCTACTTGACATGTCCCATGTGTTAGTCGTAATTCAGTCCTCATGCCTCCAGTCACCCCGCCCTGTCCAGTTTCCCACCTGCAGGTTGTTTTTGAGCGTGCACTGGACTGGATGCAACATGGTTATGGGCGGGGGGTGCTCCATGTTGCAGGTCTGTGGGGGTGGGGGCGGTGTTATGGGTCGTGGTGATGGCTGGACACCCACTGACACCGTTTGTCCTGGGGCGGGATGTCTACCTGTCAGCTGCCGGTGTGCACTGCAGTGGCTGCTACGTGGGTGTGGGCTGTGGGCTGTGCTCCTCCTTGCTGTGCTGTGGAACTAGGGGCCTGGTGTGTGTTGTACTTCAGCTGTCCCCCCTCCCACCCACTGCCTTTGTGTTGCTGCTACTTACCTGTTACTTGTCAGTTAGTGCAGCTACGGCTGCCACATGGGTGTGGGGGGTGCTCCGCCTTGCTGTGCTGTAGGACTAGGGGCCTGGTGTGTGTTGTACTTCAGCTGGCCCCCCTCCCACCCACTGCCTTTGTGTTGCGGCTACTTACCTGTTACTTGTCGGTTGGTGCAGCTACGGCTGCCACATGGGTGTGGGGGTGCTCGTTGTGGCGCTTCTGGAGTACTAGGGGACCTGTTGGTAGTTACGTGGCTGGCTGGGTGTACACATGCCCCCATGGTTTTGTTAGTTGATATGTTTGGGCTGTGTGTGTGGTGGTGCCTGTTGCATGTGTGAGTGATGTGTTGTGTATTGTGTACTGGACATGGGGGTGTTTGTCCCTCGGAGCTATGGCATGGTGGTAGTGCATGTGAGTACATAGCGGTGTGCTGGTATACATTTGTTTGTACTTACCAGCCTCCACTCCCCTGGTAATCCGGTGAGGATCTCCGGATGGATGATGACTCGCACCTTCTCCTCCCACGCTTTGAAGGTCTTGTAATGCGCGGGATTCCCTCCGCCAGTCGTGGCAGCCAGCTCTCGATTTTTGCTCTCCTTCTTCTTGACCAGGCTTTTGATGTCGTTCCACTGTTTGTTTATCTCTCCTCTGTTTCTGGGTACGGTCCCGACTGCATTGACCTGGTCTACAATTCTGTTCCACATTCTGTTTCTGGTGGCTAGTGGTGTGTGCTGGACCTGGTTGCCATAGATTTGTGTGTGCACCTTGACGATCTCGTCGACCATGACCGTCAGCTCAGTGGAAGTGAACTTGGGCATTCTGTGTGATGACATGGTGTTTGTGGTGCTGGTGCGGTGTGTGATGTGTGATGTGCAGGGGGTTTGTGGTGCCGGTGTTTGGTGGTGGTGGTGGTGGTGGGTGTGATGTGTGCGTATCTGTGGTGTGCTGCTGTCCTTGCTGTGTCACTGTGTCCTCTCCTCTCCTCTCTGCTTTGCAATGTTGCAAGGGGTTGTGGTCTGTGGAGGGGCTGCTTTTGTACTTACCTGTTTGGGTGTGTCCTGATGGTCTGTTGTTTTCAGGTGTGTTGTGGCTGGTGTTCTGGGCTTTGTAGTTTATTTGTTTGTCCAGGGGTGGTGTGTTTTCGGGATGTGTACTTTGTCTGTGTATTTGTGCGTGGGTTGCTGTGTGGACTTGCCATGTTGTGTGTGTTTGTTTGAGTCCGCGGCTGTTTCTGTGCAGGGACGTGGCCGCCATGGCTTCTGCCGTGTCCATTTTCTTCAGTGTTGTTTACGCTGGCGGGCGGTGTATTTGTTGTTTTTCCGCGCTCATGTCGGTGCAATCGTAATTTCACGTGCGGTGTCTCGACCGTGAGGGCGGGCGGTTTTGTGTTGTCGTGCGTCTTTCCGTCCGTGGCGGGCGGTTTGATTCCGACTCGGGCAAGGGCGGGCGGTATTTTGTGTGTTTTTTCCGCCGCTGGCGGTTTTCGGTTCGAGGCATCATGATTGCTGGGTCGGTATTCAGACGGTGTAGGCGGGCGGATTTTTGCCGCTTTCATGGGTGGCGGATTTTTTTACGCCCGGTATCGTAATGGGCCTTAAAGACAATATAGAAAAGTTACATGGTACAATTTTTTATATTATGTGTGCCCCGCCCTAATTGTTCTTTCAATTATTTGTCTAGTTTTAACTTGTTGAGTGAGAGGCAGACTAGGATCTCGAGTCAGTGATTTCCAATTATGGGAACCCAGTTATATGTCAGAATATCGACTACAAATATTTAGTGCCACAAATAAATTGAGGCTAATTCATGAAAGCTTTTATGAGTATGGGAAGTGATTCTACAAGAGTGCTATTTTTATGCACTCTTACATATGTTTGTGAATCCGCTGTAAAACATCCACTTCTCTATTGGTAAAAGTGAAAGGAGAGCACAGTTTGTTTAATCTGTTCTAATTGTATATAACTATTTCCTGAGTATTCTGATTAAGGGCCTTATTAGGTGTTTGGCGGTCTCACTGCTGTACTGCTCCAGCGGAAGTCCCAAGCAGACAGTTGAGCCAGCAGTCTTCCGCCCGCCGTATTACAATGCAGGCAGCCTGAACCGAAGACCGCAGTTCACGAGTGTGCCACCTGGGCCGCGGCGGATGGCAATGTTGGTGATGTATACTCTGTCGCAACCAGGGCTGTGGCTACCCGCCGGTCTGATTATGAAAACACAGTTGTACTGGTTGTCCCCTTGTGGCGGTTCCTCGAATATGTTAGGCTGTCGCGGGCCACTCCCAGCAAAGCACCAGAACAGTGCTAAATGGATGGATACAAAAACAACACAGCTGATATGCATTGGTCAAGTGTTTATAGGGGTATAGGGTAGGAAGTAATTTATTTATAATTAATTCATAATTAGTTGCTAATTAATATTAATTAATTAATTGAAAATTAAATATGGAAATTTTGTAATTAATTTTAGGTGCGGGTTGTGCCATTTGTAGGGGTAAAGGTTGGGAAGTAATTTATGAGTAATTAATTAATAATTAGTTGATCATTAATATTAATTAATTAATTGCTAATTAATTAGGGAATGGTTTATTTTATTTTTGTGTGGGTTTTGGTTTTATTGGGGTAAAGGGTGGGGAGTAAATTAATTTTACTTACTTTATAATTAGTTGATAAGTACTATTAGTTTTTTAAATACATTTCAATTGTGTAATTCATTTTTTACAGTTTATTTTTAGCTGTGTGTTGTGGGGATTATAGGGGTAAGGGGTGGTAAGTTAATTAATTTTAATGTGTTTCAGTTTGTTTTTTAATTAATAATATTTCTTTAATTGATAATTAATTTTGTTAATTATGGAAGTAAAAATGTTGTATTTAGATGTGGGTTGTTAATTGTGTGGTGTTATAGGGTAGGAAATAAAAACTAAATTTATGCAATAATTAATGTTTTAAAAAAATATATTTTCTAATTAAAATATGTATTTGTTTGAAAATTATTTTTTTATTTTATTTAATATAATATTTGTAGGTATTTGTCATATGTATTTAACATTGTAATATGTTTTTATTTATTTTAGTTTTTAATATTAAATATATTTGTATTTTAACATATTTATATATTTTTTTATGTATTTTGTTTTTTAAATATTTTTTTGTTTTTGATATTTTGTTTGTTTTTAATTTGGAACTGACTCAAGTGGGAATACTAATTTTTGCCCCTCTGCAATCCAACACTTTTCCTATTGTTACACTCATTGTAGTGAGAATAGTAATTTTGACTCATCCGCTATCCAACACTTTCCCTACTGTTGCACTCATTGGAGTGGGAATAGTAATTTTTACCCCTCCGCTATCCAACACTTTCTCTACTGTTGCATTGACTGGAGTGGGAATAGTAAATGTTATCCCTCCGCTATACAACACTTTCCCTACTGTTGGACTCACTGGAGTGGGAATAGTAATTTTTACCCCTCCGCTGGGAAATTTAAGTTTAAAGATTTTAAAATAGTTTAATGTTTTAATTTATAATATAATTTTTTTTTAAATAGATTTTATGTTATTGGTATAGGTATATATATATATATATATATATATATATATATATATATATATATATATATATATATATATATATATATTTATTACATTTTCATATAATTTTAAAAGTATAAAATAACTTAAAATGAATGGTTAATTAATTGTTTTAAAGTAAAATATATATATATATATTATATATGTGTTTTAACTTTTTTAATTAATTAAGTTTATTTCTTATATTTGTTAAAATATATATTAAATCCATTTTTTTTTAAATTAATGTTATTATTTAATACTTATATATATATATATTTATATAAAACAATATTTTGTACAACTATATTTTTGACGTATATTTTTTCCCCACTATTTTTGTACTTACCATTATAAATATAGGATGTCGATATTTAAAACTCGATAATGTGGTATGAGGATATTTTAGGTGTCAATATTCTGTCAGTGAACTGTTGGAATGCTGTCGGTAAGTTTATTACTATAAACATATCATCCCAGGACCCACAATATGTGTCAATTTGTAAATGTATGGTCCAGCCCAACTGCTTTTTGACAACAGGTATGTTGCACTAACCATTTTGCAAGTGTTGGGAAGTAAAGATTGAATTGACTTCAACGCCCATGAGTCCCTGTTTCTGTAACTCAAAACAAGATGAAATTGTGATTCTGCCCATTATCACTTGTCTGCCATGTTTTAACCGATGTTCCCTTCTCTTGGAGTTATCCATTTGTCAAGTGTTGGGAAGTAGAGATTGAAATGGCTACAACTATTATGATGCCCTGTTTCTGTGACAGAAAACAAGATGCAATACTGATTTTGCCCATTCTCACTTTTCTGCCATGTAACAACTGATGTGTATTTCTCATGGACTTAACAATCTACATACAATGCTCTACTCAAAGACATTTCTGACTTCATAGCTTTATGTTGTCTTGGTCTCCTCAACCAAAACTTTTAATGGCATGAGTGACATAATACCAAGTGTATAGCTCTAATATTTGTAAGGCATTAAGCTAAATCAGCTGCTTAGAAGTGGCAGCTGCCCCATTGACTCTGCACTTCTCTCATGATGACTAATGCTAAATATACAACTTAGTTAAGTGTTCGACTGTATTGTATACACAACTAGACCTTGGAATGGTCAAATACACATGTTACTTCTCCACTGTGTTGCCTTAAATGTTTGGGAGATGTCATGCTCATTTCTTAATCTAAAATGCAACATATCAGCACATCTAAGCAACTGACCAATTCTAGTAAATGTATTGAATGTCTTGTTAACAAGTTCAATATCATGGAAATATGTCACAATAGTAATCTCTACCTATTTTGTTTTACCTAGGTTTCTACTTACTGTGCCACAAAACATTTGGATGTAGATACCACATTTCCACCATAACAATGTTCTCTATTTCACAATTGGTAAATCTGGCACAGCACCTGAGCAGAGCGTGGCCACCGATCAGACTCCACTCCGCGCCCAGATGAAGCCCTCAATGATGACAACACCCCTGGACATGTGGACGTGGATGACGGTCCTGGCACATATGGTCAGCCTGGGCAGACAGCAACAATGAGTCTCACTGTGCCCACATGAACACCTCCCACCCCAGCTACAACACCACAGCCAACCCCAGTCCCCACAACCTGTGTACCATGCACGGCCACTACCATCTTGTGCCCCCCAGTCCTGGATTCTGAGATGACAATCACCAGTCCAGTCACATAGGAACCAGGAACCAGTGGGAGAGGGAGCCCTGGGCCAAGGGCACAGGCCAGTGGGGATAGGGTTTGTGGGAGGGGTACTGTGGGCCACCATTGACCAATCTTGGACTCCCAAGACCTGATAGGCCAAGTATTGATGGAAATCCGTTAGATTAAGCAGCTGCAGAGGGACATACACCAGGAGCTGACCACCCACAACACCAACATGGGCCAGCTCATTGGGGTGCTGCAGGACATCAACATCACCCTGTGCAGGGCTTTTCCACCACCATATACTTCTTCCTGTGGTCCAACTACATCTGGGCCATCTATACCTGTGGCAGCCACAGGAAGGGAGGCCCTGTCAAAGGAAGACATGACTGCAGATACCTCTGTATCTGCAGCAGAAGATCCCCGCATCGCAAGCGGGGACGTCCATGCAAAAATCCAGGAGGTGCAGATGACAAGACACCCTCTACAACCGGAAGAAACCTCAACCTTAATTTCTTCCAGTGTGTGCAACACATTCACTCTGTGGACTATTTCTGGACACTTTTCCCTTTCTGATGGGAGTAGTATTTTGGACTTTGAACTTCAGACAATTTGGCATCTACAACTATGGTTTCATTCACCATGACTGTCTACTTCACTTTTTTTGTTATTTTCATTTTTGCACAATGTATCTCTTAACCTTTATCACTTTAATAAATACACATTGTCTGCTGTTGTAAATCTCTCATCTAGCAGTGTATATGCTTGCTCCCATGTGAACTTTACAATGCCAAAACAAGCTACTTGAGTAAGCATGAATATATTGAATGTACACAATGTTTAGCTCAAGATCACAACCATGTCACACCGACACATATATACAAGTGTCTTGTTTTATAACATCTTTATTTCATTTTTCAAGTCATAGGCTGGCATGGTGTCAGAATCATAGCATATCATACATTTCTTAAATATTCTGTGTCAGTGATCACATTTTCAGGTGCAGGTCTTAATAACATGGAAGGTGGGCATACATCGACAATTACTACTGAATAGGCAAAATAAAATTGGTCTATGCCCTCAGCTGAAGCCATATCACCTACCTCACAAAAGGAATCTCACACCATTTAAACAAATAAACAGCTACGTGGCAGTACAACAGTTTCTGATCACAGGTTCATTCCAATAAAGTGGCCCATGCAGGTAAAAGTGGTGGATCTGGGTTGGGGGGTGATTCGACAGATGACCACAAGGGAAAATTAAATAAATAATCTGTCAAATCCGTTCTCCAACCCGGCCCCACCGCTCTTACCTGAACGGACCGCGGCTGAGTGGAATGTCACAGAGAAATGTCAGTGATGTGCCGCAAGCACTTTGGCCTACAATGAGGAGACACATCAACAGCTACATACAGTTTATACACTATGAGGATTTAGCCAATGTGAAGGGAGACTAGAATGATTTGAGTCCACAACAACATTTTGTTGGAGCACATGATGGCACACATATTGCATTAGGACCAACACACGACAAGGAACAAGTCCAATGGATTCCTCTTAACTTCCATCCTATCGCTATGCAAGCTGTCTTGGTAGATGCTTTGTACACCCAAAGTCTGTGACAGGCATTCCCAGGAACAATCCATTTCCACTTCGTATGTACAAACAGTAGCATATACCTGCAATGTCACAACTGTGAAATGTCCAAATAAAGATGCCATGGTGTAGGTACCTAAAACTAGGGGTGGGCGGAATTTGCGTAGTCGCGCTACGCAAAGCTCCGCGAAACGGTACAAAATCTCTGCGAGCACGCAAAAGATACGCAAACACGTGGAATTGCTTGTTCCGCCCGTTCGCGAATGCTGTTTGCGTGCTCGGGGAGAAATATCTTGCGAACACGCATTTTGAAAGCGCGAACAAGCAAAAAATTCCGCAAAGCCGTGGATCGCGGGATTTTTGGTAATTCCGCGTTCTCCGCGGAACGCGAAATTACCCAAATCCCGCAAATTCCGTGAGCGGAATGGAATTTACCGCCCAGGCCTACCTAAAACAGACCAAAACAAAGAGATTAGCTATCAAACTATACACATGACACAATTCACATAGTCAACTTCTGAAGAACACAGTCCTAGACAAAAATCTAAGCTAAACAAAGCAACACTAACAAAATGAGAATGAGTCAAAACCTTCCTCCACAAACATCTTTCACCAGAATATTCCAGAGCTTAAGCTTCCTAATATTTTCCCTAAACAAAACATACTCCTTACATCATCACAACAAGAATTGCTTTAATAGTCAGTCATGTCATCTCATGCCATACTTACACTCATGAGAAAAGGTTGTCGATGAGATCTTGACGGAAGTCCCAGTGGTACTTCATGGTCTTCATCATCTGCGATATAAGGGATGTTCCGTTGCAGGACGATGTTGTGGAGCATGCAGCAGGCCACTGTGATTTGACACACATTCCCAGGTGAGTAGAGGAGGGCTCCCCCAGTCTTGTCCAGACATCTGAATCTGGCCTTCAGGAGCCCACCAGCCCAATCCACTGGCCGCCGTGTTCTTCCATGGGCCTCATTGACGTCCCCTGGCGTAGTTGGATTCCTCAGTGATGTCAACAATCATGAACGGTTGGGATACGTTGAGTTTCCTAGATGGAAGACAGTCATAAGAGCAACAATAAGTTACACAATTTCTGATCATACTACCTGACATCACCCACACAAGTTAGGACAGATCAAACTTACCAACAAGCCAGGCCCTCTCCGGTAGTCATTGTGACCTCAGCTGGGGTATGGTGCTATTCTGCAGCATGATGGAATCATGGGCTGATCCTGGGAACTGGGCATAGACATTTAAGATATATAAATCCTGTAAGCACACAACTTGCACGTTGATAAAATGGAAGTGCTTCCTGTTACGGTAAACTTGTTCCCTGGCTTGCGGTGGCACTGAGGCAATATGGGTGCCATCAGTAGATCCAACCACATGTGGGTTCCGACCAAATCCACAGAAGTCAACCTTCACAGTGGCTAAATCCTCATGTCTGGGGAACTGGATATAACTGTCAATGTGTCTCATTATTGCTGAAAGCATGTCTTGTATTACACCACTGAACATTGGTTGTGACATACCACCAGATATAGCCACAGTGTATTGAAAGGAACATATTGCCAAAAAATGCAATACTGCAATAAGTCTCACAATAAGTGGGAACATGTGAGATTAGTGCTTTGAGGAAGGAGATCAGGCTTCAACTGATGACATAAATCCTGTATTGTTTGCCTATTCAAACTAAACTTCTTGATGACATCCATTTCTTCCATGTTCTAAAGGTCTGGAAATGGGCAGTACATTGGTGGCTGTTGTCTCCTCCTTCCCCAAGAGTACCTATGTGTGGAGTGAAAACAATTTTGAACATTGGTCATAGTGTCCACAGTAACATATATGAAGATTAAGCCAATAGTCATGTGACAAAACATAACTGCTTCAGAAAGCATCACACATAATCCACATAATAATTGTCTTCTGTCCAACATCCACCTATAATCCCCATTGTGGTCTTCACATGTGTCCTCAACAGAAAGTGCACATTATGCATCCAAAAATGTATCACGAGCAGCCATATATTGTAAAGTTTGAATTGTTCTCACAAAATACCATAACCGGCGGTGTACAGTGCACCGCGGTAATATGACGTTTATGCAAAGTAACGCACTACACAGATTTAGTGTAAAGGAAATTACAGAGCAATGGAGTAATACATATGTAAATATGTTAAACACATTTGTAGTGGTAGTGAACCCCTTAACAGTCAACAATACTATACTGCTAAAATGCCAGATGCCTGACCCCGCATATTGGACATTCGGAACCTGCCTCCGCCGGCGGAAGTCGGTGGGAAGGGTGGGCAGTTTCATCCACGGAGGACACAGCCATAGGCTAACACTGGTGATTGTAATGGCCACAGCCCAATAGCTGTGTCCGTCTACGCTGATGACCACGTACATGGCGTACATGTACGCTGTGGTTTGAAAAATAACTCTCTTGTCTCCTGACACTGCTGCTATCAAGACCTCCTCCACTTTAGCTGCTGTTTGCCATCTCTTGGAGCAATCATGCCAGGCCAAGCATGTGAGAGGGCCCTGCCCTTCTCTCCAGAGGTGCTGGAGAAACTTGTTGAAGAGCTCCTTCCCCTGTATGGCCAGCTCTATGGCTCATCAAAGGCACAGGTAACTCTCTCACATACATATTTTACTTTGTTCGACTCCATCCTTTCCGTTCCAACAGGCTACAATGTGCCTCCGAGTCCCATAGTGAATTTAGATTACTGTTGTAACATTTTGTGGTCCCTACATAGGACAATCATGTTTTGGATTATGGAGCACTGTACTTTGTGTACTTAACATCACCATTGTAATGTGTGATGTGTGATAACCCCTTGATCTTATTTGTGTTGCATGCACATATTTATGCATGTATACATTTCATGGTACCTATAATATATTTGCCAATCAGATAATAGTAAATGTGCAAAGAAATGTATAGGCTTTACAGCATGAGCTGTGTATGTATACTGTAAGAAGCAGTTGCAGATGATGTTAGCTATGTGACCAACCCCACATATCACCCAGCCCACATCAGGCCTCCTCAAACTGTTGTCTGGGAACTAGCTATACCTCACAGGCCCCTTCAGAGTGCCACACAACCTTGACGTCACGTATTGGATGTCCACAAGATGTATTTTTATGTATTGAATTTGTGAAAATGTGATGTTCATGTGGTATCAGCCTGCTCAGCCTGCAGAGAGCAAGGCCTGACAATAAGTTGTGCCTAGTCTGGGCCATGGCCCAGGCTGGGGCAGAGTTACTGTGGCAATACTATTGATACACAGAGTAATCTCTCTGTAGACCTGCTGATCCTTGGAAGTTCCTTAAATGAGTTTTCTGAACCAATAATACCTCTGATTGCTTTTATATGGCCTACATTTGGAATGGTGACTGAGGTAACCCCCGGACCTGATACTTCTTTACATTGACCCACATTGTCAATGTGTGACATTTACTAATGACAGGCCCCTTACTCCCACACGTCTGTTGTCACTTTTCCATAAGTCATGCTTGCACTGTGCAGGCCTATTGCACAAGTGACACATTAACAGTGTGGATAGTTGGTTACTTCTGAAGCGATTTTGATATGTGAATCGCCAGCTTTGTTACATTCAACCAATCAAACAAGACATAGGAGTCGATTCCGATCTCGGCCGGTAGGGCTCCGAATCGGACTCGGCATTACCGGATCCGATTCGGAGCCCTGATTCCCGACCGAGTCGGACGTGCGTCCGGGCGAGCGAGTACGATGCGAACGTACGCGAAATCGCCGACCGACTCGTTCGCGGGACCCAACGGCTCTGACCGACTCGCACGGACACGACTCGCACCGCGCAATGGAGACGTTCCCCGGCCGGGTAAGTACGATGCGCGCCGCGAGCAGTCCGACCGACTCGCGCCGTCCGGCTCGAAAGAGCAGTCGGAGCCGCACTTTGGGGGTCCGTGTCGGACCCCCCTGTACGCCTAGCCACGCGAGTCGCACACAGGGGTGACCCATGGGTCCCCCCTACCTGTGCGTGTACGGCACGACCCGCTTCGACGCGTACCCGCTATAGGGGGCGCCCTTGTTTGCCTCGCACCCATTGAGTCAATGGGAGCCCGCATACGCGTTGTACGACCGGCTCCCATTGACTTCAATGGGAGTCCAACCGATTCGAGTCCGATAGCATGCGAACGCATCGTACTCGTTCGGTCGGACTGTTAGGGTCTGATTCGGTCGGAAATCTCTCCGGGTCCGGCTCGGTCGGAGAGATTTCCTGCCCGATTCGGAATCGGCCCCTAAGAATGGTATGTTGAATGTCATCTTTGTAACAGTGCCACATATGGCAAAAGGTGTGTCCTGTGATGGCAGTACATACCACACATACTCAATCAGTCGTAGTATGATATCCAATTAAGTAGTCCACATGTCCGCGAATCCTCAGAGAGGAAGCTCTCAGTGACACACATGCCAGCCCTTTCATTGTGACCTAAGTCTCAGGATGTAGTCTATAGTATGGTACTAGCCTGTATGGACCGTACGCATGAAGCCACTGGGCCTGCCTATAAAGGTGTCTGTACAGTCATGCACAAGTAGTTTACCCTTCAGAAGGTCACAATGATGTGTTGTGTTTCATAGAAACTTACATCACAGTATATGTAGGATGGCCCTGGACTACATGATGTTAGTGGGTTAGATTACTCAGTGTAGGTCATGACCAGAGTTGAGAATAGTCAGCAGTTGACTACAAAAGGGTGTATTCATGTATTTGTAGTGCTGAGCCTGTGAGAATTACACAGGTAGGGGCATATTTACAGGGGATATAGCCATCAGAACGTAACTTTTAGCGATGTTCTGGTGGCGATATTGCCTGCTCCTTATTTACAAGGCAGCATTAAGCCACTTAACGTGGCTTAATGCCGCCTTTGTAAATAAGCTCCTTTTTCACACTTTACTAAGCGTGAAAGGGGTGTGCTACTGGTGGTGCAGTGGGTGTTCCGCCGCAACACCCATTGCTTTTTGACGCTGCCCTATATTTACAAGGCTGGGGCAGCACCAGAAACTAAGGCAAGGTAAAACCTGATCTTAGGAAGGTGATAGGAGGAGAAATTATTAATTAAGATAATTTAGAAACAGCAAATTGCCTTTACAGATTGTTTATGTGCAGGAAGGTGCCCCTGCAGCATAGGCACCCTTGCAACATGACTTAACCCCTTCGCTGCTAGGCCTTTTCCCCCCCTGTGCTAAGCCTTTTTTTGGCTATTTGGGGTAGAGCGCGCTTAGGCCCCTGTAACTTTTTGACCACATAAGGTATCCACGCCAAATTTGCGTCCTTTTTTCTAACATCATGGGGATTGTAAAGGTACCCAGGGTTTGTGAATTCCCCTGAGGGGACCCAGAAATTAGCCAAAATACAGCAAAATTTTGTTTTTTGGGGAAAAATGCAAAAAAGGGCTACAGATGAAAGCGTCTTGTTTTTCCCTGCAAATGGCATCAAAAGGGGTTGTGGTGCTGAAATCACCATCTTCCCAGCTTTCAGGGACAAGCAGACTTTTGTCAGAAAACCAACTTTTTTACACAGTTTTGGCATTTTTCTGGGACATAGCCTATTTTTGCTATTTTTTGTGCTTTCAACCTCCTTCCAGTTAATGGTAGAAATGGGTATGAAAACAATAATGGATCCTGATAAGCCATACATTTCTGAAAAGTAGACAAAATTCTGAATTCAGCAAGGGGTTATTTGTGTAGATCCTTAAACTTTTCCTTATAGAAACTAACAGTTAAATGAAGGAAAAATTGAAAATTAGTTGAAAAAAACAGCCATTTGTGTCAACGTTTTCACCTGTAACTTCTTCTAATTATGACAGCTATTTGAAAGCAATATACCGTTATATCCGATTGACCTTTCTGGTTATGGGGATATATAGGACTTGTAGGTTCACCAAGAACCCGACGAACCCAGAGCCAATAACTGAGCAGCATCTTGCAATGGTTTTTTATTATGTACCGGGTATATAGCATTTATTTTGGGAAAATGTATACATGGAAAAATTGTTATGAAAGACACCTATGTATTTCTGAAATGGGAACAAAATGTAGATTTTAGAAACAGTAGATATTTGCACATTTCCGAAATTGGGAGTACCCATACTAGCATGAGAATTATAGGTCATTTTTCAAAATGACTTATTTTTTACACATTGTCTTTCATTTGGAAGGCAGAAATGCATCGAAAGTCAATAGGTAATAACAGTTGCTCTACAATTCTGTGTTACCCTAAGTCTCCCGATAAAAATGGTACCTCACTTGTGTGGGTAGCCCTTGTGCCCACAACAGGAAATGGCTTAAAATGCAACGTGGACGTACCACATTTTCACAATGACAAATTACCCTTTTTTTGCAAAGTGCCTAGCTGTAGTTTTTGAACCCTAGCTCTGCGGGCACTTAGGGAAACCTAGCAAACCTATACATTTTTGAAAACTAGACACCCAGGGGAATACAGGACGGGGTGACTTGACTGGCCCTCACCAGGTTCTGTTACCCAGAATCCCTTGCAAACCTAAAAATTGGTAAAAAACAAATTTTCCTCACTTTTCTGTGGTGGAAAGTTCTGGAATCTGCGCGGATCCACAAAATTCTACCCACCCCGCGTTCCCCAAGGTCTTCCGAAAACAATGGTACCTCACTTGTGTGGGTAGGCCTAGTGCCCGCGACAGGAAGCAGCGGAAACGCAACGTGGACGCACCACATTTTCACAGTGAAAAATGACCCTTTTTTGCAAAGTGCCTAGCTGTAGTTTTTGAACCCTAGCTCTGCCGGCACCTAGGGAAACCTAGCAAACCTATACATGTTTGGAAACTAGACACCCAGGGGAATCCGGGATGGGGTGACTTGACTGCCTCCCACCAGGTTCCGTTACCCAGAATTCCTCGCAAACCTAAAAAATTGTCAAAAAAAACACATTTTCCCCACATTTCTGTGGTGGAAAGTTCTGTAATCTGCGTCGATCCACAAATTTCCACCCACCCGGCGTTCCCCAAAGTCTTACGAGAAAAATGGTACCTCACTTGTGTGGGTCGGCCTAGTGCCTGCGACAGGAAACGGCGCAAAACGCAACGTGGTCACACCTCAATTTCGCAGTGAAAAATGACCCTTTTTTGGCAAAGTGCCTAGCTGTAGTTTTTGAACCCTAGCTCTGCCGGCACCTAGGGAAACCTAGCAAACCTATACATTTTTGAAAACTAGACACCCAGGGGAATACAGGATGGGGTGACTTGACTGCCTCCCACCAGTTTCTGTTACCCAGAATCCCTCGTAAACCTAAAAAATTATCAAAAAAACCATATTTTCCCCACATTTCTGTGGTGGAAAGTTCTGGAATCTGCGTGGATCCACAAATTTCCACACACCCCGTGTTCCCCAAAGTCTTATGAGAAAAATGGTACCTCACTTGTGTGGGTCGGCCTAGTGCCTGCGACAGGAAACGACGCAAAACGCAACGTGGTCACACTTCAATTTCTCAGTGAAAAATGACCCTTTTTGGCAAAGTGCATAGGTGTAGTTTTTGAACCCTAGCTCTGCCGGCAACTAGGAAACCTAGCAAACCTATACATATTTGAAAACTAGACACCCAGGGGAATCCAGGATGGGGTGACTTGACTGCCTCCCACCAGGTTCTGTTACCCAGAATCCCTTGCAAACCTAAATAATTGTAAAAAAACACATTTTCCCCACATTTCTGTGGTGGAAAGTTCTGGAATCTGCGTGGATCCACAAATTTCCGCCCACCCCGCGTTCCCCAAAGTCTTACGAGAAAAATGGTACCTCACTTGTGTGGGTCGGCCTAGTGCCTGCGACAGGAAACGGCGCAAAACGCAACATGGTCACACCTCAATTTCGCAGTGAAAAATGACCCTTTTTGGCAAAGTGCCTAGCTGTAGTATTTGAACCCTACCTCTGCCGGCACCTAGGGAAACCTAGCAAACCTATACATTTTTTAAAACTAGACACCCAGGGGAATCCAGGATGGGGTGACTTGACTGCCTCCCACCAGGTTCTGTTACCCAGAATCCCTTGCAAACCTAAAAAATTGTCCAAAAAAACACATTTCCCCCACATTTCTGTGGTGGAAAGTTCTGGAATCTGCGTGGATCGACAAATTTCCACCCACCCCGTGTTCCCCAAAGTCTTATGAGAAAAATGGTACCTCACTTGTGTGGGTCGGCCTAGTGCCTGCGACAGGAAACGACGCAAAACGCAACGTGGTCACACTTCAATTTTGCAGTGAAAAATGACCCTTTTTTGGCAAAGTGCCCAGGTGTAGTTTTTGAACCCTAGCTCTGCCGGCACCTAGGGAAACCTAGCAAACCTATACATTTTTAAAACTAGACACCCAGGGGAATCCAGGATGGGGTGACTTGACTGCCTCCCACCAGGTTCCGTTACCCAGAATCCCTTGCAAACCTAAATAATTGTCAAAAAAAACAAATTTTCCCCACATTTCTGTGGTGGAAAGTTCTGGAATCTGTGTGGATCCACAAATTTCCGCCCACCCCGCGTTCCCCAAAGTCTTACAAGAAAAATGGTACATCACTTGTGTGGGTCGGCCTAGTGCCTGTGACAGGAAACGGCGCAAAACGCAACGTGGTCACACCTCAATTTCGCAGTGAAAAATGACCCTTTTTTGGCAAAGTGCCTAGCTGTAGTTTTTGAACGCTAGCTCTGTCGGCACCTAGGAAAACCTAGCAAACCTATACATTTTTGAAAACTAGACACCCAGGGGAATCCAGGATGGGGTGACTTGACTGCCTCCCACCAGGTTCTGTTACCCAGAATCCCTTGCAAACCTAAATAATTGTAAAAAAAAACACATTTTCCCCACATTTCTGTGGTGGAAAGTTCTGGAATCTGCGTGGATCCACAAATTTCCGCCCACCCCGCGTTCCCCAAAGTCTTACGAGAAAAATGGTACCTCACTTGTGTGGGTCGGCCTAGTGCCTGCGACAGAAAACGGCGCAAAACGCAACATGGTCATTCACGTGAAAAATGACCCTTTTTTGGCAAAGTGCCTAGCTGTAGTTTGTGAACCCTAGCTCTGCCGGCACCTAGGAAAACCTACCAAACACACACATTTCTGAAAAGTAGACACCTGGGGGCTTCCAGGGAGGTATGGCTTGCATGGATCCCCCAACCTTTCCTTACCCAGAATCCCCTGCAAACCTCAATTTTAGCTGAAAAATCACTTTTTTCACACATTTTTGTGTGGGAAAGTGTGGCATCACTGGCCTCACACAAATTTCCTACCACCCAGCGTTCCCCAGGTCTCCCGATAAAAATGGTGCCTCACTTGTGTGGGAGGCCCAAGTACCCGCGACAGGCAAAGGCCCAAAACGTAGTGAGGCGACATCAAAATTGCTCTATCTCAAAACCACCTGGTTTTGCAAGGGGGTCACCTGGGTTTTGGCCCCGTGCTCGGCGGCCATCTAGGGAAACCTACCAAACCCACACATTTCTGAAAAGTAGACACCCGGGGCTTCCAGGGAGGTATGGCTTGCGTGGATCCCCTAACGTTTCCTTACCCAGAATGCCCTGCAAACCTCAATTTTAGCTGAAAAAATCACTTTTTTCACACATTTTTGTGTGGGAAAGTGTGGCATCACTGGCCTCACACAAATTTCCTACCACCCAGCGTTCCCCCAGGTCTCCCGATAAAAATGGTGCCTCACTTGTGTGGGAGGCCCAAGTACCCGCGACAGGCAAGGGCCCAAACGTAGTGAGGCAACATCAAAATTGCCTATCTCAAAACCACTTGGTTTTGCAAGGGGGTCACATGGGTTTTGGCCCCGTGCTCGGCGGCCATCTAGGGAAACCTACCAAACCCACACATTTCTGAAAAGTAGACACCCGGGGGCTTCCAGGGAGGTATGGCTTGCGTGGATCCCCCAACGTTTCCTTACCCAGAATCTCTTGCAAACCTCAATTTTAGCTGAAAATATCACTTTTTTCACACATTTTTGTGTGGGAAAGTGTGGCATCACTGGCCTCACACAAATTTCCTACCACCCAGCGTTCCCCCAGGTCTCCCGATAAAAATGGTGCCTCACTTGTGTGGGAGGCCCAAGTACCCGCGACAGGCAAGGGCCCAAAACGTAGTGAGGCGACATCAAAATTGCTCTATCTCAAAACCACCTGGTTTTGCAAGGGTGGTCACCTGGGCTTTTGGCCCCGTGCTCGGCGGCCATCTAGGGAAACCTACCAAACCCACACATTTCTGAAAAGTAGACACCTGGGGGCTTCCAGGGAGGTATGGCTTGCGTGGATCCCCCAACGTTTCCTTACCCAGAATCCCCTGCAAACCTCACTTATAGCTGAAAAAAATCACTTTTTTCACACATTTTTGTGTGGGAAAGTGGGGCATCACTGGCCTCACACAAATTTCCCACCACCCAGCGTTCCCCCAGGTCTCCCGATAAAAATGGTGCCTCACTTGTGTGGGAGGCCCAAGTACCCGCGACAGGCAAGGGCCCAAAACGTAGTGAGGCGACATCAAAATTGCCTATCTCAAAACCACCTGGTTTTGCAAGGGGGTCACCTGGGTTTTGGCCCCGTGCTCGGTGGCCATCTAGGGAAACCTACCAAACCCACACATTTCTGAAAAGTAGACACCCGGGGGCTTCCAGGGAGGTATGGCTTGCGTGGATCCCCCAACGTTTCCTTACCCAGAATCCCCTGCAAACCTCAATTTTAGCTGAAAAATCACTTTTTCACACATTTTTGTGTGGGAAAGTGTGGCATCACTGGCCTCACACAAATTTCCTACCACCCAGCGTTCCCCAGGTCTCCCGATAAAAATGGTGCCTCACTTGTGTGGGAGGCCCAAGTACCCGCGACAGGCAAGGGCCCAAAACGTAGTGAGGCAACATCAAAATTGCCTATCTCAAAACCACCTTGTTTTGCAAGGGGGGTCACCTGGGTTTTTGGCCCCGTGCTCGGCGGCCATCTAGGGAAACCTACCAAACCCACACATTTCTGAAAAGTAGAC